>JACGWO010000011.1:14471740-15142052 GCA_034509735.1 Sesamum alatum
TAATCATCTTTTAAGGCAATATTTTATTTTTTTTTAAAAAAAAAATCGGATATCGGATATCCAAAAGTCGAGTACCCGACAAACTTCGAGGTGGAATCGGGTAATGAAAATAGCTATCCAAAAGTTCAGGTACTCGACCCGAACTATCCAAACTCGCATTACCTGACCCGACGCCCACCCCTAGCCACAATAGGGGAGGAGCCTTGAAGGAGAGGGCAAAGGGCACTTTCATAGACAACATGGGGAAGAAAAAAAGTGTGATCAAAGATGCTTAGGAAGGTTCCAATTTCCAAAGGATGTCTTATTCATTACTCCTCTGTTTTTGTGATGATACACAAACAAGAACAACCACCGCCTATTATTTTGCATGAATCTTGTGCTGTGCGTGGCTTGATTTAGATCCAGAATCCTGATGGGGTCTCAGATGGAGATATTTTAACTACTCTCATATGCGAAAAGTAATGACACAATACTGATGACAGGTGCATTGAGGGCATGAATCATATTCTTTAGTTTAAATTAGAGATACGGGTTCTTATGTTTGACATAATTAAGGATATTTTTTCGTTTTTTTAAAAATTATAAGATACCTTTTGAGGTTTGTAACTGTCTAACAAATAATCCATCTCTATTTATTTTGATGGTTGAACTGACCAAAATGCCCTTATACAAACTGAATTGTTTTTTAAAATTTTTCTAATTTGTTTTGGATTAAGATGTGCAGGAGAGATTTTTTTACGTTTTTTACACAGATGAACAATAGTATAATTTGCCTCGATTGATCTTCCACAATTTTTTTTAAAAAAAAAATTAGGATAAAATGGACAATTCCAGGGATTTGGTTAAAAATTACAAACCTTATGGGGGTATCTGTAATTTTTGAAAAAGTGATGAGGTATCCATAATTATGCCAAATTTCAGAAAAGGTAATTATAATTTATCATATTCTTTATTTCTATTATCCCACGTAGGACCATGTATTTGGCATCCCTCGTTACATAAAACGGTTCAATAACTATGAAAAAATTTAATGTTAAAATCAGTGTCGAGTTAATTAGCAAGTAAAATTCTTACTAAATTCGTTGATGGTCTAAATTAACAACAAATTCCACTATTTTTTAAAGAACATATATATATATATATATATATATAAACTGAAAACTACTAAATACCCATTTATGTAGATATATGTTGCATTTAATTTAGGGCAAATTACAGTTACTTCTTCTGAAGTTTGACATAATGACAAATACCCCCTCGTTGTTTGAAAAATTACAAATACCCCCTGAAGTTTGTAATTTTTAACCAAAGGCCTGAAATTGACCATTTTACCTTTGAATTTTTTATTAAAATTATAGAAAAATCAGCCGAGGCAAATTGCATTATTGTTGCTCTGTGTAAAAAATTTAAGAAATCTCTCTCTACGCATTGTTGTCCAAAAAATATTTAAAAATTAAATAAAAAATAATTTGGTACATAAAGGCATTTTGATCGGTTTACCCATAATTATGCCAAACCTCATGAAAAGTAGCTATAATTTACCCTAAAATTTAATAACAAAATCACATTTGTGATCACTACAAATTTGATTTGTAAACATGTCTAGGTAAAGTCATGTCAACCAGCAATAAAACATCTCAAAATTAAACAGCCATACATACATATCCTTTACGTAAGCTACGTACCTAACTGATATATTGCAAATAAATTAAATACTATAGAAGGAAACTAAAATTTAATGTACATTTCAATATCGAAAAATTATTACTCAAATTACGTTTGGTCGAACTAAATCAATCACATAATAAGTATCACACAACAAATATGATACACTTGTCATATGATTGGTAACTTTTCTTAAATGTTACATTAATCACATGATAAATGTATTATATTTGTCACACAATTGATTTAAATTTGACCAAATCCGCTATGAATTAGAGTTCCACTTCAATAGTTATGGTACTCATCAATGTGACTTTTGTGTGTTCCATTGATTTTTGGGTAAATTATAACTATCTCTCTTGAAGTTTGGTATATTTACAAATAACTCCTCGTTGTTTGAAAATTACAAATACCCCCCTGATGTTTGTATCATCTAACAAATAACCCATTTTCATCCATTTTTATGGGTGAACTGATTAAAATGCCCTTATGCACTAAATATTTTTTATTTTATTCTCAAATTTTTTTGGACTACGATGCGCATGGAGAGATTTATTAAATTTTTTACACAGAGGAGCAATAATACAATTTGGCTCGGATGATTTTTCTATAATTTTAATAAAAAAAAAATTCAAGGACAAAATGGTCAATTTCAAGCCTTTGGTTAAAACACTACAAGAAAATAGCTTAATAGCAACGAAAAAATTTATTGCTGAAATCAACGTCGAGTTAATTAGCAAGTAAAATTTCATTTGCTAATTCTACACTACTTAATATATATATATATATATATTAAATAATTCATTGCTAAATTCGTTAGCAAGTAAATTTTCGTTGCTAAATTCATTTGCAAGTAAATTTCTTGTATTAAATAATGTAAATTAGCAATGAAATTTTACTTGCTAATTAGCTCAATGCTGATTTTTTGTCGTTGCTATTGAACGATTTTCTTGTAGTAAAAATTACACACCTCAGAGAATATTTATAATTTTTTAAATAACAAAAATATATTTATAATTATTCTAAACCTCACAGGAGGTGACCGTAATTTATCCTTGATTTTTCTAACCACGAATTTAATGTGGTAGAAAAGTTTATCCTCATCAAACATGTATTCAAGTCTTGTACCACAAATATATAATATAATTCTTAAGTTTTTTTTTATTACATACGCTGAATATGTCAAATATGTATAATTTTTTAAGATTATTAGTAAAATACATGCCCGTTACATTTGATCACTCGCTACGATTAATTAAATATATTCTTTTTTCAAAATTCTTGCATAAAACATATAAATATACATAGATATTGAGGTCGAGAATCTCACGTGATGGTCACGTGAGCCGATTGATCATCATGACATCCTCAAACTTGTGAGACGAGACCAATCGATGCCGTGACAGCCACACTAGCATGCTTCTTGCAACTCAACACCCTCAGCAAATCGCCGCCCCAAGAGGTTCTCCGACTAGCCGGAATTCTGTCTCCGCCCTCCACCGCAGGGAACATGCTCCCTGGACTGCGGCGTACCTGCCGGCTTTTCATGTCCCTGAGATCCATTTCCGGCGGAAATTTCACTAGTCCAAACATCAAAGGACACCATCTAGGCTTAGATCCCTTAAACCCCTCGGATTTCATCGACCCCTTCGAAAAACTCCGATGAATATCCTGGCCGTCGGATTTTCTTATCACCAGGCTTGAATTCCGGCGTAGCTTTTTGCAGTCCAAGGAACGGCTGTTCCGACTGATCAGTCTTGCGCTTGAACTCCTGCCGTTTGATCTTGTGGGGTTCAGCTGATCAGGCAACGACTCGCAATACCTTCGAGATGAACTCATGGGATGTTCGTCTGCAGAAGGAGATGTAAGGATCCGACGGTCGAAACGAGGTTGCTGTTTGTAGGATACTATGAGCCTGCCGCAGGAGATGATGTCTTCTGCATGAGACATATTAACGTCGGAGTGGACAACCTTAAAGAACTCGAAGAAATCGGACGGCTGGGAGGACGAGTCATGGCGATCTTGATTCTTGGAAGAGTCTTCATGTTGTGCATCTGAATTGTTCAGAGGAAAATCGCAGAGAGAGAGCGCTTCTTCTTCTTCTTCCTCTTCTTGAAAGCTAATAGCAATACTATCCATTTGAAGAGACAGATAGATACAATGTTGTGTATGTATATGTCACTGTGTGTGGTGTGTGAAAACTTGGAAGAGATTGGAAGAGAGGAAAGAAAAAGGGCTGGATCCAGTTATGCTTGTGGAGCAAGATCAAGAAGTAGTATGTTGTGTGGATATTAATATTTTTTGTGTATATTGGAAAATTCTTATTCAGATTAGCTTTGATCGACATTAAATTAATTATAGAGCAAGTGTGATATTCTTGTTATATGATTGGTCATTTTTTCTGAACTATCTACCAATTATACGACAAGTGTATAGTATTTGTCATATGATTGGTTCAGGTGTCGCCGAACCGGATCCAAGCTAAAATTTACCGTGTATATAAAGATTGATGAGGGGAAATTATAGCCCGAACATGGTTCAGTCAAACCTGAACCAATTATAGGCAAGTGCAGTACATTTATCGTATGATTGGTATATAGTTCAGGAAAAATGATCAATCACATAGCAAATGTATCACACTTGTTCTGTAATTAATTTAGTTCGATTAAATTTGATCCGAGCAAGAATTTTTACATTGATGAGTTCTTAATTTTTCCTTGAGAAAATTAAGGGTGGAGTGTCCAATGAGAAGAAAATGACAAGATTTTATTGTTGTTGGTGACCGTTCTTGATCCTATTATTACACCGAGAGTGACCTATAATCTTGTAATACTCACCATATATATTAATGCCCGTTTTGTATAGTCCGTGTCTTCTAGAAAGGGCAAAACGACAATCCAAAGATTAATTAGCAAAAGAGAAATATAAGCCAATTGAGAGAGAGAGAGGGGAGAGATAAGAGATTTTGTAGGATCACAATCTAGATTTGAATACGTGTCAATCTATACTAATATAAAAAAGAAAGATCATTCATATTCATAAGTGTCGGTCAATGAAATCGTTGTACCATTTTTTTGTAAATTTAAGAATACCATTCAACTGATAAAATAATTAACTTATTCAATTTCTAAATTTTATGTTAATAGATTTGTTTCTTTTTTTTTTTCTTTCTTTCCTTTTTAATTTAATGAATTGTTTTATAGAATTAATTACATTTAGACCCCCTATAAAAATGTGAATTACACTTTCCCCTAAAGAATTTTTAAAATTATACTTACACCCCTTCCAAAAATTCTCTGTTTACACTTGACCCCCTTACGTTAGAGTTTGGACAGAAAATATTTACGTCAATTTTGTACTTATAAGGGCATAAATGTAATGTATATACAGAGAGTGAGTTAACATTATTATATTTTTTTCCTTATAAGTACTAAATTATTATATGGGGATGCTAAATGAGGGGTAAAATTAAAAATTTATGTAATTTTGTTTGCTAATATCAGTATTTTCATCAAAATTCCAACGAAAGGGGGTCAGGTGTAAATGGTGAATTTTCGAGAGGAGTGTAAGTGTAGTTTTAAAACTTCTTTTGAAAAAAGTGTAATTTCGTATTTTCAGCGGGGGTTTAAGTGTAATTGACCCTTGCTTTATATATCTCACTCTTATTTATAATAATACATTTTAAAATATAAAAAATTATTTATTATATGTATGGAGGAACGACGTGCTACAACAACTAGTTATATACTAAATTCGTAATTCTTTATGACTACCGAGAAAGTACAAGAGCCATGCTATGGTGGTACGGTACAGCATCTCATGTTGGAAAACATATATGTGCTGGAGGTCCGAGAGCTATTTGATTAGTGGATAATTTATAGGGATAATTGCATTTACACCCCCTAATTTATGGTCTATTTATACAAATCACTCATATCTTTTGAATAATTATACATACACCTACTAAAATATAAGCATCGTTTACACAAATCCCTATTGTTTTAGAAAATTATACTTACACCCCTCAAAAGTATCGGCATTATTACACAAACTACCCCTATTTTTTGGCTATCAAGGATGGTTTATGTAATTATGCAAAAGATAGGGGTGGTTGGTATAAATAAACTATAGGTCAGGGGTGTAAATATAATTATCCCTAATTTATTTTTGTGTACTGGATAATGGTTGATTGAACCCAATTGAATAAATTATGGGATGTGATAAACTAATACTTTTTGTTAGGAGGCGTTTACATTTTGGGTTAAGACTGAATAAGAGCCCAAATCCAGCCCTGACCCCCATTTACATTACATGATTGTGGCCCGGTGCAAATTAAGGGTCCCAATACACACCAAGTAAATCCCAATAACTTATCACATTTGGGAGGTTCTGAAAAGTTATTTTGGGTGGCCCAAATTTCAATCTCGTCATTGCTTTTATGTTTTTGCCCCCTATTTGAGACATGAAATTACATACATACAAATAATTAACATTGGATTAATAGAAGAGTTTTCTTAATTGTGGTGACTATTAATTACTCCAAACTTCTAGTTTCAACTTTTAGAATAATTAATTTATTTAGAATTGATTATTAAATTTTAGGCACTTAAATTAAGTATTCCAAATTGATTAATTATTTGGAGCTAATAATTATTAACAAATAATTCTAAATAATTCTTTGGAATTGATTATTTGGACCAATTAATTATTTGGAACTATTTGATTAATTATTAGAATTCTCAATATTTAATTTATTTGGAATTGATTTTTAGAGTTAAAATCTATCTTAAAATTAGTATTCAATTTAATTCATATTGTTCAACTTACCCTATTAATTATTTAGAATGGGTTATTAGAGTTAGAGCATTAACATTCGAATGCTAAAAAGAAGTTGACGTTTTATATTTGGAAAAAAAAGGTTTTGACTTAATTATTTTACAATACGAAATATATAGTTTGATCAACAACGAGGTCCTAGGATTCACTAGCTTCCCATTGACTAAACAATCTCTAATTTTTATTAAGAATTAAATTGAATACTAAAGTTTTTAAGTAAAATTAAAGTCAATATTCAGTATATTAACGATCTTCGGGTCAAATCCTTTTTCCAGGTTAACATACATGATGTGTCCAAAAAGGGTCGGTCTAATTTGCGGCCCATATGCGAGAGCCTAGCACAAACCATAGAAGCCCAAGAGCTCCCATTCACCCTTGGCCCAAGAAGAACGTAGCCCAGGAATGGAGTTCGGTGACCCCAAGAGGGCAGGAGGCCTAATACCACCCTGGCGGCCAGGAGGACACCCTCCCGATGGCAGCAAATTACTGGGATAAGGTTGACTTGGGCGCACACTTGGAGTACAACAAGGACTCGAGGAGGCCTCACACGTGGCCAACCTCCCCTAAGAAATCGGGATATGGTTGAATCCTATGTTACCTTGATCTCTCCTAGCTAGACCAAACTCCGTTAAGACCTTCTAACCACTCTTGAATTCTGAGGAGGCCTATCCACAACAATTACCTCCTAATTAGGATACAACATAACACTGACACGGCTATATATAATATATTTTTTTATATATATTCTAAATTTCTCATAAAATTAAAAATATGCAATATGAAACATATCAAGATAAAACATAAAATAAGCATGTCTTATATCTAAAAAGTTAACCAAAATACATTACTTCAAAAATCTACATAGTCAGTTTATTTAAAAAATACACAATGAAAAAAAAAATTGATTATCCAAATCAGTTAAATTATCATAATCATCTCTCGATTTTTTAGTAATTTCATCCCAAAATTTGTAATTGAGAGAAGTGATTTTTTTTTTTTTCATTTTTGTTTAGCCCAAAGTTCTTTGTTTTCTAATAGACAATTCAAATTTTTTTAAAATTATAAAAAGAATCTTAAAAGTGTCCAAAACATGTCGGGCAATCCTCCAAAATGTGTCGGACACGTCTGTTATGTCCTTTATTTTTCTTTTCTTTTTTTATATATTTTTGAATACGCCTATGCCTTATCTGAGGCGTGTCCATGTCCGCCACATGTCTGATACTACATCGGGTAATATTTTGGAGTGTTCGTGCATTATAAGTGGGAACACAAAACTAAGACGTGTGAACAATGAAAACTCCCAACAGTGGGGTAGACAAATAGAACACGAAAGCTCACTGCCAAACAGAATGGTAGGAATAGAGCCTGTCAACTGCTGATGGATCCATCCTTCCCCTATCACCTGGAATGAAATGAGTTGGCCATCCACCAAGGAAATCTGTAGTCATACAAGAAATCCGATCGAGAGCTCAATTTCACCGAGCCTTTTCAAGTATCCATTCACCATATTCTGATTCCACTACCTTGCCCTCCTATAGGGATGCAAAGAACTCCTTGACTTTATTTCATGAATGGGCAATCTAAGAGGCCCTTGAAGAGATTCGTAAGTGAATCGCTTTCGGAAGAGCTCAAGATATCGAAGTTTAATAAATACAATGGGTTCAACGACCCATATCATCACTTGTTGTCCTTTTGTGGGGATTGTCGAGGCCTTGATTCCTAGTTTAGGTTATTTTTCCACCATTGAATTAATGCTTTGGAAGGGGAGGCACTCAAGTAGAACTCACTTCTTCCCTTTGATGCTCTACATAGTGGATGCATCAGTTGACAATCAGGCTCTTCAGATGATGATTGGCATACCTTTGATTCTAACCCGACGCGAGGATGCAGGATCCTCGTAGTCACCATATGGGTCGGTGATTGGAGTTAAGGTTAACATAATTTGGGAACACGGGCAAGTCGTGTTCTTCAAATCAGACGCTTTTATATCCATTTTCTCTCTCCTCTAGATCCATCGTTATCCGTTCATATCCTGCCGGCCCAATGCCACCATTCGAGAGCCCATCCAATGGCTATCATCGTGGAATCTGGCCTACCTATTGCCCATCGGCCCACCGTTGGAAACTTCTCGCTTTCTCCCATCCGCGAAATCCTTCCCCATAATCCCCTCTCCTCTCCCCATTTTTCACCGACGTCCACCATCCTTTCCCTAGCGCACCATCATCACTTGAAAGCCTACTCCACAACAATCATTGTCCACCCTCACTGATCATCGTCCATTCCGCCATTAGTGAGATCTCTTCGTCTCTTTTCTTTTCGTCTTCATCCTCCCTCTCTTCACCCCGCCTTCATTCTTCGAGATCTCAGACACGGCCATAGTCTCCTTTTCCATTAGTTTTAATCTTAATTTTACTGGTTGGATCAAAGTTATAATATTTTAAAAAGATTAAGAATCAAAATTGTGCCTCCAAATTTCTAAGGACCAAAATTATTTTGGCCCTTAATCGTGTAATTTACCCTCACCATATTAATTCCCCTTTGTATAGTCGTGCCTCTAGATAGGGCAAAGAAAGAGTGTCCAAAAAGACAATCTTCATCTTATTATGGGTACACAATCGAGAGAGAGAGAGAGAGAGTTATCATAGATAAATAAGAGAATTTATAGGATTAAATGTAAATTTTGATCTGTGTATTAATTTTATATAATAAAATTTTAATTATTTTGACTATCGATCAACTATTTTTGATTAGTGGGATAATTTATATTATATGCAGGGACGTTTGTCTTTATGTATTGAATAATGGTCGATTGAGCCCAATTGAATAAACTATGAGATGGGATAAATTAATACTTTTTGTTAGTGTTTATTCAATTGAATAAAATATGGCACGGATCGGATTATACCACAACCAAAATCGGATAAGTTATCAACCTCATTCAATCACTGATGAATTACCAGCGAACCGTCATTTCTTATAGTAAGTGGATTGGAGGCCCAGTAATGCTTTATTAGGCCTTTTAAACTGCTCTTTAGTGTTCATCTATACAATTTGTTAAGTACGAGGTTATTAGTATAATTATTTTTTTGTCAGACAAAATATATATTGACTAAAATACCTTTAAAAATATTTGTCTTTACACAAAAATGATCATTTCTTTAATATTTTCTATTTAAAAGAATATCTATTTTTTGTACATCTAAAATCAATAAAAAGATTTTAAAAAATATTAATTCTTGGTCAATTATTCATTTTTGCTTTTGTTTTATATAGTTAAACTAGTTAGTAACCCGTGCCAAGGCACGGGAGAATTGTATTTTCAATAAATAAAGAAATAAGTTTATAAATAATTTAAATTTAAAATATAAAAATAAATAAACAATAAAGAATTTAAAATTTAAAGTTAAAATAATTAATAAGTAGAAAACACACAAAAGTGTATTGAATATAAAAATGAAGTTAAACTTTTTACTAATTAATTATCTTAAATGATAAGTGATTTTTTTAAATAAAGGTAAACAATGAATATGTGCTTTAAAATGAATAATGAATATGTGCTTCAAAATAAAAATAAATGAGGTAAATAATTATCTCAATAAAAATACGTTATTTCATTAAGTGGTAAAAAAATTCAAAAAAGGCTACCATAGAGCAGACATGTGCTTTAATAATAAATAAATAAATAGTACAAATAATTTTTAATTTTAAAAAAAATTAGTATTTAATAAATAATTCAAAATTAAAATGATTAAGAGAAGAGGACAAATAGGAGGAATTCATGATTTTTGAAATGTCATAACAAATCCTTGATTAATAATTTTTTAATTAATGCATTTCGCGGTGCAATAACTAACAAAACAAATTACTAATGTTTGATATTCAGGAAAAAATAATTAAAATTAGAGAAATTGTGTCTTATTGAAACATAAAAATGCAGAATAAATACCGAACTTGTCAATGATTGAATTATAAATCATTGGCATTACCGATGATCCCTTGCCCGAGTGGTGAGGTTGAGGTCCCACAACCAAGAGGTTGTGCGTTCGAGTACTACGAATGTAGGGAGTTGTTAATTTGTAGGATTTTGTATTATTCCTTTGATTAGTGTTGGTAGATGTGGATTTGTTATTATACCGTTGACTGAATAGATGTTGTTATACTGTGCACTGAATATTGTAATAGCAATTGGTCACTTTAGAAATATTTTTGTACTTTCAAATTAATAGTTCATCGCTCATTATAGAAAAAAAACTAAAAATCATTGGTATTACCATTGATATGAATATGTACACACTTGTTTCATCGACGATTGCAAAAAATAACTCTGTCAAATTTTGAAATTCTCACTAAAAATATAAGTAAAGGAAAAATTATGAAGGTGGAAAGAGAAATTTACATGCTATTGTAGCGTAAGGTTTCACAGTCTTGCGATTTACTTTTGTGTTGCTTCTGCAGACCGATTATTTATAATATTACAAAACTTTTTTATCTTGAGTAATTTTGAATTTCAAAAGACAATAGTAGATAAGTTTTATTAAATTGACTTATCTTATCATTAATGAGAATTTTAAAATATTTAAATTTTCTAATTGATAATCATGAAGTGATTCTCCTACGATGATTAGAAATTATTGGATAAACACGAATAATTATAAAGAAGAAATTATAATATTGTCAATAAATGTAGTATTTTTTTTATATATACTAATCTATAGTTATACACATAATATTTAGATATTGTAGTTTATTATGTATCAAATATTCAGTAGTCATATCACCTATAGGATCTTATACAAAATATCATAACATCAAATATTATGGCTATATTATAAGAAACTATAATTATATAACGAATAATCAATTCAGACAATATTTCATATTTTTGGATATAATGAACAATAATTGATATTATATTAATGATATTTTGAATCAAATGAACTTTTATTTGTTGGATAAATATATATATATATATTTGAATAAACACATTTTTATATACTTTACAAAAAAGATAAACAAATAATGTTGATTAGATTCTTTTGGATAAGTATAAATATATATTTTTTTCTTTTTATCTAAAAATTTGTAAATTTTCATTTGGCAGAATGAAGCTCATTGAGGTTGTCCACATCTCTGTATACATGACGCTTAGGTGGATAGTTTCAATGATTCTGTTTTATTATATATAGATATAGATAAAATATAACTAATAAACAATTCCGATAAGTGTATAAGAATTTGTCTTTATCCAAAAGATTTATAATCTTTTTAAATAAATGAATAAGTAACATTCTTCAAATTTATTTTTATATCTATTAGTTTTTGTTTTGTTTTTTATTATTATCATATTACATTTTAATTTTTATATCATTAGTCATTGTTACATTATAAAATTAAATTTATTTATTTTTTATTTTATTAACTTTTTAAAGCAGTTTTGTGTCTCTTCGAATTTTAGTTACCTTGTTAGTAAATATATTTTATTTTTATTAAAATTAGAAAATGTTAGATTATTTGATTTAATAAAGATTTAGAAATTTATTCAGGTAAAATTGGTTAGGGATACAATCTAAAATTCAAATTTACTTTTACATCTTTAAATATTTTTTTTATTTGTGATTATTATCATATTGAATTTTATTTTTTATATATAAAAATTTACTTTATTTATAATTTTTATTTTATTAGTTTTTATAAACCATATTTCTTCGGTGTCTCTTTGAATTTTATTTTGTTGTGTTCTTCAAATATTTCATTTTTATTTAATGTTGATAAATGATTTGAATGTATCCAAAAGATAAATTAGTCAGGGGTACAATTAATCTAAAATTGATTTTCATATTAAAAATAGTCTTATATTTTTAAAATTTGACTAATCTATTTTATTTCTAAATTTTGAATTGTTTGTCAATTACTCATTTTATTTTAAAATTTTGAATTATTTGTCATTTTACTTACTCAGATATTTTGGAACTTAAAAAAATTATCATTTATCTTATATTTAAATTTAGATAAGTGTACCATTATTTGTTTATCCAAAAGACTCACTCATTTTTTTAGGTAAATAGTTAGTAAAATAATCCAAATTCATTTTTGTGTTCAATTATACTTTCGTATTTTTTATACTTATTAACTTAATTCTTAATATATTAATTATTTACTTATTTTATATTTAAAAGAATATTATATATAGTTTCTATTTAATTAATTTTTAGAAATGCAATTCTTTTGTGGATAAACTATTGAATGTTATCTATAAGATAAAATACATATATATTGGATAAACATGTTTTTTATTTACTTAAAAAAGTTATATAAACATATAATATTGATTAGATTCTTTTGGATAAATACTAATATTTTTTCTCTTTTATCTAAAAAATTGTTAAATTCCATTGGCAGAACAGAGCTCATTGAGACTATCCACATCTGCGCATACGTGGCGCTTAGGTGGATAGTCTCAATGATTCTGTTTTATTATATATAGATAAGTATAATAAAAATTTAAATTATACACGTACGTTTAGTATACTTCCATAACTAATTCAGTATAATCGTGTGCAAGAGATAAATTGCATATTCATCAACATAAGTGTTGTAATTTTGAATATAAGGGTGAAATATCATGTAATTCCAACGCTCAAATTTGATTGGTAATAAACGTATATTGATTATTAATTATTGAAATTTATGATATAATTATAATTACTTCGGTTAAAAAAAGAGAGATAGAAGGAAAGAAATGATATGATGATAACTTAAAAGCCCATTTGTTTAGTAATTTCAACTTTATTGCCTAGTGATGCAGTGACCGAGTCCATCAACTTTCAGTGAAAAGTTGCAAAAAGCCCATTAAGGCCCAAAATCAATTTTCTTCAACTTTATACAATTATGTTATTTTATTTTTTTTAAAAAAATGCAATGGATAAAAAGGGAATGATTTGAAAAGGAAAAAAAATAAAAGAAAATAAAAGAACGTATTCCATCCTTACATTAATAATATATTGAATTTGCAATTATTTGAAAAAAAAAATACTACATTATGATTGAGATCTTGTCCAAATTGAGCAGTAAAATTCAGCTAAACAAATTAATAAAAAACCAATGCTTTTTATGCAAGAGAAAGAAGTTCAAATGCCATAAATTTTTGTGCTTGAGAATAAATAATTAAAGGGTTCATTACATTTAGACCCCTATGAAAATGTGAAATTATACTTTTCCCCAAAAAAGTTTTAGAATTACACTTACACCCCTTTTAAAAATTCTTTATTTACACTTGACCCCCTTCCGTTAGTGTTTGGGCGGAAAATATTTACGTCAATTTTGTACTTATAAGGGGATAAATGTAATGTATATATAGAGAGTGAGTTAACATTATTATATTTTTTTCCTTATAAATACTAAATTATTACATGGGGATGCTAAATGAGGGATAAAATTAAAAATTTATATAATTTTGTAATTATAGAAATTCAATGGAAAATAGAAAAAATAAAAAAATAAAAAAAACAAAAATTGGAGGTGAAAACCAGCCCTTTTACTTCTTCTTCCATCCCAAGTTCCGGTTCTTCATGTAATTATTTCTTTCTTTTCTTCCCAACTTCACATTTTTCGTATAAGTATTAAACTGTAAAATCGCTCCAAAACCGCACTTTTGAAATTGGTTTTGAATATGACAAATTTATGAATAATTTTGTAAAACCGTCAATCACAATTCCATTTCAAAATAGATTAAAAATACATCTAAACCATACCGTAATCACCCCTAAATTAGAGAACTTAGTCTATAGCGATAGGAACCTGTCAGGTTAATTTGGGGTGTATCTTACAAAACTCGAGATCTGGCATGTTAAGATTTTCTCAGACACGGAACGTGACTCATCCTGGACTTGACAGGTTGGATGCACTAGATACAATTAGAAATTTTAAATATTAAAAAAATATATTTTTTAAGAAATAATACTACCTTAATTTTTTAATATTAGATCAAATATTATTGAAAGATTGATTTTCTATAAATTTATATGTTCAATATATAAACCCTAAAATATTAAAACTTAAAAAATACATGTTATTTATGTATACATTAAAACTTAAAACTATATTAAATCATTATTTTGATTTATAAAAGTATCATTTTTATGAATTATATATAAGTATAGAAAAATATACAATTTCTTTTCATATATGTATAAATACACATAATATAATACATATCAATATATATATATATATATATATAAAAGAATTTGACCCAAGTCCGAAACACCACGACCCGAGACTCAGTTATGACTTGAGAACAAACAAAACAAAACATATATATTGGTGTTTTGAGGTTTTTGGCCCATTCCCCAAAAAACAAAATACATATATATAATAATATATTAAATAATTCAATTTACCTACAAACAAATAAATATTAATATATACATATATACATTTAAAAACCAAATAAAAAAAACATGATTTGACAATAAACAGTATTTTTTGTCTCCCAAATATACAACACAATACATACAACACATTCTTTATACTATTTTAAACTATCTCCCAAAACAAATCCGAACATACACTCTTTTCTAACACATACTTATTTATCTCTATTTTTCTGTCTCTATCTCCACAAATCAAAACAAAACAACCTAAAAACAAAACCAAACATTTGTAACAAATTGACATGAACACATAACAATTAAAAAGAGTAAATTCGTTGAGAAAAGAAGACATACAGTACAATTTCTCTAACATCTTACGTAAGTTACAACAGAAGAAACTCTTTCTTGCCTCATTGTTATATATGTACTCAACCAACCAAAACAATGTAAGTTGTTGTAAATGTTCTTGACTTAGTTGGATTTTAATGGTGACTCAAACGTGTTTCTTACAACATCAACCCTCCCCATTTATAGTACGTTGAACAGTTTCGTCACTTTTTTTTAGGTGAAAGTGATGGGTTATTATTGTTTAAAATAAATTAATTACAATCATTCATGTCGAATACCTATATCTAACAAAGACAACTGCAACAATCATACCGTGATCAACAATATCAGATAAATATATCTAAATAACAGTATCTACTGTTACAGTAGAAAGACAATTCCAACTATGCAGTAAAACAATATTTCGCGCATTGTTGGAATTCGTCACTTATTAGTGGAGTCGGAAACCAAACACCACACCGATATTCTCGTTGGAATATGTAGTAGTTGTCTTGTTGAATACATTAATTTTGTTCCCCCACTTTTAGATTTTCCTCTTCTTTTTTGCATCTCACGTTCTTCATACATTTAACTATTATTTAGAAATCGAATCGTAACATATTTGTCCTCCTTGAAATTATAATTTGTCCTCCTTGAAAACCATGTGGCATCGATGAGGCCTAACTCAATTGGCGAAGTTGAGGTTCCATAATCCTAAAGATTATGGGTTCGAACCCTCGTTGTGGGATGGTATTGTTACTATTGTATAGTAGGTATTATTTGTAATTGTAATAATTAGGTGTTATTTATGTGATATTGTTAATTTGATTGTTATTTATAATTATTTATGTTCGATGTTGATATTCGACAGGACTGTTTGTAATTTCTTTACTTCAATTAATAAAAATGCATCACTTTCAAAAAAAAAAAAAAAAAAAAGAAAACCATGTGGCAACAAGGATTTTTTTTGCTTTCAGGATACAATGTGTTGACGTTAAAAGTTTGAAATAAATTATTAATTAAAAGTTTAAATAAATTGACTAATTAAATTACAGGTCATAATAAATTTGGGGATTAGATGTATCAAGACAAATTCGTCCAAGTGGTCACATTAAATTTGGGTCTTATTCACTTTGACGGATTAATTCAAAATAAAATATTAAATTATTACTTTTATTTTGGATTGTCTAGTTGCCCCGAAATATGTTCACGTGCATCCCGTTAACTAATGAACCCATATCAAAATCTACGGTGTTCAAGTCCAAAGTAGTGAGACCGATCTATCTAAGTCCTGCTAATGCCCATAAAAGGGGGTTTCCACTACAACAAATCATTTACACACAACAACAACACAAGACACAAGTCACAACACGCCATAAGATGAAACGGACTCAAATTCGAAATCTCTGCCACAAAAGTTTTGCAACCGCAAAGGTTCCACGTCTTCTTGGCATCAAATCTTCAAGTCTTGATACCATATTTTAAGATAACACATAATTTGCTCCATAAGGTTGAAGGACAGGAGGAGGCTTCAAACCCTTGGACCAAAATTCAGAGCGAATAATTAGGAAATAATCTTCACTTCAATGATTGTAACACTCTTTATTTAAATTTTATAAAATTTTATTTTGTTCATATTTTTTGTGCAGACTCCACAATGGCATTAAATTGAATGTATTATATTATTCATAGTCAAATGTCTTTTTGTTCATTTTTATTTAATTTAAAGAATTATCTCAAAATGATAATTAATGAGGTATCATACTTTATGGATGTAAAATGTATTTAATCCTAACTTTTAATAAAAATAGATCCAAAGGGGCTATGAAGTTGATAGTATTTATTTGAATCAAATACATAAACAGCTGTAAACTTGCAACGAACTTCAAAAAGGTTATTAATTAGGCCGCTAGGGATACCACCTGTACTGACAGCGAGCTTACAAACTTTTTAATACATATGACAATCAAATGTTTAAAAGTTTATAAATGTTAAAAAATATTTGATTTTTTTTGTTTATGAAAAATAAAATTAAAAAATTAAAAAATAAGATGTTTTAACCTTATAAGAATCTTTAATTAGAACAAGGAAGGAGCCCTTCGCTTATTTCTAAAACTTCAACAAACTCCTCCAATTTTGACCTTATCACTTACAAATCTACAATTGTTGACATTTTATAGATTTTATAATTTTACGTTATCCAAATACTTCAAAAATTTATCTTTAAAATAAAATTCAATGATTTATGAACTTTTAAAAATATATAAGATATTTTAATTAAGCTTAGGCAAACAACTTTTTTTTTTTTTGAAAGGAAAACCATATTCATTAGGACGGAAATCTGCCAAAGCCAAGTTACAAGCTGGATCAGGTAAAGACATGGTGCCCTCAGCCAACTTCCCGAATTATGAGCAAGTGAGTGAGCCACAATACTACTAGTATGTCAGACAAGAGAAAATGAAACATAATTAAAACTAGAAGCAAGCGATAACATGTCATGAACAATAGGATCAATAAAAGAGATTGAAGGAGAAGGCGAAGTGAGCTGTGAATGAAGAGCTGCACAATCACTTTCGAGCACAATATTAGACCAACCGAAACGTTGAGCTAGTTGAATGGCAATGCGTGCCGACCAGGCTTCAGCTTCTTTCGGTGAAAGATTGCGGTGTAAACGCGCGGACGTCCAGGCAAGGCATTGTCCAGTTGAATCTTGAGCAACAATCCCAACACCAAAGTCGCCTTTCGACTTGAAAATGGTTGCATCTGAGTTGATCTTTATGACACCTGCTACTGGAGCATTCTACACCGAAGGGACCAAGGAAGAACGCATGCTATGGTGCGACACATGGAGACCAGAAAAAGCATCAAGGTAATTTTGGGCAAATGAGACAACCTGTTCCGAAGAATAAGATTCGGTTTCTGCCCATTTCTTGTTTCGAGCCCACCATAAACTCCAACAGAGGACAACAAACATCTGGAATTCTTTCTGATCGAAGTTCCGAATAGCCTGGAAAACCCAATCACCCACATTTGAAGTCCATTGTGAGATAACGCCCCAGCGTAAATTCGATAAGCACCAAACCATCCTGCTAAATGGACAGAGAAGGAAAGTATCCCTATCATCCTCATCCAACGATTGACACAATGAACACACCATGTCAACCTCTGGAAGACGACACAATAAGCTAGGACCGAGAGGAAGGGAGGTGTACATAAACGCCAATAGAAAACTCGGACTTTATTCAGTACCTTAGCATTCCACACTCCAGGCCACCCGTCACGAAGGCTACCAGAATTCAGAGACGATGTTGTTGCCAAGTATCGCCTGTTCATATCCGACGCTAGATGATATGCAGACTTAACCGAAAAGGTTCCAGATTTAGTATAATGCCGAACCATTTCATCATCAAGTGAAGCACGACTAATGAGGATGGAGAGAATGGCATCACATTCCAGTGGATCAAAGAGTTAAGTAACCAGTTGTTCATTCCAATCATGCAGTGATGAATCGAAAAGAAGACTTACTTTTGAAGGCGGCGGTAATGGACTAGGTACAGAATTCGGACAAAAACTATGGGCTTTTGGTATTCGAGGATCAAGCCATATTTGAGCCTTCATACCATTACCGATTTGCCATCGAAATCCTTGTTAAAAGGAAGAAGGAAGAGGAACTGCACACAGTGAGGACTCCAGGCTGAGGATATTTCTTTCTTTTGTCTTGTACGCGTGTTTTAGGTCCAAGCGTTTTCCAAGAATTAACCTTGGAAACGCGTTTTTACTATTAATTATTGCAGCGTATTTATTAGCTAAAGTGCGTTTCTTTTGTTTAGCAATTTTTCATTTGTTTAGCACTTTTTTAGTTCTTTGGTTAGTTAGTCATAACTATTAGTTAGTTGGGTTAAACATGTTAGTTAGGGTTTGTTAAGTCCCAATACAACTGCCGACTGACTTTTAGTTATAGAGGAAGCTGGCTCTCCCTGTACATTTATCTTCTTTATATTTTACTCTAGAAATACAACAAGAAACAAGAGCTTTCAAATTACTTCCATGGTTGCTTTCTTTTTTGGCTTCGAGCATGGTATCAGAGCCATCGTTTGATGGTCTATGGTCCTGCCTCCATTGCGTAGCAGATTAGCTGGGTTAGTTTACATTCTCGTAGAATCGTTCCTTTTTTTAGGTTTTTTCTTCAAGTTTTCGGGAACAATGGCTGGAAAGAGCACTGATGAAGCTGGGTCTAGTACGGGAGTGGGCTCTGGAGAACACAAAGTGCGGAAATTTCCAAACGCCATGAAATTGCAGACAGGCGATCATCCAGGAGTGAGCCTGATTTCTGCCGTTCTTGATGATACAAATTACCTCTCTTGGAGTCGATCCGTGCGTTGGGAACTTAGGGCGAAATCCAAGATTGGATTCATTGATGGGTCATTTGAAAGACCTACTGAAAGTGAAGAAGATATGGAGCACTGGGATCGTGCGGATTGCATGGTGGTTTCCTGGTTGCTGAATTATATTTCCAAAGAAATGGCTGAGGCCTTCTTGTACACTACTTCAGCAAAAGCCTATGGATTGAACTTGAATCACGTTTTGGAGAGAGTAATAGCCCCTTGATTTACCAAATTCAGAGGGAAATCACCTCCCTTGATCAAGGTAATATGGCTGTGGCAGCCTATTTCACAAGGCTGAAGAAGTTATGGGATGAGTTCGCTTGTTTATCTCCTCTTCCCACTTATTCTTGTGGGGCGAGCAAGCACTGGCAGATAGGGACGAGATGCCCCAATTGTTGCAATTCTTGATGGGTCTCAGTGATGCATACGACCATGTCAAGAATCAGGTTCTTTTGATGGATCCATTACCACCTGTTAGCAAGGCCTACTCCATGATTCAAAGGGTTGAAAAACAACGTGAGGTGGCAACTGGTGGACATCAAGATGGGGCCATGAATGCTAGAAACGCTGGAGGTGACATACGTTTGAACACCGGTCAAGGAAGAAAAGGAGGTTCGGATAAGAAGCAGCAATATTGTGATAACTGCAATAGAACGGGGCACACTCGAGAGAGCTGTTTTAAACTCACTGGATATCCAGACTGGTACAAAGAGTTGATGGACCAAAGACGTAAGAATAGGAGTGGTAGGAATGGCAGGAGAGCCATCAATGCTGAGCTTGAGGGAGGAGAGGCAAGTTCACATACAGGGCAAGACAATGGACCTAACTTAACAGAGGCAATCAGGGCAGAACTGTGGAGGATAATGCAGGAGCCTGGACAGCCAAATCAAGGAGACACCAATATGGTGGAGTTTGACAACTACGCAGGTATGGCATTTAATACTGTTTTTAATCAAACTCCTACTTACGCTTGTTGGATCATTGATACTGGAGCATCTGTTCATATGTGTGCATCACTTGGTCTGCTGTCCAATATTAAAAAACTTAATGACACTGCTTATGTTAGACTGTCTGATGGTGCTAAGAAACAAGTAATGTAAGAAGGGGATGTTTATCTTTCCAATGATGTTGTTTTATCTAAAGTTCTGTATGTTCCTTCTTTTAGATATAACATGTTGTCAGTCAAGAAGCTTTGCACTGACCTACCGATCAGGGTTGTGTTTACTCAACATGAATGTGTCATGCAGGACCTACGGACTGAAAGGCTGATAGCTGTAGGAAAACGAGTAGGAAGATTATATTTCTTAGACAAAACCTCCTTCACTAATGCAGCAAGGGGGGGACAACTTCATACTACTTGCTTACAGATCAAGAATTTACCTTGTATGGCTACTAAAATTGTGGATAGGAACACTTGACACAGGCGTTTAGGCCATGCTTCTACAAATGTACTGAATCACATTCCTTTCTTGAGCATTGATGCTAATAAAATTGATTCTTGTGAGATATGCCATTTGGCTAAACAACACAAATTGCCCTTCAATACTAGTAAAACTTGTTCTAATTGTGCTTTTGAACTTTTACATGTGGATGTATGGGGACCATATAGGGAGTTTTCTATTTCAAATTGTCAATTCATGCTTACTATAGTGGATGATTACAGTAGAACGACATGGGTATATATGATAGCACACAAGACACAAGTTGTAAAAAGGCTCGAACAATTCCTTAATATGGTTAACACTCAGTTTGGGGTTAAGATCAAAGGCATACGCACTGATAATGGCACTGAATTCACCAGTAAGGACTGCCAAATTCTTTTTCAGAAACAAGGCATTTTACACCAAAGAACCTATGTATACTCTCCACAACAAAATGGTGTTGTGGAGAGGAAACACCAACATCTATTGCAATTGGCAAAGGCATTGTTGTTCCAAGCAGGAATGCCAAAATGGTTTTGGTGTGATGCCTTGCTAACTGCTACATATCTTATAAATAGGTTACCCTCACCTGTCTTGGGGTGGAAAACACCCTATGAACTCTTGCATAAAAGGACGCCTGAGATGAACCATTTGAGGGTCTTTGGATGTCTGTGTTTTGCCACTAATGTGGCTCCACAAAAGGCCAAATTTGACCAGCGTGTTGTTAGGTGTGTGTTTCTAGGTTATACTTATGGGCACAAGGGTTACAGGGTGTATGATTTTGAGAACAAAGTAACCCTTGTCAGTAGGGATGTGGTTTTCCAGGAGGAAACCTTTCCCTTTAAAGAAAATATTGAAGATAACCCAATATGTCCTTTGCTTGTGGTGGATACTGAGGATCTGCTAGATAATTGCACCAGACATACTAAAGAACATACTACAAGACCTTCAGTTATAGAGTTGCCTCTTAGACGGTCTAGTAGACAAGCAAATAAGCCAGCTTCGCTTAAGGATTTTGTTTGTAATCTGACAGAGGATCATGGTGGAGTTGATGTTGTTTCTATCTCACCAGAACATACTTGCTTTGTAGACTGTCTTTCAACTTTGCAGGAACCAACTTCCTTCAAGGAAACACAAGGAAAGAAGGAGTAGAGAGATGCTATGGGGGCTGAGACTCAAGCATTAGAAAAGAATGGGACCTGGAGGGTGTCATTGCTTCCACCAGGAAAGAAGGCCATTGGTTGTAGCTGGATCTACAAGGTGAAGCTCAAGGCAGATGGTTCAGTGGATAGGTGTAAGGCACGCTTGGTTGCCAAGGGATACAGTCTAGTGGAAGGGATAGATTATACGGATGTTTTTGCTCCGGTGGCCAAGGCTGTAACAGTCAGGATTCTATTAGCTCTAGTGGCATCCAAGGGCTGGCCCTTGCATCAGATAGATGTTAATAATGCCTTCTTGCATGGAAGGTTGGATGAGGATATATACATGGATCCCCCAGAGGGGTATGAGGTTCCAACATGCCATGTTTGCAAGTTAGAGAGGTCATCGTATGGACTTAAGCATGCATCAAGACAGTGGAATCAAACCTTCACTGAAAAGGTGGCTGATTTTGGCTTTATACAGTCACAACATGATCATTATCTTTTTATTAAGAAATCTGTTGCAGGCTTGGTGATCTTGTTGGTTTATGTAGATGACATACTCCTAACAGCCTCCTCTGAGAGTCAGATACAGGAGGTCAAGGATTATCTAGATGGCTTGTTCACCATCAAAGACTTAGGACCAGCAAAGTATTTCTTAGGTGTTGAAATTGCTAGGTCTGCTGATGGAATCATAACTACGCAAAGGAAGTACATCATGGATATAGTTTCAGATGTAGAGTTGACTGGGGCAAAGGCTGCAAGAACCCCCTTACCAACAGGGATCAAGCTCACTGGAGAAGGGGGTACATTACTACAGTATCCCTCAAGGTACATGAGGCTCATTGGGAGGATTTTGTACCTAGGCTTCACACGTCTTGATGTGGCTCATGCCGCACAACAATTGAGCCAGTACTTGTAGCATCCTGCTAAGGAACATTGGGATGCAGCATTACACTTAGTAAGATACTTGAAGGGATGTCCAGGTAAAGGTCTATTCTTCCCATACAATAATTCATTATCTCTAACAGCCTTTTCTAATGCAGATTGGGCTGCATGCCTGGACTCTAGGAGATCTTTGACGGGGTATTGCATCCTTCTTGGACCAACACCCATTTCATGGAAAACTAAGAAACAAGTGACTATCTCAAGGTCAAGTGCAGAGGCAGAATACAGGAGCATGGCGGCAACAACTTGTGAACTCATATGGATAACATACTTGCTCAGGGAGTTGGAGGTTGAGGTTCAGCTGCCCATACCTTTCTTTTGTGACAACAAAGCTGCACTACACATTACAGCTAATCTAGTTTTTCACGAAAGGACTAAGCACTTGGAGACTGACTGCCACATAGTGAAAAACAAGTTCAAGGAAGGGGTGATTAACCCCATGCATGTCTCCTCGAAGAATCAGGTGGCAGATGTATTCACCAAGCCTCTCACCGCATTGCAGTTTCAGGATTTTTGTGGCAAGTTGTGTTTGGTAACTTTACCACCAACTCCAGGCTGAGGATATTTCTTTCTTTTGTCTTGTACGCGTGTTTAAGGTCCAAACGTTTTCCAAGCATTAACCTTGGAAACGCATTTTTACTGTTAATTATTGCAGCGTATTCATTAGCTAAAGTGCGTTTCTTTTGTTTAGCAATTTTCCATTTGTTTAACACTTTTTCAGTTCTTTGGTTAGTTAGTCATAACTATTAGTTAGTTAAGTCATGTTAGTTAGGGTTTGTTAAGTCCCAATACAACTGCCGACTGACTTCTATTTATAGAGGAAGCTGGCTCTCCTTGTACATTATCTTCTTTATATTTTACTCTAGAAATATAACAAGAAACAAGAGCTTTCAAATTACTTCCATGGCTGCTTTCTTTTCTGGCTTCAAACAATCCTGCACGAACGACTGATTTTGGTGAGAGAATACTACTCCACGTAAAGGATGGTCGAGAGCCTAACTCCACAGCAAGAATGGATGAGTCAGGATACTAGCATGACTGTAGGAGATGAAGAGATTCAAGATTTGTGAGAAGACGCCAAAATTGCTTAGCAAGCATCGCGGTGTTAAATGCCCTTAAATCTCGGAGACCAAGGCCCGCCTTGCAATTTTGAAGTACATAGACGATCCCATGAAAGCCAATGAACTTTTCTATTATCATTTGAGTTCCACTAGAAGTTAGCAATCATGGACTCAATCACCCGAATAAGTCCCTCTATGTGGAAGACACCCGTGGAATACGTAGGTATAGCGCACCACAACCTTGATGAGAATTTCTTTGCCAGCCGATGAAAGTTGTTTCTCCCCCCATGAGCAGACCTATTTCCAAATTCGACTGCGTACCAAGTCAAAAACTACTTTTTTAGATCGACCAACGACAGAGGGCAAACCGAGATATCTCTCATGGCGGTCTGCCACCCGAATACCAAAGCCCTCGGAAATAGATGCCGTCATCTAGTTCAGGGTATTTTTGCTAAATACAATAACCGACTTCTGAAGATTAATCTCCTGCCCAGACACCTTACCATACACCTGCATTATACAATCCATAGCACCCAAGGAGGCTTGATAACAGAGTAGAGTATCTTCGGCAAAGAATAAAATCTTCAAAACATCTTATAAGAAGGTGTTAGGCTAAGCTTATAAGCTTTACAAATATGTTCGGAATTTTCTTTTTCTTTCTAAAAAGCTTTATAAGATCTTAGTTCAAGATTTTTAGGATCTTATAAACCTTTTTTTGTTAAAAAAAAAAAAAGAAGTAAGCTCAATTCAACTTTTATTATAAGATCTTTTAAGCTCTTTAATCTTAACACCCATTAATTGAAAAAAATCTTTTATAATTTTCTTAGTATTTCACTTTTACCTTTCATATAATTGACGTTTGTTTCTCCGAAAGTAAAAATACATATATTTATATAATTTTAAATTATAATAATTTGATGACTTTTTCAGTCATTATCACAATACGAAGAACTTATTACACCAGAATACTCTAATATCTTATAAACACTGATATCTTATTTGTCCAAACACCTTAAAATTTATTTTTAAAATAAGATTCAATATTTGTTCTCGATAAATATAATATATATATATATATCCACCTTTTAGTCAAGCCACCCTAAACATACTAAATTTGTAATATTATCAATATGCAAAAACCGTCCTACGATATGCTATCATGAAATATCTTTTTTAGAAGTCTAGAAATTGATTGATTTTTAAGCCAAACTAAATAGTATGGGCTAGAAATTTCAAGAAATTGGGCAGTTAATTAGGATTATAAGTAGTAACAATTATAACTATGCTAGTAGCCATTAATAGCTCATTTCCTAACAATGTCGCTCAACTAACATTGTGTCTATTAACACAAGAGCTGGAATTTCCAATTTTCTCCCCTCCAAACCCACAAATTTACATTACAAAGTCATTTTTGAAAAAAAAGATAAAATCCCAAGTTTATAAAAATAAGTTCAATAAAAGAACATTAGGAAGGCAGTTTTTCCTAAAATGTATTTTTATTTAAATATGAATAAAATAAATAGAGGTAGTTACTTCATAAAGATTTTTTTTTTTAAATACATGTATAAGTTTACTTAGATAATATAATTTTGACTAATATTATTACATAAGTTTATTGTAAAATCAGTATGTATTTTTTTTTCTCTTACATTATATATTCCGAATAATACCTAAAATAATTGTACTATCCATTAATAGGGATGGACATAGAGTAATTATCATTGATTGATGTATGTATGGAGTGTTTGCAAGCGCTCGTTAAAAATATGGTAAAAATAGTGTTTTTATTTTAATATTTTTATTTTTGAGCTGCTTAAATTATGTTGATTTAATGCAAAAGTTATAAGCAAATTTCCTACTAACTTCGGTAGCTTATTAATAAAATTATAATAATTAAGTTATTTGTCCAAACACTTCAACCTCAACTTTCTTTTTTATTACTTTTGACTTATGTTTTCAAATACTCCAACTTTTACTGTTGCTTATCTTATATTTTTTATTCTAAAACTTATTCCCACCACAAAAGTAAAAATTATTACAAACACTCTTTTATTTTTTCACTTTTTCCTTAAAGTTAATTTTCTATCAATAATTCTTTATTCACTTAAACAATAATTTATTTTATCAATTTTAATCAACCACTCAAATTATTTTTTTTTAATTAAATAAAAATAGTACAAATTTAAATCATACACACACATTGAGTGTGCTTCAACCATTATTAAATTTAAAAAGTAGTCAAATTATTCTTGCACCCATTTTTTTTTTTTTTTTTTTTAACTCAATAGGATAGGGGTCTTATATCATATACATTTAAAATTCTAAAACTATCCAATACATCAATAATTTTCAAAATAACAAAAAATACATTCAAACATAACAAAGAAATCATAAACTACGTCCACGTCGATCGTAACCTCCTTTCATATAATTCAAACCCACAAATTCTTTAATTCTGATACATCAATCTCACCGTTCAAATAAGACCTCGTTACAGTTCTGGTACCCAAATTATTCTCTGTTTGTTCAAACACCCACAGGGGCAAGAAGGTAATTTCACAAGACCCCTGCTTACGTGGGAGAAACAGAGTTGTGAGTGTAAGGAGGCGAACAAAGATTCAATCTTGAGAAAACGCAGACACAATGTGCATGAGATGAGATGAGATGAGAGAGGAGAAGACATGAGTCGCACTCTCTTCAGATTGGTAGTCGTTATAGAGACACTCAGCTGTATCTATATATCCGATTGACATGCATTTGCATGTGCTTCTTGTCTGTGTGATAAAAAAGAGGGAAGAGGGAAAAGATTTGCATCGGAATTTCCATCAATTTTCTCTTTCAATCTCCGGAAACTCCGAAGAAAAGTAAAAAGATCCCTTTTTTTTTTTTCATTGTTGTTTCCGTCTCTTTCTTTTCTTTGTGGTTTCAATTCTTGAAATCATTTTCAAGAAATTTTGATAGTTTCTTGGGCTCTATTTTTGTATAAATTAAGCTTAAAGATCCCAACTTTATCGCTCTGCAGTTTGGTTTAAAATTATAAATTTAAAATAAATAAATGGCGAATGCATCTGGGCTGTTGAGTCCAGCCGTTGCGCCCAGTGTGGGGAGGAGATTGAATCCATCTACAGGCGTTTTTCAATCTGGGTTTTTGTTCTCTGAGGGTGTTTCCAGGAGAATAGTGTGTTCCAGCACTGTTCAGGGTGCGGAGAAGCTTTCCCCTTCTGAATCTGGAGTGCCCAGGTGATTAGTTCTTCGGAAAGCTTTAATCTTTATTTCATTTTTATTTTTGTGGGTTTTGTTCTCTGTTGTTGGGATGATTTATTTTTAGATAATTTGAAAGTGTTTGAAAACTGTGGTTTGCTAGATGAATGGGTTCTTGATTTAATTATTTAAAGTGTATTTCTTTAATTTTAGTTTGGGTTTATAGAAATTTCACTGTGATTGCTGGATGCATGGGGTTTTAATGTTACTATTGCATTCTGGTTTATGAAATTTGTTTGATGTGAATTTGGATTGGGGTGGATTCTTGTAATGAATTTGTTTAATGTGATAAATAAGAGTGGAGCTTTGGCTGTTCAACTCTTAGCAGTGTCTGATTTCAATGTATCGATCTTGCCAGACGATTGAGTACTTGGAAGAAGGATTCGGACACATATTGAACTTCTTTGTTCGTTTAACATAATAAGGGATTATAGGAGTGGAAGTTCTGTCCTGAATTAGAGTTATTAAGTACTACATGGATTGAGCTACCTTCACCCCTCTGTGTTAATGCATTGCCGTAATAATTCAGGCATCTTGAAGAGATAGAGAGTCTTCTCTAAAGTTGCCTGTTGTTTTTCCTTTTTGGTCGGTTTTCTATCACTCCACTGGATGTCCTGCCGACAGTTGCCTCAATCAGTTATGGCCTGCAAACTGCAATTGTGAATAGATCATAACTATTGTTCGTCCGATGGCAGAGAAACATTTTGAATAAGCTCATTTCTCTGACGAGGCTGCTCAAGGGCTGTCACATGGCCTTGCATCTTACTAAATTTGCTTCCCAGGAATTTAATAAGTAACAACAATAATAATAGAATTTAAATTTTACATGTCTTGTATTGTACCTTAATTAAATCTTTTTATGAATCTTTGACATTAATCGAGCGCTGTTTTTGATTTTCTTATGGCACATTTGAATCAACAACCCCATAGATAAAAATGGATCCATAGCAATAGGTGAGAGAAATTATGAGAATGCATGACCGTCTTTTTCAGGCAGACATGCAAATTTTATAGTTAGAATGTCTGTTGAGCAGTGTGGAATATTTATATACTCGATTACCGGTGTTGTTACTGATTTCGTCATTTGGTTGAAAGTTTTGCTTGTTATACTTAGTATCTTACCTAAATTTGTGTAGGCTTGTCAGCAGAGGCTGCAAGTTAGTTGGATGTGGCTCTGCGGTGCCAAGTCTTCAGATATCCAATGATGATCTCTCGAAAATTGTCGATACTTCTGATGAATGGATATCTGTTCGCACTGGAATTCGAAATCGAAGAATACTTTCTGGTGAGTTTCTCTTTGAAGTTCATGCTGGCGTCATTTTCATGTGCAATATGGTGTACGCTAAACTTGATTTAAAGGCAAGACCAAGAATTTAGGATTCGAAATCTTTTCATGTTTGCTGTGATAATTATTCTTGGTAGAAGATGCTAGAACTGTCAACTTTGATTATGCATCCCGATTGGTAAATTGATGTTAGTTTTAGTGTTAGTACTGGCACAATTCATCATCTTGTGGCTCAAAGTTGTCTTTATTTTGTGCAAATGTCCTGTTAGCTATGGGGCTGTGGGAAGCCATAGCTATACACTCTTAACACTCTGCTTTACATAAATTTTCCCTCGATACACGTGTCAGAACTCTGGGGAGGTAATCCTTTTCACCTTAAGATTCCTGTCTGCTGTAATTTAGGATAATTGTTGGAATTATAGCAGGATGCAAAAAACATTGCCTAATAGTTGATAACCATCGTAATTTGGATTTTTTTTTCCCCTGAATATCTACCTCTCGAGTTTCCAAAACTCTGGATGCTCGATATGCATTTAACAACGACATCCTTCATACCAATTATCTGTACTACACATAGATAGGTTGTTGGGGGCATGGGTGTCTTTAACATCTACATGAAAATGTGTAAACGAGAACCTAATGGAAGTAGAATATTTCCGAATCTGTTTAAGTTCCGAGTATGAAACATCGCATCATTTGGTAGTTCTGATGCTGCAGGAAAAGATAGTTTGACGGATCTCGCTGCAGAGGCAGCAAAGAAAGCTCTTCAGATGGCAGAGGTCGATCCTGATGATGTGGACCTCGTATTATTGTGTACTTCAACTCCAGAGGATTTATTCGGTAGTGCCCCACAGGTACATATTTGCAAAAATATTCTGAAGTCAATTTCTTTTTCCTGTTTTAGGGACATTTCTGAAGGAACCGCAACTTTTTCAACCGTCACTATGCTTCAAATCAAACTATGAGCAAATTCTGGGGCCGGTTGTTTCCTATGTTCTTCAAATAGTGTCAAGTTTCAATAACATATACTTCTCGTTTTCAGCATTCAACCCAAATGTTACACTGTATTTGCTTCTGTCAGATTCTTGTCCCTTTGCCGTAATAATATGTTTCACTAAATGCTAATACTTCCGATAACTTTTCCAGATTCAAAAAGCGCTTGGGTGCAAAAACAATCCGTTAGCTTATGACATTACTGCTGCCTGTAGTGGTTTCATATTGGGCCTAGTTTCAGCCGCGTGCTATGTTAGAGGTAAAACTCCATTTATTATAGTACTGCCAAGAGACTCGAGAGTCGTAGTATTTTTGCTATGCGATCAAAATTGAAATTCTTGTAACATACAATTAGGGGGTGGCTTCAATAATGTTCTGGTGATTGGTGCCGATGCTCTATCTCGCTATGTCGATTGGACAGACAGAGGATCCTGTATCCTCTTCGGTGATGCTGCCGGTGCTGTGTTAGTTCAGGTACTGCATCCCGTCTTCTTAATGCTGTGCGAGGATATAGGCACATGCACTACTTTTTCCAGGAACAATTTACATCCGTGTGAAAATTTCTGCGTGGTGTACAAGTCCACTTACACGTTGATCCACTAATGCGATTAATGTAGATATGAACTCTCATACCAGCTGTGTTTTCTGCTTCTTAAGATGTGATCTAAAACTTTTGTTCCATTTGCAAAACATGCAAAACAGAACCCGACGTTCATTGCTGAACTACATCTCCATAGTCCATCCCCATGTCTACATCGCCGTGCTAAAAGCTTGCTTTTGCATATTTTTTGTTTTATGATATCTCTTGTTGTTTTAGAAACGGAGTTTACGTTAATAGTTCCGTATTTCAACATGATCTCTTTGATTTATTCTCTTTCCGCAGGCGTGTGATAGTGAAGAGGATGGTTTATTTGCTTTTGACTTACATAGCGACGGTGAAGGGCAAAGGTACTCTCAAATCATTTGTTCCAGAGACTATCATGTTTTACGCTAGACGAGCAATAACCTTATTTTTTTTTTTTCCGTTTTTTCAGACACTTAAAAGCTACCATGACGGACAACGAGAAAGATCATGAGGTGGGCACGAACGGTTCGCTCCTCGGAGTTCTACCCAAAGGCTCCTCGTACTCGTGTATCCAGATGAACGGAAAGGAGGTGTTCCGCTTCGCCGTTCGTGTTGTCCCACAGTCGATTGAATTAGCTCTCGAGAAGGCAGGTCTACCAGGCTCCAGTATAGACTGGTTGCTTCTTCATCAGGTAAGAAATCGATAGAAATACTAAAAGCTACAACAGGGACATGTTTGTCTGACAATGCACCTTCTCAGCTTTATCGAAGTGAATTCATATTCATTCTTGATAAAATCGAAGAAAACACTGGTGAAATTTGCAGGCAAATCAAAGAATCATCGATGCAGTAGCCACACGTCTAGAAGTCCCGTCTGAACGTGTGATATCTAACCTGGCAAACTACGGCAACACGAGCGCTGCATCCATCCCGTTGGCATTGGACGAAGCTGTACGAAACGGGAAGGTAAAAGCCGGTCATATGATAGCTACTGCTGGTTTTGGGGCCGGGCTTACGTGGGGCTCGGCCATCATTAGATGGGGATGATTGAAAGACGAGGAACATTCAGTTTTCTGAGTTTGTATTTTCGGATTGATCGTGTAATGACAGGCCTTTGTGTTCAGTTGTAGTTGTCTGATTTTTGGTTGCTTGTAATGTTTGTTGTTTTGTTCAGGTGGGAATTATGCAGGAAACATGTGATGAACTTGTTCTATTTGCATGTATCTTTTACTAGGATGAAGTATGGATGTAGTTTTAAAAGGCTGATTGATGATAAGGAAAATTCTTGCACGATTCAGGTTAATTTGATTTAATTTAGTACAAGTAAGTGAATTACATATAGGGTTAAATATATTTTATACCCCTAAAGTATGTCATTCTTATCAATTATACTCCTGAACTTCATAAACTTTCACTTACCCCCTATTTTTGTAATAATTCTTTAAATTAAATGAAAATGGACAAAGGTACACTTAACTATTTAATATATGATGTATTCACTTTAATACCTTTTATAGTAAAATAAATTAATCAATTTGACTTTAAATTTTATACACTTATGGTGTTAATAAATTAATATTGATAATCACATATGGATAAGATCAATGTTAGTAATTTTGGATTAAAAAAAAATTATAAACTTGTGTTTGTGCATTACACTAGATGTAATTTTAAAGATAAAAATATTGCAACTGTCGAGCCTACTGTTTTGGTGCCCAAATGTCAAGTGAAGTAATTTGGAGGTTAATGAGGTACTTTTTTTTTTTTTTTTTTTCAAGTAGTAACTCTATTTCACCCTTTAACATAAACTTGGGTACGCCAATAAGGCCTAGCTCAGTTGGCGAAGCTGAGGCCCCATGATCCTTGAGGTCATGGGTTCGAATCCCCTGCGTGGGATGATTTGTTTCTGCTGCATAGTAGGTTTATTTGTTTCTACTATATAGTAGGTTATTGTTGTTGTAATAGCACGATGTTAGTATATGTGATATTGTTCATAGGAATGTTGTATTTGTCTCTGTCTGTTGATATTGACAGAATTGATTGTAATCGCTTTATTTCAATTAATAAAAATTCATCGCTTCCAACTCAAAAAAAAAACATAAACCTAGGTACAACATGTTAGACCTGTCCATTGGTGGACAATTGCAAGACCCAGATCTATTTGGATAGTTTTTATCCGAACCCGTACCTAATATTTTTACATTAAATCTAGACTCGGATAAATTACCTATTGAAATAATTTATTTAGATATGGGTAGAGCCTATAACCAAAAATATCCATGAGTATGGGTATCGGTGGGTAAATTTTTAATACGCAAAAATGCATTTTTACTCGTTAATTAAAAATTATTGAAGTCATAAACTTTTGCTAAATCAGTATGACTATTTATACGCTCAAATTTGAAATATTTATTTATAGTTAATTAATTTATACTAATCCAATATTAATTTATAAATGCTGTAATTAAAATTTTAAGTTAGATTGATTGATATATTTTACTATAGAAGGCATTAAAGTGAATATATCATATTACTAATAGTCAACGGTATTTTTGTCTATTTTCATCTAATTTAAAGGATCTCAAAGGAAGGGGGTAAGTGACGATTTATGAAGTTTAGAGGGGTAACCGATAAGGGTGGCATACTTTAGGAGTGTAAAATGTATTTAACCCTTACATTTATCACGTGATTGATTTGTAGCTTGGGCCTTTGTTCTAAGGCTTATCTTCATCTTGAGGGTTTTGGTCTTGTGAATTTTTATCGATATCACTCTTAAATTAGATTTAATTAGACAAACATTTTTAATCTGTATAAAATTATAGGGTAAATTACATCTATCTCTTTTTAAATTTGGTATAATTATAAATACCCCCTCGTTGTTTGAAAAATTATAAATACCCCTGAGGTTTGCAATTTTAAACCAAAGGCCTGAAATAGACTATTTTGCCCTTGAATTTTTTATTGAAATAGTACAAAAATCGGTCAAGGCAAATTGTATTATTGCTCCTCTGTGTAAAAAACTTAAGAAACCTCTCCCTACACATTGTAGTCCAAAAAAATTATAAAAATTAAATAAAAATAATTCAGTGCATAAGGGCATTTTGGTCAGTTCACCCATAAAAATTGATGAAAATGAGTTATTTGTTAGACGGTTACAAACCTCTGGGGGGTATTTGTAATTTCTCAAACAACAAAAAGATATTTATAATTATGTCAAACCTCAGGGGAAGTAGATGTAATTTACCCAATTATAAGTACATCTATTAAAGTTGTAATTGTAACTACATGTTCGTCTTTTATTGAGAGATAAAACTTCTACAAGAATACGTTTTGAGGTAAATTACGTGGACACCCTTTTACAGTGTATGTTTAGGTAAAATTATACCAGGACACCTTTTGATGTAGATTATATTGACACCCCTTGAGGTGTGTTGTACAAAATATAAAAATGTCTATTGTAATTAGATCTAATATTAAACGATGGCAAAGTAATTTGGGCTTATTTATATTAATATAATAAAAATATATGGTAGGTCGCTACCCACTAATATAACATTTTTTTTGTATAATTTATATTGGGCTGAGTTCACGACTAGCTTAATTTTTTTTTAATTTAATTGTTTATTATATATTATTAATAATTAATCTTAATTAATTGTTATGTTAAAATTTTAAATTTATAATTGTTATTTAATAAGTTTTTACTTCATAAATAAAATTAAATTTTTAAAAACTAATAAATATATTTATTAATTCCATATGACCTAATAATTCTGTATGAAAAAATAAAAAATATTACAAAATTAGTGATAATTAGAAATTATAATAATGACTACGAGTCCCATAAATATGACTTCGACATTATTGTCATTTTCTTTTCTTTTTTCATCGATCAATTCTATTTGTTCATTTATCTTTTACACTATGATTAACAACTATATTATAAATTTTTTAATAAATAATATATATATAATATTATTTATTAAAAATAATCTATAATATTATATTGTGTACAAATAAAATTTAATAACCAATAAAATTATGATAAAAATTAGTAATATTTACAAATTCTAATAATAAGATAGAATTGATAGCTAAGAAAAGAAAAAACCTCGACACCAATTCCAATGTCATATTTATAGGACTCGTGGTCACTGTTATAGTTTATAATCATCACTAATTTTATAATATTTTTTATTTTTTCATACATAATGTAATATTATTAGGTTATATTGAATTAATATATATATATTTATTAATTTTTAAAAAGATAATTATATTTATTTAGTAAAAACTTATTAAATAATAATTATAAAATATATAATTTAAAATTTTAAAATAATAATTAATGTTATATATAGTTAAGTATTAATTATTATTTTTTAAATTTTTATTAATAATTAATAAATAATTAAACATGTAATTTGCTCTTAATATAATCAATAATTTGAAGTTACAGTTAAAATATAAACCCCTAAAAAGAGGAATCTTATTGAAACTTTACTTATGCTCTTGCTTTTCCTCTGATGATAGTATAAATTCTTTCCGGCTATCTTCCCCAGAGAGAGAAACTGCTTATCAATCTCTCAGATCTCTAATGGCGAATCCATGTGCAGCAGCTGATGCTCCTTCAACTAGGCCATCGATAACTCACGTTATCTTCGACATGGACGGCCTTTTACTTGGTAAATTTTTCATTTGCTGAACAATTTCCAAGTTCCATCACCAAAAAAGAAAAAAATTCCCAACTCAAAATTTTCTTTTATGTTGTGTGAGGTTGGTGTAGAGGTTTTGGGTTGTTAATCATGGCTTTGTGTTGTTTACTGACGGTGTTAATGCGCCTCATTAGTGTTGTTTCTGGCCCTTTTGGGAACGTTGTAATGTGAGAATTTTGTTTGGTGTGTGATTGGTTTTGCTGATTGCTTATTGAGGAATGGTTTCTTTGCTACTATACTTTGGTTTGCTGGGGTGAGGATTAGTTGGATGGTTACCAGGTGAATTCCAGTGAATAAGTCCTATTATTGTTTCATAATGCGGCATGCTAGCCATTTGGAATGCATAATTTGGAAACCGAAACATTGTAGTGCTTTTTTTTCTCTGTTGACCAATCTTCAGTGTTGTTTTCTTTTTGAAGCTTTGACTCATTTTGCTTTTGGTGTGGTAATAGATTGATGTAATTAAAAAAAAAGATATTAGATTCATGGCCCCGTTTGTTGGAAGAACTATTACATTGCTGTGAATCCTTTCAGAATGTTGTTAGGGGTGAGTCGGTCACTGTGATGAATGGCCTTCTGGATCCTCAAAGAGGAGCCTAAAAGTGCTGTAAGGGTACTGAACTGTGATAGGTCTGATTTGTCTGAAGCACGTCCATTGAGAGTTGAACTTCTAGCAGGTCGATAGGGGGAAGCTAGCTTAGCTGCTTCTCAAGTCCATTTTACAACGATAATTGAGTAATATCGAACACCAAAAGGAGGAAAAAGTAAATATTTTGAGTGTAGTCCTAGCTGTTTCATTTATCCATAACGGGAGAGTTTTTGCAGTGTCAACTAAGCAGTGATTTTGCTTTTTTCGTTTAATTTAGATGGGAGGGGATCCTGACAATTCCCCATTTATAAAGGAACAAAAAAAAAAACAAAAAGAAAATATATGTTGTTTCCTTATTGTTACATAGTGGCTGTTTGCCTGTTCCGGAAAGACTATGGGCTCTACAAGGTGGATTTGCAAAAATGTCTAATGTCAGACCTCCATATTTCACCATAACATTGAATAGATTGAAATAGAAGTTTGCTGTTACATAAATCTAACCACCCCTACTTAGAACTTGTGCAGATCATTGATGACTTAAGTGAAAGGGAGGCAATTGTGTTTTCCTTCTTTAGGTGGGTTGGGGTTGGGTGTGCTTGTAGAGATTTATAAAGTAAGAGGTGTTTGAGTCACTTCTATTCTTAAGTTTTTCACATATAAGATCCACATTTGACCAGAACCTGGTGATCTTAACGGTTTTCACTTTTTTAGATAAATCATAGTGGTGATTGTATTTTCCTTTCCCATACTCTCTTACATAGTTAATACTGTTGCTTCACTCTCTATGCACTGTTGTGCCTTCACAGAGTTGCACTCTTCAGTGAACTATGTGCCATTCTGCTAGCTTTCTCTTTTCTTCTACTTTTGTCTTAATTCTTTTTCTTTAATATTTACACATGGTTTGAGCAGTTTCCAAACTTGTTGGTTAATAGTTATATGGCTTCTAATCTGGATAGAAACAAATAAGTTGTTGTTTCCATTTCTAGACACAGAGAAATTCTACACTGAAGTCCAGGAGATTATCCTTGCTAGATACAATAAAACTTTTGATTGGTCTCTCAAAGCCAAAATGATGGGCAAGAAGGCAATAGAAGCTGCTCGAGTTTTTGTTGAAGAGACTGGAATCAGCGACAACCTCTCAGCTGAAGATTTTCTTGTAGAAAGAGAGGAGATGCTGAGAACTAAGTTCCCGACAAGTGAACTCATGCCAGGTTTTCATAATTTTCTGATTCTTTGCATGTGATGACATATATTTTGCATGGAGTTTCAGCCTTCTGCTCCCATCCCTCCCTTCATTTTTCTTGTAATAGATATAGATGTGCTGCCCACTGATGGATCTGCTGTGGGCTAGTGTGGAACAGCTATCCCTGCTGAAAGTCCCTTTGAACTTATTAGATGCCCCAATTTAACCTAGAAAAATGGCCGAAAGGTCTAGTTATACTTATATTTTGAAAAAGTAAAGTCCAATTTAATTTTGTCAAAGGCTGGAAACACTTGTTTTATTAATTTTCAATTTGTAAAGATCTCACTCAATCTTCAGCATAAATCAAAACCTTCTGTTTTTTCATTCTTAAAATTTGGAAGTTCCTCTTTTTCAATCCATCCCTTGAGATCATGACTCCTGTCTAGTGTTAAAGATAATACATCTTGGTTACCGATTTTCAAATTTGAGCCGTTAATTCTAAATTTTTCTAATGAATTTTCTATCTTCTTATTAGTAGATGATGTTTAAACTCCTTCAAATATAAGAATTCTAGTCAGGTAGTTTAGTTTCTGACTCAACAGTAAATCATGGTGATCCAAGAAAAGGCCAATACAAGACTGCCAATTCTCTCTCTCTCCCTCTCTCTGTGTGTGTGTTTGTGTGTGTTGGTATCTATGTGTCTATGTTTAGACTGAGTACAGAATAATGTGATTTGTTATCGTATTAAATTCTGAGAGGTGGATGCTATATCATAATTGTGGTGGAAAAGGACCTTTGGGCTACCTTTTAACTACCCTATATTTCATCAAATTAGACTTAATCTTTTTGGTGAATCTAAGAACACTTATTTTCCATGAAAATACTTTTGCCTCTCAAAATTTGAGAGGTGCATATTATACTATGAGTATGCTGGAAAGGACCTTTTGTGTTACTTTTTAATCACCATATATATATGCAGATTGGGTACTTTGATTATCATTCCATGACTTTAGGAAAGCATATTTGCACCCAAAAATTACAGAAGCTTTCATTTCACTCTTTCAATTCTTTTTAATCTGGAAAAAAGAATATAGCAATCTCCCTTATTGGGCCATTTCAGCAGCATCCTATTGTTCTTTTTTTTTTTTTTTCTTTTGGGTGATTGTCTCCAGTCGTTACTATACACTACCTTTTATCATATCATGTATTGCAGGGGCCAGTCGTTTGATTCGGAACCTCCATGCGAATGGAATACCTATTTGTGTTGCAACGGGGTATGTTCAATGCTTTCTTATTCTGAAGTAGTGAGATGAGTGCATTTTGCTAGTTTTACCTAAAATATATTGCAAGCAAACTCATGTAATGTGTCTTACAGTTCACACAGAAGGCATTTTGAATTGAAAACACAAAGGCATGGCGAACTATTTTCGCTGATGCATCATATTGTTCTTGGTGATGATCCAGAAGTGAAACAAGGGAAACCTTCTCCAGATGTGTTCCTTGCAGCGGCCAGAAGATTTGAGGTATTACTCTTATTTAACAATTATAAGTAGTTGGTGAGCAAGTCCTGGAACGAACCCCATCCTCTGGTTATAAGAAAAATAGCCTTGCTCTGTCATTGCAAGAGGCTAAATTTGCATTAGTAAGGAAGGGAAAGAACTCTTCTCATGCATTTCCCCCTTGCCTTCTGAACTCCAAAAGAGCGGTTCTATCAAAGCACAAAGAGTGAAAAATACCTTCCCATATATCCCCAACATGAAAAGGAAAGGTTGAAGCTGAATACTGTTTTTTGATCAGCTTGCATGGTTGAGTGAGAGTGAGGGATGGGATTCTATGTTCTTTTTCTGATGAAGTTCTTATTTTTGAAATTTAACGGCTGATTTCGTTTTTCTTTGTTCCTTGGGATACAGAATACAGGTAGTCCTCCGTGGCCCAAATGAATTTTGGCCAGTGTTACTCATTTATAAACTGATTGTTAGCTAATATGGCAAATAATTCAAGTCGCTTCTAGACAATTAAAAAAAAGTATATTATCATGAGTTTTGCTTGTTTTCCAGGGTGGACCAGTTGATCCCCAAAAGATACTTGTTTTTGAAGATGCACCATCTGGCGTGCTTGCAGCTAAGAATGCTGGCATGTAAGTACTTGCTGACCATCTGTCTCCACAACATTACATCCAAAATTTGTCATGTTGTCCAATACAGTTCATGTATTGGTGGATTTGATTAATGACTATGGTGCACAACAGGTTTGGCTTTTTAGGATATTGGGAGAAGAATAACTCCATGACATTTTTGATATACTTCTTTTGCTATTTCAATTACGGATAAAAGGTCTCATGTAAAATTACTATGCCTATCAACAATGCCCAAGAGAAAGAAGTTAAAGGTAGGTGAACCTGATATTTTGTATCCCTGTGTATGTTCTACTTAGCCAACCCATCTTTACCCCTTCCGAAATGCTAAACTCAAACTATGATGTTGAAGACTAAAATATTTTCTTTAATTTTAGGCACAGTTCTGTCCGCATTCGGGTGCTCCTCTAGAGATGCAGTGCAACGATTGTTATTTAGGCCATATTTTATGCATGTTTTGACCATTTAAGATTTTTTTTAAGACAAGAAAAGGAAATCTTGAGGAGCTTAGTCAACATTTAAGATTTGTTGTAAAAATTAAATCAATTATAAGAAAATGTGCTTTGAAATTTTTTTATACAATCCTACTGTCTTCAATCATCTCGCAGTGGAACCAGAGTGATAACTTTGCTTGTCCTTTCTCTCTTCCTGGTACTAGATCTCCAGATAATACTTTGAATTTAAGTGTATTCTCGTAGTGATAGTAATACTAAACAAATCTAACATGCAGGTCAGTGGTCATGGTTCCAGATCCAAGACTGGATAGCTCATTTCACCAAACTGCTGATCAGGTTCTAAGCTCCCTGTTGGACTTCAATCCAAGTGAGTGGGGTCTGCCCCCTTTTGACAAAGCAGCCAACTAATCATACATTGATTGGTATAGCGTGAAACATCTTGCTCACAACAGATCGTTTCCGGCTGGTTGTTTAAGAGATGTGTCACTCTTTGCCTGCAAAAATTTTGCAAGAACAGCACAATGTAGCTGCTTTGCGAATTCATTAAATTAAATTAAGTATTCTGTTGGCGAAACAAAGTTATCTCAAATGAGGGCTTCAGGATCGACAAGACCAACCCTTTTCTCAATGGTGAAATTCCCTCGTCATAGAACTTTCATCTCTTTTCATATATATGCAACGTAAATTGAGAAGTTGGCTATGAAGTTTGCTGGGTTTGTTTACTAGCATCGGCTTCATCCTACGGATATTGGGCCTCTACATGACAGGTTGGTGCAAAATAAGCAATATACCGATCTTGATGCACAGAAGCCACTTTGATTTGCTTTCAAATGCTTATCAAGCTTATTGCAATAAGTCACACACTTGCACCAGTTTAGCTGATTGCTAAGACAAATTCCTGTTCTGTTTGTCAGTGGCAATCAAAGTCTGTCATTTGATTATATGTTCTTTAACAGTTACATGAAGTGGAACCTAAACCGATCTTCTGACATTTGTTTGTTGTTACCATGTAATACATTATTTGTTCTCATCATGAATCGATGATCGTTGTCTTTGACTGTTCTGCAGAAATAAACAGGTTCCCGACATCATAAACGATCTGATATCTTCTAGAAATTCATGCATCTTGTCATAAATTTCGACACATATGCTGTCCCTGTTCATGAAAGTGGTTTTTCCTCAGTATTTCTTCATCTTTCTGTTGAGTGTGTGGATTGCAGAACTTGGATTATTTGGACACTTGATTGCATTATAGAGAAGTGATGTGAAGAGGCCAAAAACAGTTAGTGTGAAAAATGTCAAGACTGTTCAGCGTGCAAATGCCCAGTGGCATTGATGTGATACTTAAGTCTTGAAAATATATCTTTGGAAATTTGTATTGTCTCTGTGCCTTTGCAAAGAGCCAAAGACCATTTGTATTGTCTCTGTGCCTTTGCAAAGAGCCAAAGACCACGAAAGTTGTAGAGAAAGTTATAATTTTAAGTTGTAATGGAAGTCCAATAGTGTTTGGAAAGAAAATTTAAAAAAATAAAAAATAAGTTGTAAAAGTTGGTATAGAGAAGTTTATAGTCTTGGCAAACTTAGATGAGCTTCAATTTAAGTGGTTCAAAATGAAAAGCTACAAACGATAAACGAGTAAAATTCGTATTGGCATCTGAGATTTACCATTAATGTCATATGGGCTCGAGTAACTACCAATTACACAATTAATACTTGAGTTTCACTATTCATGCTATATTCTTTTTTTTTTTTTTTTTTTGATTTAGTTAAAAAAGTTTAACTTTTGGTACGCAGTTGATGTTTTTTTATTTATCTTTGTATTATCTTTTTTTTATGTAATAATCATTTTACTCATAGACAATAAATAAAAGGGATAAATTCTCACCTATTGTTCTATTTATATAAACTACTGTGTCTTTTGAAAATTATAGAAATCACCCTTGAAAATTATAGAAATCACCCATGCCAGCCTATAAGACCCAAAAATGTTTTTGTCTTGGTTAAACTTTAATATAATTTTTCAAAAATAAAAATACCCCCATGGGTGTTTATGTGATTAGCCCATATATCTTTTTAATATTTATGCCAATTTTTAATTTAAATTATTTTATCAACTTTTTAAATTGGATCTCTATATAAAATTACACCTTTGATCATTAAAATATTAAATTATTCAATTAATATATTGATAAAATTTGTTACTAGATTATAAGTTATAACTAAAACATTACCGCACTTGAATAAATTCCTTGAATTAATTAAAATTAAAAGATTATTTATCCTCTATTTTTATTTATAACTAGATTTTATTAAAATTAATAAATTATAATTCAAAATAAATTATGTGTTTTATTAATTATAGTAAAATTAGTAAAATAAATAATCTATTTATTAACAAGATATTTCAAATTATTAACTTATTTTCTTGAAAAAATTATCCCTTCTTCCCCAACCCCACCGCCATGCCCGCCCCGACCCCCATTGCCTCCCCGCCTGTGTCCAACCTCTCTTCGACCGCCCTCATTGCCGACCAACCTTCACCCTCATCCGCCTTCGTCCATCATCTAAATATATATGTATATATCTGTATATATTTATATATGTATAACTGATTAATTTTAGTAAATTCAATTATAAATAAAAATAGACGATAAAATAATTTTGAAATTTTAAGAATTTAAAATAATTTATACAAGTGTGATAATTTTTAAATTTAAATTTATGGCCTATTAACTAATTTTTATTAATATATTAATTGAATAATTTAATTTTTAGTTATTAAAATGTATAATTTTTTACATAAATTCAATAAAAAAAGTTACTAAAATAATTTAAACTTAAATTAAAAATTAGTATAAATAATAAAAAAAAAATATATGGGTCATCTTACTTATTATCATAAACATTACGTTGACATCCTTCTACCTTTTGGTTATTAAAAAACACCCTGAGGGTTATTAAAAAAATTATATTAAAGTTTGATCGTGTCAACAGTGACATTTTTTTGGTTTTAAAGGTTGACATGAGTGGTTCGTGTAAAAGAGTAATAAATGAAGGGTGTGTATGTAATTATTACTATATAAATAATAATATACCAAAAATGTTGAATAAAGTTTAATCAATATTTTTTGTTTTTATTTGAACAATCTGTCATTCATTTTTTATATTTGAGTATTATACTTGATGTGCATAAAAATGGTTGGCCCAAAAAGGTCGAAGTTGTCCAAAAGAAAGAAATAATCGCACAAGCCCAAAAGAATGCAAGGCATAAAGTACCCCCTAAGGGGGCCCAATTTTTGTACCTCCAGGCCCAAGGAAGGATCGGACGAGGCCCCCCCCAGAAAGAAGGCCCAGGAAAGGAAGGCCTGCAGAAGGGAGGCCCACAGAAGGAGGTCTGACACGGCTACGAAGGAAGCGGCCAAGGTCGCCACCAACCACCTCCTTCGAATCTGGGAGGGAGGTCCACAACCGCCTCCCTGAAAATCTGGAAAAACATCCAAGATTCCTGCCACCTACCTCCTACTTGTCAAGAGGCCTTGCCCTACAGGACTCTAAAAAAGTTGGGTAACTGACCCTCCAAAAGTCCAAGGCCACGAAGAGTCCTTCCTGCTCGAGAAAACTCCTCTATAAATCCCAGCTTCCTTAGTTGGTATGGGGGGACCAGTTGGCCGCCTTCTCAAGTTCAACAATATTTACACTAAGCACACTTTATGCTCATTTGCTTTTTACTTTCTCATTACATTCAAGCTTATTTTTTCCACAACTGTTTACGGAGTTGAGCGTCGGAGTGCTAACGCTCTTTTTGTAGGTCCCCTTTTCCTAGCTTGTAGAAACTCAAGCCCACTCCACTCGAGTCCAAGAAATCAACTTGATTGAGCTCTTTTCGCTCACATCAATTGGTGTCGTCTGTGGGATCATAGAGCTAAGATGTGAGAATGATGAAAACCCCCAACAGCGGGCTAGACGAGCAGAAAGCGGCCAAGGTCGCCACCAACCCTCCAACGTTGCAGATGGTAGGGGCGCCCCTCTGACCCCCTTCGCCATGCTGGGGTCGGACTTTCTAGTCCCTTCGAACCGCTGTCGGACCCCCCGCGGGACAGTATCCCCTCGGAAACCTCCTCTGATAGGTTGTCCCCAGGACTGATGGCGGCTATCAACCAAATGATTACCTCCATCGTACCGACGTAATTGGCGGCGATAACCTATGTATCTTCGATGTTTATGGCCCCGACGCCTCTAGTCGCTCCTCTAGCTGCCGAGGCACCCCCTGTTCGAGGTCCCCCAGATCCACTATCAGGCCCTCCAAGCGATAGCACCTCCTCAAATACCTCTTCCAAGAGGCTGTCCCAGTGTTGTTGGCAACTATTCAACAGATGATCACATCCGCCATCCGGACGCAATTGGCTGCGTTAACTGCAACACCTTTGGCGGCTATGGCTCCCATGCCTCAGGGAACCCCCCTGGCGGCGGAAGGTCCAAATGAAGGCGAGGGGGCTCCCCCTGTACGGAGACCCTTAGTGCTCTCGGAGGGGGGTCCAGCTCATCCTCCCCCAGCAAGGCTCAACTAGAGTGTCTGCAGAAGAGTTTGTAGGATGTTCAACATAGGATGATGGGAATCCTGTTGGAGGCACAAGGCGACATCCCTTTTAGTGAGGAGGTCATGGTGGACGACCTCCCTCTCAATTACTGAACACCAGCTATTGCGGAGTATAAAGGCACTACCGACCAACAAGAACACTTGTTCCAATTCAAAAATGCAGCTCTCTTCCACAGATACACAGACAAAATCAAATGTCGCGTGTTCGTCATCACTTTCGCCCGAGCGGCCCAACAGTGATTCAATCAATGGCCACGAGATCAATCTGATCATTCGGAGAATTCCGCTCTCTCTTTTTGCATCAATTTGGCAATCGTAAACGACGCTTGAAGACGACCATGAGCAGTTTTTCAATACAACAAGAAGAAGGAGAATCATTGAGGGAGTATCTCCATCGTTTTAACTCAGTGGCCCTATAGGTCCCTTCTGCTACCTTTGAGGTATTAACCTGTGCGTTTACGCAAGGATTGCAAGATGGAGATTTTTTCAAGTCCTTAGCGAAAAAGCCTGGTCTCAATTTTGACAATCTCCTAGCCCAAACCCAAAAAATACATTAACTTGGAGGGGGCTAGGGAGTATAAGAACGAAGTCTTTGGTGAAAAATGCAATGTACAAGAGGACGAGACCTTACTCCATGCATCCCTCGAGGAATAAGCCATCCTCCATGTAGGCACAATAAGTCCTGCCCCAGGCAAGAGCCTTCTCAGAGACATTTTCCTGCCCCCTGGCAGGAGCCCCCAAGCATAAATCCTGCCCACAAGTAGGATCCTTCGTTAGGATATTTTCTTGCCCTCCCAAGCAGGAACCCTCTCAAAAATAAGTCCTGCCTCGGAGCAGGAACCCCTCAAGACAAGATACTGTCAAATAGGTACAACCCTTCTTTTTTCAAAATATTACTTTCACGAGTAACTCTATTTCTTGAAAAGAATTCTCAAATGCATATATCTACACTTATACTTTTTGCTCTTGACAAGAAGACATATATAGAGCCCTGCTCCATAACAGGCATGCTCTAAAGACAAAGCCTTGCTCCACAGTAGACATTCGTTAAAGATAAGCCCTACTTCAAACAAGCATCGCCGTCTCGCAAAAAAGAGTAAAAAGGCCCTGTCTTCCACACAAACACATAAGCCCTCCTCCGCAGACGCATCCAAGTCCTTATTCGGGTAGAAACCTAGGCACTTCTTCGGGGGACATTTAAGCTCCATTCCGTGCAGGCACAAAAAGCGGTGTCTTCAACACAAGCACACAAGCCCTCCTTCGGGCAGGCACGTAGGTCCTTCTCCGGGGAAGTACATAAGCTTTGTTCTACGCAGGCACCTAAGCCCTCCTCCGCGGAGGAACTTAAGGCCTGCTCCGGACAGACACTTATTGCTTCTCCGACGAGGTCCCTAAGTCCTGCTCCGAGTAAGCGCCCTCAAGAAAGCTCTCCTCCGCGGATGCACCTAAGCCCTGCTTCGCAGGGACATTTATTCCTCCTCCGGAAAAGTCCCTATGTCCTGCACCAAGTAGGCACTCTCAAATATGTCCTCATCCGTTGAGGCATACAAAGCCTCTTCTGTGGAGAGACATAAGCCTTGCTCCGAGCATGCACATTTTGAAAGCCCTGCTCTCCACAAGCACGAAGTAAGCTCTTCTCTTCCTATGCATACCTATGCTGCTAATATTCCTTTGTAGAAAGGCGCAAAAGAATAAAAGACTCTTTATTCGGGCCAGTCTCTTGTCTCTGTGAGGAGAAAATGCCTCCTCTAATAAGTAACGAAGTCTCGAGGATCAAAGGCCCCTTTGCGGCCCCCAGAAGACTCTTACTCTAAGGGGGATTGAACGTAATCTCTCCCCCTCAGAGTAGGGGGACTGAATGATGTGCATAAAAATGACTAGCCCAAAGAGGCCCAAATGGTCCAAAAGAAATAAATAGATCGCACAAGCCCAATGGAATGCAAGGCATAAAGTACCCCCTAAGGGGGCCCAATTTATACCTCCAGGCCCAGGGAAGGACCGGACCAGGCCCCCCCAGAAAGAAGGCCCAGGGAAGAAAGGCCTGCAGAAGGGAGGCCTACAGAAAGGGGTCTGACCCGGCTACGAAGGAAGGATAAGGTTATCCTTATCCGAGCAAGGATCTTGCAGCCACCTTCTCCGAATCAATGGAGGAGGTCCACAACCACCTCCCTGAAAATCTGGGAAGACATCCAAGATTCCTGCCAACTACCTCCTACTTGTCAGGAGGCCTTGCCCCGCAAGACTCTAGGAAGGTCAGTAACTGACCCTCCAAGAGTCCAAGGCCACGAGGAGTCCTTCCCGCTCAAGAAAACTCCTCTATAAATACCAGCTCCCTTGGCTGGTATGGGAGAACGAGTTGGCTGCCTTCTCAAGTTTAACAACGTTTTTCTACTCTCTAAACTCACAAACTCATCTCTCTAGTTACACTAAGCACACTTTATGCTCACTTCACCACGATTTCTTTTTACTTTCTCATTACATTCAATCTTATTTCTTTCACAACTGTTTACTGACTTGAGCGTCAGAGTGCTAACGCTCTTTTTGTAGGTCCCCTCTCTCTAGCTTGCAGAAACTTAAGCCCACTCCGCTCGAGTCCAAGAAATCAACCTGATTGAGCTCTTTTCGCTCACATCAATACTTGATAATAATATTTTATTAATTTATTAATTTCTACTTATTTTATTTATCAACATTTGTAAAATAATTCATTACTTAGTAATTAATTATATTAAAAATAAAATCCAAAGTGCATTGCAACCATAGAGAAATTAAATTTGCCTTTTAAATTTTGAAAATTTATAATTTAAAATTAAAATTTTTTAATTTAAAATTGACTTTCGTTGCCATATTTCGAATCAATTCATATGTATTGGTTGTTGGATTTGTTGTCCTCAGTTCGAATGAAGTCTTGGTATAATGATCAAGAGTATGACCCCATGACTTTACTATTACGAGGTTATAAGATTTGAATTCCACAAAATATGTAAGTATTTGTCTTAATTTATATGTGTTTATTATAATTTGTATTTTGTTATAATTATATCTCTTTTTGTTTATAGCATTCAGTTTATTACATTATTTAATACAGGGATAATTATACTACACTCTTCTGAGGTTTGGTGTAATTATACGTAGACCTCATATAATTTAAAAATTTACATTTGGCACCCCTAAGGTTTGCTTCCATCTAATAAAGAAGTCCCTTCATTGGTCAAAATTCATCGAATTTGCTAATATTAACAAAAAAAAACTAAATAAAAATTCATATTTATGCCCTACTGACTTATTGTAGGTCAAATAATTTTTTTATGACCAAACTACTTTTATACATCTTCTCACGTTAATGCACTAGTAATGTGACCCGTGTTATGCACGGGCATAATATAAGTTTGAATAAACTTATATTTTATTAATTTTTTATTATGTAAAAAAAAGTATTTTAAATAATTAGTTTTTCAAACTTCATGCATCAACATCAATAAAATTCATAAAAAAATACAATTATAAGAACATAAGTAAAAAAGAGTAAGATCAAATGAAGCTATGTCTTATTTATATAAATTGAATAAAAACCATCTTCATTATTTAAAGAAAAGTTACTAAAATTTAAGTATTGAAATATCTCATTAAATATTTTGATAATGATGATTTAGAAAATAGATGACAAATACAATTCAAATAGATAAAATAATAGCTTTTCACCAAATAAGTCTTACAACTTTCAAGCGGCACTCTTTTTTTGGCCAATAGCGCAACAGAATGTATGATGGATATATAATATTTTTTTTATGAATGCCACCCTTTTTTACACATTTTGTTCAAGCGGATCTATGTAACTATGCATGTTAATTGTTCGGCTACCTCTTTCTATAACAAAACCTTGAAACTTAATATTTAATATAAGTTATGGCCGGTTGGTTTGTGATAAAAAATAAAAAAATAAAAAAATTGGTAAAATGATTTTATAATGAGAACTCATATATAAAATAAGAAAAAACATTGATCATAAGAAAAATGAAAAAACAAATTTAATGTATATATCACATAATTCATGAACTCAATAAATGTATTGATAATAAAAAATAATAAAAGCAACAAAAATTGAATATTCACCAGTAAGAAGTATATGTAAATCACGTTTGCACAAAACTGTCAATAAATAATTGAAATAAGTATGATAGTAAATATAAATAAAAAAAAAAAACTGATATTAAGTATAAACAAATTCATAATGAAAAAGATTAAAAAGCGACTAAATGGGTCTTTTCTTATTTAATAAGTTAACTTTATTCGAACTTTTACCCTTAAGTAGATAGATAAGAAGTTTGCGTCCAATCTTTTTCTTTAAACAAAGTTCATATTTGCTTTTATTATAAACTCAATTGTACGTGTATATCACATAATTCATAAAATTAAAAAATAAAAAATTGATAGCAATAGGGAACAAAATTCTATTGTTTATGGATGTTCAACATCAATTAAGAATCTCATAACTTTTAAATAGTAAAATTGTGAATTTAGAAATATAAGCATTTTGATTAAGGATTAGTTCACAAAAATTTATGAATTAAAAATCTAGAGTTCATTTTCCACAAATTATGTATTAAAGAGTGAAACATATAATTGTTATGAGAAACTATTATGAGAACAAAATTATATAATTGGTTTAGAATATATATATATATATATATATAGAGAGAGAGAGAGAGAGAGAGATAAGACTGAATTCATATTTGTGTATGCTATCGCAAGTGAAAAAATTATTAGAACTTATAAAATAAGAAAATACATTGCTCATAAGGAAAAAAAATGTATATATGACATATCACATAATTCACGAACTCAATTATAAAAAAATAATAAATTGAAAATAAAAAATGAAAGAACAACAACACTACAAATGCTTACTAAAAAATGGTATCAGCAAAGTCCAATTTATCCATCAATAAAAATAATCAAATTAATAAAATAAATAAAAAATGATAATTAACAAAAATATTCATGTATTTGACGAACTCATGAAATAAATTAATTGATAATGAAAAAAATAAAAGCAACAAAAGATACATACCTTGGATTCTTATTTGATGAGTTTTTCCAACTTTCATCTCTAAATAGATAGGTAGAGAGTTTGCTTTCAATATTTATCAAACACCTAAATTATGCTACAAAAATATATAAATTATACTATAATTTACAAATATTATGAATATAGCAATATTATATGATACTATATACAAAGAAAAGAGAGATTTAACAATAAAATGAAAATTTGAAAACAATAATTAAGATATATAAGGAATTGAATTAACCTCTGCATTTATTATTAATTTAATGCATATGTACAAAATTTTAAATTAAATTAAAATATATAAAAGAAGAAAATAAAATTCAAACAACCATGTGTATAAAAGAACAAAAAAGTTTGATGGATGAAGTTATAATTTATAAAAAAAATTGGTGTATAAAACGATATAAAAAGATAAATATTAATATAAATAAAAATTAAATATCAGATTAAGTAGAATCAAACGAATAAATGTAAAAAAAAATATATGGCTATTAGCAGTAAACAAATTTGTTCCTTCTTGTAGAAAAAAAAAAACAAAAAAAGTTAATAAAACATGAAAAAGAACAATAAAGTAAACTATAAAATAAAAATTTAATGGATGAAACTACAAAATATAGGAATAATGCATAAAAGATAAAAAAAGGGCTAAATGTCAAATAAAAACTAAATGCAGATTAAGTAAAATCATACAAAGAGAAAAACCAAGAAGGACATCATGCAAACCGAAACAATGAAACTATGCAAATAAAAATTAAATGAGTGAACACAACCAAATCACAGGAATAATTGAAGAAAATATAAATTTAAAAAATGTAATGAAAAGTAAAGAAATTACTAAAAACTAATATGAAAGTAAAATTAGAGCACATAATAATAGACAAATTGAAGTATTACAAAATTTTCTATTGCCAAAATGAAACTTTGATAAATGAATATGTGTGTGAATGTAAACTGTAAAAAAATAAACCATCAATCAAAATAATAAATTTGTGGGATATATTACTCTAAAATTTGAACACATCGTAAGAACATCAAAAGAGAAAAAAAAATAACATATAAAAAAGAAATTTTTAATAATAAAAAGACGAAGCCGAATAATAGAAAAAGAAAAAGACAAAATGTGATGATCATCATATGCAAAATCAATTTGCTACTATATTGAAAGAAAAATAATATATATAAGTTACGTAGCTGATCAATATACATCTGGATAGAAAAACATCCATTCAAGCATTAAGAGGGGTTGAGCTTAAGCACAACAACAAATGATTCGTAGTGCATAATGGATTCTTCAACTTTTTTATTATTCTAAAATTTTAACTGATATTTATATTTATATTTAATGTGATTTTTAAGTGTTTTGAATTGAATGCAACTCTAAGAGGAAGTACTATTTGTATATCTCCATGAGGGTTTTTCTATTTCCATGCTAAAATTTTGGGATTTAGTTTGTTAAGTGTTTTTTTTTTTTAAAAAAAAGAAACTAAAATTAAACCAACCAATTAGAATTTTTCTTAGTAATTAAAAAATTCAAAATTCTAAAAATTCAGAATTTGGTCAAAATTGGCTTAATGTGGTCAACTATCGTTTTGCTATATATATATATATATAGATGTGAGAATGTATATCTTCAACCTTATATGGTAAGTTAGTCAGAAAAAGATTTGTTTGGCCTTCAATAAGTTCGTAATAAGTCAATCGAGGGTAAATATCAATCTTCATTCTCTTTTTTTTTTTGTTATCAACAAATTTGTTTGACTAACGAATTGACATATTTGTTAGACGGAAGTAAACCTTAGGTATACTAAATGTAATTTTCAAATCACAGGGAATATATATATAATTACACAAAACCTCATGGGAGGATAGTGTAATCATCCCTTCAGTATATTCAAATTTAAGAACTAAATCAATACATTGATAATTCAAATCAACGAATACGTTAAAAAAAAAAAAAAAAAAACTATTATACAAGTGACATGTACCCACATAGATGAGCAGCTATCAATCTTGAGAATCGAGCAAGGCCCATTATTAAATTATATTGTGATATAATGATGTAATTACAATTTACGTTAAAAAAAAAACAAAAAAAAAAAAAAAAAACACCATGAATACGATAGATATTGGGTTTGGCATGATTATTTATTGGTTTATTAATTTTAAAAAGAAGTACACATTGATATTAGTACAATAGTAGAAGGTATAGTGATGGGTTTCATAAATCTGATATGGGACTTATCAACTTAATTTGTACCATTTCATGTAAAGTCGGCAATTTTGAGAATATTGATTTATTGATTGATTGATTGATTGTATTTAGCACTGAAAATTACAATTATATAATGGTATTATTGATGTCCACGTAAGCATAAACTGACTTTAACATTCTAGGGGCCGTCCGACGTGGCATTTTAAGAATTAAATCTTTGATTAATGTTGTTAATGTCTTAATTAAATCTTCGATTAATGATGTTGATGTCTCAATGCTAGTAGTGGGCCTCGCCCTTTAGGATGGCTCAACAACACAATAATTAAAATCCATATGCATAAAGAATAAGTATAGGACCAATGATCTATTAGTCTAGTGGTTAAGGTTGACGTCTCATTATTTTAGAGGTCATGGATTCAAACCCATTAATACGTTGGATGATAGTCTACGGCATAGTAGGTATTGTTTGTATATTGTAATAGTAAGGTGTTGTTTAGATTTAATTTATTTGATATTATTAATCAGGATATGATTGTTGTAATTGTGTCCGTGTTAGATATTGATATTCGACATGACTTGGGGAGTGTTTCAACTTCTGGATGCTGAAAAGCACTTTTGAGGTGTTTGGGAGGCCAACTTCTGCTTCTGGAACTTCTATGGAAAGCACTTTTAAGCCAAAAGCTGGAAGCACCTTGGGGGGTGCTTCTAGCTGCTTTGACTTTTTTATAAATAAATTCAACTTCTTTTTAGACTACTTTACCTTCATTATAGTAATTTCAATTTGATTTTATCCTTTTTAATGTATTTTCAAAATTACTCATCTAAAGTTGATGTTAGAAATTTTAAATAATTTGAATAATTTATCACTAACAAAATTTAAAATTTCACATGTTTAATATTTTAATATTTACTATTTTATTTTCTATATTATATGATAATATAAATTAAATTTCTAGGATTAATTAAAAAATAATTATTATTTTGTCAATATTGTATGTTTATTTATTCTGCATGAATGAACAATTATATTACATAATAGGAATATTATTGAACTAAACATCCAGTTTTTCTATTAATATTGAATATTTTAATAATATAAATTATAATCATTTTGTAAAAAAAAATAAATATGAGATATACTAATTGAAATAAAAATTATTATTTTTGAGGAAAGATAATTATTATAATCAAGAGATAAATGCAAATATTAAGGCAAAATAGCATCTATTTAATACATGGGGATAAAATGGTCTTTAATCAATTAAACGTGTTTTAGAAGTGCTTTTCTCCCAAACACTACCAATTTAGCTTTTATCTGCTTTTCACCTTTTTTTAGAAACACAACTCACTTTTGATTCTGCTACAACTTTCAACCTTTTCTACGAAAATCACTTTTTTAAAAGCAGAAGCTCTCGCAAACACTCCCTTATTGTAATCGATTTACTTCAATTAATAATATTTATTGCTTTCACTTAAAGATAAAAAGAAGAAGAATGAGTATAGGGGAAAATTGTAATTTTGTCCGGCGGATAGCAGTTTTAATTTTTTTGGAATTCAATTTCACAATTAAAACCTATAATTTTTTTTTTAAAAAAAAAATGTGACGTATTAAGGACCAATAATCCTTTGCCCAAGCGGTGAGACTGAGGCCTTACAAGTGAATTCAAGTCCTACGACTGTAGGTATTTAATCTACTTTTAATAGTAGTATTTGTTTGGTTTGAAGTTGTTGATTGATATAGAAATATTGATTTATTTGCTTTGAAATTGTTGATTGATTAAAAAATATTGATATATTGGGTATTGAATGTTGTAATATATGTTAGATTGATTTTGAAATATTAATGTACTCTTTTTTTTTTTTTTTTTTAAGAAAAAGGACAATATCTGTCCGAAAATTGCTATTATTCCTTATGCTATAAATTATTATAACTTAAAAATCATAGTATATCAGTACTTCTACCGTGGTCGGCCTAAATCGATGCAAAAATTTAAATTTTGATCATGATTAATCAACAATCGTTATGGTTTTACCTATGCCCAAAATATTTACCATAATTTTTAGTGTAGCAAATATTTTGCCCTCGCTTACAAAAACAACGACTAATAATTGTTGTGCAGTCGTGGTTAATTAGTACTCGCCACGATTTTTTTACCTTTATCTATAGTAAATAATTATAGTGAAAATTCATATTTCTTATAACGTGAATGAATAAATGCATTCAATTTTCAGAAAAATAAAAACACGAATTATGTCGAACTATTTTATTTTGGACATAGTACCACGACTCTTTACTTCGTAACACTTTGAATGAGAATTAATATTTACGAGTAAGACTTGTCAGTATCAGAAATAATTGAAAATTATGGGGGAAAAAAGGGTTAAATCTTATTTATTTCGATGAAAAATACTATTGAATATTCGAAAATATAATTGCATGAGAATGAGAAATGAAATATAAATGTATTTAAGACATAAATAAATAAAAAGCCGAGTGATTATTATACATATAAGTCGTGGCTGGTATACATATATGCGTATATTTCTCATTCGGCCCTGACCCGAGAACCCAAAATTAAGGCCATCTGATGCCTCTGTACTTGGGAGCTCAATATCACGTCACGTGAACTCGCACAAGTACGGGCATTTGGCTATTCAAATGCCCCAGAATTATTTTGGAAACGATACATTGTTTATTACATTCAAACGACTTTTTTTATGATTTGAATGAGTTAACTTATGCATCGTAGAATCTTTGTCATGGACTACCTAGTGAACCCAACGATCTTATTTTTCTTGAAATCTCAAAACACTCAATTTGAACTGCAGTTAAAACGATCTTGATCTCCAGATCAAGCCGAAACCTAAAACAGGAGGGGCCCATATATTTAAAACTCAATAATTCTTATTTAAGTACATCATGTAAAGCGCACATGCAAATCAATACAACATTACGTAGAAATGGTCCACTACACCTAGGTTTGATGACCAATTAAAAGTGGTAAGTCAATATACTAAAAAGGAAATTAACTATCATTTAACTGCCCCATCATTTTTTAATTTTTGTCTATATTTTAAAGAACTTTTGTTGCTTGGTTCTTGATGTATATATTAATAATATTCATTTATTTACAAGGATATAAAAGTAATTTTTACATACAAGTCACATAATAAATACATATAACCTACCATACTATAAAATTCTCAGTGTCACTATAAATACCTTATATATTATTTCTTAAATCAGGTTCATTATTTATTGACAAGACAACTCAATACCATCTTTCTCTCCAAAAAACTCTCTCACGAGATGAAAAATCGGACTTGAAAAGTATTGATGTGTCGTAAGTAATTTTCCCGTTCACTCCTCGACTCAAACCACAACCACATCAGTTCTCATCATAATTTTCTTCAAATGATCACTGCAATTCTTTGTAATTCTAAAAGAAAAAAAGGATTTCTTTAACTTTCTAAATTCTTGTATAAAATTAGTAGTTGAAGAATACTCGATATACATATATATATATATAATTTAATTTTTTACTATACTTAAATAAATGAAAGAGAATAAAAATGAAATAAAAAACTAATGAAAAATTGATAAAATGAATTAATTTTAAATATGCATGAAAAAAGAATGTTATTGATCGTAAATTAACTTTAAATAGATGGTGTAAAAATAAATATAATTAAAGGTATTTTGTCTATCAATGATAGTTGTTGTAAGCCTCTTCGAGTACTTAATTACTGACTATCTTTATGGGAGAACGGTATACATGAATTTTCTCATCGCAATAAAATATAAAAGTAAAAGTAAAATATCAAGTGAGAATTTTAAAATTATCACTGAAAATATATATTAAGTAACAACAACTTTGATCTCGTCATTGTATATATAATTTTAGTGATAAGAATCGTTCATAAAATTGTCTCTAAAAATAATTAGTGATACAATATAGTAACCAACACAATATAGTAACAACAATTATTTATTGTGTTGCCACTGGACCGTCACTATATATGTGATTCTAATTGTGTTTAGTAACAATATTATCTACAATTTTTTATCGTTAATTATTACTAATAATAACTTTTATAAAATAATAGTCACTATTAAAAAAATAAAAAATATTATTGTGATAATATAAATATTTTTATTGCCAAATTAATATAATTAATGACAATATTAAAAATTATCACTCTGACTTTTTTGTCGATAACTTTCTCTTTTTTGTAATGTCTCTGACTCTCTCTGGACTGAAATTTTTATTTCAAATCCCATAGTATTTTTGTATCTCATTTAAAGTATATACATCCTATATATGTACAAAGTTTATATTATCTATATAATTTATTTAAAAAAATTATATAAAATTCAATCGTTACAAGCTTGGCTAGCTAGCTAACGGGAGTTGCGAATATCCTCTTAATTATACTCTTTCAATGCTGAGCTTTTTGAAGTGAAAGCGATAAATATTATTAATTGAATTAAATCGATTATAATTAATCCTGTCGATTATCAGTTTCTAATAGAGACTTACACAAATTATACATTGGTCAACAATATCACATAAATTAAATCTAAACAACTCTTTACTATTATAGTATACAAACAATCATACTATGCAGTAGACTATCATCCCATGCATTAGTGGGGTTCAAACCTATGACCTCTAAAATTATGGGATCTCAACCTTAACCACTAGGTCACGAGATCATTGATCTTTCAATGTTGAGTTGTTGTCTAGTTGATGATGATTTGGCCGAATTAAAATTTTGCACCTACTTCTTATTATTATGGTTTTTCATTTTGAATGGGAAACAAAGAAATGTGATTTTCTTAACAATAAGTGAAAACTTAAATTGGATTATAAACTTATCATACGCATTCTCTCATAAAGCAAAAAGAATAACCTACAAATATTTATTTTGAAAAATTTATAAATTTTTCATATATTAAACATTTAACTCCATTTCCTGTTGGATATACAGATACTATAATTTAATTATATGCAACTCATAATACACCAACATAAAGTAAATGTATGAGGTTATGATCTATTTATAAATTGTAGAATATAGGCTCAAGTTGTAGTGTCAAGGTTCAAGTTGTAGTAGGAGAGTAAAAACTTCTCTTCTCCTGTTGGGGGAGTTTTCTATTTATAGGCAACATTCAGTTGGTTGGAGAAGATCACAGATTTTGGGGAGCATGACCTCAAACTTGTTAGATAATGTTGCATGCCCCTCAGATTCGGTGGAGAGTCCCCAGCGGTTGGAGGATCCCCCTGAATTTAGGGCAGGGCAGTTGGAGATCCACGATTCTCTTGGGTAGTTGGAGTCTGCTGTTGATGAGGGTATCTTGTATGCTTTCCTGAATTTTCAGGAGGCGGTTGAGGATTCCCTCCGAATTCAGAGGAGGTAGTTGAGGAGATGTCTTCTCCAGCTAGAGTCAAAACTTTTAGGGTTTATAATAGTTCTCTCTGGAGGTGCCACGTGTCCCCGAGGGGTCTGTTGGTCCCTTTCTGATTCGGTGAGGGATGCTTCCAGAGATCCTAAATGGATGCCACCTCGGTCGCCCATGGACGCCATGTGAGAGGAGCTTTGACTTTGGTTGGGGGATTTCAAGTCTCTAAGCTTCCTTGTGGGCCTATGAGGCCTTCTTGGATCAGGGCACTCTCAAATTTGGGCCGATTAAACTTCTTTTGGCCAATTTATTTTCTGGGGGCCTGCCAGACTCCTTGAGGGCTCTATTTGGATTTGACTTCCTTGAGGGACACTTTGAGCCTTGCATTCATTTGGGCTCGTACGCACTATCTCTCTTTCTTTTGGGCCAATCCATTTTTATGTGCATCATACATATAATACATAATTTTTATTGATAATGTATTACATATGAATATTAATAAATAATAAAAACATCTAAAAAATGAGACGGGTTGGGTCGGGGACAAAACCCGTAACCCACCCCAGACTCGGGGGATCCTAACATAATAGATCCGGCCCCATCTCGGGCTCGCCAAAATCCGCCTCAACTAGGATGGGTCCGAGCTGAGACCCCAATTTTTCAGGCCTAATTGCCATCCGTATTCCCCAGGGAATAGGTAAACAACCTTAATTTTGCCAACGACAATAAAAGACTCTCCAAGTCCTAACTTAAAATTATAAATTTTTAATTAATTTATTATGTCTGCGGCAAGGTAGGGCTAAAATTGGGAATTTATTTTTTTTTTGAAGTGAAAGCAATGAAATATTATTAAATACTGAAACAAATCCATTACAATTCGTCATGTTAAATATCAATGTCTGAACAATGACAATTACAACAACTATATCCCGATTAACAATCGAAATAACACCTACATCCAAACAACGCCTACTGATTACAGTAGAAAGACCTACACCTACTATACAGTAGAATAACATCCCACGTATTTGATGGGGTTCGAACCCATGACCTTTAAGATCATGGCCTCAGCTTCGCCAATTGAGCTCGACGTCATTGGCAAAACTGGGACCTTTTTAATGTTAAGATAATTACACCAAATCTCCCCCACTTATATAAAAAATATGACATTTACCCATTTTTTGTAATTAATTCTTATTGTGGAATCTCACAACAGTATCACCAACAAAATAAATAAATAAAATCTATAACCTTTTAAATTTTTGACGGTATTATATACGTGACAACATTATAAAAAAAAAATACGTTTTTTTAAAATTTGAAATTAAAGACAAGATTTGTATAATAATTTATTTATTTGAATAATATATATTTATAATAACAAATAAAATCAGTATAATTAATCAGATAATTTATTTAAAAAATTAAAAATTAAAAAAAGAAAAAGAAGAAAAACAGTCATTGAGTAGAGTGCCGATGTTAATAATGTATTGGCCCGACCACTTGGGAGTCGGACTAGCGAGCCCTTCGCCTACTGCAGCGCGGTCGTCTCCGTAGCCCATGCAATATTCCAATTTACAAGACCTTAATTTACTATTATTATTAAATTTACCCCTGTTTTTTATATAATTTATGTTTCTGCTCCCTTTTCCTTCACGCATAATTTTCACAATCCCAATGAGAAACACGTAAAGGAGAAAATATCAAATAGCTGTATATAGTGTACCACTCTTGTTGTAGAGAGTACAACTACCTAATAACATATAATATATATATATATATATGACCACATACATAATAAGACTAATAATGTTATAAAAAAATAATAATAAAAAAAATGGGATAAAATTTAAAGACAAAGGACAAATATTTATGTCATATTGTGGAAAAGGGCCAACCCCTTTTGCAGTCACAAGCAAACATCCCCATTCTTTTTAATTATCTCTCGTACTACCTATTTTTTTATATAGTTGCATGCTAACCCTAGATCTTAAATCTATTGTTACCATGCATGTGCAATTTATTATGAGGGAATTATTTGAAAAAAAATTATTTAAAAGTTTTATATATATATAGGCTTGTAACTAGTTAAATCTTGTTAACGGGACTTACATAAATGTCAGATCTTATTTTAAGAGCAAATTTTCACGATAATTAATTGATTATTTTCTGCTTTATAATTAACTATATATTAAAATGATTGTAAATAAATACTATCTCTCATGGTTAAACAAAATTAAGGGCATAAATTAATTTGAGTTTTGCTAATGGTCAATCGACATTACCATCATAATTTTAGTTTTGCCCCAAAATATTTGCCATACTTTTAAGTTATATTGACGAAATATTTTGCCCTCGCCTGCAGAATCAATCGCTGATAGCCTGTGTGCACCCATTAGTATTTGTCTGATTTTTTATTTTTGACTATGGTAATTAATAATGATGAAAAAGTTGTATTTCCCCTCGTGTTTTGAAGTATTTTGATTAAATAAGATTATGAAAGTTGTAAATGTTAGTAATAATTATTTTTGTAAGTTGCATAATCAAATAAATGAGTTTATAATTAAGGCAAAAATTAGACTCTTCAAATTACTCCTCATTCCTCCCCCCCCCCCCCCCCCCTCCCTCCTCCCTCCCCCTCTCTCAAAATTCAAGAAACTTATACAATCCCGGATTAGAAGAATTTATAAATTAACCCATCCCCTAACAATTCTTGTAAATTCTTTAAGATTTCATCATATATTTTAAAGAGTTTATATATTATACATAAAATGAATTTAGGGGCTCCCAATCGAACGCCCCGGTAAAAATTTGAAATTACTATAATTTAAGGACAAACACACTATATAATTAGAATATGTGATTCGTCGATGAGGCCTAGCTCAACTGGCGAAACTGGGGCCCTATAATCCTAGTGTTCATGGATTCGAACCTCTTACGTGGGATGATATTGTTACTACTGTATAGTTAGTATTATTTGTAACTGTAATAGGATATTGATATTCGACATGACTACTTGTCATCTCTTTACTTCAAATAATAAAAATTCATCGCTTCTAACATAAAAAAAAAAAAAACAAAAATAGAATCATATTCTTAATTAATTATACAAATTTAGATTCATCAAAAGTAGATCAAAATTTACATATATTCTCCCTCTTTCACACACTTAATTAATAGAGTATATAGGGATTGAAAGGGCAATTAAGTGACAGTTGTGAGAGATGGAATTAATTTCACAGCCAATTAATTGCAGGCTTTGAAGTTTGAAAAAACTTGTAGCTCGAGTTTAGGGTGGGTTTCAGACACTATCCTGACCGTCGCCCGACATTTGTGCTTCTCTCCTTCTATATATTACACTCTCACTCTCAAAAACATCAACTATTACACGCACTACACGCACTACACGCATTAATCTTAATTCTTACCACCTTAATTAATCCTATGATCTCTCCATAAATCCCTTTTTAATTAATCTCTAATTCTTGCCAAGAAATCAGAGGGAATTGAAATCATGAGCAGCTTCGTCCCTCAAAATCAAGAACCGTTGATGAAGAGGATGTGGCAAGAACGGAGAGGAGCAGTACCCAACGTTAACCCTAAAACCCTTCGGCCAACTTTGTCCGGTGGGTTCGACGACGACCTGGTGTCGGCGGTGGTGCCGCCGGTGACGGTGGTGCTGGAGGGGCGGTCGATCTGCCAGCGGATCAGCCTCCACAAGCACGGCAACTACCAGAGCTTGGCCAGGGCACTCAGGCAGATGTTTGCGGATATAATCTCCGATCATGATCATCACAGCAGCTCTTCTTCTTCTTCTTCTTCTTGCCATGATGATCATGATCGTAGGGATGGTGGGGTTCTTGATCTTTCAAATGCTGTTCCGGGCCATCTGATTGCCTACGAAGATATGGAGAATGATCTCCTTTTGGTTGGTGACCTCAACTGGAAGTAAGTATATTACAATGATTATTTTTTAATTAATTTTTTACACAAAAATGTGAATTTGAAATTTTTCGTTAAAAAAAAATTAATTTTTCACTACAATATAATGACTACGGCTTAAAAATCGAATAAAATTAAGGCGAAAACTAAAATTTGTATTACGGTTAATCAATATTTGACATGATTTTTAGTTATGATCAAAATATTTAATTATCATGATTTTAACCGTGCTGAATGTTTTTTTTTTTTTTTTTTTTTTACTTTGTCTTTAAGTATAACGAAAAATTATATTTTTTCGTGGTGATTGCAGGATTTTTTAATTAATTAATTTAAGACGATGGATGATGATTTCTTGAAATTCTGTGTGTGTGTGTGTGCAGGGATTTTGTGAGAGTGGCTAAGAGAATCAGAATACTGCCAGTAAAGGCTAAATCAAGGAAGCTGCAGAAACAAGAGTTGAATTAATTGATTAATGTATGCTTAATTAATTTTTTTTGATGATAATTAATGTAATTTTCACGTTGTAATTCCATTAATCAATATTTTCTAATAAATCATCTGTCTTTTGCCCGGACGATTCGTGTTGCTATTTATTAAGCATCTGGCTTTTGGTTTTTCGATAACAAATTTTTATTTTTAAGTTTGAGAGAAAAGTTCAGTTGTTGCGTTCATGACAAAGGTATAAAATTCAAATCCCTGCGTGGATTGATATGTTATTTCTACTGTATAATAGGTATGATTTGTTACTGTAATTGTCTTTGTTCGATATTGATAGCTGGCAGGATTGAATATAATCACTTTACTTTCAATTAATAAAATTTATCGCTTCCAATTCAAAACAAAGGTATAAAAAGTTATTCCATTGTTTTTAAATGAAAAGCGATGAACTTTATAATTAATTGAAATAAAGATATTACAATTAGTTTTGTCAAATATCCATATCGAACAGAGATATACAACAATCATATCAGCAATATCACATAAAATGACACCTAACTATTACTGTTACAAATAATACATACTATACAGTAACAACATCATCCCATAAATTAAATTTTTTTTCAATTTTAGTCCTCACGTACATTTTTCATTCAATAATTAATGAAAATGTACGAAAATACAAATGAGACTACTAACGGCTCCGTTAATTATTGGACAAAAAATTGCACGTGAAGATTGAGAAAATTTTGAACTTATGGGATGCAATTTGAGAAAAACGTAATAAAATGAGATTAAATTGAAAAACTCCCTAATATATGGGACAAAAATGCGATTTTCCCAATAAACTATGATGAAAATAGATGTTGATTGTCAACGAGGCCTTGCTCGATCGATAAGGTTAAGGTACCACAATTCAAATGTTATGAGTTTGAGTCGTTTGAATGTGGTGTAAGTACTCTACTTCTACAGTGATTTGTTGTTTCTTCGTCTTATTTGAAAGCATTCGTTGATTTGGATTGTTGCTGTGTTAAATTAATTAGTTGTTGAATTTTAATGTGTTAAATTAATGTATCAATAATGCAAATCAACGAATATGTTCAAACGAGATAAAAGAAACAACAAACTACTTTTACATTTTCTTTAAAAATTAATTTACATTTTCTTTTTGTAAATTTAATTTCTTTCCCTTTTATAGTCATAACTATACTGTTTATGTGCACATCCATCAACTATGCATTAAAAACTTGTGACATCCATAAATTTTTATACTTAATTGAGAGGTTAATTAATAATTATTAAAAAAATATAAATTAATTATAAATTATAGGTTGAAATTCTACATATATTAAAATTTAAAAAGGATTAAATTGGAGCTTTAATAAATATTTATGATTAAAATATATATAATTACAAGTTAAAGGACTAAACTGAAATTCCTTACAAAGTAAAAAAAAGAAAAAGAAAAGATGGATAATATTAAGAAGGGATTAAGTTGATTGAGGCTTCTCCACGTGTCCCACTTCCAAAAGTTACTACACACATGTTACTTTTAATATATATACTAATCCTTTAAAAAAAGAACAATGTTGAGATTTTATTAGGAGGTCGTCTTCCGTAATTCGCAACAGGTAAGAAATATTAGTTATAAATTATAAATTAATTATTGTATTAATATTATTTAGTTAGTGTATTTATAAAATATAATTTGTGCTATTCAATTTACTATTTAATCGAAAAATTTAATGAATTTAAGTAGTTATACAAAATAGTGATCGGGTAAATATTTAATTGGACCGAGGACATTATAGCCAATAAATTAGAATTTATTTAATCTATTAGATTTAGTTGTTGATATAATGGATCATTCAAAATTAACCAGGTTTTTTAACCGAATACATAATTGTATGTGTTAGTGTTTAAATAATTATTATAGCAGTGAAGAATTTGCAGGAATTAATATATAGGAATAGTAGAAAATTATGTTTGAGAAAAATTAGGAAATTATATTTTAGAAATATGGTATTTATTAGAAAGGAATATGAGATTTTTGTAAAAATTTTATTTAGGGATGTTATAGAGAACGATAATTATAAAAATATAAGAGTTTTGATGAAATAAGCTCTTATGAGTTAATTGATAAATTAAATATATACCGAGGAAGTTTATAATTTCTAATTGTTTAGACGAGAAATGGAATGAGGTTTAAGTTTCAATATAAGTGAAATATTAAAAAATTTGACAAAAAAATATACGAATATTATTTAGTAATTGTATTCAAAATTTACAATATTTTCTATATATTGATTATATATATTATAACTTATTATATAACGCGGGAAAAAGTAGAGGATTGATCAACTCTATTTACTAATGTAATCGTTTAAGGATTTGAGGTAAGTATAGTTAATTGAATTTATACATATATTTATATGTATATATAGATATACACTCTTGTGATACGAAATTGTGAATTGTTGGCTATTTATCTGGAAAACTTGTTATTCTATGGAGTTGTCATTATATGATTATATGTGGTCATAGTGTATGGAACATAGAAGGATGATTATGTGTACTATGTTTGATTGTTAAATGAAATCGAATGTTAAAGTTATCGATTGGGATTTGATTGTTGAATGAGGATGAATGATGAGATTATTGATGAGAATATTGTGAATTGAGATAAAGAGATGGCTTACCTGACTGGGGGGCATACTGCAATAGCTTATGATAATATGATTATGACAAGTTGTGTGTTGTCATTGATCAGTGGAGATGATGTGACATATCATACGAGCTATGTGATGTGTGATATGATGGATGATGGGATATCATACGAGCTGTGTGTTGTGTGGTATCATTGATGATGGGTATCATACGAGTTGTGTGTTGTGTGGTACCGAGGAAAAAAGGAGAATTATGGTTGAGGGGTTGATAGCCGACAAAGACCATTGAGTGACGCACTCCAGCTTGGGTAAGCAGGGCCCTAATAAAATAAACGATGATTCTGGATATATTGTACTGTGGATTGATGTATGATTGTGGTATTGGTTATTTCATGATTTTGTGGTGATTGCATATTAAATAATATTTATGAATTGATATAATTGTATGAGACTTGTCTTATTGCATATGTGTATGTGTATATATCTATAAGTCGATTAGCTATACTTATTGAGTAGGCAACTCAATCATTACCGCATATTCTTCAGGACATAAGTCACAATGGCTAGCTGATCATAAGCCCATCACCAGTATTGTTAGAATAGGTGACCATGTAAGCCAATTTTGGCAGGAATATGTAACCTATGTCTAGACAATTTCTGGTGTTTGATAAAAACATTTATGAATAAAGAAGTGAAAATTCATATGGCAATACTTTGTTTACGTTCACTTATATCTGCATTTACATTTCTGTTCACTACGCAAACAACACCCACGGACTGAGAATCGATTTCGGGGACTGGGACTACGCTTGGAGGTAGGTCCATGAAATTAGTCTTACCGAATCAGTCCGGAAATATCCAAGTCAAGGAATCCCGAAAATGGATACCGGGATTCCCTTTGAGACTTGCACTAAGCATCTGCTGTCGTATTTCATCGACGGGTGACGAAGGTCGTCTAAGCAGTGTTAGTGGGTCAGTATGCTAGGAAGCAGCTGACTGAGGTGACTCGCGGGAACCGTCTTACGGATGACCTTGAGTATGGTCAGCAAGGTATGACGTATATTCCCGGTTCCAACGGTACAGGCCAAGTCCTTTGACTTGAGGAACTGCTGAGTTCACCTGTGCATCAGGTCTGTATCTTAGATATGGTGAGAGATTGCCAAAATACTCTTGAGTAGTCATAAGCCATGTCTAACGCAGCTCGGGTGTACAGAGTGACAGTATTTTCCAATAAAGGATCTGTCTCCTGTCAAAAGGTATTGACAGTTGAGTCTCATGTACGCTCTGTGTCTTGTCCCTAAAATCTGTGGCCACAGTAACTGAACAGAAGGGAAGGTTTCCCTTGCGGCGTTTAGTAAGGACAGACCGACACTTAGGTCCAAAATGGGTACCTGCTTTTTTCCGTGCCCTAGACTCTAAGTGATGAGACCGAAGACAGAAGGACAAGTGTACTGTTAGAGCCTAAATGTTCATCCCCAATTATTTCACCTAGTCTCTAGTGCCATGGACCGTTGCTAGATGGCCACCCATGGTAACGGACGGATTCTAGGAATCCGACCAAGTCTAGCTGAAAGGTGAACCTAAAGAGTCACACACTATCCACACACACTTAGTATTTAATTTGGAATTAAATATTGGAGTAAAGGAATGATTAAATTAGATTTAATCGGGTCCTATATTTTCTTGGAGAAATTAATTCCTTCTAATTGATAAAGGGAATTAAATTAATAAATAGGATTTATTAAAGGGTTGATTTAATGGGCTTAGAACAAATATTAATATTTATTTATTATATTTATTTTTTTAGCCTTTTGGAATATTTAATGGGATTAAAATCAACGGTTGAGATGGAAATGGGAGATGGAAGCTAGAATTTGTTTGACTAGCTCAAACACTAGTTTGACTAGGACTTTGACTAGGTCAAAATCCTAGACAAATTAGAGTTCTTAGAGTAGGAGTTTAAAGAGGATTAAACTCCTCCTCTATAAATACCTCTAGCTTCCAACTTTTTGAAGGATGATGAAATTCCAACACACACACACACAACACACACATGATTTTGGCCTCTCTCTCGTCCGCCCTCTCTCTCTCCACTCTCCAAGAAAAATATTTTCTAGTTCTTTTGTTCTTGGAACATTAGAACTTAGATGAATCAATACCGTTAATTGATAACTTGTTGTTGATTCATCCACTCCAAAATATACACTTGTTCGTTGCTAGCACGACGTGCAAGATACGTTGGTGGATCATGTGTCACGGTTTGGAGGGTCTCAAGAACGAGATCTCGGTGCAAAACGGGGAACAACGCGTGTAGCCGTTGAAGACGAAAACGACAACGGGTAGGTCTAGTTTTATTTATCGTCTCTCTTTATTTTCAACTCTATGGCCTCCATGATTTCTTTACATGTTGTTTAATCATGAGATACACCGAACACCCGGGAATCTCAAGGGTACACCGCTTGAGCGTGTTCTTTTATTATTAAAAGCATGCTTTAATTTTTTGTATGTTATTTTATATCGCGCTTCCGCATTCGCGTAATTCCCGGGACGATCCACCGATTTCTTTCAATGGTATCAGAGCCCAGTTCGGTGTATAAGCCTAGGGTTTATGTGCGTTATAAGCATGAAACGTGAAATTGGCATGTTTTTATTAAATCTTGATTTTAAAGCATGTCGTTTTTATTGCTTTTGATTCGTGTGTATTTTCTGAATATTGGTATTTTCTGTTTTTCTTGGGAAACGGGGTGGAAAAATTGAACGGAAAACGAGAAACGACGCAGCCGACAAGACAGACGCGCACAGGCAAAGGAAGCCGGCGTGCGCCCGCCCAGCCGATCGCGCAGGGCAGCGCCTCCAGGCGCGCGCGCGCGCAGACGAGGGTGTCTGCGCGCGCGCGGCCGGCAGGCGCGCTCAGGCTCCCTTCCCTCGCGCGCGCTGGCCTGCTGGCTGTCGGCCACGCCATGCGCAGTGCGCGCGCAGACGTGCACTGGGCACGGCTGCCGGGCGCGCGCGCGCAGACTCCTCCGTCTGCATGCGCGCGCGCCTGGCGGCGCTGCCCAGAGTCCGTCCGCGCGCGGACTCTCAGGCGCGCAGCCTCCCTGGCTGCGCGCTGCCCCTGCGCGACCGGCTGGGCGCGCGCGCGCAGGCTTCTCTTGCCTGCGCGCGTCTGTCCTGCCGGCTGCGTCGTTTCTCGTTTTCCGTTCAATTTTTCCACCCCGTTTTCCAAGAAAAACAGAAAAATACCAATATTCAGAAAATACACACGAATCAAAAGCAATAAAAACGACATGCTTTAAATCAAGATTTAATAAAAACATGCCAATTTCACGTTTCATGCTTATAACGCACATAAACCCTAGGCCTATACACCGAACTGGGCTCTGATACCTCTGAAAGAAATCGGTGGATCGTCCCGGGAATTGCGCGAATGCGGAAGCGCGATATAAAATAACATACAAAATTAAAGCATGCTTTTAATAATAAAAGAACACGCTCAAGTGGTGTACCCTTGAGATTCCCGGGTGTTCGGTGTATCTCATGATTAAACAACATGTAAAGAAATCATGGAGGCCATAGAGTTGAAAATAAAGAGAGACGAAAAATAAAACGAGACCTACCCGTTGTCGTTTTCGTCTTCAACGGCTACACGTATTGTTCCCCGTTTTGCACCGAGATCTCGTTCTTGAGACCCTCCAAATCGTGACACACGATCTACCCACGTATCTTGCACGTCGTGCTAGCAACGAACAAGTGTATATTTTGGAGTGGATGAATCAACAACACGTTATCAATTAACGGTATTGATTCATCTAAGTTCTAATGTTCTAAGAACAAAAGAACTAGAAAATATTTTTCTTGGAGAGTGGAGAGAGAGAGGGCGGACGAGAGAGAGGCCGAAATTATGTGTGTGTTGTGTGTGTGTTGGAATTTCATCATCCATCAAAAAGTTGGAAGCTAGAGGTATTTATAGAGGAGGAGTTTAATCCTCTTTAAACTCCTACTCTAAGAACTCTAATTTGTCTAGGATTTTGACCTAGTCAAAGTCCTAGTCAAACTAGTGTTTGACCTAGTCAAACAAATCCTAGCCTTCCATCTCCCCTTTCCATCTCAATCGTTGATTTTAATTTAATGGAATATTTAAATCCCATTAAATATTCTAAAAGGCTAAAAATAAATATAATAAATAAATATTAATATTTATTCTAAGCCCATTAAATCAACCCTTTAATAAATCCTATTTATTAATTTAATTCCCTTTATCAATTAGAAGGAATTAATTTCTCCAATAAAATATAGGACCCGATTAAATCTAATTTAATCATTCCTTTACTCCAATATTTAATTCCAAATTAAACACTAAGTGTGTGTGGATAGTGTGTGACTCTTTAGGTTCACCTTTCAGCTAGAGTTGGTCGGATTCCCAGAATCCGTCCGTTAACATGGGTGGCCATCTAGCAACGGTCCATGGCACTAGAGACTAGGTGAAATAATTGGGGATGAACATTTAGGCTCTAACAGTACACTTGTCCTTCTGTCTTCGGTCTCATCACTTAGAGTCTAGCGCACAGAAAAAGTAGGTACCCATTTTGGACCTAAGTGTCGGTCTGTCCTTACTAAACACCGCAAGGGAAACCTTCCCTTCTGTTCAGTTACTGTGGCCACAGATTTTAGGGATAAGACACAGAGCGTACATGAGACTCAACTGTCAATACCTTTTGACAGGAGACAGATCCTTTCTTGGAAAATACTGTCACTCTGTACACCCGAGCTGCGCTAGACATGGCTTATGACTACTCAAGAGTATTTTGGCAATCTCTCACCATATCTAAGATACAGACCTGATGCACAGGTGAACTCAGCAGTTCCTCAAGTCAAAGGACTTGGCCTGTACCGTTGGAACCGGGAATACACGTCATACCTTGCTGACCATACTCAAGGTCCTCCGTAAGACGGTTCCCGCGAGTCACCTCAGTCAGCTGCTTCCTAGCATGCTGACCCACTAACACTGCTTAGACGACCTCATCACCCGTCGATGAAATACGACAGTAGATGCTTAGTGCAAGTCTCAAAGGGAATCCCGGTACCCATTTTCGGGATTCCTTGACTTGGAGATTTCCGGACTGATTTGGTAAGACTGATTTCATGGACCTACCTCCAAGCGTAGTCCCAGTCCCCGAAATCGATTTTCAGTCCGTGGGCTTTGTTTGCGTAGTGAACAGAAATATAAATGCAGATATAAGTGAACGTAAACAAAGTATTGCCATATGAATTTTCACTTCTTTATTCATAAATGTTTTTATCAAACACCAGAAATTGTCTAGACATAGGTTACATATTCCTACCAAAATTAAGTTACATGGTCACCTATTCTAACATTATTAGGTAGGTCAACAGTGATAACTTAAGTTGGAAGCCCTAGCTACACAATTTCATAGATATGAGATTTTCAATGGATTTATATTTTTTTAAGTTTTGTAATAACTAGAAATGTCACTTTTCTCCTCTCTTTATAATTATAATGGCGTATGTCCTTTTGTGATGTCTACATAATATATGGATTAAAACATGAATTGTCTTATTGAATTAAATGTGAATTCTTTATAAGATGGGATGTGATTACGGAGGGGGTGTCACAAAACTACTATATATCAATTAGGGTGTCTTAATTGAGCAAGATTCGATATTTTTTTCATAAAAAATTTGTAAAATTTAAAAATAAAGCGTTAGGAGCATATTAATTAATTTAAAAAGTAAGAAACATATCTTATAAGACTGCTAAACAATGCATATATAGACCAATAAAATCTAAGAGTTGAGAGAATAAATATGGGGTAAATTATAGCCATCTCTCTTGCGGTTTGGCAAATTACAAATACCCTTTTATTGTTTGAAAAATTATAAATAACCCCTAAGGTTTGGAATTTTAACCAAAGGTTTGAAATTGACCATTTTTCTCTTGAACTTTTTATTAAAATTGTAGAAAAATCAGTTGAGGCAAATTGCATTATTGTTCCTCTATGTAAAAAGTTTAAGAAACCTCTCCCTACGCATTGTAGTCCAATTTTTTTAAAGAATTAAATAAAAATTAATTCAGTGTATAAGGGTGTTTGGGTCAGTTCACCCATAAAAATGGATAGAAATGGGTTATTTGTTAGACGGTTACAAATCTCAGGGGATATTTGTAATTTTTCAAACAACGAGAGTGTATTTGTAATTATGTCAAAACTCAGGGGAGGTAGCTGTAATTTACCCAATAAATATATGTTAAAGTCGTCTCATGCTCCTTAACAAACATCTCTGATGCGGCTTGCGACTTGATTGGTGTCCCGTTGCACAAGGTATTGTCCGCTTTGGCTCTGTACGAGCCTCACAGTTTTGTCCTGAAATTGTGCCTTGTTAGGGAGAGAAGGCATTAGGCTTATAAGCCACTCAAGCTCCTCGTCTGCAACTGATGTGGGACGCTTGCTACATCATTAGCCCCCCAGACAAAGAGCTTGGGACGGGCACATGGCCTCGTTACGGGACTGGCTGGGCTAAGACTCCTCCCTTGTGAGGCGCCTTTTCAGGACAAAACCGTGAGGCTCATACAGAGCCAGAGTAGACAATACTTCGCGCAATGGGACACCGATCAAGTTGCAAGCCGCATTAATATCATTGTACAAAAAATAAGATAAATTAATATTTAATATCGATTACTAATATATATTGGTTATTATAATTATCAAAATTAAAATTTCTAATATAATTATAATCTATTAACTAAAATATAAAAAGAAGATACGTTCAACTAGTTCGCATCAAGCATTCTCTACATAACATTGGAGTAAAACTCATTTTAATACACGAATTTTGTATTGATATCATTTTAGTACTTGAGTAATAAAAGACTCAACTGGTATCCGAATTTTACCATTAATATTAATTTGGTAGCTAAATAATATTTTTCATTTATTTTTTTTATTATATTTTTATATAATAACCGTTTTAACCTTAAATACTAAAATGAAAATAATTAATATACTAAATAAAAATTTGCATAAATTTCAATTAATAAATTTTCTCTTTATTTGAACAAGACTTTCCAATTTTATATCTGATTATTATACCTCAAAATAGTATATTTTTTGTTATTTCCACATTATGAGATAACTTATTATTTAGTAATTAATTATATTAAAAATAAGTTTAGTGAAAATAGCAATAATAATAAATATATAATAATCTTGATTCCCACATATAAAAATAAAGGTATAAAAAGATAAAATCTAATTAATTGATGTTTGTGCAATTCTTTTAAATATATTTATTATTTTAAAATCTAAGGGTAATATGGTTATTACTTAAAAAAAATTAAAAAAATTAATTGGGCATCAAAATTATATAAATGGTAAACTCAAGTACCAATTAGGTAATTAATTCGTAATTACTTAGGTACTAAAATAATATTAATAACAAAATTCGAGCATCAAAATAAAGTTTACTTTATAACACTATAAAAAAAATTCAGGATTTGGAGCGGGTTTAGGAACGGTTTTCAGTATTTGCTGTTGGACCGGCATTTGGAACGGTCATGAAACGGGAGTCCTTCCGTCGTAATAGACAGCGTTCCTAATTATTTGGAACGGATTGGCGGTGACCGTTCCTAATTAGTAACGGATTTTGTACCACTTGTTCATAAACCGTTCCTAAATACGTTTGATTATCTAAAAATATTAAAAAGAAAAATTGGAACACTTTTGTTTCTATTTGGAACGGTCATTGTAACACTATTTTTGGAACGAGCATCGGAACACAGTTTGAACCTTCCATTGGAATATACTTTGAAACGGTTGTATCTTTTGTTTTTTTTTTTTTTTTTTTTTTTGTATCCTTTGTTTGGAATACATGTTTAGGATGTTGTAGGATTAATTTTGGAATGGTTCCTAGGATATTTAGTCATTAAATTTAGAACAACATTTATTATTCACAAACCGTTCAAAAGCCCGTTCCTAAATTATATATTTACTAAAAAAAATATTTTTGTTAATTTTGAAATAATAATTTTATAATTATAATTAATTAGTAAAATTAATTATTTTGTTTTAATTTGATTAATTAAATAAATATTGAATAATGGAATGCAATTAACATAAAAATGGATAATTAGGGAAAAAATTATTATATTAATATAAAAAAATTACATTTACAAATATTAAAAAAAAAAAAACTAATCTACACCCACCCCCTCATCAACATGATCCTGCATCGGCTTTATCATACTCATCATGTTGATCATCATCGTCTTCAGCCGATCCATCCGATCCTAAAATAATCTGAAATTGACATAAAATTTTCAAAAAATTACAATATTAAAATTACATAAATTTCATCAACAATCAACCAAAATTACAACGAGAAAAAATTATTTCCAAGTTCCCAAAATTTGCAAAAAATTACATAAAATTCTCAAAAATTAAGGAAATTTATTATTTTCAAAATCTTGTACCGTGAATTCTACACAAATTTCATCAACAATTAACCAACAATGAAACATACAATTAACCAATTACTATATCAACACTAATTAACCCAACAATTCATATCATAAATGCATTTTTAATATTTCATATCAACGCTAATCAACCCACCAATCAAAAAATTGTTAAAAAAATAAACAAAAAGCTGTAGAAAATTATCAAAAAAAATTGCAAAAAAAATGCATTTCTGAAAATTTCAACATTTCAGAAAATATTTTAATATTATAATTTCCAAAATTTGCAGAAAATGAATTTTCATTTCCAAAAATTGTAAAAATGAATTCCCAAATTTCCAAAATTTGCAGAAAATTACATAAAATTTTCAAAAAATTAAGAAAAATTATTATTTTCATATATTAGAATTTCCAGAAACTTATACAAGGAATTCTAAATAATTTCAGTTTTTTTTTAAATTACAAAATTTTCATAAAATCCTAAATTCAGAGAAATTCTGAAAAAACATAGAAAAATTCTGAAAATTTTCAGATTCTTTTAAAATTATATAATTATCAGAAAATTCTTATAAATTATAGAGAAAATATGAAAAAATACAGAATATTCTTAAAAACTACAAAAAGAAATCTGAGAAAATACAGAAAATTTCTGAAAAATACCAGCAATATTTCAACAATATTCCAATAATATTTAATTTCATATATTTACAAAAAACTAAAATTATTTATAATATTCCAACAATAATCCAAAAATATTTCATACATTTCAACAAATTTTTATAGAAATCTTTGAATATATATACAATATTTCAACAATAATCCCAAAATATCTACAAATTGCAAAATTCATACATTACAAATTTAACAAAACACATGTAATAAAATCACTAACCTCTTGTTTGGGTGAATGGAGTGTTGCTATCGGACAGGGGTGGTGGACGATGGTGGCGAACAACAGAAATGGAGGGTGGTGGCGGACAGAGGCGGGAGTGGTGGTGGACAGAGGTCATGGTGGTTGTGACGACGAACAGAGGTGACCGCGATGGCGGTGGAGAGAGAGCGATGAACGGTGACGGTGGGAGAGGCAACGAACGGCGATGGTGGGAGAGGTGACGAACAGAGAGAAAGAGAGACAGAGAGTTGAAGAGTGACAAAAAATCTGCCAAGTGCCATTTTTATATTAACTATTTGGAATGGTCATTTTTTAGCCGATCGCTCCTATGGCCGTTCTAAAGCTAACAAAACGGCACCGTTTTACCCCATCTATTTTCCAGAAGGCGCCAAATAAAATTATGTTGGAACTCTTTTTGGAATGGTCAATTTGAAATAACCGTCTAAATTTTAATTTTCCCTCCTATTTTTGAAAATGCGCCAAAATGAAATTATGTTGGAACTCTTTTTTGAATGGTCATTTTGAAATAACCGTTCCAAATTTTAATTTTTCCTCTTATTTTTCAAAAGGCGCCAAGATAAAACTATGTTGGAACTCTTTTTGGAATGGTCATTTTGAAAATAACCGTTCCAAATTTTAATTTTTCCAAGCCAAATGAAATTATGTTGGAACTCCTTTTGAAATGATCACCTTTTAGCCGACCGTTCCTATTACCGTTCCAAAACTAAGAAAACGACATCGTTTTATCATAAAAATGACTACGTATAAAGATCCGTATTACAAAATAGTTCTTATTTGTTAAAAATCGTTCCTATTTGAGTTCCAAATAATTATTCATTTTTCAAGAAAATAAATAAAAACTAATAAAAACTCGTACAAGACATGTTAACGAGCGAAGAAAAGTATACAATATGTGGATTAAGACAATTAAAAATATAAAATATTTTTCATGAGATTGACATATGTTCATTATATGAAGTATATTTGTATATTCTAGTTTATTAATATTACAGAGATGTAACTAGCATCTTATATTATTGTACTACATTGCTTAATCAGACCGTTAAAATTTTGATCAGACCGTTAGATATGATTAAATAGACGAAAGATTATATTCGATGAAGTTTTGGACATTTTTGGTATACGGATATTGAGATATCGTATCTAGTTCGTAATAAGCGAGATTGAAAATGGTGCAGCCCTTCAATCAGATTATGTGATTTTAAATCAGGCCGTTAGATATATTCAAATAGACAAAATTTTATATGTGGTTAAGTTTGGAATTAATCCGGCTGCGGATGTTGAGATATCGTAATCGGAACGTACACTAGATAGTTTTTATACACATTTTGGAACGGTTTTGAGTAACATTTGAAACGGTTCTATAGAGTTAGGAACAGTTATTTAAAAATATAATTAGGAACGATTTTGCAACATATAACTGTAACGTAGTTGGAACGGGTATTGTAATACAACATTTTCTATCTATTAAAGTCGTGCCGAATTGTAACTCACTTGGGAACGGTCCTTGAAACGCATATTATTTTTCACATATACTATATTTAGGAACGGGTATTGTAATACACGTATTTTTAAGTACTTAAACCGTCTCAAATTGTACCTCATTTTGGAGCGGTTTTTCAACTGTCCATATTTCAATGGACGTTGGACCTCATTTTGGAACAGTACACATCTGCCATTGGTAGGTCGTTCCAATGGTTATAAAAGCGTTCCAAACCGTGTTACAATAATTTATTATTTTACTTTTGACACGGCCGTAGGAACACAACTTGTAACACAAGAATTGGAACAATTTAGGGAACGATCTGACCGTTCCAAAAACAAAGGATCGAATATATGAGTAATGTGACGTCAGTGGCGTCAGTGGCGTGAGTAATGTGACGTCAGTGGCGTGATTCTGTTCTTCAATAGTTCCAATGACCGTTCCTAATAGGAATGGACATTGGATCGGTCACAAAATCCGCTCCAAATCCCAGTTTTTTTGGTAGTGCAATTTTCACCTTCATGCTACCACTTTAGCTTGAAGGAATACTTGTAATTCGTACTTAAAGCTTGATTCAATATCAATATCTCATTTGTACACACAAAACGAGGAATAACACTCTCATTTTTACTCTTTTATTTTCTTGCATTTTACTTTATTATTTTGCACTCTAACTGGATAGAACACCATAATTTTTTGCTCGCATCAATGTAAATCCTTAAACAATTTTGCATATATCCTACCCTATATAAAAAATAAAAAAAATATAAAATTATTTGAATGTATTATTTGTACATTATAGTTCATTTTAGATTTTTTTTAAAAAAAAAAGAAACTATGTTAAATTAACCTAAATTTACAATGATATTTGGACTTTAGTATTACTTGTAGAAAAAAAATTAGTTGAATGTATTATTTATATTATATAATTCATTTTAGATCAAAACCTAAATTTAAAATGATATTACTTAATAAAAAAGCAAAAAATTTGTTGAGTATATACTTTGTCTTATACAATTCATTTTAGATTGAAAACTATATATTACAATATTTAAATTTAAACTGATATTATTTATTAAAAAAATGAAAATATTAGTTGAATATATTCTTTGGGTTTTGACTTATTGATGGATTATATTTTATTATTGTGCGATTTTCATTTTAATACTAAACGTTTGAGCAATTTACGACAATTCGGACAAATTTGTAAAGTGTGTTAAAGTCAAGGGGGGGCGGGTTTAGTGGGCCAGGGCTGTGGCAGGGTAGGCCTATCCGGGGCGAGACTCTGGTTCGGGCAGACCCGCCCCGTTGCCATCTCTACTTGGGAAGAAAGATGGGCAACGAAAAAATTATAATTTTTGGTCTCATATATTATGGTCCTTTTAAACTTAGTCTCATTTGTCATGATGTTCTTACATTGCATCTCATAAATTATTATTTTTTAATTTTAATCCTCACGTGCATTTTTCATCAACTAATTAACGGAGTCATTAGCAATCTCACGTGTATTTTCATATATTTTTTATTAATTATTGAATAAAAAATACACGTGAGGACTAAAATTGAAAAAAGAATTCAACTTATAAGAAAGTATAATATGAGCAAATTATAATAAATGAGACTAATTAAATAAAAACCCTAACATGTAGTACAAAAAGTTCAATTTTTCCCAATGGGCAACCGACTAAACGGGAGCAGGCCAGACCGGCTGGGTTATGGATTTTCAATGAGCCTCACCTCACCTCAGCGGGACTACATTTAATTTAGTGTTTATTTTGACTGATTATATTAATAGTAGATAGGACTAAATATAATCACTTATTTTCGATTAATAAAATTCATCGTTTCTAATTTTTAAAAAATAAATTGTATTAGTAAAATTTTCCATATTAACTTTCTTAATTTCTATTTTTTTAAAGCAAAAGTATAAAATTTGGGCAATTTGATCTTTTTTCATGTGGTTTGTCCCAGCTGCCAAATTGGGCTCATTAACTATCACACCTGCAATGCTGGGATAGTTTATTCAACACTAGTCACTGTGGCACGTCGATTTTGTGTGTATGTAATAAATAATTTTTTATGTTATAAAATATATTATAAATAAGAGTAAAATATATAAACTAACACAGTTCATTAAAAAGAAAAAAGAAAGAAAAAGATTAATTTGTCAATTAATATAAAATTTGAAAATTTGAATAAAGAATTTATCTTACCGATTGAAGGTTATTTTTTTGCATTAAAAAAATTCAATGCGGCAATGTCATTAACCGTTATTTGTGAGTAAAAAGGGAGTTTTTTTTTTATAATAGTATTGATAAATAATTTTTTACGCTTTTAAGTGTATTATAAATAAGAGTAAGATATATAAACTAACACATCACATTAAAAAAGAAAGAAAAAAACTAATGTATCAATTAATATAAAATTTAAAAAATTGAATAAAGTAATTATCTTATTAGGTGAAGGTTATTTTTGAGATTACAAAAGTTTGTGCGGCAGTATCATTAACCACTATCTGTGAGTAAAATAAGGATTTCTTTTTTATAATAGTATAGATATAGATGAACAAGACTTAAGCTTGGGGCGGGCGACGGGCCTCTTATTTGAGTTGAAGTCTAACAAAGTAAACATCTTATTGTAGCTGATTCACTAAATTTATGATATAATTGTAGTCGATTCACTAAATTATAAATAAAAAAAATAAAAGTCCAATCATCAATTTAACCATGTTGATCCAATTATAAACAACTTAATTTCAAATATTTGGGGGGAAAAAATCAATTGGGCTTCATGTGGACGTGTGATATGGGCTCGTGGTAGATTCATATATCAATTGAAATATCTTGTAAAAGCAATGCTTCAACTTGGGCCTTTGGATTTTCTTGATCAATCTAGGCTGGAAGAATTGACGGGTTAGATGAGGGTAGAGTCCAGCCGAACGACAAGCCAAGCCCATTTTGATTGACAAGCCGAGATTTGTATACACTATACAGTACGTTGAATTTTTGGAAGTGGAAGCGATAAATATTATTAATTGAGTTAAATTGATTATAACTAACCATGTCAACTATCAATTTCTAATAGAGACAATTACAACAATCATACATTGATCAACAATATCACTTAAATTAAATCTAAACAACTTCTAACTATTACAGTATACAAACAATTCTACTATACAGCAGACTATCTCACGCATTGGTGGGGTTCGAACCCATGACCTCTAAATTTATGGGATCTCAACCTTAACTATTAGGCCAAGAAATCATTGGTCGTAAGTAGAATTTTTCAAATCTTATTTTCTTAATTTTGCTTTAGACCATGCAAACAATTGTTTCATAGTAAATAAACTAATGAATTGATTACCAAAAATGTTACAAAAATAAATTCCAAATATTATGTTATAAATTCACTACATTTTTTTTAAAAATAACATTAGTACTAAAATATCGTTAAGAGAAAAAAATACTATTGCATATATTTTAATTGCCAACTAAAAGCCGTAGTAAATGAACATTATTCACCATGATTAAATAAAATCAATGCAAAAAAAATTTTTATTCATCATGAAAAAAGTATTTCCCATGGCTTCTTAATCATAACAAAAACATTCGGTATGGTAAATATTTAAGCTACCCTCTCAAAAATCACGACCAATAAACATGACGATTAAAATGTTATATTTCTTCTAATATTAATCTAGTGGTCAATAATTATTTACTATGATTATTTCTATGGTTAAATATTACATTTCTTCTAGTATTTATCTATATTTTCGCAATCCATAATTAGTGAATATAAACCTAGTATCAACACAAATATAGTACTAATACTACGTATTGTTACTAAATTACATGCCATTATATATGTGTTACTACAGTAAAACTTCTATAAATTAATAGTCGATAAATTAATAATCTATCTAAAATAATAATTTTTTGCGGTCCCGATTTGAGCCCAAGGTCTAAATTAATAATTTTGATAAATTAATAAGATAAAAAAATTTCGGAAGACCCTTATATAAATTTATAGCCCCTTCAATATAATAACTCTAAAATAAGATACATTATTAATTTATAGAGGTTTTACTATAATTGTTTATTATCATAATCTTTTACATAAGTTTTTTATTTAATTATTTATAGTATCAACTTTTACATAATATTTTATCACTATTTGAAATCATAAAATTACTATAATATAAAATAAAAATTATTGTCCCTAAGCATATGTAATAAGTGACAATATTAATTTGTCTTTAACTTTCTATTGCTAATATCATGTGATCTAGGTTTGAGGGGTTTAATGCAATTTACCTCTCTGTAATATTGTAAATGAGCAAATTATCCCCTATGAAAAAAATAATAATTTACCTTTTTGTGTTCTTTAAAATGAAGTAATTTACCCCCTATCTACGGGGTAAATTACTCCATTTTAAAAAAATACGGTGAGGTAAATTGATTCATTTTAAAAAATAAAAGAAGGTAAATTACTATTTTATCTTTTATAGTGGGGTAATTTGCACATTTACAATATCACGAGGTTTGCTTCCATTTTTTCCAAATTTGAGTGTAGAGAGATCTTTGGAAGTGAACGGATCCTCGTCTTATATGCGTCATAGAACGAGGATTTATTCACAAATAACTCTCTTCATTATTCTTTTTTAATTTTTTTTATAATGATTGTTCTTCATTTTTCAAGTAAACCTTATTTATTTATTTTTATATGATTCGATTCTTTACTACATTATTCAGTACATTCAAACTCAAATTTTGATTTAATATATACATCTATTTTTTAAAATTAAAGAATATATTCAAAAGAAAAAAAAAACAAAAAATTACTATAAGAATAGACTATATATATTCATTCGTGAAATTCAAATGCACGACCTTTTAATTATGATCTCTCAATCTTACTATTTAGACAATGGCAAGTAAACCTAAGTTTAGCATATAGTATATTGTGGTTAGTAATAATGAAAGAAACGTATAGGATAGGATAAATTACAACGAGTTTTTTTAAGATTTGACACAATTATAAATACCTTCTTATTGTTTAAAAAATTATAAATATTTCTTGATATTTAATGAAATTATGTAATTCCTTGATCAAGGTAGATTTATCAACTTTGCCTTGAAGGTATTTAAAAAAAATTGAAAATTTGTAAAAAAAAAAAAAAATGGACGATTTGTCAAAAATTTATCCTTTTAGTCCAAAAAAAATACTAGAAATTTTTAAAAAATAAGTAAAATTATAATTTATAGTACACAAAAATATTTTGTTCAGTTTACCACAAAAAATGGATAAAAACCTAGTTGAGCCTAATGAATTGCCTAGTTGTGACAGTTAAAATCAGAGGGGTATTGGTAATTTCTCAAACAATAAAGGAATATTTATAATTATGCCAAATATCAGGAAAATTTGTTTTCCGTTTTCAGTTTTCAATGGGAAATATGTGTTTCCATTTTCAGTTTTCAGTTTTCAATGGGAAAAAAGATATGTATTCTCAATTTTGTATAGGTTTTCGTCTGAAATAAGAATATAATTTTAAATTAGTTAATAAAATTATATTTTATATTAAACTGCATTATCAAATCAATATACTTTCAATAAAAATACGTACAAATAAATATATTTTCACTCCAACAAAAACTGAAAATTAAATATAAAAACACAAACAAACTGGCAAATATTGAGTGGTGATGATAGTTCCATAGTTCCCCACGACTCGTACTAATAATGGAGCATCCCATGTCCTGCTTGTCCGTGTCTCTTTTTTATGATGACGACAATACTGTCCATTTCAAGAATACAAAATAAAAATAAAAATAAATATATAATAATTGATAAAAATATTGTACAATAATGTCAAAATTATCAAAAGGGTAAATTACGGTCACCTCCACTGAAGTTTGGCATAATTACAAATACCCGCTTATTGTTTGAAAAATTACAAACACCCCCTGAGGTTTGTAATTTTTAACTAAAGGCCTGAAATTAACCATTTTACCCTTAAACTTTTTATTACAATTGTAGAAAATCAGCCAAGATAAATTACATTATTGTTGCTCTGTGTAAAAAACTTAAGAAACCTTTCTTTGTGCATTGTTGTCCAAAAAAAAATTTAAATTAAATAAAAATAATTCAGTGCATAAGAGCATTTTGATCAATTCACCCATAAAAAATGGATGAAAATGGGGTATGTGTTAGACGGTTACAAACCTCAGAGGGGGTATTTGTAATTTTTCAAACAATAAGGAAGTATTTGTAATTATATCATACCTCAAGAGAGGTAGTTGTGATTTATCCTTATCAAAATAATAATATTCATAAATTATAATAGTTTATAAATGTTAGTTCCAGCATCTAATAAAAATTAATTGTTTCCTTCTCTTTTGGCGTCATCTGTTAAAAAAAAAAAAAAAAAAAAAAAAAAAAAAAAAAACAATGTTCTTATAGCAACCAACTGCTATTACAATATTCAGTTCACAATATAACACCATCTCTAAATCTATCAACACCAACATTAAAGCAATTAAAAAAATAATACAAAAATTCTCTAAACTAAACAACGCCCTACATTCATAGTACTCGAACATGTCGCGTGACACGAATCTAATTCTTCATCGATTGACCAAGCATTTTTTTATGGCAATAATAACTATGACTCGTTCGCAAACAATAATTTGATAGTGACTGTGCAGGTATTCTACATATAGAAGAAATTAATACATCAAGAATAAGGACAAATACTTAAAATAAAATACGATATACTAGAAATTAAATTAAATACGTGAATGATAGATGCGCGCAATCTAAAAATTAATTTTAAAAAATAAAAAATACCAACCATATATAATAATTATGATTTTGGGCAATCCCGTACAAGGACGGGCGCTATTTTGTGTATTATAATAGTTGGTGCATGCAGCTCGTGGCAGGGAACAGGTACACCACGAGTTTATAAAAAATAAATAAAATAATTATTAATTAATTAAATAATAATAATAATAATAATAATAATAATAAGGGTAAATTACATTGACAGCTCCTGAGGTTAGGCCCAATTACACAAACACCTCTGTCTTTTGTGAAATTACAGTTACACCTCCTGAGGGGTGTTAGTGTAATGTTTTTCAGGGGTATTAGTGTAAGCTTTGTCTTTGAATATGGGGTGTAATTGTAATACGATTAAAACTTCAGGGGTTGTAGCTGTAATTTGGCAAAAGACAAGAGATGTTTGTATAATTGGGCCTAACCTCAGGGGGTGTCACTGTAATTTACCCTAATAATAATGATGTAAAACCCACTTGGTGAAATTGTTTTTTGTTTTACACTGATGTCTTAGCCTAGTAGTTAAGACTGAAATCTCATAAACAAATTTGAGATCATGGGTTCGAGTTCAACGAGACATGTGGATATATGTCTCATCTTATGTGCGTTTTGTCTCGTTTTATATGAGTTATTGAAATTTGTTTATTTTTCTTAATCGTACTGATGTACTGGTTGAATTGGTGTATTTTATTTAATTTATCAAGATGCTGATGTAATTATTTATGTAACCGTCACTTTAGGGGGAAAAAGAAAATTATTTTCTGTTTGAATTTGAAAATTCTGAGTTTTGTATTGAAATTAATTATTGAAACGTTGTGTCACATATGTAAGTATTTATCTATTTATACAATAATTTATAGTTTATTATTTTTATTGTTGTCTTGAAAGAATTTTAAATATCTTGATACATTGTATGACGTAATAGACTGAACTATTTTAATGATATTTTTCTTTTTGAAGTAAAGGGTTAGTTACTTATACCATATAATACATTAAAATATTAAAATTAGTTAAGTACAACTAATAATTTTAATATTAATATTAAAAATCTATTAATTCAATAATTTACATACAAGTAAACAAAACAACGACTTTTACTAATTAATCGTTGCAGAGTTTTAGAACTTCAACCTCAAGATTTTGATGAAATTGAGACTTCATAACTGTTCTACTTTAATATTAGAGTAAATTATAGCTATATTCCCTAAAGTTTTTTATAATTATAAATACTCTCTTGTTGTTTGAAAATTTGCAAATATTCCCCTAAGGCTTGTAACCGTCGAAGAAATAACTCATTTTTATCCATTTTTACGGGTGCACTGCCCAAAATGTCTTTATGCACTGAATTATTTTTTATTTAATTCTTAAAAAAAATTTAGACTACAATGAGCAGGGAGATGTTTCAATAATGCAATTTGCCTCAGCTAATTTTTTCACAATTTTAATAAAAAATTCAAAGGCAAAATGATCAATTTCAGACAGTTGGTTAAAAATTACAAACTTCATGAAGGTATTTGTAATTTTTCAAACAACGAGTGGATATTTATAATTATATCAAACCTCAGGAGAGGTGGTTGTAATTTACCCGTAATATTATGTACTAGTCAGTAACAAATATTTGATGTTGATTATTGAATTAATTGTATAATTCTTATATTAAAAAATTATGATCAATTTCTAATCGATTTACTAGAAAGAAAAAAAATATATATATATTATTATATTTAGAAAAAAAAGAAAAAAAAAATCTAGCGCAGGTGAGTGGCGACAGTCTCACCACGTGAAAAATGGCCTTTTCTCCACTCCTTGAGATATTTCAAATCATAGGCTTTATTTTTTGCAACCTAAAGTACAAATTAATTAATACATGTGGAATTAATTATTTTTGAACTTTAGAGTTATCTAACTTTGCAGGCTAAAGTCCAAATAAAATAATTAAAATTGACAGGAATTAATCATTTTAGTTAGTAGATCCTTCAATGGCATTAAAATACGAGACTTCACGAAACTGGGACTTAAAGGAGTATTTGCGAGAGTTTCTATTTTTAAAGAAATGATTTTCGCAGAAAAAATTGGAAGTTGTAGCAGAATCAAAAGTGAGTGGTGTTTTGTAAAAAAAGTGAAAAACAGATAATAACTAAATTGGGTAGTGTTTGTGGAAAAAACACTTCTAAAATAAGTTTGATTGATTAAAGACCGTTTTGTTCTCATGTATTAAAAAGATGTTATTTTTGTTTAATATTTGCACTTATCTCTTGATCACAATAATATTTTTCCTAAAAAATAATACAATTTTATTTCAATTAGTATATTTCATATTTAATTTTTTACAAAATGATTATCATTTATATTACTAAAATATTCAATACTAATAGAAAAATTGAATGTTCAATTCAATAATGTTCCCATGATATAATATAAATTCTTTATTCATGCACAATAAATAAACTTGTACGATTGACAAAAAAAATTATTTTTTTAATTAATCATAGCAATTTAATTTATATTTTTCTATGATTTAGGAATTATATCATATAATATAGAAAATAAAATATAAAAATTTTAAATATTAGATATGTGAAATTATATTTTGTTAGTGATAATTATTCAGATTATTTGAAATTCCAACATCAACTTTAGATGAGCAATTTTAAAAATAAATTAAAAAGGGTAAAAATCGAATTAAAATTATTATAATGGGGTAAAGTAATCTAAAAGGAAGTTTAATTTATTTACAAAAAAACCAAAGCAGCTAGAAACATCTCCCAATGTGCTTCCATCTTTTGGCGTAAAAGTACTTTACGTAGTAGGTTCAGAAGCAGAAGTTGACATTCCAAACACCTTAAAAGTACTTTTCAGCATCCAAAAGCTAAAAAAAAAATTTAAAAAAAAAACCTTTTCGAAACTCGCACAAATACTCCCTTATTATTTTGAAAATCAAACTAGGAATTGGATTGAATAAGTTATCGAATCACTGAGTCAACACAGGGAATTATGATTTATGCATCATTTTGAGTCATCAATTTTCCTTCACCATCCCAACCACTAGATAGCAGCCACGACGACAACACTTAGCCTCTCGTTTTAATCTTCTCCCTTCATTATCTAGATAGGGGCTATATGATACGTGGTAGGAGCTTGGTTGGCGTAAAAAAGAAAATTTAAATTAGGAAAATTAACCCAATAAATAAATCTTTTCATTAAAATACATCAAAATTTGTTAAGATTAACAAAAAAATAATAATGAAAATTTATATTTACTCTTAATTAACTTAGTATTAATTCATTGCAGTTCAATAGATATTTTCTGACCGAACTTCTCTTATATCTCGACATGCGCTAATGCATGTAAGGAGGTATATCTCCATTCTTATAAGGGTAATTTGGTAAGAAAATATTTATTTGACCAGCAATAAATCAGTAATAAGTCAATCGGTGGTTAAATATGGATTTTCACTCATTTCTTTTTTTGTTAATATCAGCAAATTTCGTGAATTGTAACTAACCGGAATTTATTTGTTGGATGAAAATAAACATCAAAGTTACCAGATGTAATATCTCAAACCATAAGGCGCCTACATATAATTAATTACATCAAACTTTAGAGGATGAAAGTATAATTGTCTCTAATTATGACCATTCAAGATAATTCCTATAATATGGAAGAGAATAAACATTGATGAGGTCGAAGGATTGGGTAGGATCCTTTCACGTAAATCTGAAATCAATAACACACGTTGCGACAATCAAATTCGAAAAATGGCCTATAAAGCGAAAAAACAACAAACACTTGCGACAATCAAATTCGAAAAATGGCCTATAAAGCGAAAAAACAACAAACACTCGCACATTCAGTGGGATTCAAATCCGTAATCTCAAACTAATCATGAAACCTTAGCCTTTAATCCCAACTCATAATCTCAAACTAATCATAGGACCTCAACTTTAACCAAGATAGTAGATATTCAACACCGGCCCCATGTGATGAAGGCGCGTCTCATTCTCACCTACTCAATTTTTGCTTCATAGTGAACTACCATCCCATACCAACCCTAATATTTTCACCATGCTTGAACTGTGATTTTGCCAGATAAAAGCTCGTTTAAACTCAACTCGACCTGTGTTAACTCAAGCCGCATTGGAGCTCGCTATAAAGACGAGAGCGAAAGAGATGAAAATTTACACAAGAAACAATAAGACGTTATATAATTATACATCGGTGCAAAATCAACATTGTGTCGTTAGAACCATCTTGCCGGCTCATTAGGGAAGATTACACGGTTACTATACCTAGCATTGTCTCGATCATTATTTGTATATATCGTACATACTTTATGTATATAAAGAAGAAGAAACAAAAAAATCCATCGATAAACTAGCTTAAAGAATCAAAACGGGTACTAATATTATGACACGGGGACTTCCTTTGTCCGGGGTGGCAACTTGAGGCAGGTAGTCGCTGCACGTTGCCTCCTCCGGTACTTCATACAGTGAACGTTGTCATCTCAACAAGTAGAGTTTCTAGTGATTTTAATGGCCACGACGTTTTTATTTCCCGACCGGGAAGAGATATTACCATACATCACGCAAGTACCTTCCGGACATTTGCAGATTCTTCACCATGCTCTCGGCTTTGGAGCTGTCCAGAGATCCCTGAAATACAAGTAGGGTAATTAGGTTAGGCCAGATATGGATTTTATCATTAACTCCTGCCCATCACATGACAAGTGTAATTCACTGACTGACCCGTACTAGGGGTCCCCGATTTTCACAACACCCTAAATGATACAATTGGGTCCATAAATTTCAAGAAAGTGCGGTCCCCTCAAATAAGATGGTTTTTCTTTTGAATAAATGAACGATCGCTATCACGCACCACAACCACCAAAAAGGAATGGACAATGAGACGACACGGCAGAATATTGGGGAGTGTTTGAGAGGGTCTGGCAATTTTGACAACCACAAAAAGGATCTGAAGATAGTTCCACCAAGAAAACAGTAGGGTACCACGAAACGGAAGCACGTGTTCTAACAAGAGAAGACCCGTTGCAGATTTTTTTTTGGGGGGTTTCGAGGTACAAACCTGTTCTTGTACAATGGTGTGGAGAGTTCGGTGGACGTCACGTGCCATGCCTTTGGCATCACCGCACACGTACACATAGCCTCCCTCGGAGATCATATTCCATACTTCTGAAGCCTGTTATTGTTCACCAGATGTTATTTAGATATCTATATACACCAGGGATAAATATCTAATACAACGTCACCAGAATATCAATATTCAACTTTGTAGTAGGAGAAAACTTGAATCGGGAAAACGGTTCCATACCTTCTGAGCCATCTTGTGCTGCACGTATTCCTTAGTTGGCCCCTCGCGTGAGAATGCAAGAACAAGCTCGGAAATCACTCCGGCTTTGACAAAGTTATCCAACTCATCTTGGTAAATGAAGTCCTGTAGAATGCAGCAAGTTAACTCCAAATCTTAAAATTGAAACAAATTTAAGGCATTTACGGATCAGTAAATTACTGACCATTTTACTGTTCCTGCATCCGAAGAATAAGATGGCAGGGCCGAGTTCAGCACCAGATTCCTTAAGAGCTAACCTTTCCTGTAATATAAACGGGAAATTGCTGCATCATTCTCGGAGGGAAATCAGAGTAAGGAGCAATACGTGTAAACATGAATGCTGTTACACAAACCTGAAGAAAACCCCTAAATGGAGCCAGGCCGGTTCCAGGGCCAATCATTATTATTGGTACTTTAGGATCAGCAGGGAGCCTGAAGTTAGAGGTCCTAACAAAGATCGGTGCCGAGCTGCAGTCGAGACTGTCCTCCGAGGGCACAGCGTTCTGGTAATAGGCAGAGAGTGTTAAAGTTAGATGAAGTGGACCTGATTGCTACATAGTATGATGAGGATAAAGAGATGTGGCAAATGATTATTCTTTCATCAATGCTTAAGCTTCGAAGATCTACCGAGTCCCGACAAATAATTTATACTTTCCCAGAGAATGTAGATGAGACTTTAACCACGAATAAGTACCTTCATCCATGTGGAGCAGACACCCTTGTGGATCCGTCCTGTGGGCATTTTCTCATACACCAAGGCACAAGTGACATGGATTCTTGATGGGGCAATCCTGGGCAAAGAAAAGGAACGATGAGTGCTTGGAGGCGAAATATAGGCAAACAGAATAAAGAATGAAACGTACAAGGAAGGAAGCAAAAATTCTTATTCATAGGCATTTTCCTTTACGGAGACATTGCTAAAAGAAGAACTACTCCAAATGTACATAGTACAGCAACTTTAGCTCAATTCCAAAAACTTCTCTCAAACAAACATCAAAAAGGAAACGGAGATGAATACGCACTTTGGGGAGGATGAGATGGAATAAAATCTGGGCTGCAGGCGAGGAGCAACTGCTGCAAAGAAAACACCAAGTGGTGGCTTGGCTGATGGGAATTCAGCCATGACCTCAAGCAGGCTTCTCTGACCTGCAACTACGTACTGTGCATATTCCTCCTGAAATACAGCAAATATACCCGTAAGAAGAAAGGCAACCAACCAATTCAGAAATTGAAGATGAAATCCTAACGTGCAAAGACAAAACTAAAGACGTTCAAACCTTTCCAGCAGGGGAAGCAAGGTGTCTGAGCCGATCAGCTTCATTAGGGTCAGAAGCATAAGCCGCTAATGCAATCAAAGCAGACTGGAAATATAGACAGAAAATTGCTCCTTAATTCCATGTTGCAAACAAGGACAATTCAGTGAACAATCATAATGATGAAGGGATTCAGCATACCTTTTTGGGAGCATTCAAAAGATCTGCATATCGAGTTAGCGCCGTCCTCAAAGTGCAAGGAGGGAAGGGAGGTGACAAGGAGCTTCCACCGAGTGGAGCGCCATCCTCTTTATCACTGTGAAGTGAGAAGTATGTTTGTGGAGGCAGATTAAGTAACCTTTCTGCTTCCTCTACAGTTTCGATCAAATTCTCACAGTAAACACCAACATGGTCCCCTGTTTCGTACCTGAGAAATAGAAGATGAATTTAGTACAATGACATGCTTCTTCTGTCTACCTCGAGTTCAAAGTCAGAATCAGTTTCTAGTGCAACATGCTAAACAACCTAGAAACTTACGCTAATCCAGTGCCAGATATGTCAAATTCCAAGTGAGTGCAAGAACGATCAGATGCAGGAGTGTGAAGCTCTTTCTTCACAGCAACATTTGCCCTTCAAGGAGAAAGCAAACAAACATTAGTTAAAGGGAAAACGTCTGCCTACTTCCATATTATACAAGAAGAATCCAAATAGAAAACGGAAAGACAGACACGTTCAGTACCTGCAGGGATGCTGAGCATCATATACCGAATTGCCATTGGCATGACCATTAGCTGAGCTGTTGTCCACGATTGAATCATCTACCTGGTCATGGAAAACAACACGATATTCCAAAACTGCAGCAGTGTATGGAGTAGCAACACTTGCATCATCCTCGTTGAGAAGCAGTTTATCCAACTCAGGCCACACTAGCTCACGCCTGTATTACAATATAAAACAAAATATGTTTAGCAATCATATGATTACTAAAAGAGGAAGAAAACTCAATTGCAATAATGACTCTTGGTCTCAGTACCATGCGGCAAAGTCATCTTCAATGCATTGATCATCGTCTCCAAGACCCACTGGGACAAGCCGCTGTCCACCTGAAATTAGGTATAACACAGGTAAGGTATGGAAAACAATAGAGGCTAGGTCATGAGAGATCAACCATAAGAAAATATCCACTTATATGTAATAGACCATCATCCAATTTTCATGTTTACAATCAATCCAAGGCATAATTAGACAAAAACCCAACAGCCGAGCAGCTGTAAAGGACTTCTTAGCTCAACAACCATCTAGTTAAGTAGAAAGAAATTATGTTACCAAAAAAGTTTGAAGATTTGTACGAGAATGAAAAGAGTAACAGCAGAGTAACTGAAAAGAGATATACATTAAGACACATTCAAGAACTACGATCAAAAGCACCATAAACGGCCAAGAAAAATAGTTGTCTGTAGGAGACCAGTTATACCAACTATTCGAAAGAAAGAACGACAATTCTCAGAAATCAGCATACCTTGCTCAGCAAAAATTTTGTCCACCACTATAGCAATCTGTAATGAAACAAGCAAAATTAAAACAAAGAACACATAAGTACAAGACAGAAAATTATCAACTGCAGCACCCGCACACACGACAGTGTAGATCAAGCCACAGACCTTGTTGAAATGTTCATATTGTCTGTTCCCAAGACCAAACACACCATACTGAAGATTCTTAAGCCAGTCTCCTTTATCTTTCTCCTGCATCACAAAAATCATAAAAAATTAACACCAAAACAATCTCAACCTAGAGAGAAATTCAAGAAAGATTAACCATTATTTAACTATTTTACCTCTGTAAACCATTTGTAGAACCTTGCGGCGTTGTCGGTAGGCTCACCATCTCCATATCTGCACCAACCAACCCTCAACCAACTCAATAAATGGACAAAAGAATATTATTTTCAACATATGATCTGGCACAACTATACACCAAAAAAGTGTGTAATTGTGCAATTAAGAGACAGTTAGAAGTTAAAAATAAATGAACCTACGTGGCCAAGAAGAAGAATGCTACACTCTCCTTCTTCATCTTCTCCTCATACTCTTCATCGTCAGCAGCATAATCATCCTATATCGGATCAAGAAAGACCATCAAGAACACTTGAAGAAGTAAATCTACAAGTTCAAGATTGTCCCAATAACCAGAAACAGTAAAACTTACTATGTCAACTACTTTAAACTTGGCCTGCTGATATCTTGCTTTAGCTTCCTCAGCGAGTGCCTAAACAACAAGAAATTATTCATTGACTTAGAATAGAAAAGAGATTATCATTTGCTGAAAGTTACCCGGCCCATGAAACACAAAATTACATCAATAACAAAATCACCCTTCATGATTAGCAATTCTTATGATATGATTTAAGGCCTTTATGCTTGTCTCAATGATTAACTAGATCATTCTTATCATTTCGAGTTCAGATTCAACAACTACAATGAATCTTATATTTCAAGAAATGTCCTTATCAACTTACTTGAAAATTCCAATGATCCCTCTTCTTAGGAGGGAATTCCAATGTTAATCAATTTTTCTTTTCCCTTCAAATTTTTCAACAAAAGTAAAAACACTTTTTTCACCTTAGCAAAGCCTTCAGCAGTGCCAGTCTGTGTCCCGAAAAAGATTGTAACTTTCTTCTTCCCATCATCCACTTCCTCCGGCTCCGCCGGCGCCTTGGCGACCACCAGCTTCGGCGGCTCCACCACCTTCTTTTTCGCCGATCCGGCCCCGCGCCGCCATATCAGCACCACAACACAGCCTATGAGCACAGCGAGGGAGGTGGTGAGTATCATCATCAGGTCCTTGTTCTCCATCAGCATCGCCACCACCGCCGGCGGCGCCGCCTCCGACGACCCGTTCGAATTGTCGAATTTCACTCCCTTGAAGATCGCAGCCATCAAATCGAAGGGGGAAAGCTTCTCGGAAGTGGTCTCCATGATTAAAGAACTGGGTCCGAGCTAGTTTTCCAAACAAAAGCAGAGAGGTTTACGAATCAACCAAACAAAGAACTCCGCCTTTCTTTCCTTCAGAGTCTCTCCCTCTACACGGAATTGGGTGTTCACACGAAGCTTGATGAACTTCGTCGAGAGAACTTTGGTGGGTTAGGAGAGACTCTGACTTCTACGGAATCAGAGAAAGGCGTCGTGCGGAGTTTATATGGAGAGTAGAGAGAGAAAGAGAGGAGAGAGAGAGAGAGAGAGAGAGAGAGAGAGGGAGCAGCGAAGCAATACAAACGCCTACCAAACCAGACTGGTCAACCCACCTAACACTATTAACCCTGGTTAGATTGTGGAAATTATTATTATTTCTTTTTCTTTTTTCTTTTTTTGTTTTCATTATTTTAACAAGTCAATTGTCCTTCCATTCAAACTAATAAATATGGCACATTCTATATATATATATATATATATATATAATTTCAAAAAATATATTAATTTCAAAAAATATATTATGATAAAATATTTATATGAAAGTATCTAAAAATTTATACTAAGATAAGTTAATTTAAGTATTTGATTTATAGAAAAATATTAACAAACAAAGATAATAAATAATGTTGAAAAAATAAAAAATGCATCAGGAAAAAAACCTACCAAAAGTTAGTACAAAAAATCATGATAAATAGAGGTGTTAAAAATAACTAACAGAAATCGATAGTCGGTTGATTGTGATTGATTTAGTTCAATTAATAATATTTATTATTTTTACTTAAAAAAAGCAATTCATTAATTTAAAACTTTTAAAAAAATAACAAACCAAAATTAAATAAGACACCAAAAGATACTCTCATTTAATAATAAAGTATAGATAATCTATACTAAATATAATTGAAGATGGGCTGGGAGGAAGGGGGCTGGTGGCGGGTTGGGGGAGGGGGCTTGACGATGGGCTGGGAGGAAGGGGGGCTGGTGGCGAGCTGGGGGAAGGGGGGCTGGTGGCGGCTGGGGGAGGGGGTGGATGGGTGAGGGATAGATATTTTATTTGTTTAAATAATTTATTTTTATAATTTATAATTTTAAATATAATATAAACAAAATAGATTAAATCCAGGTCCTTGATTTTTGAAAAATTTAAGATTAAACGGTTGAGATAAATTGATCAGATCCTACGGCTTTAATGCAGTCAAAAGAGATCTAACGGTCATTAAAAAATAAAATAATATAGATATATAAGGGTATAACGGTCTTTTAGCAAAAAAATTATCGCCGTTAGGTTTAGTTAACGGCAAGGGGCGAGTATACAGGGGTTTACAAAACACAGGGGGTTTTTTGATATTTTTAAAACACAAGGGAGTTTTTAGCTGACTTTTGAAAACACATGGGGGGTAATATGTAATTTGTCCTTAATATAATTACCAGTCGATAAGGTCTAGCTTAGTTGGTGAAGTTGAGACCCCTTGATCCTAGAGGTCATGGGTTCTAATCCTTGTGTGGGTTCATGTTATTTCTATTGTATAGTAGATATTATTTGTTGTTGTAATAGTTAGGTGTTAGTTTATGTGATATTATTGATATGATTGATATGATTGATAGTAACTGTCTCTACTCAATATTGATAACTGACAGGGCTGAATGTAATCACTTTACTTTTGATTAATAAAATTTATTACTTTCAATTCATATATATATATATATATATAATTACCCTCTTATATATTGAAGGGTATCTGTCCGGAAATCAGACAGATTCTAGGACGTGTATTATTCTAAAAAATAATAATGAAAAAAAAATATGCTCGTGCTTGTTGTGTCTAATCATATCATACAAAAATTAAGATCAATTTTATAAAATTCGCGAATCTATTGACTCAATGTATGGTGTATGATGTATGATATGGCATCAAATAAATAATTAAAATCTAATTAGTTATGCATGTAACTAGAGTGAGAAACCAATAAATTAAATTATTCAATATTATGTTGCAATTGATCGATTAAACACTACGAGAAAAACGCTCAATAGCATCAATAAAAAATCAATTTGGAGCAAATTAGCAAATAAAATTCTCGTTGCTAATATCTGATTTAATATAGGAAATATACTTGCTAACAAATTTAGCAAAGAAAATTTACTTGCTAACAAATTTAGCAACAAATTGTTTAAAATATATATTGAGTAGTGTAGATTAGCAACGAGATTTTTACTTGCTAATTAGCTCGACGTTGATATCAGCAATAAATTTTTTCATTACTATTTAGCTATTTTCTTGTAGTAAAATTTTGTTTGAACTACATTCATTACCGAGTGGTTCGATCCAATAGTGTAAAATAATATATATATATATATATATTTGAAAATATCAAACTACTTTACTATGCTTCGTGTTTAATTTAATTAAGTCTCGTTTGAACTCGATTGGATCAGTAATAAAATGAAGTTTAAATACAATTTTTCAAAATCGATAATATTAAAACGAATTTGAATAATGATGTGTTCGACTCATCTCCATCTATTAATTTCCAGCACCGCACGTAATAAATTACAATTTCATAGAATTTCTTTTTTAATTGAAGGAGATTGGTAAGCATTCTTTCTTTTTTAGTTTTTAATTGATTCTTCAGTATTATATATTATTATATATGACATACTCAAATATGTGTGCACACTTAATTTTAAAATTTAAAAAATAATATTTATTTTAAATATATATTAATAGGAAAATTAAAAAAAATAGAATAAAGCTATGAGAAATAATGCGAAAAAGAGTAAGAGAATAAAAAGATATGCCAAGGTTGAGAAGATAGAAAAAAAATGAATACTAAAAAAATAATTAAAAAGAACAAAAAAGTTATAAATAAATAAAAATGAAGACACCAAAAGAATATTTTTCGATTATATAAGCGTATAGATCATGTTAATGATTTTTATTCTATTTTTTAGATAAAACCCTTTTGTTGTTTTTATTTTGTAGGAACAAACTTACGTGAGTACATCAATATTTTAATAAAATACATACAGAAAATAGAATGATACGAATCTTGTTGAAAACTTGTGCGATTCAATTTATACTAAAATTGTATATTTTCGAACAAATTACGTTATTTTCTTTTATTGTTCTATTTCTATTTAATAATACAATAGATATCGTATAATCCACGTAAATTTGTGCAGGTCTCTTGGTATTTAATAAAAGTTTCAGAAATTCACATGCAATTTGTGATTCAATTGATTATTCGTCCCCTATAAATATTCAAAAATTATTTGCGATCAAATAAATAATTTTATAAATGAAAGAATGGTAATGAGCTACATGTATTTACAAAACAAATTTTGTACTTGACACACACAACAAGAAATAATATATTATATAATTATAAAATTTATTATTTATATGAAGAAATAGTTTATTATCTAATTAATTGTTATTAATTCCTTTTGTAGACAAAAAAATAATTATATATATATATATTTTGTACAAAAATGGGAAGATCGGGTAACACCTTACAAACCCGCTAAGGAAAATTGCGTTTGCGCCATATGTGTCAGTCAAGGTGATAGTTGACTTACTGTCGTTAATAATCAAGGAGGCTTGTGTCTGGTCACCATGTGTCTATCAAAGCAATAGCTGACTTATTGTCGCCAATGATCAGGGATCAATCACATAAGAATCAATACACAGGTTGTAACATACGTTTAGCTCCATCAGACGTCTTTTTTTTTTATATAATGAGTGATGAACTATTAATATAAAAATACAGCAATGTTTCTACAGCAACCAAGTGCTGTTACATATTCAATCCACAGTGTAACAACATCTCTAGATCTACCAACACCAACATTAAAGCAACCAAAGGAATAATACAAACATTATATAAACTAAACAACACCCTACATACGTAATACTCGAAATCACAACTTTTTGATTGTGAGACCTCAACCTCATCATTCAGACAAGGAATCATCAGTAGCTCTATCAGATATCTTAACAAGAATTCTAATCCGCATCGTGCATGTGAATATTTAATCAATTAGATGAATCCTATTTATATTGAAGTTGGATAGGTATAAATAAAATCAAGCATAAATTCATATTTGAAAATAGAAAATAAACCTCAACTGATTAAAATTTCAATGAGAAACTCTTTGAATTTTGAATTCTATCTTTTTTTTCTCAAACATCAAGGGGTGAAACACGAGGATTTGAATTAATTATTTTAATAATAATAATAATGATAATAACGACTTCAATATAAAAATAATAATAAAATAGTACATGATTACTTCACTCTTATTGCAAGTAGCATTCTTCCATTGGCTTTGACTAAATTACCCTCGAGTTTGAAGAAGGAGTTGCACTTAACCATGGTGAAGGAGGTACGGATGGTGCTAAATTAAGGCATAATTGGGCTTTTGAAATCTCTAAAATGCCCTTCTATGTCTTCTACTCAACAATAATATTTAAGTGGAAAATGCCCTCGTGCGTCGCGTGTGATCATGCACTCCCTGTTGTCAATCGGCCCACTCATATTCGAACACGTGTTCAGCTGAAATGTTTTCTTGGCCACCTATTTTCTGATGACTTGAGTTTTCACCTTTTTCCCCAATTTGTTTGAGATTCGAGAGCGCCCGGTTCATTGCGCGCCAGCCACAGGAATATTCATGGAAGTAATTTTATCAAACAAAACATTATATATAACACATACTAATAAATAATTAAATTGGACATATCAGGCTTAATTCAGTTGACGAAGTTGAGATCTTATAACTATATGTTCGACCTGTGGTCATTGTTCTATTTTAAATGCAATTATATATCTACTTTAATAGTAATTGTTGATTATTGATATTTGATATGATAATTCGTTTACTGATTGTTATAAATTGAAATCATGATATAATTGTAATCAATTTATTTAAAAAAAAATTATATTGGCTCTATAAGACTGAGTTTGTTGTTGCATTTGTATTGGATGAAAATGTGGAAAATAAGTAATATACATACAAATAAAAGAAAAAAAAAACTAAGGTTGTCGATGCAACGTGCACTTATTGGTTATGTTGGCATTTTCTTCTGGAAGATGCCTTATAGGAGTGACAAAGCATTAGGTTTTATAAGCCGTACAAATTTCTCGATTATCGTTAACGTGGAACGTAAGTAGGCACATTCAACACGACGCAACATCTTTTTGCATTAAGCATATCTTAAAATAAAATTGTGAAATTTCAATCAAAGTAAATAATACCTTGTATAATTGCTTCCGATTATAAAAGGTGAGTACACGATACTTCCATGTCATCTAATCTCATGTATACTAACGAGGGCATATACCCTTCGTTGTCCTTTTTGTTTTGGGCTGATAATGTTGAATGTACTACTATTACTCTACATCAGGTACAGGTAAAGTATTTGAATATATGCAAACTCTACGTACGTTATATTTGTGAAAACGAGATCATATATCCTTCAAAAGTTCCTCATAAATATCTTAGTTTTTAGTAGAAATTTGCACCCTACTTCATAACAATCAAATGTAGCATTAGGTAGCATGTTGCCAAATCAATATTTATGCACAATTGACTTGTTGATTTTATTACTGGTCAAATAAAAAAAATATAATCAAACTATCCTTATATATCGTTACATGTTATTGTATGTTTGTGGACATATCTTTACCCTTATAAGGGTAGTTTAGTTTGAAAAAAATTGTTTGACCTGCTATAAATCAATAATAAGTCAATCGATGATGAATATCGATTTTCATTCAATTTTTCTGTTACAATCAACAAATTCGATGAAATTTTGACTAACTAATGGACATGTTTATTAGACAGAATCAAACCTTAGGAGTATTAATTGTAATTTTTCAAACTACAGAAATATTTACATGTAATTACACCAAACCTCATAAAAGAATATGTAATTATCCTAATACTTAATAACAATACCTTTCTGCATAGGCTTTTTGCTTAATTTACTTGCATGATGCCCAATCAAAAGGGCAACTAATCAATTAACGGGATAATTACATTTCTAACCCCTGATCTATGGTATATTTACACAATCATCTTTACTTTTTATATAATTAGTCGATGTGGCACGTCATCCCTACGTACATATAATCAATAATATTTTACTTTTTAATATATATATATAAACTAACACATCATAGAAAAAAAAGGATAAATTACATCTACCTCCCCTGAAGTTTGACATGATTACAAATATCCCATCGTTGTTTGAAAAATTAAAATACCCCCCCCCCCCCCCGAGGTTTTTAATTTTTAACCAAAGGCCTGAAATTGACTAGTTTTCGCTTAAATTTTTTTGACCCGAGGTAAATTGCGTTATTCCTCCTCTGTGTAAAAAACTTAAGAAATAAATCAGTGCATAAGGGCATTTTGGTCAGTTTATGCATAAAAATACATGAAAATGGGTTATTTGTTAGATGGTTACAAACTTCAGGGGGTATTTGTAATTTCTCAAACAACGATGGTGTATTTATAATTATGCCAAATTTCAGGGGAGGTAGATGTAATTTACCGCAAAAAAAAAAGGTGAAGAAGAAGATGAAGAAGAAAGAAAAGAAATAAAAGAAACTAATTTCGTGGTAATATTGGCATAATAAAAAATTAGTGTCATGATGTAAGTAATCGTTTTTTGTAAGTAAAAATTGAGTTTTTTTTTTTTTATATATATATATTAGTATAGATTACAGATTCCACCACTAACAACCAAAATGCATGGATAGTTTGTGTAATATGTTGATGTTTTTGGTGAATATGTGTAATTTTCTAAAAAATATGGATATTTATGTAAATGATGTTGAGTTTTGATGAGCATTATATAATTGTCCAAAAAATAGAGATAATTTATGTATACTATAGATCAAGAGACGTAATATAAATACGAACACAGGCATTTTATACAAACATTTACTTTTTTCCGCAAATTGCCAAATTCTTTGAGGACAACAAAATTATAACTAGGGCTACTCCAATACTGTTTCTATTTCAAGAAATGAAGAAAATTCAAATATATATATATATATATATATAATGTAAATTACAACGACCTTCCATGAGATTTGGCATAATTATAAATACATTATCGTTGTTTGAAAAATTACAAATATCCTCCTGAAGTTTGTAATCATCTAACAAATAACCCATTTCCATCCAATTTTATCGGTGAACTGACCAAAATGCCCTTATACTACAATGCGCAGGGAAATATTTCTTAAATTTTTTACACAAATGAGCAACAATGTAATTTGTCTCGACTAATTTTTCTTACAATTCAAAAAAAATTCAAGACAAAATGGTCAATTTCAGGTCTTTAATTAAAAATTACAAAACTGGTAAGGGTATTTGTAATTTTCTCAAATAATAACAGGGTATTTATAATTATACCAAATTTTAAAGAAAATGATTGTTTACCCTTATATAGGGTTAAATACAGTTACCACCCCTGAAGTATTCAACCCACATCAATTACCCCCCTAAAGTATTAAAACCTTCAAAAACCCCCCTAACCTTCTAACTCCTTTTATTTTTAAGTTTAAAAAGTCCATTTTACCCTTACTAAATATTATCCTTTGAAAAAAAATTAAAGGAATTTTTAAAATACCAAAATCACTCTTTTTTAAAACTTTGTCTAATTCTAGTTTCACTTGTTCATCGAGCTCTTTTTATTTTCGTAATCCTAAAGTACTTGGAGCTCATTTTATTTTAGTTTTCCTTGTTTATCAAACTAAATTAAAGATAAATTTATACCTGCATATATATATATTTACTTAAAACAAATATACAATTAATAAAATCAAAAGAGTTTATGATGAGCTAATAAGAAAATATACAATAATATATATTTATATATGGTAATTATATAAATGTGGTAATTATATGAAAGTATAAATTTATTTTTAACTTGGTTTGACAAATAAGTGCAACTAAAATAAAATGAGCTCCAAATACTTTAGAATTATAAAATAAAAGGAGTTCGATGAACAAGTAAGAATAGAATTAGATAAAACTTAAAAAAAGAGTGATTTTGACATTTCAAAAATCCCTTCAATTTTTTTTCATAAATCAATTATTAGTAGGGGTAAAATGGACTTTTTGAACTTCAAAATTAAAGGTGTTAGAAGGTCAGGGTTTTTTTTGAAGGTTTTAATACTTTAAGGGATAATTAATATAGAGTGGATACTTTAAAGGTGATAACTGTATTTAACCCTATATATATATATATATATATTTAGTTTTTACCAACTGGCTTATCAATGGACCAACACCTCGTTGACAAGAGACCTAATACAGGTATAAATTCCATCGGACCCGACAGAAGAAGCACCACAAATTTGTTCTTTTCATGCCGACTATATTTATTACCTGCTGACAAACTAACTACAACTGTTGGTCCAATCATAAACTGTAGTAATGATTTTTCAATTAATAACTTTTTTTTAGTATTTATTTTAAATAAATCAATTAAAATTATATTATAAATTTGGGTAAATTACAGCTACCTTTCTTGAAATTTTGCATAATTATAAATACCCCCGAAGTTTGTAATCGTATAACAAATAACCTATTTCCATCCATTTTTGTGGGTGAACTGACCAAAATGTCCTTATGCAAAATGAATTATTCTTAAAAAAATTGAATTTTTTTGGACTACAATGCGCAAGGAGAGATTTTTTAATACAGAGGAGCAATAATGCAATTTGCCTGAGTTGATTTTTTTACAATTTTAACTAAACATTTCAGGGCAAAATGGTCAATTTCATGCATTTGATTAAAAATTACAAACCTCAGGGGAGTATTTGTAATTTTTTAAATAACGATGGGGTATTTATAATTATGCCGAACCTCAGAAAAGGTGGTTGTAATTTACCCTATAAATTTCAATCATTCATAATTAATATACAATAATCTATATCGATTATTTAACTAATTAACAACTATTATTACAATAAATAAATATTTAAGAGTCGAAAAAACCAACATTTACTCATTTATACTTTAATTATTATTTTAAAAACTGAAAATAAAAATAAAAACAAACATGTTCTTAATTTTTTGTCTATTAATACTTTTTACACGAGGATTTTATTGAATTTAAAAGTATAGATCATAGACTTATAGATGGTGGCAATATAAATATTCGAGCTAACATTAATTATGGCGGTTCGTTTTGGCGATAGACACTGAATTTTTATTATTATTATTTTTTTGAACAGAACACTGAATTTTGTTATGTACACATATCTTTATGTGTAGCATATTTTTACACGATACATAAACTATTATTAGGTGAATGTGTATAAAAGTAAGGAATAATTATATTTATATTCCTAATTTATTATTTATTTATACAAATAATTCATGGTTTTTTGTATAATTATGAATTTTATTTATGACAACTTAAAAGTAGAGATAGTTTGTTCAATGATGTTAATATTTTTTGGGGGTGTGTATGTGTAATTTTTCAAAAAGATGAATTATTTCTATAAATGATGTTGATGTTTCAGGTGGGGGTATATGTAATTTTTTTAGGCTAAATTACAACTATCTTCTTTGAGGTTTGTCATAATTACAAAAACTCGCTTGTTGTTTGAATAATTACGAATACTCCCTTAAGGTTTGTAACCGTCTAACAAATAACATATTCCAATCAATTTCTATGGACAAACTGACCAAAATACCCTTATGCGCTAAATTATTTTTTTATTTAATTCTTAAAATTTTTTTGGACTACAACGCACAGGGAGATATTTGCTAAGTTTTTTCCACAGAGAGCAATAATGCAATTTGTATCGGCTGATGCTTGACGATTTTATAAATCTCAAGACGTATATACAATTTTAATAAAAGATTCAAGGGCAAAATGCAATTTCAGGCATTTGGGCTCCGTTTGGTTCAAATGAGAGGAAATGGGAAGTGAAAGGGGGAGGGGGAGGGAACGGGAGAAGGGGAGTGAAAGAATAATAATTTTCATTCAAGTTGTTTGGTATGATTGGAAGGGGAGTAAATGTCAAATACTTTCCCTTGTTTGGTACGAGAAAAATAGATTGAGAAGAAAATACTAATTTTTGTAATTTTACAGTTTAACCCTTTCTCTTCATTTTGTATTAGAAAATAAACAAGTTAATATTATACTAATATCAAATATTTAAAAACCTTATTAATAAAAATATATATCAAACAAGAACAATAATATTCTTTATTAATAAAAATATTAATCAAAACGAATATTTTTCATTTATTTTAAATTATTCAATTTAAATAAAATAAAAAATACAAGTGTCGGTGGCGGGAAGAGGGAAAAGGATTATGCAATAAAAATTAATAGCAAATTAATAATAAAAAATTCTGAAAAATTGCAAATGCAAATTATGTTTACCGAATTGTTGATTTCGACGTACTAGTTTTTCCAACGATTTGATTTTCTTTTCTCTGGCGATTATGTACGGTATTATCAGCGAGAATGAGAAAAGAATTAAAGGCAAATATATATATATATATGGGCAATAGAGTAAATAAAAATAATATATATATATTTTTTTATCTTTTTGGCCTTATACTTCCACTTTTCCGCCCAATTTCGGACGGAAACGAAATTGGACTCCGGAGGGGTTCCATATACATCCAGTTTTACTTCCCTTCCATCTATTCCTCCAAACTAAACACTAAACCTTTTCTTATACATCCTCTTTTACTTCCACTTTTCCCTCCAACCAAACATACTCTTGGTTAAAAATTACAAACCTCAGGAGGGTATTTATATTTTTTCAAATAATGAGAGGGTATATATAATTATGTCAAATTTTAGGAGAGGTGGCTGTAATTTATCCATTAAAAAAAACAGAAGTAATTTGTGTAAATAGATTAAAAATCGTGGATATAAATGTAATTATCCAAAAAATAAATAACATACTTTTAGACGATGATATTTTCTCATAGTCGGTTAATTTTTTGTTGTGTCTTTCGTTGGTTTTTAGTCAAAAAAATACTTTTATCTATTTAAAATCCAGTACTTTTAATAATTGATGCGTAAACACATGCTTTATATCAAATTTATTTATCAAATGGTGAAAAATAAAAATGATAAATTGATAATAATTCTATTAAAAACATAGTAAGTTAAATGCAATAAAATATGTATTTGCAAATATTAGGAGATAAAAGTATAAACATTTTGGCAATTATAAAACAAACACCTTCTAAATTTCTCATGTTCCAACAAATGGACTGAAATTTATTTTAAATCCTAGTATATCTTTTATTCTAAGATATATATATATATATATATATATATGATGTGAGCAAAATCTCTTCAATTAGAGAAATGATTTGGGCCGGAAATTTCAATTCGAACGCTAAATGATGCGAGCAAAGGGGATCTACAAAAAAAACACATTAGCCTCCGACGCTCAAGTCAGTAATTTGTCAGAAAAAGGATAAATTGAAAACACAACGAAAATGAAGAATACGATTATGTTAGGTGTAGCATAAAATAATTGTATAGCATGTGAGCTTGTGACTACGTTATCCATTTAAGGGTGAAGACTCGGGATTTATAGGTGCAACCGTGCAAGAGCCCTCTCGGGATGAGAGGTCTAATAAGGCTACGACTCTTTAGAAGGTACTCGAGGGGGGATTCCTTGATCCCGGGGGGATTTGGCGAATAACTTCCCACAAACACGGATTGGGTTCACGAATAAGGATGTTTATCTCCACCTCGCGTCTTTCTTGGAATTCGGGTATTCCTCCACGTCGGCAGGCGACATGGGCATCTATCACCTTGTTGGCAGAATTTGTGGCCTTCGGGCTGAACTGCTATGCCTCGTCAACTAGGCTGGCCCAATTGAGGCTGATCATGCTCCTGAGCCTCGTTCTTCCTTTGGACCGAACGGAAGCGTGGGCCCTTTTTTCTGGGCTTTATGGCTCTTTGCTCCATGTGGGCTTGTGCTTCCCGCCTTGGACCGTCCGGATTTGGGGCAAGGTTACGTGCTTGACAATCTTGGGCCTCACCTAATAAACCTCAACCAGACCTGCTCGATTTATCCCTACCAATATATATATATGTCACATTATACCCCTAATTATATAATTTTTAATATTACTTGTAATTACCTTTTTTTTTAAAATGTGATTTATTAATTTATAAATTTTTTTATAATATATTTTAATATGAAAAATATTTATTATATTCATTTAGAAATGTCGTGTCACAACAGCAAGTAAAATAATAAAAGAAGTGCGTTGGTGATGAATTGGTGATCTTGGGATCTCTTGGTTCAACTGCAAACCGGCAAAATAACAAAATCCAATGCCAAAAAAGACATCCACTCAGACCGGCTAATAAAGGAAGTCCGGTTTTACATTCTTGATTTTCGGACTACCAAACAACGACCAACCAACCACGACATTAAAAGAATTAATTAAATAAAACAAATAATAAATTAAAAAGGGTTCAGAAAAATTAATTAATACTTATGTAGAGACAAAAGAAGTGAAACAAATAATAATAGTATTTTATAAAAAGAAAATAATAAAAGGTCTGCATGCATTTGCACGCTCTTTTGGGATCTGAGGTCCCTCCTGGATGTGATCTGTTAAAGGCCTCACACCATTCATATTGCATGTGCCTTATAGTCACAGCTTATAATATTATTATATATATATATATGCAGTAGAAAAAAATTCATTATTGACTATAAATTTTTTGGTCACGAATTAAAACTATGATAAATAGTTATTATTAATTATAGTTAAATAAAAATCATTGCAAAAACCTAGATTATCCACCATGAAATCTTTTTGTTATGGTTATGAGCCGTAGCAAATGTTTTTACATGACTTTAGCCATGGTAAATGTTTAGCCACACTAGCAAATACCACGATCAATAACCGTTATATGAGTGGTAAATGACTATTCACTACGGCTATTTATTTTTAACCATGATAATTAGCCATGATTAAATATTAAATTTATTTGCATGCATGACTTTATAAAATATCATATTATTTATATATTTATTATATAAATAATCATAAGATCTTGTGGTCTAGTAGTTAAAAAGTTGATGGATGTTGAACTAAAAATATGAGTTTGAACAATTTGCTAAAATATTTAGTGGGGTTAAATATATATTTTGAAACGCGTTAGGATTTTGATTTTTAATAAATTTATGGTGTAATTTTTTTACGGGTTTGACCGAGACTACTGCACAGTTCAGATATGATTCATATTGATCCTCATCGAGGTTGAGGATGATACGGCGATTTGAGCCGGAGGTGGGTGAATCATTGTCTACTTCAGGTGGTCGGGGTGAGGTGGGGGTCTACCTTAGGTCATTATATTTGGATCATGGGTTGGTTTGCAACACAACTTGTTAGGTTTGATGAGATGATCCGCAACTAAAATCCTCGTATGACTAAGTTAGAGTTTGCTAATTAATTAGGGTATTAAATGAGTTTTCAAAATTGGATCTTAGTGTGTAATAAATGCGTACATTATCTTATGAAGTCCACCCGTATTTATTCATGACCAATCGTCAAAGACTGTATGGAGCCACGTATTCAGTTAGGGGCACCTCGAATGATATTTGTTTTAGATTGTCGAACAGATCGAGTTAGGTACGAACCAACCCGATAAGATAAATGCGCTAAACCTTATTTTGTTTGTTTGTTAATTTATTAGTTTTCGGAGGACAAAATAATCAATTGAAGGGTTTTAACCCTATTTAACCCCAACACATATCCAGCAAGATCGTGAGTTGCCAATCATATTTTTCTATATATGTAACAAAAAAAATTACACACGTATATATATATATATATATAAGGAAAAGTTCTATGTATTGTAAATTGCTAAATACCATGTAATCATGTCACAAAATGAAATTATAATAATATCTTTAAATAATCAATGTGAAATTGCGTTTCACTTAATTAAAGTAGTATACAAATTGGGTGGTTGACTGTCAGCTTTGTGGCGATATTATTATTTTTCATGATCCCATATCGCTTAGAAAAAATAAAAATAGAAGATTAGTGACGAAAATTCAAGTGATAATTTTAATATTATCATTAATCATATATTAGTATATGTGGTACACTTAAATGTGTGTGTAAAATTAATTTAATATTTAAAAAATAAATATTATTTTAAAAATATGTTAATTAGATAAAAGATATTAAAAAAATTATAAAAAGATTATGAGAAAATATTGAAAAAAAAAATGGGAGAAGAAAAAAGGATGTGGAAGGAAGTTGAGAACAAAGAAAATAAGAAGTTGAGAGGATAGAGACAAATGAAAAGTTGAGAAGATAGAAAAAAAACTAATAAAATAATAAAAAAACTAAAAAAAATTGGCAGACCAAATTTGGGAGAGACATCAAAAAGGTGATCTCCCTTAATATAATAGTATAGATAGTATAGATATGTATTAACAAGAATGTTTATTTTGTCACAATAATGTATTTCATGATTTTAATAAATACTATTATTTTGTAAAATTGTTATTAGCAAGAATTAATTAGTTAAAAAAATGTGCATAAAATTATCAGTAAATACAATTAGTGACATATGTATTTGTTAGTATGTATATTGTGATGTCTCTATAGATGTATCACAAATTGTATTCAGTGACAATTTTATCTATAATTTGTGTCACTTTTAATATATATTAGTAAATTTGGCACACCCTATGTGTGTGTAAATTCTATAAATACTTTTTAGAATAAAATATTTATAAAATTTTATTATTTGATAAAGTATATAGAAAGTAATAAGTTAATATTAAATTTATAATAAAATTGTGATAAAAAGGATGAATGAAAATTAAAAAAAATAATCTATACTATTATAAAAGAAAACCATTTGGCGTACCAATTTTTGAATGCCAAATTTACCCTTCAATCCTTTCTATTTCCCTAAAAAAATTATCGGTTAGAAAAGTAATTTTATTGTTTTTTCCCCTCAACCCACTACTCTACGTTTTTCTCACCTCACTCCATGTTTCTTTCTTCTTACAAACTTCTATTTTTCTCATTCCTTCACAAGTTTCTTTTTTCTTTTCATCTCACACAATTCTTTTTTATATGCTCGTGGGGACCACGTGCAACGACGACTAGTAACTATAAAAAGATAATGAAGGGTGGAATTAAATGAAAAAATATAAATATAAAATAAAAAAAACAAATCAAAAATGGGAGATACACCAAAGAGGTGCTCTCCCTTAATATATAGTATAGATTTTTAGTGATAACTTTAAAATTACAGATAATTACCAACCCCCCTAAGATTTGGTGTAATTATACATAGACCCCCTGTGATTTGAAAAATTACATTTAGTCTCCCTGAGGTTTGCTTCTATCTAACAAATAGGTACCTTCAAAATTCACCGAATTTATTGATATTAACAAAAAAACTGAATGAAAATCAACATTTATATATCATCGATTGATTTATTAATAATTTAATGAAAATAATGTCATAAAATGAAATTATAATAATAATATCTTTAAATCATCAAATATAATTACAATGATAGCATGATGTGAAATTATGTTTCACTTAATTAAAGTAGTATACAAATTGGGTGGTTGATTATTAGCTTTCTGCAAATATTATTATTCTGTCTTAATCCCACATTGCCACGTTTTTCACGTGGATTGCTTCGCATCTAATTCATTACAGAACTTGTATGTAATAGCTACTAGGTAGGAAAATTTCCATCTAAATTAAATATAGTCCAACAAAATCAATCACGAAGCTAGTGGTTACTTTTTTTAAATTGTACATCAATCGCACGACAAGTGTATTCTACTTGTCATATAATTAATTCAGGTCCGATCGAACCCGGTCCTGATTAGAATTTCCCGCAATAGGTATATTGTAATTGCTACTACAATAGAACCTCTATAAACTAATACTCGATAAATTAATAACTTCTGTAAAAAATAATTTTTCTAGGTCCCGACTTGGACCAAAGATCTAAATTAATAATTTCGATAAATTAATGATATAATAATTTTTCGAAAGACCCTTATATAAATTTATGGTCCTTTCAATATTATAAATTAATAATTATATAAAACTACAAATATAACTAGGACAACTTAGTAAAGTATGATTCTATTGTTATTTGTTTCTTCTTAAAATTTAAATCTAATTGTATTCAACTCTAACTTTCCTTACTACATCCAAAAGTTTCGGTGTTGCGTTCTCATACTGGAACAAAAAATTGTGAAGAGTTGTTACCGCTATGAGTGCTTCCTTCCATGTAATTGGTTGTGAATATTTTGAATGAACGTCGGTGATATCTTATACTCATATGTGCTTTACGTATTTGATCTGTCATGATTGATTATTGGACACCTTTTAAATATGAACCCATGGTTGGTTGATATTGATTTGGATTGACAAATTAGGAATATTTGATATTGTTTATATAGTGGTTGATTTCCTTAGCATACGTGGACTTGCATTAAGTTTTAACTTGTACTACGTATTACAATAAACTTTATTTTTTTAGAGAGGTGTATTATATTTAATTAATCACATTGTACATGAATATCATTCAATTAGTCAATACAGTGTTTATGTTTTATTCATGAAAAATTATATAGGTTCATTTAATCGGAAAAAATCTTTTTTAAATTAATAAATTATTAATTTATCGATTAATTAATATTTCTTTAAATTAATCAAATTACATGATCTCAATATTATTAATTTATTAATTAATTAATATTTTTTTAAATTAATAAAATTACATAATCCCGATATTATTAATTTATAGAAATTTTACCGTAGTTGCAGTTGCATTATGTGTAGATTGTAGTATTATTACAAAGTTTTGGTGGTAGATGAAGCTTCATCTAACACATATGAGAGGCTCTTTATGGTTAGGTTTGCACTTTGCAGTGTACGTAGGTACAGCTGGCTTCTATGCAAATATATAAAAATTATTGGAGCCAAAAGCAATTATTTATAAAATAAAAATAAAAAGTCAAAACTCGAAAGTATTTATTTATACCAGCTGCCGGGGGAGATCCCACGTCTGCTTAAAATATAAATATAATAATATATATTTTATAATATATGTTTGGATGTTATAATTAATTATATATTTGTGGAGAAAAAATATTATATGAATTGGAGATCTTGATACGAGGAATGAGACCTAAAGAGTGTGTTTTTTTCACTAAATTTATTTTTACAAAATAATTTTGAAATTTAGAATATGTCAGATTTTATTTTTAAAATGATTTTTCCAAATATTTGAATAGGAAATGATTATTGATATTTTTACAATTAATATAATTAAAATTTGAAGCAATTTGTTAAAATTTTATATAAGTTAAGAATTTTTTACATTTTTTCTACTTAACCTAGAATATCATGTATAATTATGATAAACTATGTAGAATCTACTTTTGCTCTTTAAAACAGGGAAGAAATAGTGAAGGTGTAAATTCGAGAAGTATTAATTAAGCTAGTAACTAGAGGAAATTACGATTTACGTCCCATAATTTACTTTTTTTTTGTGATTTTGGTCCCTTTATTTTAGCATTTATTAGATTATGTCCAATGAGTGGCAAAAACGTACAATATTAATCCCGTTAAATATTTCAAAAAAATTATGGTTGAGACTAAAATTGTAAATTTTTATAATTTATGAGACTAAATCTATTAAATACTAAAATAATAGGAGCAAAACTACAAAGTGAATAAATTGTAAGATGTAAATTGTAATTTCTTCCTAATTACTGGGACACAATTGTTTAATATCCAAACATAATTTCAGTACTAAAAAAATATCTAATTCAAAAACAAAACGGTTTGATTATCCATTTATCTTTCGGTAAAAATTCGATGAGAAATTTTGATAATATATATATTTATACTATGAGTCATAATTGATCAATATTAGTCCCACATTTTAGAATACTATTGTAAAGTTAGTCCTATCATAAAAAAATTATAACTTTTAGGACTAATTTTGCAATCTTTTGCTAAAATATTATATATGCAGTAGTTAGTCCCACATGTGCCTTATAATCACAGCTTTTAATATATATATTTTTAGCGACAATTTTAAAATTAGAGATGATTACACCCCCCTCTCCACTGAGGTTTGGTGTAATTATACTTAAACCCCCTATGATTTGAAAAATTACATCTAGTCTCCCTGAGGTTTGTTTCTATATAACAAATAGGTCGCTCCGTTAGTCAAAATTCACCGAATTTATTGATATTAACAAAAAAATTGAATAAAATCGACATTTATCATCGATTAATTTATTAATAATTTAATAAAAATCATGTCATAAAATGAAATTATAATATTATTAATAATATCTTTAAATCATCAACTATAATTACAATGATAGCATGATGTGAAATTATGTTCCACTTAATTATTCTTTCTTGATATTATTATTCTTTCTTGATCCCATAATGCCACGTTTTTCACGTGGATTGCTTCGCATCTAATTCATTACAAAACTTGTATGTAATAGGTAGGGAAATTTCCATTCAAATCAGGTACGACCCAACCAAATTAATTTTAAAATAAGTGGTCATGTGATTGTCCAATTTTTTTAAATTATACACCAATCGCACGATAAGTGTATTTCACTTGTCTTATAATTAATTCAAGTCCGATCTAATCCAATCTGGATTAGAATTTCCTGTAATGGATATATTATCATTGCTACTACAGTAGAACCTCTATAAATTAATACTCGATAAATTAATAACTTCTCTAAAATAATAATTTTTCTATGTCCCGACTTGGACCGAAGGTCTAAATTAATAATTTCGATAAATTAATGATATAATATTTTTTCGAAAGACCCTTATATAAATTTATGGTCCCTTTAATATTATAAATTAATAATTATATAAAACTACAAACATAACTAGGACAACTTAGTAAAATATGATTCTATTGTTATTTGCTTCTTCTTAAAATTTAAATCTAGTGTATTCATCTCTAATTTTTCTTACTGCATTTAAAAGCTCCGGTGTTGCGTTCTCATACTGAAACAAAAAATTGTGAAGAGTTGTTGTCGCTATGAGTGTTTTCTTCCCCGTAATTGGTTGCGAATCTTTTTGAATGAACGCCTGGTGATCTCTCTTATATTCACATAGTGCTTCATGTATTTGATCTGTCATGATTGATTCTTGGATACTTTTTAATGTAAAGCCATGGTTGGTTTGTATTGATTTGGATTGACAAAATGAGGAACGTTTGATGTTGCTTATATAGTGGTTGGTTTCCTCACCAATACGTAAACTTTCATTAAGTTTTAACTAGTACTACGTATTACAATAAACTTTATTTTTTTTAGGAGGGTGTATTATATTTAATTAGTCATATTGAACATGAATATCATTCAATTAGTCAATAAAATATTTATATTTTATATATTCTTGAAAATTATGTAGATTCGTTGAATCAAAAAAAATATTTTTGAATTAATAAATATGATTATTTTTGATTAATTAATACCTATATAAATTAATAAAATTATGCGATCACGATATTATTAATTTATAGAGGTTTTACAGTATTTGCAGTTGCATTATGTGTAGATTGTAGTATTATTACAAGGTTTTGGTGGTAGATGAAGCTTCAGCTAACACATGAGAGACTCTTTATGGTTAGGTTTGCAATTTGCAATGTACGTAGGTACAGCTGGCTTCTATGCAAATGTATAAAAATTAGGGTAAATTACAGTTAGCTCCCTTGAGGTTTGTCATAATTATAAATATTTTCTTATTATTTAAGAAATTACAAATACTCCTGAGGTTTGTAACCTTCTAACAAATTACCTATTTCAATCTATTTTTATGGGTAAATTGACCAAAATGCCCTTATGCACTGAATTATTTTTATTTAATTTTTAAAAAATTTTGGACTACAATGCGCAGGGAGAGGTTTCTTAAGTTTTTTTTTTTTTACACAGAGGAGGAATAATGCAATTTGCCTCAACTGATTTTTTACAATTTTAATAAAAAATTTAAGGGCAAAATGGTCAATTTCAGGCCTTTAGTTAAAATTATAAACCTCAGGGGAGTATTTATAAATTTTCAAACAATAAGGGAATATTTTTAATTATGTCAAACCTCAGGGGAAGTGAATGTAATTTACCCTAAAAATTATCGGAGCCAAAACCAATTATTTATAAAAATAAAAATATAAAGTCAAAACTCAAAAGTATTATTAATACCAGCTGCCGAGGGAGATGCCACGTCTGCTTAAAATTTAAATATAACAATATATATATATTTTATAATATATGTTTGGACATTATAATTAACTATATATTTGTGGAGAAAAATATATTATATGAGTTGGAACTCGGGTTATGGGGATCTTGATACGAGGAATTTGACCTGAAGAGTGTGTTTTTTTCACTAAATTTATTTTTACAAAATAATTGTGAAATTTAGAATATGTCAGATTTTATTTTTAAAATGAATTTTCCAAATATTTGAATAAAATATGATTATTGATAATTTTACAATTTATATAATTAAAATTTGAAGCAATTTGTTAAAATTTTATATAAGTTAAGAATTTTTTACATTTTTTCTACTTAACCTAGAATAGCATTCATAATTATGATAAACTATATAAATCTATTTTTGCTCTTTAAAACAGGGAAGAAATAGTGAAGGTGTAAATTCAAGAAATATTAATTAAGCTAGTTACTAGAGGATATTACGCTTTACGTCCCATAATTTACTATTTTTTTATTTTATGATTTTGGTTCCGTTATTTTAGCATTTATCAGATTATGTCCAACGAGTCGCAAAAACGTACAATTTTAATCCCGTTAAATATTTCAAAAAAAATATGGTTGAGATTAAAATTGTAAATTTTTATAATTTATGAGACTAAATCTATTAAATACTAAAATAATAGGACCAAAACTACAAAGTGAATAAATTGTAAGATGTAAATTGTAATTTCTTCCTAATTACTGGGACACAATTGTTTAATATCCAACCATAATTTCAGTACTAAAAAAATATCTAATTCAAAAACATAACGGTTTGATTATCCATTTATCTTTCGGTTAAAATTCGATGAGAAATTTTGATAATATATATATTTATACTATGAGTCATAATTGATCAATATTAGTCCCACATTTTAGAATACTATTGTAAAATTAGTCCCATCGTAAAAAAATTGTAACTTTTAGGACTAATTTTACAACCTTTTGCTAAAATGTGGGACTAATTTGTAATATTTTTTTAAAGTGTGGAATTAATATTGCTACGATGGAATTAACTTTACAATATTTTTTTAAAATATAAACTAATATTAATTATTTCAAAAATTATGAAACTAATATTACAAATACTGCAATTTTCCGATTATTGATCGGGTCAACTTCAGTGCCGGCCCGCCGTGGGTTCTTGATCAGACAGTAATTGGCCGATTTTCCAACTGCAACATAGCCTCATTAATTAAAACAAACCCTTTTTGGATTAATTAATGTGGGCATTATTGAACAAAGAAACTTTGGTCAATTAATGTTTCAATTTTCAATACTATGTACAATCTTTTTTTTTTTTTTGGCCAATGCCTTTAAATTTAATTAATTCTTCTGGTTTGATGTCAAAATTGGCGAGAGTGATGTGTTTGCGGTCTAGGTCTAGACACGACTACACATGCATACGTGACGTTTGACCCTGTTATTTCCATGACTTTTTGATGGGATTGTTCTAATCATTTAAATATTAAATTTGCTACACCACAAAAAAAAATATTAATGAAAAAATATTATCTGATAATTTTATTCTTGTCGTAATATAATTATTCATAATAAAAGTTATGCAATAAGTTGACAGTATAAAAAGTTAGTGGTATATCTATTATAACAGCTTAATACCGAAACAAATATAGTGTCAACTATATATGTTGTCATATCTTCCTCGTCATACATTTGTTACTAACTGTTTATAGCGACAATTTTACACACAATTTTTTTGTCATTGCTTATATATAGTGACAATATTTACTTAAATATTATCGTTACTAGAATTACGAACATCATTGTAGTTACAAAATATAAATTTTTGCCACCCAGTATATATATATATAATTATGAATATTAATATTCTCACTTAATTTTTTATTGTTAATATAATATATATAGGAGAAATGCAAGCAACCCTCTGTGATATTGCAAATGTACAAATTACCACCCTATGAAAAAATAAATAGCAATTTACTCCTTATATTTTTTTTTAAATCAAGCAATTTACTCCTCTGTGTTTTTCAAAATGAAGCAATTCAGTGAATTGCTTCATTTTGAAAAAACACAATGGAGTAAATTGCTAATTTTTTTTTTATGATGGAATAATTTGCTCATTTATAATATCACAGGAGGTAAATTACATTAAACTCTAATATATATATATATATATATATTTGTAGTAAATTTGTAAAAAAAATTAGGTATTAAATTTGAGACCATATGCATTTGAGGTGACATCCAAGTCCAGCTCCCCTCAATTCGTGTCAAATTCTTATGAATTTTTTCTTATGTACACATTGAAAGTAAAAGTGTATGTCAAAAGGCTCAAAACCCTCTTATTGGATTCTCAGAATGGGTTAATGCAATTAATCTTTCTTACGATATTACGAATGAGCAAATTATCTCTTTATGATTTTTTTTTAGCAATTTATCTCCATGTGTTCTTTAAAATGAAGCAATTTGATTAATTTTAAAGAACACAGGGAGTAAAATTGCTAAAAAAAAATTTATACAGGAATAATTTACTCATTTACAATATCAAAGAGGATTGCATGCATTTTTCCCTTTTCACTTGTACGTCGAGAGGGGAATTGTGTTGCTCACTCTCTTGGAGAATCACCAAAAGTCTCCGAGGGCTTAAAGCGTGTGAACTTGGATGGATAGCTCTGGTAGCAATCTATTTGAGCGAAAAGAGGGTGCTTGTGACAAGGCTATGAAATGGACGTGCTTGCAGATCCACGAGATCATAGGAAGCTAGTAGGCGAGCCACAAAGGTCGGGGTGTCACAAACTAATTCCGCTGCGTAGTGATATACCATAGTATTGAGATAATCACCAGAACTGATTATGTTGTATTAAAGTGTAACCCATATGTGCTTTATTTACAACAGGGCCTTCCTGCACCTTGTTTTAAAGTTTTTTTGGGTTGATTTGCCTAAGTAATATATATTACATTCCCCCTATAAATAATAAAAAAAAAAGGGTAAATTACATTGACAGTTGACACTATCTGATATTAGACTCAATTACACAAACACCCCTTGTTTTTTACGGAATTACAGCTACATCCCCTAAGGGGTGTCAGTGTAATATTTTTCAGGGGGTATTAGTATAAGCTTTGCCTTTGAATAGAAAATGTAGTTGTAATACAATTACAATCTCAGGGGGTGTAGCTATAATTTTACAAAAAATAAGGAGTGTTTGTATAATTGAACTTAACTTCAAGGGGTGTTACTGTAATTTACTCAAAAATGGGTCTTATTTGAGGAACTACATTAATTGGTCAATGGTTGAAAATTATTAAGGGAAAACTATGACCAACATAATTATTAAGGTAGTTTTCTTGTTGCCATTTCGTTCTTGTTCGGTCGTCCCATAAAGGCGACGAACTCATTCATGGGTTTGACATTTGAAGTCAAAATATTATTTCTTTATTTACATAAATTCATCAAACTTCAAGAAAAGCCAATATTTAAAATTTTATAATTTGATTGAAAAATAATTGCAAGATGATATTAAAATTAGAGTATGGAATCTAACTTAATATTATAATTCATTTTTTACATGCACTTCTTTTGTCTAGGATAATATTATAATTTCGTGACATTTTATACATATACGGGTTAATATAAATAATCGACTTGATTTTTTTATTATAATTCATAAAAACCCATCCTAAGAAAATAGATCCTGGTGACCAATCCTAGACATAGGATTCTTTTTTCCAATTACATGAATTTATATTTCCTGCAATTTTAAGTTTTCTTTTCTTAATTTTTATGTTGTCGTGTGGATTGGGTTTTCTATTTCAAATCATATTAATTTTGCTGCTTCTACTTGTACAAGGATTACGTTATTTATTTTAGGGTGAATTACAATGACCTCCCTTGATGTTTGGTATAATTACAGATACCCTCTCATTGTTTAAAAAATTATAAATACCCCCCTGAGGTTTGTAACCATCTAATAAATAACCCATTTTCATCCATGTTTATGGATGAACTGACCAAAATGCCCTTATGCAAATTGGATTATTTTTTACAATTTTCTAATTTTTTTTGGACAAAAATGCACAGGCAGAGATTTCTTACGTATTTATACAAATGAACAATAATGTAATTTGTCTCGATTGATTTTTCTACAATTTAAAATATAATCAAGGGCAAAATGGACAATTTCAAGTCATTGGTTAAAAATTATAAATCTTAGGGGGCTATTTGTAATTTTTAAAACAACGAGGGGTATTCATATTTATGTCAAACCTCAGGAAATGTCATTGTAATTTATCCTTTATTTTATTTTTAAAAAAAATTACACACGTGATGTATATATGTTATTGGAACAGAAAATTCAGTCGCCTTTTATCGACCAATTTCATAGCATTTTCCTGTTTTTGACTTTGCCAACAGCCATTTTTAGACGTAATTCTTTGTGGAATAATTGAAGAGTTATTACAAAGTATTTTCGGTTATTTTAGAAAGTTAGGACAGAACATTCTTCTCTATTACAACAAGAATACAAATGTTCCAGTTCCAGTATTATAAAGCAAATCCAATGTAGAGAAAAGCCTTGAAATTTGAAGGAGAAGCCAAATGCTCTTATTTCCAATATCAGCATTAACAACATAGGATATAAACATTCTTGACTTCACTTACCTAATTATTAAGTTGCTTATGTCACTTAATTATTTAAGAACAACATGCTTCTAACATGTCCGAACGACACACATAACAGAACAACTCAAACAAAAACATACATAAAATAAGTCGATACTGATCATACATAAACCTTAGGACTTGCATTATATATGTTTCTTCATTTCTTCCATTCATGTCGACACAAGAACACCGTTGTATTTCTTCGCAGCCTCTTTGCAGTCAATTTTTCTAGTGTAATGCTCTCCGCCCCGAGGCAACCCCCAGTCCACGAATTCTCGATGGCCCTCGTCTTTTTCCCTTGGTGATGCATCGAAGGATCGCTCATGTGTCCTAAGGGAGACCGGGGAATTCCTTGTGCTTCCGTTTTGGAACTCCGGCCCCCATCTTGACTCATGACTAGTTCTTGTTCTGATATGCGGAGGGTTGTTGATGTTGGATGTTTCATAGTATGTGTCTTTTCTAGGTTGCATTGTGGAGTAAGAAACAGGAGCGTAGCCGTATCCTTTGTTCTTTTCTTTGTGGTGATTGTCGTCTTTGATGTGATTCTGCTTTGTACCTACTTTCTTATAGCACACCCCATCTTTGCATATAACATCATCGTCATCCTCATCATCACTGCTAACATGGTCGTTGTTGTACTTACCATAGTGATGGGTGGTGCGGTTATTGTCTCTTGATGGAGGGCTATTGTCCCTATAGACATTGTCCCAGGGCGACCCCTTCGTCTGGCCATGGACCACATGGTTGTCAACTTTAGGTGAATTCGAAGGGCTATTGCCTCTATAGACATTGTCCCAGGGCGACCCTTTGGTTTGGCCTCGGACCACGTGGTTGCCAACTTTGGGTGAATTCAAAGGGCTATTGTCTCTATAGACATTGTCACGAGGCGAACCCTTGGTCTGGCCACGTACCACAAGATTGTCAACTTTGGGTGAGTTCAAAAGGTTGTTGTCTCTATAGACGTTTTCACGGGGTGGGCCCTTGGTCTGGACATGGCCAATTTTGGGTGAGTAGTCATAGCCTCTCTCCTGCTGATGGTCGTGAGCAAGGACAGGACGGGGCTTATGGCCGACCCTTTGATCCTTGTACAACTCGTGCCTCGTAGGGCTATGGTGGTCGGAAGCAACTTTAAACTCGACAGCCTCAGTTGTGGCCGAGCTCTGAGATGCAGAGTAAGCAAAAAAGGTGAGTGCACCACGGCCCGATTCTGTCCTACCGTAGGCCTGGTGACCTCCATTGCTCTCGTACCTGGCCATGTTCTTGCACACACTTAACTCTAATGTAATGAGACTAGGTTTCTTCGTTCTTGCATTTGCAAGGACCCTACTCGTCTACTTATATAGTAGTTTTCATGTGTTGAATTGAAGGTAAGAAAAATCTAGTATAGTGGTGGTGGTTGTCTGATTTTACTTGAGCATCTCTAAGGTTCAGTTGCATCACTAGAGTGAAGAATCAAATTCCATGGGAAAATGCTCAAAATCTTGGCATCTGGTGGCATTTTTGGGCACAATAGATATGTATGAATATTTTTATCCAACATTGATAAAGCAAGAATATAATTATTGTGGCCCTTTTGTAACTTATAACTGATTTTTTTTTCGATTTGGATTTGGGATAGAATTTATTTGCTGAATAATTCTGTTACGAAATTTTGTATAATATGCTTGTTGTGTGATTGATTTGCAATGTTAAATCACAAGTATAATACTTTTTGCAATGCACCCGTCGGGTTCGGAGCCCGAAACAATAATTTGGGTTGTGTAAGTACTAACTTTGAGAATGATGATAGCCCAAAATTGGGGTTCTAAGCCCGAAATATGAACCTCAAAGCCAAGTTACAAGAACTAATGATTGGGCTGCTGCAGATGAATTGGATCAGTTGTTCTGATTCGATTAATAATTATAATTGTCGTGAGTTTGAGTCTCACTAGACGTATAATTATTTGTTGTAAATTTATTTTAATTTATTATTTTATTTAATTTTGATTGTTATTGAAGAACTTATGAATATATTGATTAATTTATTGGGTTATTAATGTAATAATAATTATCATTCTTATAAAGAAATAGAAATAATAGTAGCATATCCTTATTCTTCACATTGAGTTTGATAATCTTAATTGTTTGCTTCGAAAAAAATAGAGTAAAAAAAGAATTAAATTAAAAAAAATCAGCAAAAACGAATGTTATTTATAACTTCGAAAACAATATTGGAGCAGAAGCAATTGAAGTATTATAAGAACTAGTACAAAATCCGTGCCAAGGCATGGAAAAATATTTTTGATTTATATTAAACTGTAATAATAATTATTCAAGAACATATGCTTATAAAGTTGAATAAAAAATTATTATTATATAATTTAAATAATTTCTATATAGCAATTTTAATAATAAAAAAATTTACATAAAAGGTGATTTTCTTAAAAAAATTAGAAACATTGAATTGAATGAGTTATAATTTGTTATTAAATGACCTAAAATACGAAAATTGAACACTTTCATTAAATACTTTTTTGGGGATGGAGAAGAAGAATTTTACTGATAATGTTATGCATTCTTCTATACATTCTTGCTCTATATTTTGTTATTTGTAACTTATGGTACTTATGCATACTTCTCACCCTTCATGTTTCTGTTTACTCCTCTTTATGTTGTTATAATAATTTGATAAGTCTAAATGCTTAATTATATATATGAATTGATCAATAATTACTTATTTCTTTTGAGGTTCAATTAAAAGATGCTACTATATTTAGAGTTCATGATAAATAATAAAAAAAATAGAACAAAGAATCGGTCTTTCCAAAAAAATTGTTAGATATTTTCCACATTTTTGCCCTAATTGAGAAGAGTTGAGTTTGGTTTGCCTTTCATTTGTAAATAATTTCTTGAACCCTTTTGCTATATATGTAAATATTCACAAATATATAAATATATATATATATATATATACATGTCTCTCTATATATATTGATAGAAGATAGTAGTCAAAGTAAGAGACATGACTGTATACAAATAACTATTTTAAAATGACACTTTAAGCATTTTTTGCATAATTTATCCGCATTTCTGATTTGATAGAATTTCTGACCTTGATAAATGTAGATGTACAAATATTTCAACCATCTATTATTGAAAAATACTTTAACATGTAAAAGGAAAGAAGAGGACAAATGAGAGGGATTCTTCGTTATCACAATTGCATGCATGGCAATATCCTTGATTAATATTTATTTTAATGCATTTTTTTAGTATAATACCTGGCAAAGCAAGTTAATAAACTTATAAGTAAAGGAAAAGAATAATGAAATCAGAGAATTACTATTAAGTCATAAAAAGGCAGAATAAATACTGGACTTATCAATGAATTGTAAATCATTACCATTACCATTGATATGCGATACATTCATGTAGATACGAATATCACCGGCAATTTTCAAAACTATCTACATCAAGTTTGAAAATTTTTACTTTCACCAATTAAAAGTACTAGTGTGTGTGGCACACCCAAATATGTGTGCAATTAATTTAGAACTCAAATAATATAATTAGGAAAAAATATTTTTTTGGTCCCGTAAGATTAGGGTATTATTTGTTTTGATACCACAACTTAGTAGATGGCTGTTTTAATCCCATAAAACACGTTTTTCAGCTTTTTATGTCCCAACACATGACATTTTGAGACCAGAAAACTGAAAAACGTACTTTATGGGACTAAAACAGTCACCTATATTTGGGATCAAAAAAACTGAAAAACGTATTTTATGGGACTAAAACAACCACCTACCTAAGTTGCACATGATTTTTTGGGACCAAAAAAACTGAAAAACGTGTTATATGGGACTAAAACAGCCACCTACCTAAGTTGTGGTACTAAAACAAATAATGCTATAATCTTACAGGACCAAAAAAAATATTTTACCCAATATAATTATTACTTTTTCAAAATATATATCTTAGTTAAATAAATAAAAAATAGTAGAAAAAATAGAAGTTGTGGGAAGTTACTGAGAGAAAAGTGAGGAAAGAAAGAGAGAATTGGAGGTTGAGAAAAAAAAAAAATATTGGAATAATTTAAAAAATAAACAAATAGCAGACCGAAAAAATTGAGACACCAAATAGGCGCTCTTCAATTATAATAAGGTATAGATACTGTATGGAGAAATGTGAAGGTGGAAAGAGAATTCTCCACACTAATGTTGCATAAAATTACACGATATTGTGGTTTACTTTTGTGTTGTTTCTGTAGACCTACTATTTATAATGATATAAACTCCTTATCTTTTTAGTAATTTGAATTTGGATGACAATAGTAGCTAAATTTTGAAAAAATTGACTTATCTTTATCATTACAAAAATTTTAAAAATTATTTAATTTTCCTAACAAATAATCAGTACATGATTCTCTCTATGATATGATTAGCTTTTTTTTGTTGGATAAACACTAATAATTGTACAATAAAGATATAATATTTATATTGTCAACAAATACATATGTTATATATATATATATACTAGCGTACAACCCCCGTACTATGTACGGTTATATAATTTTTTTTTTAAATATTAAATAATTTTTTTATAATATATTTCTTAATAAAGGAATCATTTTCATAAAATAGAACTTTTCATTTTTAATAGGTAAAATATAGTAGTTTTCAATTTTTAATCTATTTTAGATTTTCCTACACATACAATATTTTTACTAACCAAAATTTATATTTTATGGGGATTATTTCAAATAACTATGATATTCTATTGAATATATAGATCACTGGTTTTTTTTTTACAAATATCCAACTCTAGGAAAAATATAAAAAATAAAGAATTAGTTAAATGTATTTTTTGTTATAATTTATCTTCCATCAAAATCTATATTAAAGTAAATAAATCTAAAATGATCTTACATTGTAAAAAATAAAAATAAATATAAACAAAGGAAACTTACTTTTAATAAGTTATAAGAAGGATAAGTGCAAGAAAAACAAAAGAAAAAACAGAAACATGAATGATAAAATAAATAATTTTAAGTTCTCAATATCATTTCATCAATTTGAATAAGAAAGAAAAATAAGGAGTAAATTATCATGAAATGAGAAAATAAAGTGAGTACAAATAAAAAAAATTAGCTACATTCAATTAAATCATATATATAGCAAGATTATCATTGGTATGAAAGAAGAATCAGACTTTCATCAGTATAAAATAAGATTTTCTTTAATAAAATTTTGTTAAAAAGGAGCTCGCATTCACGCACATGAAAATACATATATTTACATGTAAAGGTAAAAAATTACAAAGCATATAATCTTAGATTTAGCTTAATCATATTAAAATAGTTCGAGGCATAAATTATATGTAAATTAAAATCTGGTGATTCTTCCATCTTGTAAAACATCATCTGAAGGCAAATAATAATAATAATAATAATAATAAATAAATAAATAAATAAATAAAAATTACAAAAGAACAAAAAAGCTATAAAATAAAATTTTAATAGATGAAATTATAATATAAAATGAAACAAGTGTATAAAAAGATAAAAAAGATAAATATTTAAATACATATAAAAACTAAATGTCAAATTAAATTGAATCTTACAAATAATACTAAAATAAAATATGTACCTATTAGCACTGAAGGAATTGGTTTCTTTTGTTGAAAAAACAAAATCAAAGTAGAAAAGAAGTCTGAAAAAAAAAAGTTAAACTATAAAATAAAATTGTAATGGATGAAACTATAATATATAAAAAGAAGAGTGTATAAAAAATACAAAGGTATAAATATATATTTAACAGAAATTTTTTTTTTTGAATGGTAGTTTGAGTAGAATTATATAAATAAATATTAAATGAAATATGTACCTAATAGCACTAAATGAATTTGTTCTTTTTTGTTGAAAAACAAAAACAAAATAGATAAAAAATCTGAAAAAGAACACAAAAGAAAACCTATAAAATAAAATTTTAGTGGATGAAACTACAATATATAATACAAAAATGGTGTATAAAAAAATAAAAGAGATAAATAGTTAAACAGAAATAAAATCTAAATGATAGTTTGAGTAGGATTACACAAATAAAATGAAAATATAATGGATGTATTATAATATATACATAGAGTAAATAAATTTGAAAAATGAAATATGTACTTATTAACATTAAACAAAATTAATTATTTCTTGTGGAACAAAATCAAGCACTCACTATATAAATCTAAAACAATAAACATCAAAAGATAAATAATTACTAAAATTTAATAAAGATTATAAAATAAGAAAAGGATAGAGATTGTTAATTTTTTAAGCATCATGAAAATAATACGAAAAAAATAAGATAATCATGACTAAAGTAAACATCAGTTAGCTATAGCATATGAGTGTAAACACAAATAAAAATTAAAATTTAACATACATAAGTAAGGAATAGAATTTATTAACTGCATAAATTCAAAGATTATGGAATAAAAATAAATAAAATAATATTATGAAAAGTGTAAGACATCACTTCATACACACAAAAAGCAACAAAAAAAAGTATACAGAGTGTTAAGTTCGAGATCGTTTAATGGAGAACAAAAAATTGATAATAGTGCGCCAATTTAATAAACGAAGAGATGCAAAGTAGACTTTGTTCTATTTAAATACAAATATGATAGAGACCACTATCTATAAGTAATCAAAAATTTTGGTTTGGACACATACAAATAATTTATCTTTTAAGATTTTGATTTGGTTTTGATAGTCTAAGTGTTAATAAATAAAAATTAATCATAAAAATTATAAAGTCAGTTAAGATAAATACATCTTGAAGTAATATCAAATAAAACTTAATCTTAACGTATAAAATTATTTAAGATAAAATACAAATTAAATTATTATTTTGACTTTGGAGATAAATTTTTAGATAAATACACATAAATATTTAATATATTTAAAATAGATGATAATTCAAATAAATAAGATTTTTTCTTGTCAATTAAAAAATTCAATTATAATCTTGGAGATAAAATTTTAGATAAATACAAAATAAATATCTACTATATTTAAAATAGGTGATGTTTCTAACCGGTGTTTTCTTGAAAATTTTAAAATTCAATTATAATATTGAAAATATGATTTCAGATAAATAAAAAATAAATATTTAAGATATTTAAATAAATAATATTTCTAACCAATAAGATTTTTTTATAATTAAAAAATTTAATTATAATCCTAGAGATAAGATTTTGGATAAATACAAAGTAAATATTTAATATAAATAATTGGATAATATTTCTAACCAATGAAATTTTTTTAGTAATTAAGAAATTCAAAATTCTAAAAATTGAGAATTGAGTCAAAATTAGCTTAATTGTGGTCAAACTTCGTTTTGCTACATATATATAGATATATATATTAATCTATATTTTTTTCTTGTTATCTATATATAATATTTCAAAATTATACTTTATTGTGTTTTAAACATCCAACAATCATATCAGTTATATTACTTATATTTACGAAATATTATCACTACATATAAAATATTAGTGAACTATATTATAATAAAGTATAACTAATAAATAATTCGGATAAATGTATAATAATTTATCTTTATCCAAAAGATTTATAATCTTTTTAAATAAATGAATAAACTAACATTCTTCAAATTTATTTTTATATTTTTTTATTTTATTAAAATTTTAAAATAATTTTGTGTCTCTTTGAATTTTAAGTTACCTTGTAAGCAAGTATATTTTATTTTTATTTAAATTAGATAAATGTTAGATTATTTGATTTTATAAAGATTTACAAATTTGTTCATAAATTGGTTAGGAATGCAATCTAAATTCAAACTTATTTTTACATCTTTCAATATTTTTTTTATTTGTGATTATTATCATATTAAATTTTAAATTTTTTACATATAAAAATTTACTTTATTTATAATGTTTTATCGTATTAGCTTTTAGCCTTTTATAAACCCTAGTTCTCCGGTGTTTCTTTGAATTTTATTTTTCCATGTAAGAATATATATATTTTTTTATTTAGTGTTGATAAATGTTCCATTATTTGAATGTATCCCAAAGATAAATTAGTTAGGGATATAATTAATCTAAAATTCATTTTAACGTTAAATAATACTCTTGTAATTGTTTTATTTTGATACAATGAATTATATATCTTTGTATTCTACATTCTTCTACTAAAAGTGTTTCTTTCTAAACCTAGTTACTATAAATGCATTCAAATAAAAGTCGACGCGTTTGAATCTTGACATAAAATCATGAAAAAGAAATAGGTAGAAAATTAAACTTCATTCGTATTTAAATTTAAAAGCATTGCTGGAAAATAATTTTTTATTGTCTCTAATTATTCCGATCATATTTTTGGTCAACGAACTTGTAGAAGACTTCCCTGAATAATAAATCCCATCACTCTTAACCACCCAATAGTGTTGATGGCTAGATGGTCTTCTCAATGTTTTTTTAAAGACGTCAAAAGCTTTATCATAAGGTTCCCACCAGAGATGACAAAAGAATAAAGTGTTTGGGAGAAAATTAGTGCAAAATCTTCAATGAAAATCTTGATTGGTAGAAAGCGCATGATATTCCAAATCATCTTCTTTGGATGCACAATAAAGGTTCAACGACGCAGAATTCAGAGGGAGATTATATGATGCGAACAACTTCTTCTGGTGTGTAAGAACATGCTTGGAGAATCTTGACTTCTGTAAAAAGAAAAAGCCAGAGGATTTTAACCATGGTGCATCTCATTTGAGTAATATGATGGCTAAAGATGTTCGCTAGTTTTCATCTTTGAAGTTCCTTTTGTAAGCAATCAGCCATGCCGTCACAACTAATGGGAATTGTAGTTCACATTCAAAAGCTTGATCCTTAAGACCCCACCAAAAATGACAAAAATACAAAGTTTTCGGGATGAGATCATCGCAAAAACTATCTTAATTGGTAGAAAGTGTATGATAACTTAAATCATGATCTTTGGATGCGCAATGCAAGTTCACGACACAGAATTTGGAGGGAGATTGTTAATTATGTGAACAGTTTCTTTTGTATTGACCATGCTTGATTAATATTTATTTTAATGCATTCATTTGGTGTAATACCTGACAATGCAAGTTAATAAAGTTATAAGTACAAAAAAAGAATAATAAAACCAGAGAAATTATTATTAAGTCATAAAAAGGCAGAATAAATACTGAACTTACCAATGAATTGTAAATCATTAACATTACCGTTGATATGTGATATATTCTTGTAGATACGAATATCACCGGCAATTTTCAAAACTATCTACATCAAGTTTGAAAATTCTCACTGTCACCAATTAAAAGTATAACTGTACGGATAAATTTGAAGGTTGAAAGAGAATTCTTCATGCTAATGTTGCATAAAAGTACACAATATTGTGGTTAACTTTTGTGTTGTTTCTGTATACCTACTATTTATAATGATACAAACTTGTTATCTTTTTAGTAGTTTGAATTTGAACGAGAATAGTAGCTAATTTTTGATAAATTGACTTATCTTTATCATTACATAAATTTTAAAAGTTATTTAAATTTACTAGATAATCAGTACATAATTTTCTCTACGATATGATTAGATTTTTTTTGGATAAACGCTAATAATTGTACAATAAAAAAAATTATATTTATATTGTCAACAAATACATTTGTTATATATATATATTAATTAATATTTTTTTTCTTGTTATCTCTATATAATATAGGATATATATTATTTCAAAATTATACTTTATTATATTTTAAATATCTAAAAATCATATTAATTATAGTATCTTATATATACGAAATATTATGTATGAAAGACTATCACTACATAAAAAATATTAAGTGAACTATATTATAATAAAAATTAACTAATAAACAATTCGAATAAGTGTATAATAATTTATCTTTATTTAAAAGATTTATAACATTTTTAAATAAATGAATAAGTAATATTCTTCAAATTTATTTTTATATCTATTTTTTTTTTTGGTTTTTTTTAAAATTATTATCATATTACATTTTATTTTTTCTATAATTAGTCATTGTGTAAGTGCTAACATTGAGAATGATGATGGCCCAAAACTGGGGTTCTAAGCCCGAAATATGAACCTCAAAGGCCCAAGTTAACAAGAACTAATGATTGGGCTGCTGCAGACGAATTGGATCAGTTGTTCTGATTCGATTAATAATTATAATTGTAGTGAATTCGAGTCTCACAAGATGTATATAATTTGTTGTAAATTTATTTTAGTTTATTATTTTATTTAAGTTTGATTGTTACTAAAGAACTTATGGATGCATTAATTGATTTATTGGAATATTAATGTAATAATATAATTATCATTCTCATAAACAAATAGAAATAATAGTAGTTTATCCTATTCTTATTCTTCACATTGAGTTTGATAATTTTAATTGTTTGCTTCGAAAAAAAAAAAGAGTCAAATAAGAATTAAATTAAAAAAAATCAGCAAAAATAAATGATATTTATAACTTCACAAACAATATTGGAGCAGAAGCAATTGAAATATTATAAGAATTATTTAGTACGATTTCCTAATACTTTTCAACGTTGTACGTAACAGAGACTTATCAATAAAATACTTTGCTATAAAAATCAAGATAATGTAGAAATAATCTAACAATCTCACGAATTTCTTGACCACGTTATTAATTATAATAAAAAATCAAACGTAAATTAAGAAACCCTAGATCGTCCTAGGACACTAGCAAATGATCACTCATAATTATATTTTGGACAACTTTAGCAAAAGTACAATTAAAATCAATTTGATGTGTTGCACGTTGCACCAAAGTCAAGTTTCAATCAATAAAGATTAAAGATGAATAAAAGCTTAGTGGAGTGCACAACTTACCCAAACTTTGCTCATATGATTTTGATGATTTTTTCAATCATTTTTCTGTTGTTTTGAAATAAATTGCAACAATTTTTAGAGTAAAAACAAAAAAACCAACTATTGACTTACAATAATTAGTTTTTGGTGTATTTAAGATCCATTTTCGAACTCTAAAAATAATAATTTTAGTAATTTAACTTTTTTTTCCGTCATAATTCTCACTATTTTTTCTTTTAGGGGTGTTCGTTGTTTGTTCATAGACTCCAAAATTTCAAAAAATCATACCACGGCTCGGGAAAGCGGGCCCCAATCCGGACTTGTTCCATTTATTTTTGAAAATATTTTTTCTTATTTATATATCCTTAAATAATTTTGCATATATCCAACTTATATAAAAAATACAAAAAATAAAAGATTAGTTGGATGAACTATTCCTATTATATAATTCATTTTAGATAAACAAAACTATGTTAAAAGTACCTAAGTGTACAATGATATTAGTTGTTACTTATAGAAAAAGCTAGTTGAATATATTATTTGTGTTATGTAATTTATTTTAGATAAAAACTATGTTAATATAAAATGATATTATTTATTGAGAAATAAAAAAATTAGATGCATGTATTGTTTATAGGCTAAAATGCATAAAACTCCCTTGTGTTTTGAAAAGTCGGCTAAAAATCCCCTTCTGTATTAAAAATAGGTGAAAAACCCCCTTGTGTTTTGTAAAAATCAGCTCAATCGCCCATCTCCGTTAAAACACACTAATGGCGTTAACTTTTTAACAAATTGACCGTTATGCCCTTCCTTATTATATATTATTCTTCATTTTAATGACCGTTGGATCTTGATTGTTATATCTGAGCCGTTAGATCTATCTATTAATTTTGACCGTTGGATCTCAAATTTATAAAAAAATCAATGGTTAGAGTTAATTAATTAAAATAAAATATTATAAAAACAAATATTATTATTTAATAAATAAATTCAAAATTAATCCCCCCACAAAACCCACGCACCGCCCCCCCTCCCCCGCCGCGCCTCCCACCCCCAACCCCCAACCCCCAACCCCTACTGCCCCTCCAACCCCTACCACATAAGGGGACGACGGCGAGTCACCCAGATTCAGGGGCGACGCCGTCGCCCCCAATCTGAGGCGACGGCGGCGACCGTCGTCCAAGTTTTTTTTAATTATTTTTATTTATTTTAAAGTTTTCTAATTTTTTTTAATTTGAAAATAATTATAAATTTAAATTAATTCAGTTATTTTAATAATAGTTTAAATTTTAATACTATTTATAGTAAATAAAGACAATTATTTAAAATTTTTTAATTAAAAAATAATTTAAATTAATTAATAATATATAAATAATTATTAACATTTATGTTTGTATTTTGAAGTAAATATATTTATAAAAACTTGTTTAATTATTAACATTTATATTAGATTTAGATATTTATTAATACATATATTCATTAAGATATTTAAATTTAAAAAATGAATTTATTATATTAATTTTTGTATTATAATTTTAATTTAATATTTCAATTTAAATTATAAAACTTCAAAATGTTTATATACTTTTTTATTTTTAAGTAAATATATTTAAAAATATTTAATTTTTTACATATATTCAAAATATAAAAGAAACACACTCAAAACAAGTCAAAGATGCACTTAGTCAAATATATAGGCCCCATAAGGGTATTTTTATCAAAAGTGCACAAGAAAGGCATAAAAAAAGGCTAGAAAATAACCCCACACGCACAACACGCGCGTGCAGTACACCCTCCGTTAATTCATAACAGAAGGGGTGTTTTTTGCTGATTTTTATAAAACACAGGAGGTGTTTTTGCCTATTTTAAAAATACAGGGGGGGTTTTTAGCCGACTTTTCAACACACAGAGGGGTTTATGCATTTTAGCCATTGTTTATATTATATATTTTATTGTATATTGAAAACTATGTTAAAGTACTTAAATCTAAAATGATATTATTTACTAAAAAAAATAAAAACTTACTTGAATGTATTATTTTTATTATATAATTTATTTTAGATCAAAATATATATTAAAGTACCTAAATTTAAAATGTTACTTAATAAAAAAAATAAAAAATTTAGTTGAATGTATTCTTTGTATTATGTAATTAATTGTGGACCGTAGGATGATATTACTTATTGCGAAAATTAAAAAATTAGATGAATGTATTCTTTATACTATTTATTTCATTTATATCAAAAACTATATTAAATTATCTATATTTTTGACGAGACTACAGTAATCTCAAGTCAAATTTTCAATAGATTATATTTAGTTTAATGGATTTGAAATTGTAAAATTCGAATTTGTAATAACAAATTATTTAAGCTTGTTTGGATATCTCTAAATTTAGAGAGCTTCAGATCATTCAACTATAATTTTACTTTTGAATAATGAATCATGAACTATTAATTTTAAAAGAGAAAGTTATTAAATTATTTTTCTATTAAAATAAAAAAAATGTTATTTTCTCGAGAAACGAGAAAACATTTACATTTACTGCAAAAAATATTCGTAAACAAACAGGCCCTTACCTCCAACATTCCACCTTTTCTTAAATCCCTATTTCTTGTTGTAAATTCCAATTTCAAATTTCCCCACCATTCAGATCTACTGTTCTTTTCTCCCTCACTTCCTCCCACACTCCTCTGCGATTGCGAAGCTGTCTGCAAATGCCTCCCACTGAAACTGACGCCGATCTCAGAGTAGAATAATCTCTCTCTTCCTCTCTGTAGTTTGGAAGTCATTTGAAGAATTTCTTGCACTACATTTTCAGTTCAACTTACTGTCTAATTTGTGCGTGTTGTTCTTTACAGAGATCATCGAATAATCCTGCTACTCTTGGTATGAGGTAAGAGAAGAACAGTGTTGAAATGTGGCTTTTTCCGACTTTTTTGTTGTATTGTACAATGTGGTGAGGGAAAGATAAGGAAAAAAGAAAACTTTTTTTTTTTTTTTGTTTTTGTTTTTTGTTCCGGTTTTTTTGGATGTTAATTTCGTTGCATTGTTCTTTAGTGAATATGCGTTTGCGGATCTCAACAACCTGGAGCACTGCGCCAAGTATTTGAACAATACACTTGTCACCTTTGGCTTCCCCGCGTCACTCGATCTCTTTTCTAATGATCCCGTTAGTATCATTTTTTTGTCTTTTGGTGGTTGTAAGATTTTTTTACATTTTAAGTTTATATATATATATATATGTGTGTGTTTGTGTAGTTATGTGTTCTTATGCGGATACAAAATGGAAATAGGTATCAGTAGCGAGGACTTGCAATTGTATATATGCGTTGTTGCAGCAGAGACAGAGGGATGTTGAATTTAGGGAGTCAGCCAACGAGCAGAGGCAACGGTACTATTCTTTGTACTAAGTATCCTTACTGTAGATTCTTACATCTTTGACTATTTCCACTATTATGGCTTGCTTTTGTGTTATGGTTTGTACTTTTATCGGCTTATTTATTCATTGTAATTTTGATGTAGTACTTGTTTGGGCTGGGTTTGCTGATGTAAAAATTGAAATGATTCGACATAAAAAGCTATAGACTGATTTTTAACAAGAAATCCCAATTCTTGGGATGATTAGATCTCAACTAGCTTCTAGGTTTTGTCAAATGAGACTTAGATATAGAGATTTGTTTGAACAAGTTAATTTCTTTGTGCTTACATCTTGACTGAAATTGTAAATCAAGCTATTGAGCTTGTTTTTGAAATTGATGGAATTGTTTCTGATATGGTTTAAGCTCTTTGATCTACAGTTAGTATCGATGAGTGTACTATACTGAACTTCAATCTTGATCCCCATAAAAGTAAGGAGTCAATGATTATTTTGCTGACAATGGGAAGAAAAGCACAACACTATGTTTGGTCCAAGGCTGTTCCCTAAACATCTCACTCTTGACCACGGAATTAAGTTTTTCCAATTTTTGAGTTTAATATAGTAGCAAGATTATTCTATGTTGTAATCTGGTTATATGATACTCTACCATGCTTAATTTAGCCCAAAAGTGGTGCTACTGAATAGAAGGTAACTTATTTGTTGAATGAAGATGTTGACGATTTGTTAAAATGAGAGTAAACCATCAAATGATGTGTAAAATCATGTGGGAGTAATTCCATAGACAATTACTAATCACATCAGACATAATGCACTCTTCACTATTTGGCTTTTCCTCAACTTCTGGTGAGAGGATGACTTACATGCTCTTTTTTCCCTTTAAAGACTCTTATCAGATATTTCAAGATTGGAAGCTAAAGTTGAGAGGTTGGAAGCGCAGTTATCCGCGAAAGATAGAGAGATAGCCACAATGACTAGAACGGTTCGTCCAGCATATTCATATTGGAAGGATCAGTTGAGATGTGGTTTAACTTTTCTCTGACTTTGTGAGGAAATCCATGTAGGAAGCTAAAGCTACAGCTGCTTTCAAGTCTCAAATTGATAAGTTGCAGCAGGAGCGAGATGAATTCCAGAAGATGGTTTTGGGTAATCAGGTTTACTCTTCACCTTATTTGCCTCATTGCCTTGTCACACTAAGCTACTCATTTCCTTATTATTGATTCTGACATTGTACTTGATAACCCAGCAAGTAAGAACTCAGCAGATTCATGAGATGAAGAAGAAAGAAAAAGAGTACATAAAGTTGCAGGTATGATGCTTTGGTGTGCCTTATTAACCTCTTAAGGGAAATATAAAGCTTCCACATTGGATAATCACATGAAGAGAGTATGAACAAGCATATCTAGGTAATTAACATGCCATTTCTTGCAGGAGCGGCTTAATCAAGTATTAATGGAGAAAAAGAAGGAATCTAGGTCAGGCATGGAAATTATGAATTTACTACAGGTATTACATGTTACTACTATCTCCTATTCCAGTTCAAAATTCTTTTTCCTAAGGGTCTATATTGTGCAATAGAAAGAAGGGCGGCAGCGTGGGACCTGGAGCGGAAAGAAGACTGACAATGATTTCTACAAAAAGATTGTAAGTAATGTCATAAACTCATTTAAGTTTCTCTATCCACTTGCGACTCTCCCATTAGCCATTACTGTATGCTGGCTGTAGGTGGATGCTTATGAAGCAAAAAATCAAGAATTGGTGGCGGAGAATGCTGATTTGAGGGCATTATTACGGTCAATGCAGGTAATTCATCTAATGATATAATGAATTCCATAATCTTGGATGGTGGATTTTTCTGTCCTTTTTTATTTTTGTTTCTTTTAACTATTGAAAACAGGGATGCAGCCAAGTTTTATGGTTTTTTTTTTTTTTTTTGTTGGGCATTATTTAGAATTTGAATCAAACAATAATAGCCAAGTTTTACGGTTTGGGGTTGAAAGTTCCATTTTTATTTTTTATTTTTATCTATTTCACTTTTCACTTTTCATTTCAAGCTATCTTTTAGGATGGGTAATGCTTGGATTCCCATTTTCATCGAAAAAGTCTGAAAAAGCACAGTTCAAATTTCAACGCATTTTTCAAAATGAGATTACATATTTCCAACCCAATCATTATTATCTGTATCAGTTTGCCACCCCTTTAATCAGAAGGGGCACCGACTATTTTTGTCAACATCTTTTAGAGTTAGATAAGTGTCCATTTTACTCAAACCACACTCCCCATAATTTGTCAATACGATTTGATAAATGTAATTGTAAATTTGAACTTTGCTGTCTTATTTTTTATAGTTAAGATGCTGCAAATACATGACGATTTCATCCACTGCCATTTGAAGTTTGTTAATCATGGGCCTCTCTCATCCTTTGGCCATTAGTTGTCGTGTATTAGACAGGTTATTTGGATCATTAGAATAGAACACTTTTGACATTTCAAATGAACTTTGTTCCCAAGCACAGTTTGTCATTCATGGAATGCATGACTTGCATTCATCAGAAGCCTCAACTTCTTTAAACATGTATTTGCTGATGAATTATTGGCTCCAGGTTGATATGCGCGAATTCTTAAATGCTCCAAATGGGAAGCAGTCTTCTCCAGTCAATACCAGGGTGGATTCTGACCTGTCACAGTCCCCCTTGGGTGGAAAGACGGTATGTCCAAATGTTGTGAAAAAAGATATAAAGTATTTGTTGAAGGCTAAAAACCTCCATATGGTAAAATAAGTTATCTTTTCATACTTCACAGGACATGTTTGATCTGCCTCTTCACATGGGCAGAGATCAAATTGAAGAAAGTCTCCGAACAAAGATGACTTCAATAAAGGTAGAATTCAGAACTAATCTTGATGTATTTGATGAGAGAATAAATTCAATGTAAATTTCTTGACAAGTAGCAATTGTTTGTTTTGTGAATTCTGCTATTTCAAATATGAAGGAGCGGATGGTTCAGCTTCAAGATGCACAGAAGGCTGCAGAACTAACTTCTGAGGTGTCAGAAAGAGAACTTGAGCTGGAAGCTCAGCTTGTCGAAGCAAGGAGCATAATTCAAGAACAGGTACATAATGTTGTTTGCAGTGCAGCTCATATGCTTCCTCTAGAGATGGTTTAGTGTAGATGGGAAAATTTTGTGCCACTAGCATGCCCCAATTTATTTCACCGCCTGCAAGTCCACTATATCGTCAAAAGAACATCAAAGAAACCAGTGGAGTCTCATTCCTAGGAAATCTTACTAATCAACTATTTCTTCTTTCATCATTGATTCTTCTTTTGGCTAGTCATGTTTTTTGTTCTTACAAGTTCATCCTCTCTCCAGATGTCCTGAAATGTCTTTTGACCATTTACAACCTCTGTGTTACGCTTAAAATTGTTGATGAGTATAGCAAATTCAATTAAATTTGTATGCAGAAAGCTTGTACCTTTAAACTTTCACCTTGATGAGCTCTATTATTTGGGTAAAAATTGGAGTTAAATCATTGAATATTTAGCACAAAAATATAGTGCTTTACTGAATTACTTTGGACATGCTTGCATGTCTCTTTTATTATTTGGAATGTCAAAGTGGTCTATTCTTCTATTGGCGGCCAAATGCTGCTGGCATGCTCTACATCAAGTTTCTTCTTTTTAATAAACTTTGTTCGACTTCTCGGAACTTGTATATGCAATCTTTTGGCATAAAATCATTGGCATGGGTCACATTCTGTTTCTTAATAAATTTTATTCAAGTTCTTTCAACATAGTAATATAATCTCTTGGTTTAAAAGCATTTGCGTGCTTCACATCAAGTTTCTTGTTCGAACAAATTTGATTGAAGTTTTGGAAGTTTCCAAGAGCAAATAGTGGCAATTTTCCTTCACTATATCGCTCTATCAGGTTTGTATCCGTCACATCTTGACTAACAATCAACATCGTTAATTGCAGGCATCTATAATGTCTAAGCATCTTGCTAAGCCTGAGAGGCCAAGGTAACATTCTTCATAAATTCTTTCCCTCAAACAACAAAGCCCACTCATAGGCACAATGACACACATGCACACACATTTATAAATGAGATGAATTGGGGGGAAACAGAAATAACAACCAATGAATAAAGAACTGAAGAATGAAATTTTGTACAGGAGATTAAGCGGCCATCTGAATTCTGACAGGGACTCACTATTGTCATCACCTTCAGAGGTATTGTCGATTAACTTTGCTACTCTTGTTCCCGAAAAGTATAAAAAAAATCCATCACTTTTGCTTTTAACATTCTTAAACAAGTTTTATGCATTTACGTTTTTTATTGTTTTTCGACTATTGAACCTATTAACTCGAGTTCTGAAACTACCTCACTCTTGTAACTCCGTGAAATGCACATTCATGGCATAGAACACTTTCAACATCACTTAGAGATTTTTTTTGTCGTGTAGGGGCTGTAGATCACCAAATCCATGTAATTGTCCACAACACTCGATTATCTGATCCTGGTGCAGTTTGCTGGTGTCAAGCTTCAAACTGTTGAAAACCTTTATACCGATAAATCGAACTGACCTGCATTTCTTCAGAGTCTTCGGAACACGGTAAACTCTCATCCAGAGCTGTATCTTCATCTGGTCAGCAGCTAGCTGCCCCTCAGTTGCAGTATTGTGCATATGTAATTCCTCTCTGCTTTTAACTTATGGCAAACTTTTAGATACAGATTCAGTAGAAGAAATTGTTCTTTAAAACTCATCCTTTGTTCCTTTTGCGCTTTCAGTCTAGCATAACTTATGTTCCTTGTATGCCATATTGCCAGTTCTAATTCATTTCATATTTGTTTGGCCCTGTTTCAGTAGATTATGCCTCTGTTAAGTCTATACACAATCCTAAGTTTTCATATTAATTTTGTACAAAAATAAGTAGACATTTCCTCTTGTGAAGCATAGGCTGTTGCTCCACTTAAGATTACAGTAAAGTTGATTAGTGGATAGGATTTTGGTTGGAAGGAGTGTACATTGGGTGCACTATTGTTTGCCAGCAGTTTGCAGGAGTATTTTTATTAGTGATAATTACACCGCCCTCCCTTAAGGTTTAGTATAATTACGTGTACACTCTTTGTGGTTTGGGAAATTATATCTGGTACTCCTTATATTTGTTGTCATATAATAAATAGATCCATCTATTAGTAAAATTTATGGAATTCGCAGACATCAACAAAATAGTTGAATGAAAATTCATATTTACCTAGGTCAAACAAATATTTTCTGATCAAACTACCTTTATAAGCGTGAAAATGTAACTCCTCACATGCATTAGTGTGTGAAGATGTATAAGGATAGTTTGGTTAGAAAATATTTATTTGACTTGTAATAAATCAACCGTGCGTGACTATGGATTTTCATTCAATTTTTTACTAATATCAGCAAATTTTGTGAATTTCGACTAATGAAATGATTTATTTATCGAATGAAAATAAATATTAATGATACTAGATGTAATTTTTTAAAGCACTAAGAGTTTACATATAATTACACTAATTTTTTAAAGGAGGGCAATATAGTTATCCTTTTTGTTAAGAAAGCAGTATAAAAATTTTCAACAAAAAAACATTATATTCATTGAGCATTAAAAATTTTAAACTATATAGATCAGATTATACCAACACAATATAAATTTCCTTATTTGACATGATTTACTTTCAGGGCGTTTTCCCAAAACGATCTCAGCCGCCCGATTACCAGCCATAATTGTAATTTCAAAGCTTTACTAGTCCTTTTTCTTCAAGAAAAAATATTTTACATTTGACAATAAGTAAATCAAATCTATTTTCTTAAAAGTAAAATGCTAAAAATATTTTACCTTTTAAATCAGTCAAACTTCACAACTCATTGAGCAAAAAATACTTGAATTTTCACATAATATTGAGCTTGCGTTTCTTTGGTAGTTGACCACTTAACACGAAACACGTAAGCATATATTATTTAGTCAAAAGTCAATCCCTATCTCACCACCTAAATGAGCTATGTATTAGACTTAACCCTTACTTCTCTTCATTCATTACACATTAACAAGATTCAAGTCAACCCCATTCTTGCTTAGTAAGAGAACTAAAATACTAACACACATTCTTTTCTCTTAATTAATCCACTTTCTTTGCTAATTACTCCAAGTTTGAAGGGAAATTCATGCTATCTAAGCCTCTATCTATTGCCATCAACTCTATTCATAGAGCTTTCTGGAAAAATTCTTGACGGGTTTCGATTCGTTGAGTTGCATTCATGGACGGTCGTTGTATGGACAAATACTGCCTGACGGTCACCAGCTTTTAACACATTTCCAAAGTTGTCGCAAGTTAAAAGCTCTTGTTTGTTTTGGGAAACACGGACTGAGTTTTCTATTGCAAATTCATATTACATGATAAAAGTAACATTATGCGCACGCAGGATGTGTATATGTTAAATATAAGATGAGATGTAACATGAATTTGTAAGATAAAATTACACTTTTAGTCCCATAGGACAGAGAATTCAACACTTTTAATCATCTGCTTTACGAGATTTTCAAAATGGTCCCAAAATTGAGAAAGTTTGACACATTGACTCGCCTGTCCAAGGTTCTGTAAAACATAGGACTAAATGTGTCGACTTTTCCCAATTTTGGGACTATTTTGAAAATCCCATAAAGTATAAGAGTACATGCGCCGAGTTTTTTCAATTTTGAGGTCATTTTGAAAAACTCGTAAAACAGATGACTAAAAGTGTTGACCTTCTATCCTATGCGACTAAAAGGATTGAATAGGAACATGGTTGATTGGGTGTTGGTGGTGCCTTAAGAACTAGGTAATTTGCACATGAACTATGTCACTCTGTTATGACCAAAACCTCAAACCTCACCTTCCAAGCAAAGGTGGTTTCTTTGCTTCCCAATGTCAAAAGAAGTACAGTAAATCAGTTCAAAGATATTAACCCAAAACTTCACTTAAAAAAACCCATTAATCACAACCCTTTATTGTCCTTACAAATCCCACAATCATGTGCTCTCTTTCTTATCTTTCGCCTATGAACCAGGAACCAGCTTGTCCTAACATATATAAATGCATATGTTCACCATCTGTAAGTGATCTATAGTTTTTGATTAAGTTAATGTTGGAAACTTGAGAAGAAGCAATGGAGTTGGAAAACAACAATCATTATCATCAAGATCAAAAACCAGTTTCTGTACTTCAAGGTGATGGATATTGCATCAGTAGAATTCTTGCAAGGGAGTCTTCGGTAGGCCAATCGTCCCGTATATTCTACCGATCAGCCGAAGGAATTCCCTTCAAATGGGAAATGCTGCCGGGGACTCCCAAGAATCCACAAGAACAAGATGTCATACCGCCACTCAGCCCGTCTCCGATCATGCAGAGCTTGGGGCTCCCTCTGCCTAATCTGGACCATGATGAGTCTAAAGAGCCAACGTCGAGAATTTGGAGTTTGAAGAAAATGGTGAAGAAAAGCATCAATCTTGATTTGATCAGGAGAAGTAAACAGCACGAGAGCTCGAGGTTTGGAGATTCTGGCGGAGAATTTGTGGGCTCGGCTGAGAATTCGAGCTTTTCTTCAGATGCTTCCTCGTCTTCGTTCTTGGATTCGTCTACCGTTGATGGCCCTTTTTGCTGCAGCCCCTGGAACATCCCGGTCATACTGGTTCGTGTTGCAATACGAGTTAGTTTGTTTTATGTGCATGATTTTTTGATCTTTTCGTACTCAATCTAATTCTATTTTGTCATACTATTTCCAATGTATATGATGATCAGAAATATTTTGTGCTGCCTAGGTTTTCACAGTTCTAGGATAGCATAATCTGTCTGAATTTCTCTATTTCGATTGTCTTATGTTATTAACAGGATGAAGGGTCCACAAAGATATACTATTGCAGCCAGCACAAGACAGCATTTTCTGTTGAAGAAAATGGTTCATTTCTCACAAGAATTCTTTCAAGAATCTCCACCGGAGATCACTTCTCCGGTCCTCTAACCAATGAAATTGCCCCGGCAGGAGTTCCCTTCCGATGGGAAACGCAGCCGGGAACTCCAAAAACCCCACCAGAAGACGATCTCATCCCACCCCCCAGCCCTCCGCCGGCAGTGCAAAGCCTGGCTCTGCCGCAGCCTAGGCTGCACGTTGCCGGAGAAATGGATAACGAATCGGCCTGGAAAAGGGCCTGGATTTGGATAAAGCGGAATTACAGAGGGAAGAAGTCTGAAAAAATGCAACGTGAAATCAGCTTTAGATACAATGAAAAGAGGGAGATGTGCAGCTCTGATGAGGAGCTTGATGCTTCCTTTCGCCGATCAGCGTCGGTGTCGTCGTTATCGTCGGCTGCTCCGCTGTCGAAAGACGGTTGGAGGGTGTCGAGAATCAGGAGGAGTGTCCAGGGCGGTTGTGGTCCTTGGAGCAGAAGGGACATTCTTGTATTTGTAAGGAGGAAACTCAAGTCAGTGATCACATCTTAGACTTGTGTTGGTTTGTATGGTTCGACGTTCGGACAAGTGAACGAAACTAATTATACGACAAGTATAATACATTTGTCGTGTGATTCGTATACAGTTCAAGAAAAATGATTGGTTTGATTCGACAGACGTTTGGGTAAGAATTTTTCGAATGAAGTGATGGTTCTTTGTGTTGGTATGTCTTGTTCCAGTCTTTCTACTCATACAAACTCAAGCTAATTGCATTTTATATTATCTTTTGTGAAATTATTAATAGGTACAAGATCCTCGTTTAAAAAAAAAAAAAAAAAAAAACTCGAATCCCTGAACTTTTAGAAAAAAATCAATGCATATTACATCAGATAGGAGTACACTTTACCCACTTAACTGTTCTTGATGTAGCATTCACCTTTCTAAACTAACAGATGCAATATTTACACCGTCATACTTTTTTGATTTTTTAGGGAGTAAGTATTAATTTGAACCTTTTTTGATTTTAATAAACGGGTAGGGCTCATGTCAACCCCCGCCACGGACACAGGTGGCTTTTCTTAAAAAAAAGAAAAAAAAAAGAAAGAAAAACAAAACTTACCCCCTTCAAATTGATTGGTTGGAAAATTGTTTCTCATGTCATGAATAATTATATTGTTCTCAATATATTTTAGTATTTTAACTTATTGTATTATCACCAAATTATTTTTTAATTAAATAGAATATTTTTAATCAAATTATAGAAAAATATTTAATAAATAAAGAATTTATATTAAACGTAAAGTAGTAAGTTAATATAATAGATATACAACAAATATAATATCCCTGAAGACTCGTATCACTTCGAAAAAGAAATTGGCAATATGTACCAAAAAAAGTGGAACACTTTCAGGAAGAAAATGATCAAATAAATTTTTCTAAATTTTTTAAAAAAGGAATTATTAATTACTCATCTTTATCTAAAAATGTAAAATGTTAATAATTTTTTTATTACTAAATTAATAACAACCTTTTACATGAAAGTCTTTTTCTATTTATTGTATTCGTTCATTACTTAACTTTTAGTCTATAAAATTTAAACTACCTTAACTTACTAGTTATTTTTAATTTATTGTAATTATAATGTATTTTTCCAATTAAAAAAATGTAATTGAATTTAAGGTGCAAAGTGTAAAAAAACCAGCCTTTGTACTACAATATATACACACACATATATATGAGCGAATTTTTGCTCGCAGCAATTGACACCGTCTGTTAGAATATAGACTTAAGATGTGGGGATTATAGACGCACCAAGTAGCGGGATGGAGAAGCTGAAAGGGGTCAACTCTCATTCAACTTTTTTGCTAAAATTAACTCGGTAAATTTTGACTAATGAATGTATTATACACAAACAAACGTCCGGGATATAAATTGTAAACTACAGGGAGTCTACATGTAATTATATCAAATATTAAAAAAGAACGTTGCAATTATCCCTATAATATAAGAGCAATTTTATCTAAATATTCAGTTAACCTCCCTTCCCCCTTTCCCTTAAAATTTTATATTTTGAGAGGACAGGTGCCGTTTATTGTCCTTTCACGATAAAATATTTAACATTTAACCATAGCTAATTTTCATGGTTAAAAATAAATCGTTGTAGTGAATAGTCATTTATCATGGTTATTGACCGTTGTATTTGCGAGTGTGGCTAAAATATTTGACATGGCTAAAAGTTACGGTAAAAACATTTGCTATGACTCAAAATCATGTCAAAAAGAGTTTTCATGATAAATAATCTAGATTTTTACAACGATTTGTATTTAATCATGATTAATAATAATTATTTATCATGATTTTATTCCGCAGCCAATAATAAGTTTTCTTGTAGTGTTTGGATACATGAAATTTAGTCAATGGTGAGATATGACGGATCAAACTTATGATCATACATTAAATTTTGGATTAAATACATTTTACCCCTTCAACTATTTCACATATCTCATTTACCTCCCCTAAATTAATAATTGCAACACTTAACCTTTGAAAACTATATATTTAAATAAAATGGCCCCTATAAATTCTTACATTTTATAAGATATTTTTAAGACTTATAATATATCTCAATCTTGATTTAAAAATAAGCTTTTAAGATTCTCGAATATAAATTAATCACGTTGCTCGTAAGTTGTTAGCAATAACATTTTTAATTAATATAGATAAAATTATATGAGTTTGTTAAAATTAAAAAAAAAAAAAAAGCAAGTTAAAACTCATTTTTTTCAATAAGCTTAATTATAAACTCGTACCGTTTTAATTTATGCATTTTATAAGTTTATTTTCCAATATTTTATTACGTTTTATAAATTTTTAAATTGAAATTTTGGAAGATTTTTCAAAACATTATAAACTTATCCAAACCCTAATTTACGTATAAGATATACTAAAAAAAATGGTACTATATATGATAAAACCGAAATTTTGTGATGACTCGTGTTTCGTCCACGACCACTTGCCAAAAAATAAAAATAAGGTACTGAAAATGAAATATTTTAATTAGAAATTCGTCATTGATTGATTTATTACTAACTTATTGTAGGTCAAAAGAATCTTTTTATGATTAAACTACCCATATATATCGTCACATGTTAATGCATGAGATGAGATATATCTTTACCGTTATAAGGGTAATTTAGTCATAAAAGATTTGTTTGGACTGCATTAAGTCATTAATAAGTCAATCGATGGTAAAAATTAATTTTCATTTAGTTTTTTTGTTAATATCAACAAATTCGATGAATTTTAACTAACGGGGAGACCTATTTGTTAAACAGAAGCAAATCTCAGGGTATTAGATGTAATTTTTCAAACCGTAGGGGGTCTACGTGTAATGACACAAAACCTTAGGGGAGGGGAGTGATAATTATCCCTTATTATAAATACCTTTTTATTATTTGAAAAATTATAAATAATCATGAAAATTAACGACTGCCTAACAAATACCTCCCCACAATAGACTGTTTTGAGGGAGTATTTGTTAGACGATCATTCATTTCAAGGGTATTTGTAATTTTAAATAAGAAAAGAATATTTATAATTATAACAAATATCAGGAGAGGAGAGCCTGTTTAAATTTAAAATAAAAAAAAATCTCAAAAGAACCTATTACCAAGAATTAGTTCATTCAGTGCATGCCACACTGATTATATATGTTGGGACATAACAAAACGCACAGAATGGGGCCATCTTGTTGCCCTAATTTTCAGATTCATAAAGAACCTTTCTGAATAAAACAAAGTCAAATTACAATTATAACCATATGAATACTACTCATATATATGTATGTATGCGATAAGTTTTCGATCGCAAGATCATACGTACTACGGATCATACGTATAAGTTGGCTCGATGGGTGAACGAAATAAGTTGAAAATCTGTACACACAACAAAGGAATCGGATTTTGACCCGGCCTAAAAACTCCGAAGATCAAGTTGGAGAATTAGATCGCTAGATCACTATGTTGGAACTAATCGATAATAAATGTTGTATAAAAAGATATATTGGTCCCATAAATACGGAGTTTTTTTTATACATATCCCCCAATGTACGAACAACGGCAGCAAGACATCATATGATGCCACTTGTCGTCCATTCGATGCTTCCGATAGGTATATATTATCGAAGTTTTGGATCGGGCTTCTTTGGGCCTGAGTTTTTTAGCATTGGGCCTGTTCTTCTTTGGAAGATAAGGCTCACATCTCTTTTAGACCACATCAGCGTTTTGTTAGTTTTTTAGCTCGCGACCAGCGTTTTTTTTTTTTATAAAAAAAATATTTGTTTTAAATTTAATTTTTTTTTTTATTATTAGTTAAGGTTTTAAAAATAATGATTAATTATAGATGATTAGTAATTAATATTAGTTATTTGTTATTTTAAAATTTAAAATTTAGAATTATATTTAATAAATTTTTACTAATAAATATAATTAAGTTCTTAAAAATTAATAAATATATTTACTAATTTAATAAATCCTAATAATATTACATTCTGTATGAAAAAAATAAAAATATACAAAGTGATAATTATAAACTATAATAATGACCACGAGTTCCATGAGTATGGCGTTGTCATTAGTGTCGAGGTCTTTTTCACCCACTAGAATAAACTTCACTATTGGCTACGGACTAAAACCATGGTAAATAATTATTATTAACCATGGTCAAACAAAAAATCGTTAAAAACCTAGATTATCCACCACGAAAATTCATTTTGTCATGATTATGAGCCACTGCAAATGTTTCTGCCATGGTTTTAGCCATGACAAATATTTTAGCCACACTTATAAATATCATTGTTAATAATCGTTTTATAACCACGGTCAATAAATTATTATTTTAAAATTTTAAATTATAATTTTATAATTGTTAATGAATATATTTATTAATTAAATATGACCTATAATATTACATTGCGTACAAGAAAATAAAAATATTATAAAATTAATAATGACCACTAATTTCAAAGATATATTTATAGGACTTGTGGTTATTATTATATATAATTATTATTAATTTTATAATATTTTTTTATTTTTTCGTATAGAATGTAATATGATTAGGTTATATTATTTTAATAAATATTTATTACTTTTTAAAAATTTAATTATATTTATTTAGTAAAAAATAATTAATGTAATATTTAGATAATAATTATAAATTTTAAATTTTAAAATAATAATTAATAGTATTAATCATTAGTTATATATAATTAATATTAATTATTATTTAAAATTTTAACTAATAATTAATAAATAATTAAAAATTTAAAACACACACACAAAAAAAAAAAAAGACCAGCTCGCCACCAGCCCAGAATTTAAAAGAGTCGCGAGCTGGGCTTGCGACCGCCGGTCGCAACCCCAAATCGCGATTCGCTATAATTTTACAAAATGTATCGTGAATGTGGTATACGTTTTAATTATTATTTTTTATATAATATTTATATAATTGTGCTCGAACTATTCTTTTACCAATCGTACTAACTTATGCATCCACCGTTACAACTAGGGCCTATTCAATGATTTTCTCACCAAACTTTGTGAAAGTATTTGGAATCATTTTAACAGCTTAAGAGTTGAGACACGAACATCACGAAAAAGTCAATAAGACCCAAATTTTAACTTCAGATCAATATAGATATGCGTTTTTTTTATTCTTTACAATTCTTATAAAATATATTCAGCAAATTAGAAGCACTATCAATATAATATCGGATAAAAAAAAAATTTCCATTCGAATTATGTTTGTTTTTATACTTTGTCATCTAAATTTTTTTGTGTCAACATACCATTTCAACTATTATAAATTTTGCACTTGCCATACGTGCATTGCATGTGATGTTTTTTCGGCATAAAAATCGACAAGAAACGATCATATATGACAAAGTGCAAATTTCACAAAGTTGAGATGGTAAATTGACACCAAAACAAAGTGTAAAAAACGGGAATTTTTCAGATGACAAAATGTAATTTATCCTATAATATATAATAATATTAACGAAATTCAAACCAACATTTTTTAATTATGAAACCCCACTTTAAAATTTGAGATATGCTTTCTTAACTGATAATATTACAGGGTGTTCGTAACTATTTAAAATACTTTAATTTAAATTTTATTTTTTCACTTCTCACTTTTATATTCATACACTCTTAACTTCACATTACTTAACTTATATGTTTTTTTTTTTTTATAATTGATTTCTATCATAAAAATAAAAACTATTGCAAATATTTCCTTTAACAAATTATGAGAATATATGAGATGCTTTAATGCCCTGGCAAAATGCAATGGACCGTTCTTTTTTCCCAAGCATCATCCTTGATCTTGGGTTAGAGGGCCCACTTCCGGAATCAATCATGATCCAATTAAATTGAATGCAACGAATTTGATCCTTTGATGTATTTTAGAGGGTTATTGAATGAACCCCAACTTATGGTTTAGGGGTAGTGATTTTAATGTGGATATTATATATTGGGCATTTTCAATTATAGTTTGATATTCCTAATGAATCTCTTGGCCTAGTGGTTAAGATTGAGGTCCCATAATTTTAAAGGTCATGAGTTCGAACCCCACCAATGCGTGAGAGGATAGTCTACTATATATTAGGTATACAAGGGGTGGCAGGCGAGTCGAGCTCGACCATTTTTGGCGAGCTCGAGCTCGAGCTTGATTTTGAAGGGTATGGCTCGAGCTCGACGAGCTCGTACAGTTCGAGCTCGAGCTCGAATCTCACCTAATGAGCTCGAGCTTGTAGTTATTTGTATAATTTTTTTTATATTTTTTAATTATTGGTATAAATTTTTAATAAAATTATATTATTATAAATTATAATAGTATAGAATATGTATATACATAAATTAATTGTTAGGACTTGTTAATTTAAAAAATTAGAAGAGATTGCAAATAAATATTAAAATATAACATAGAATTTATATGTGTCATATTAAAAAAAATATTAAAACTTACTAATTATTGATTAAGCTTGTTGATTTCATTATTATTATTATTATTATTATTATTATTATTATTATTATTATTATTATTATGATCGTCATCATCATCGTCGTCATCATCATCATCTTTAGGTTAATTCATGGGAATCACTAAGTTTTAACATAAATTTATGTGTCATATTATATAAATATTTTTAAAAAATATTATAATTTACCAAATTATTGATTAAGTTTATTTTTATATAAACTATAAAAGTTAAATGTATAAATGTATAAACATATAAAAATTTTAAAACTAAAAAAATATAAAAAAAATTAAAAAAAGAAAAAGAAAAGCTCGCGAACGAACAGCTCGCGAGCTTAACAAACAGTCTATATTGAGCGAAGCTCGCGAGCCGGCTTGACTCGCCTGCCACCCCTAATTGTATATACTATAATAGTAAGGGGTTGTTTAGATTTAACTTATCATGTGATATTGTTGATCAAGTTATGATTGTTGTAATAGTTGACAGGACGGATTGTATTCGATTTAGTTCAATTAATAATATTTATCGCTTTCACTTCAAAAATTATAATTTGATACTATACATTAATGTCATCATATATATTAACGTGTGATTGACACGTGTCAATTTTTAAAAATATAAAATATAATTAAATTATAATTTAAAAGTGAAATGATATCGTTACATACATTGGTGTAATATTGTTATGTAACATTAAAGTGTGATAAAAGATTCTTCGTCAATATTATATGCAACACCCGACCTTTGAGGTATGTATATTGCTCGTTTTGAATGCTAACATATATTATTATTATTATTATTATTATTATTATTTATTATTAATGTGACTTAGTAGATGTTCGAGTGAGCTTATACACTTTTTAATTATATTTTGTTGAAAATTGATGGATTTTTAAATCTTTCACTCAAATCCAAATCCATCAAGCCAATACAATGTTCGGAATTATATAAAATATTCCAGAAGTTTCCTTTTGAAATTTTGGCTTGTAGTATAAAAATATAAGACGTCGGAACTTATAAGTTCTTTTTCAAATAAATAAAAATTCTTAACTTATTTTTAAGATTTTAATACACACTTTCACTTTTAATCATACTAAATATTAAAAACTCATTAGTAAAATTATATAAGTTTCAGGATCTTTTAGATAAATTTCCCCATTGTTTTGGTTTCTTACGCCCATTATATATCTAAAAGAATTTTTCTCAACTAATTATAATTTAGAGATAGCTCTTAAACTAAATTTCAAATTTACTTATGAAATGTCTTTATCGTAGGAACATGAATGTACACCTTACCTTATGGTATTCTACTTGACTAAATTTTTAGATAATAAATGAGCAAAAGGGATAATTATCATGTCATCATATTTATTAAATTCATACATAAAACTATATATAATAATATCATCAAATAAAATACTGACACATTCATATACACTTTATAATTTATAATCGGGAAAAAAAAAATTTAGTACACTAACTTGGCTCTCGTTCAATTTTAGCACATTAACTTTGGTAATTATCACATTTTATACATTATGTTGCAATTTTACTTCAATTAAGTCCAATTGACCGGAATTTGCTGACGTGGCCAATTTTTGCTTATGTGTCCGGCGAAATTAACAACGTCAGCACATGACGTTGTCGGCGATTGACGTGGCGGGATGACTTGGATGTATTTTCTTTCATAAGGATGAATTTTAGTACACTAACTTTAGCATGGTTTAATTTTAGTCTAATAACTTTGAATGAGGTGAAATTTAAGTCCCCTAGTTGTCACTGCCCATGTATATTTATATTATAAAAAAAATTAAATATAAGTGTACTGCTGAAAACGGTACACTTATATATTTATGACTGGTCGCTAGTTGCGAGCTGCACTCACGACCAGCCCTCAATTTTTTTTAAATTTGTTAATTCTTTATAATTATTAGTTAAAGTTAAAATAATAATTATTAATACTTAATTAGATATAATTAATTAATAATAATATGATAATTGTTAATATAGCTATTAAATTAATTAATTAGAGAATAATAAATTTAATAATATAGTAATTAATTTGATATATATATTAATTATTGAAAATTTGATAATATAGTTGTTAATCATAATTTAAAAATAGATAATTATATATTTTCTAATTATTAATAATTTGATAATATATTTGTTAATTATTTATAATTATTAATAGAGTTTATATTATTATAGCCGAGATCTTTTCCTTTTCACACTTATCAGTTCAGTTGGATCATCTATTTTTTAAACTATGATTAACAACTATATTATCGAATTTCTAACAATTAATTTATATCAAATTAATTAATATTAACAACTATATTATCAAATTAATTAAAATTATCTTAATAATATTACATTCCGTACGAAAAAAATAAAAATATTATATCATTATATCATTATTATAATTATTATTCTGTACTTAAATTTAACCTCATTCAAAGTTATTGGACTAAAATTAAACCATGCTAAAGTTAGTGTACTAAAATTCATCCTTATGAAAGAAAATACATCCAAGTCATCCCGCCACGTCAGCCGCCTGCCACGTCATGTGCTGACGTGGTTAATTTCGCCGGACACGTCAGTAAAAATTGGCCATGTCAGCAAATTCCGGTCAATTGACCGGAAAATTGGAACAAAAACCCTCAATTGGACTTAATTGAAGCAAAATTGCAACATAATGTATAAAATGTGATAAATACCAAAGTTAGTGTACTAAAATTGAATGAGAGCCAAGTTAGTATACTAAAAAAAGTTTTTTCCCATTTATAATCACATGCATACATATGTATAAATCCATAATACTTAGTTAGATGTTACACACCCTGTTTTCCAGAGATAAAAGGTACGTGACAATCATGGTGAAGTTACACTTTTAGTCCCATAAGATATGGAGTTTAACACTTTTAGTTTCCTACCTTACGAAATTTTCAAAATGGTCTTAATTTTGAAAAAATCGATATATTTAATTCTATGCTTTACGGAGTTTTTAAAATGGTCCAAAAAAAAAAAACTTAACACATTTAGTCCCATAAATCCAGTAAAGCAAATGACTAAATGTGTCGAGTTTTCTCAATTTTGGACTATTTTGAAAATTCTGTAAAATAATGACTAAATATGTTGAGTTTTTTCAATTTTGAGATAATTTTAAAAATTTTATAAAACAAAGGACTAAATATGTTGAACCTCTATTCTATGGAACTAAAAATACAATTTTGCCTGACATTGATTTACACATTAGTGTACAAACTTTGAAAATCTAACAAGAAATTGACACGGATATCCTTAAAAATAAAAGTTATGTAGCAATCATTCATGCCACAAGTGTACCAAATTTGTACGTAACATGATTCTGACCTGAATATAACATGGATTTGACCCACCCTATATGCCCACCCAATCGAATCAGATTTTCTGTTGTAAATTATATTATAGCTTTTATTTCATTCAATATAAACACGTTATATTATAAAGATGTCATCATGTATTTTATTTAGAAAATTTTTTTATACATAAACATAGACAGTAAAATCTCTATAAATTAATTAATACTCAATAAATTAATAACTTCTCTAAAATAATAATTTTTCTGGGTCCCGACTTGGGCCCAAGGTCTAAATTGATAATTTTGATAAATTAATAAGATAATAATTTTTTGAAAGACCCTATATAAATTGATGGTCCCTTCAGTATTATAAATTAATAATTATATAAATTTACTAATCTAATTAGGACAACTTTGTAAAATATGATTCTATTGTTGTTTGCTTTTTTCTTAAAATTTAAATATAGTTATATTTCATCTCTAACTTTCCTTACTGCATCCAAATGAAATTGTTTAGTGCATGTGGGTGATCTCTCTTATACTCACATATAATGCTTTACGTATTTAATCTATCATGGTTGATTTTTAGACACTTTTTAGATGTGAAACCATAATCGGTTGGTTTTGGTTTGGATGGACTAATTAGAAATATTTGATGTTGTTTATATAGTGGTAGATTTTCTTACCATACTTGAATTTCATTAAGTTTGAACTAATACTACGTAATACAATGAACTTTGTTTTTTAGGGGGATTTATTATATTTAATTAGTCACATTGTACATGAACATCATTCAATTAGTCAATACAATATACATGTTTTATTCATGAAAAATATTATCGATTGGTCGAATCGAAAAAAATCTCTTTAAATTAATAATTATTAATTTCTCAATTACTTAATATCTTTTTAAATTAATAAAATTACTTGGTCCCCACATTATTAATTTATAAAGAGTTTTTTAACATTAATCTACAGAGATTTTAATCTATACTATTATATACAACAAATCCTTTTTTACTAATAAATGGAAGTTACTTACACCGCAACATCAAATTTTAAAATTACCAAAAAAATCCTTATGTATCTATCTATCTATACTAATATAAAAAGAAAATACTTTTTTAATTCACAAATAACGATAAATGATACCGTGACATAAATTTTTTCCATATGCCGATAATACCCCTGATAGTTTTGTTTTTTTTTTCTTAAATGCATTATGTTGGTTTATATATATAATTTTTTTTATTTACAATAAATTCAGAATATGTATTATATTTTATACGAACGCAGAAACAACATGCCACGGCGACTAGTATATATATATATGGAATAGAAAATGAGATAAACTTGACGAGACGAAGATCTTTTCAACCGGCACACTAGAAGTTATAAATAGCAGGGTGCACCTAATACTCCTCTCCACAGCTTACATATGCAACTCAGACAAGAATCCAAAAACTCAATCAAATACCAATGACCAATTCAGACAACTTCGACTCCTACCCGCCGCTCTTCCGCCCGAACCCGTGCGTCGACCACGGCGAACACTCCCCAAACCCAGAATCCGAACCCGGCCCACATTCGGATTCTGAACCCGAGATTCCCGTGGTGGATCTCGGGTCCATGAGAGAAAACCTGAGCAAGATATGCAGAGAGTGGGGCATGTTCAGGCTGGTGAACCATGGGGTTCCAGTTGAGCTGTTGAGCCAGCTTCATGAGCATGCCAATAAGCTGTTTGCCCTTAATTTCGAGTCCAAACAGGCCTTAATCACCACCCCTATACTCTACTTCTGGGGCAGCCCAGCTCTCACTATGTCCGGAAATGTACAGCAAACAGGTCCTTGTGCAGACAGCCTTAACTGGTTGGAAGGTCTGAATGTTCCTTTAGCCAAGAACTCAGACTTTGAGTATCAACATCCACTGCTTCAGTCCTTCAGGTCAGTCTTGCTTTTCCTTCATTCAACTGTGTGTGTTGTGTGCAACTTTTATTACTTCCTTTTCTCAATGTTTTTACATGGGGTTAACTACACGTAGATTCCCTCTGAAAATGTATAATTACATTTTTTTCTTAAAATTTTTTTGAAATTACACTTACACTCCCTCCGTAAATTCTCTGTTTACACCTGATCCCCATTCGTTAAAGTCACTACAAGAAAATAGTTAAGTAGCAATGAAAAAATTTATTGCTAATTAAAATTTTTGTTGCTAATCTACACTACTTAATATGTATTTTAAACAATTCGTTGCTAAATTTGTTACCAAGTAAATTTTTGTTACTAAATACATTAGCAAGTATATTTTTTATATTAAACAATGTATTAGTAACGAAAATTTTACTTGCTAATTAGCTCGACGTTGATTTATATACGTTGCTAGTGAACATTTTTCTTGTAGTGAGTATAGACGGAAAATGTTCACATCAACAAAAATAATTACTAAAAGTTTCAATTTTTCCCGTCATTTAACATCCTTATGTATATTTTTGTACTTATAAGAGGACAAATGTAATGTATATATATGGAGTGATGCCAAGATTATTATATTTTTTCTTTATAAGTGCAGAACTATTACACGAAAATATTAAATAAAAAGTAAAATTGAAAATTTATGTAATTATTTTTGTTGACGTGAATATTTTTCGTCCATACTTTAACGAATTGAGGTCAGGTGTAAATTGAGAATTTTCGGAGGGGGTGAAAATGTAATTTCAAAAGTTTTTTTGGAAGAAAGTATAATTATGCATTTTTAGAGGGGATCTAAATGTAATTAATCTTTTTATATATTTTATAGTTGGCAGTACACTCGGTGTGTGTGTTTATTTTATTTCAACTCGTGAAGAACTTTCCCTAATAGAGTTCTGTGTACGGGTTTTTTTTTGTAAGATTTCATGTACATGTTTCGATTTATGATAAATTATAAATAAATACGGAAAGTACGGGGATGATCTGGTAATTTTATTATTAAAAAAGTGTCAAGTCGATTAATTTAAATCGCTTTTGATAAATATTATTGTAGATAGAAATATCATGTTACCATATTAAGTTATTAAGAATTACAATCTACACAATAGAATGAGAGGAATTATGAATGATCATACCAATTTGGGAGACTAGGGTCAATTTTGACTTTTTAAGTTGTGCCTGTTAATATGTGGCCAGCCAAACACAGAGGAGGGGACAATTGGTCGGAGTTGATTGACCAGTTAGTTAAATCATGATGATTCGCTTTATGCATTCTGCTGAGTCATCAGCCACGAGATATTGTTGGGCCTAGGCTAAGCTGGCGAACAACCTCAATTTTACGGGATCGAATTTTCTGTTACAAATTTTATTAGAATAATTGCACTTTTTCTTTTTAAGATTTAGTATAATTACACGTAGATCTCTTATAATTTAAACAATTATATATAATACTCCTGAGGTTTGTTTCTGTCTAACAAATAGGTCATTCCGTTAGTCAAAATTCACCGAATTTATTGATATTAGCAATAACAAAAAATGAATTAAAGGTGATATTTATCATCGATTGATTTATTGTAAATCAAACGAATCTTTTTATGACCAAACTACCCTTATGTATCAGTCACACGTTAATGCATTTGAGGAGGTATATCTTTACCGTTACAAAGATAATTTAGTCATAAAAGATTTGTTTTGTCTGCATTAAATCATTAATAAGTCAATCGAGAGTAAATATTGATTTTCATTCAGTTCTTTTGTCAATACCAATAAATTCGGTGAATTTTAACTAATTAAGGGATCTATTTGTTAAACAAGAGAAAACTTCGGGGGTATAAGGTGTAATTTTTCAAAACCACAGGGGGTCTACGTGCAATTATACTAAACCTCAAAGGAGGAGACTGTAATTATTCCAATTTTATTTCATTCAATATACATACTCTATGTGTATAAAGATGACATCATGTATTTTATTTAAAAAAAATTATGCACATAACCAGTGTATATTGAATGGAATAGAAGATGAAATAAATTTTGATTGTTTTGCTTTATTGTTGAAGGTCTTTGTTGGAGGAGTATGGCAAGCACCAAACAAGGCTGGCGAAGACGATATTCAGCGCCATGGCCGAGGACCTCAACTTCCCCCCATCAAAATCCAAGTCTTATTTATCGTTGCCGACTGGATTTATGCGCGTCTATCGCTACCTCCGTTGCCCGATGGCTGACCGAAGATGGGGCATCGGTTCTCACACAGACAGCTCGGTGCTTTCAATACTTCATCAAGATCAAGTAGGCGGCCTCCAAGTTTACAAGAACGATAAATGGCTAGACGTTAAGCCGATTCACAACACTCTAATTGTCAACCTCGGAGATATGATGCAGGTATTTTACATAATTATAAATTCTTTGTCAAGAATTCAACGATCAAAGGACTTTTTTCTTAATAATATAGGGTAAATTACATCGACCTCCCCTGAAATTTGGCATAATTACAAATATCCTCTTATTGTTTGAAAAATTACAAATACCCCCCTGAGGTTTGTAATTTATAACCAAAGGGCTGAAATTGACCATTTTGCCCTTGAATTTTTTTTTATTAAAATTATAGAAAAATCGGGCAAGGCAAATTACATTATTGCTCCTCTGTGTAAAAAACTTAAGAAACCTATTCCTGCACATTGTAGTTCAAAAAATTTTTAGGAATCAAATAAAAATAATTCAGTGCATAAGGGCATTTTGGTCAGTTCACCCATAAAAATTGATGGAAATGAGTTATTTATTAGACGGTCACAAACCTCAGGGGTTATTTGTAATTTTTCAAACAACGAGGGGGTATTTATAATTATGCCAAACTTCAGGGGAGGTAGATGTAATTTACCCTAATAATATATCCAAAATATGACTTTCATCGACACTTCACCGTGTCGACGAACATATGGTTCGACTATATGTTTTTGCATTGTTAGGCCATGAGCAATGACAACTACATAAGTGTGAAGCACAGAGTGAGAGTCAACAAGGAGAAAGAAAGAATATCGATAGGCTATTTTGTGTTCCCAACTGAGGATGCTGTAATAGAAAGCTCAAGGTACAAGCCCTTCACTTATCCCGAATTTCAGGCAGCCAAGGAGTTGGACTTGAAGACCGTGGGGATCAAGATTGGTCTCTCCAGATTCAGAATCACGGGAAACGGCACGAACTAATTTATTCGTTACTTTATCAAGTCAATATTTCTCGCAAAAATCCATATTATGTGTTGTGTGTATATTTTTAGACAACATTGTCGAACTAGGAAAGACGAATAAAAAAATTAAATTGGGTTATATGTATATAGGAAATTAGTTGTTAGACGTTCGTAGATCCAAGTTTTTTGATATTGGCAAATTGAATAAATATCCGAGTTTAATTCTCCAAACATAACCTAGAATGTGTATTTTATTTTAAATTTTTTGAAAAAAAAAAACAAAAAAACATGATGTTGTCCAGAATAATGTATTCTAGACTATTCTAGACTAGTCCCCTACTACCACAAATTACGCGTAAGATTCTTCTAGGCTTTGAGCAAACCTTAGACAATAAGACAACATATGTTGTACCTTGTTTGGCATATCCTCAAGGTTGGCATACAAAAATATCAACGCCAATCTGCATCTCTTCACATCCACTCCTTTTTAAGCCCCTTCATTCTTTTTCAGCAAATTGAAAAGAAAATAAAATCTGATATACTTTGTAATTTTTACCCATCGAAATAATTATAAAGTACACACAGAACCATAGGAATATAACAGTTACTTTTGTCCTACATCAACTACGCGACGAGCTAGGATGCCAAGAGGTCTCGTGATGTTGTCTATATGAGTTTGTACCCATATGAACTATCAAACATCGGATAACACATAATAATGTGGTGACGACTCACAACCTGTGTTGGTACAAAGGCATATAGGCCATATCATCGATCAATACTGTGTATAGAGTATATTTATTGACCTTTTTACTGAAAAATAATTTTGTGAATGAGCATACGTTCGTGTAATGAGAACCGAGCGAACTATTCATTGACTTTTTTACTGAAAAATACCATGTGTTCGCTCAATTGAACGGCATACACTAATTTTTGGAAGATGATAGCCACGAGAGAGATAGACGATAAGTGAAAATTACCTTTTATAATGGGTAAAAAGTTAGATTCAATAAAATTTATTGTGTCTATCTCATATAATGAAATTTTAACTATCGAATTTTACTAAATAAAAAAATTATAAATTAGTTATTATTTGTTGATATTTTTAATACACCTAATAAAATAATAAATTTTAAATCCTCAATTGAATGAAAAGGCAGTGACTTAACTAGTATACCATCGTACTGATATATGAACGCCAAGTTTTTAAGTTAATTAGCAGTTTGGTCTATTGTCACTGCATGCATAATTTATTTTAGTGCAAGGATAATAGTATAACAATGTTTAAAATATTTGGAATTTTGATTTTGAAAAAGAAAGGACTTCAAAGGAGCCATGAATAATTAAAGTATATGGTAAACGAAATAGAATAGTAAATTATATACAAGTCACGTGTAAAAGATTTTTCTATTAATTTTATTTAAGGGATAATTACACCATCGTTCTATGAGGTTTCGTATAATTACACGTAGATTCATTGTGTTTTGAAAAATTACATTTAATACACTGATGTTTGTTTTCGTCAATAAATAGATTACTCCGTTAGTCAAAATTTCTGCATTTGCTGATATTAGAAAAAAAAAAAATGCATGATAATCCATATTTACATTTGATTGATTTATTACTGCTTTGTTGTAAGTGAAACAATTTTCTTTATAATCAAACTATTTTATACATCTTCTGGGCCTATGCAAGTAAAGAGGTACATCTTAGTAAAAATGAATTGTTTGACCTGCAATAAGTCAGTAATAAGTCAACCAAGGATAAATATATTTTTATTTCTTTTTTTCTTTTTTGTTAATATCAGCATATTCCATGAATGTTGACTAGCGGATTGATTTGTTTGTTGGATAGAAACAAAGCTTAATTGCATAAAACCCCTGTATTTTAAAACCTCAACTAAAAACCCCCTTATGTTTTAAAAATAGGCGTAGAACCCCCTTATGTTTTATTAAATGTAGCTCAATCGCCCTTTCCGTTAAATTGACTTAACAGCGTTAACTTTTTTTTTTTTTTTGTATGACCGTTATGCTCTTTTAATTATATATTATTTTTTATTTTAATGATCGTTGGATCTTTTTTGATTATATAATAACCGTCAGATCTAATCAATTAATCTCAATCGTTAGATTTTTAAAAAAATGAAGTGTCTGGATTCAACAACTTATTTAACTTATATTATATATAAATAATTAGAAATTATAAAACATAAATTATTATTTTATATATATATATATATATATATATAAACCTACTCCCCCACCCACCCCCACCCGCCTACTCCCCTCCCCACCCCCGACCCCACTGTCCCCTGTAGATGGGGCCAACGTCGCCCCTAAATCTGGCGATGTCTCCCAAACAGAAGAAATAGGACGATGGAGACGCCGTCGCCCTTCTGTGTAGGGGCGGTGGCAGTCGCCCCCAACTTTTTTTTTAATTAATTTAATTATATTCATTAAATATATTTTTAGTTAATCAATAGTAATTTTTTATAATTATAATAATTATTAGATATTTAACTGAACATTTTGTCTATAACATATATTGGATATAATAATATGAAAATATTTAACTTAAGTAATATTTTAAATTAATTTATATATTATAAGTATTATAATTGGTTAATATTTATATTCATGTAGATATCTCAAATTGAAAAATAAAACTTAGTATATTACTTTTTGTGATGTAATGTTTCTATATTTGGTATTTTTGTATTAATATAAATATATTTAACAACAAAATTATTTACATTTTCAGAAGATATTTAAATTTACAAAATACAGTTACTATATTAATCTTTGTACTGTGATTTCAATTAAATATTTCAACCGAAATTATAAAATTTAAAAAAAACTTATACACTTTTTACATATTTTTAAGTAAATATATTTTTTTAAATATTTTTTTTTTTGATAGATGAAAAAAAAATCAGTCAAAACAAGTCAAAGATACTCAAGTTAAATATATACACATCATGGGGGTGTTTTAGTAAAAACCGCCAAAAAATAAGGTAAAACGGTCAGAAAACACCCCAAATCGCATGATCCATGCGCGTGATACAACTTTCGTTAATTACTAACGAAAGGGGTGTGTTTTGCTAAGTTTAACAAAACACGAGAGTTTTTTTGGCCCATTTCCAAACCATAGGGGAACACAATGAGATAAATTGGAGTTTAGCCTAGAAACATCACTAAGGTGGTACTAAAATATAATTTTAAAAACTACATGTGGTTCATATACAATTACACAAATCTCATGAAATAACTATGTAATTATTCCTTTATGTAAAACAAGTATTTTATACACGAAATGTGTATACGTGAAACAAAATATAAGATGCAATAGTAAATCCAATCATTTTGAATATGGTAAGTCCGCCCTACTTCATATCAAAAGTTTAAGGATAAATTACTATGACTTTCTCTAAAGTTTGACATAATTAACAGTCAGTTGAATTTTGTGTATGAGCATACGATCGTGCAATGAGAACCGAGCGAACTATTTCTTGGCCTTTTTACTGAAAAATATCATGTGTTCGCTGCAATTGAGCAGCATGCGCTAATTTTTAAGGTGATAGCCATGAGAGAGCTAGACGATAAGTGAAAATTACCTTTTATAGTGGGTAAGAAGTTAGATTAAATAAAATTTATTGTGTTTATCTCATATAATGAAATTTAACTATCGAATTTTACTAAATATAAAATTATAAATTAGTTATTATATGTTGATATTTTTAATACACCTAATAAATAATGAAGTTTAAATCCTCAATTGAATTCACGATAATTAAGTGAAAAGGCAGTGACTTAACTAGTATACCATCGTACTGATATATGAGCGCCAAGTTTTTAAGTTAATTAGCAGTTTGGTCTATAGTCACTGCATGCATAAATTTGTTTTTGTGTAAGGATAATAGTATAACAATATTTAAAATATTTCGAATTTTGATTTTGAAATATAAAGGACTTCAAAGGATCCATGAATAATTAAAATATATAGTAAACGAAATAGCATAGTAAATTATATACAAGTCACGTGTAAAAGATTTCCTATCAATTTTATTTAAGGGATAATTACACGGTCATTCTCTGAGGTTTTGAGTAATTACACGTAAGTTTCTTGTGTTTTGAAAAATTACATTTATTGCACTGATGTTTGTTTTCGTCCAATAAATAAATTACTCGGTTAATCAAAATTACTGAATTTGTTGATATTAGAAAAAAAAAAAGAAAATATGATAATTCATATTTACATTTGATTGATTTATTACTACCTTGTTGCAAGTGAAACAATTTTTTTTTTTTCTAATCAAACTATTTTATACATCTTCCGTACTAATGCCAATAAAGAGGTACATCTTAGTAAAAAAAAAATATTTGACCTGCAATAAGTCAGTAGTAAGTCAATTAAGGATATATATGATTTTTTTTTCTTTTTTGCTAACATCAGCATACTTCGTGAATTTTGACTAGCGGATTGATTTGTTTGTTGGATAGAAACAAGGCTTAATTGCATAAACCCTCCCCGTGTTTTAAAAGCTCAACAAAAACCCCTTTTTATGTTTTAAAAATAGGTGTAGAACCCCCTTCTATTTTAAAAATAGGCGTAGAACCACATTTTGTTTTATTAAATGTAGCTCAACCGTCCCTTTCCGTTAAATTGACTTAACGACGTTAACATTTTTTTTTCATATGACCGTTATGCCCTTTTAATTATATACTATTTTTTTATTTTAATGACCGTTCGATCTTCTTTGGTTATATAATAACCGTCAGATCTAGTCAATTAATCTCAATCGTTAGATTTTTAAAAAATGAAGGGTCTGGATTCAACAACTTATTTAACTTATATTATATATAAATAATTAAAAATGATAAAAAAATAAATTATTATTTTATAAATACAAAAAAACCCTACCCCCACCCCACCCCTAGCCCCCGCTGCACCCACCCGCCCGCCTACCCCCTCCCCACCCTGCCGCCCACCTCCTCCCCACCCCCGAGCCTCACTGTACCCCGCAAATGGGGGACGCAACGTGACGCCGCCCCAACAGATGAGGGTGGCGTCCCCTGCAGATGGGGTCGACGTCGCCCCCACATTTGGCTATGTCTCCTAGATAAAAGAAATAGGGCGATGGAGACGCCATCGCCCTTTTGTGTGGGGTGGGGGCGACCACGGCCGTTGCCCCCAACTTTTTTTTTTTTTTTTTTTTTTTAATTAACTTAAATATATTCATTAAATATACTTTTAGTTAATTAAGAATAATTTTTTGATAATTATAATAATTATTAGATATTTGACTGGCCATTTTGTCTATAACAAATATTGGATATAATTTATGAAAATATTTAACTTAAGTAATAACTTAAATTAATTTATAAATTATAATTACTATAATTGATTAATATTTATATTCATGTAGATATCTAAATTTGAAAAATAAAACTTCGTGTATTAATTTTTGTAATGTAATTTATCTATTTTTGGTATTTTGGATATTAATATAAATATATTTAAGAATAAAATTATTTATTTTTTAGGTGATATTTAAATTTAAAAGATACATTTATTATATTAATCTCTGAATTGTGATTTTAATTTAATATTTCAATTAAAATTATAAAATTTAAAACAACTTATAGATTTTTTTTCGTATTTTTAAGTAAATATAAATATTTTTTAGATAGATGAAAATGCAAAAAAATAAAAATAAAAAATTCGAAACAAGTTAAAGATGTCCAAGTTAAATATATACACATCATGAGGGTATTTTAGTAAAAGTTGCCCAAAATTGAGGTAAAAACAGTCAGAAAAAAACCCAAATCGCATGACCCACGCGTGTGATACACCTTCCGTTAATTACTAACAGAAGGGATGTTTTTTGTTGAGTTAACAAAACACGATGATTCTTTTTGCCTTTTTTCAATCACAGGGGAGTTTTTAACTTTTTCAACAAAACACAAGGGAGTAAATTGGAGTTTAGCCTAGAAACAACACTAAGGTGGTACTAAATATAATTTCTAAAAGTACAATCGGTTCATGTGTAATTACACAAATCTCATGAAAATACTACGTAATTATTCCTTTTTTTAAAACAAGTATTTTATACACGCAATGTGTATACATGAAACAAAATATGAGATGCAATAGTAAATTATTTTGAATATGGTAAGTCCTCCCTACTTCGGATCAAAATTTCAAAGGTAAATTACTATGCCTTCCTTTGAGGTTTGACATAATTAAAATCATCTCATCATTTTTTCAAAAATTATAAATATCCTTCCAAGATTTTTAATTTTTAACCAAAAACCTAGAATTGTCTATTTTGCCATTGATTTTTCTTTAAATTGTAGAAAAATCATTCGAGGCAAATTACATTATTGCTTATCTGTGTGAAAAATGTAAAAAATCTCTCTTTGCGCATTTTAATCCAAAAAAAATAAAAAATTTTAAAAAATAATTCAATTTACCTAAGGACATTTTGATCAGTTCACTCATAAAAATAAATAAAAATAAATTATTTATTAAATAATTATAAATTTCAGAGAGTATTCATAATTATTTTAAAAATGACAAATTTTTATAATTATGTTAAATCTTTGGAGGTCACATTAATTTACCTAAATTTCAATGGAAAAAAAAAAAGAGAAAAGAATGATAAAGGGAAAGAAGGGGGAGTGGGATAGAATTGGCGGCAAAACACTTGAAAAGGGCGCGAAACCCTCCGACCTTAATTAATACCTCCGCTCCTCACATTTCTACACTGTTTCACGCACAGGCACACACACACACACACACACACACTCACGCCAGACACTAAGAGCGGAAAAAATGATGTTCGAGAGCAGCCAATTTGACACGACGGCCGGCGGCGGCTTCGTCTCCTCTCAATCTACCGATCCGTCCCCCTCCTCCGCCAAGGTAATGTCACAAATATAACGGAATAAGCAGTTTAAAGTTGGATGGAAAACAGAATATTAGCTGACGTTATCTTTCTGAATGTTTTCTGTGCTTTGATTTTGTGAGCAGAGTCGGGATAACCAACCGATGTATCCGGTGACGGTGAAGCAAATAATTGAAGCGACTCCATCGACGGACGACAAGCCCAATTTCCTCATCGACGGCGTCGATGTGTACAATGTGCGTTTCCTCAATATTTTTGAAATTAGTCTATCACTGTTTCTCAGTTACTCAATTTTGAAGGAATTGAATATCTCCAATGGCTGTTTAGGAGCAAAATCTTTACTTCCTTCGATATGTGTTATATTAAAGAATTTATTTTAGCTTTTCGAACTCAAAGCCACTTCAAAGAGTATGACATTTTGTTAAGCATTTTTTCAGATAAAGTAACTAACTCACAATGTCATCGATCAGTTAATTCAGGATAAACTTAGAAGTTAATGAGCAATTTCTTTTGTCTGGTGTTTTTTGGTATGGGGAATTCAACACAATTTTTTATTGTACAAAATCAATGTAGAGGGCCAGATCAAAACTTTTAATGTCTGGACAAATTTGAGTGAATTTGAAAATTTCAGTTAAACAGTAACATTGGTTTGAATATCTATATTGGCTCATTCCAAGTTTTTGTCTTCACTTTCTTGGAGCTGGTTCTCTATGGTGACTTTTAAAATAAGAAAGTTTATGTGACAAATAGGATCTTTTTAATTGAATTTTCCTCTAATAGCCAAGTCAAGATTCATAAAGTTTGCAGTGGGAGAAAGGTTGATCTGGACAGTTTGTTAAAAATGGAGGATTGTAATAATAAATTCTGGCATTTATCCTTTGGAAGTATGAAAGTGACTTTGAATCAGAATTGTACATATTGTTTGAAATTTAGAGTTTGAACATTCAAATATGAGTTCAGTAAGCTCATATGCTTCAATCTCTCAGAGTTGAGTTCTTTTTGCAGGTGAAATTGGTCGGGATGGTCTTCGACAAGTCAGAAAGGTTGACCGATGTCTCCTTCGTGATTGATGATGGTACTGGCCGTATTGGCTGCCACAGATGGTGAGTTTCCCTGATTTCACTTTCCTTAACTTTTTTAATTTTATATAGGACTGGAAATGAGCATGAAGTGCCTTGTTTACTAGCATACCTTAATTGAGTGGAAATCTTAATGCTTTAAAGGTCAGAATGCCCTCGTGATAACATTCGCTTGCCAGTATTTTGTTTAGTTTTATATCACTTTCCTGGTGTGCCAATGTGGATGTGTTTTTTTTTGGCAGGGTAAATGATCCGCATGACACCAACGAAGTGGAAGGATTGACGTAAATATCAACCTTTGGAAATCTTATGTTTGGTTGTGATTGAACTTTGATTTAGTTTTGCTAATAATTCTTTGTGATCTAAAGCAGGGATGAGATTTATGTACGGATCCATGGGCATTTAAGGAGTTTTCAGGGGAAAAAACAAGTAGTGGTTTATGCAATCAGGTATCGCTCCTTGACAATGCTAAAGATATAAATTACTGTACACATTCTATTGTCTTGAGATGATATGGATCTGTATTTCCCTTAGGGGTTCTCTGTATTTGCATGTTTGAATTTTGCCCTTACTAAAGGCTACAAGGAAGGTTCTGCTGTATCTTTGTTGGGTAATAATGTGTGACAAGACGCTAATAAATCTTAACATAACAATGCAGGAGAAAGTGTAGATATCTAATTATCTTTTGCATTCTATGATATGCTTTATTTAAATGAACTAAAATGTGTTTGTATAGTCCTACTTCTCTAGAAGCCTTTTTTCCCTCAAGAAAGACAGCAGCAGTGGCTAAAATGCCAGTTTATTTCATATAACCTTTTTAGATAGATCTATTGAAATATCCATGTAGGCATACAAGAAATTTATCTAAACCTACTTGTAGAGGTTGTAATTTATAGGTGATTCATGAGAACTTGTATGTCTAATTGGAATTTGCATTTTACGGAACGGATGGTACGTTGCTTCTCAATGGAGTACAGTAGCTACAAAATTGTGTAGGGGCTACGACTTCAAAGGATGACCTGTTGATCTCCTAACACTTAAAATTTGAATTAACCATATGCATTGGAAACTCATATCCAAGTAGGTTGGGCTTCCTGCAATATAGATTTCATGATCCAAAATGTTTATTGTTAATGTTAGTTGAATGGATGGCTAGCGGGTTTGATTTAGACCCTTTGTAAGGGAAGGTCAAATACACTAGGTATTTTGTTCCTTTAGGCATATGGAAGTGAATGAGCATGAAAGCTTGAAACCAATCTAAGGTGTTAACTAACCAAATGTGGCAAACCAACTTATTATCCATGTAGTCTTTCAGAACTGGGGCTACTACGTATACCTCCACCCTTAATCACCAAACAAAGCATCTGCGCATTCATTCTATATCTGGTATTGAAACTTTTGCTGATATATTTCAGGCCTGTGAATGATTACAATGAGATTTCGAACCACTTTCTTGAATGTATTCATGCCCACTGCTGCAGTACTAAATTACAGGTATTTGTTTTGACTCTCATGCAAATGCGTGCATGAGCTAAGATTTCCACTTTATCCTATTTTTAATGGGTATAATAATTGAGTTTCGCAATTCTTGTGGCAAGATACAGAACCGTGCTTCTGCCCCTGTTTCAGCTCCCTTGTCTATCAGTGCTCCCAATGGATCCCAAGCTATCTCATCTAGTCAAGTTAGTTCACAATAAAGGCTTCTTTTATATGAATGTTCTCAACTATCAAATTGAATTAGTAATTACTCCAAACGGTTCTGTATCTTTCAGATGTCTCAAGAGTACAACTTGGATGGACTAGGGAGCATTGATAAGAAGGTTCTTGACTATCTCCAACTACCTTCCTCCCTGTAAGTCACTTAAACTGCTGTTTACTATTCACCAACATTCATCTGTTTTGATGAACCACATGTGGAAATTTGCTGAATGCGCGTATTCTGTATGATTGCCTAAAAAACTCATGAATCAATCACTAAAAGATACCAAATTTTGGTATAGATCTGGAATATGCACCATAAGTACTTGTTAACTCAGAGACATCTTACTCAAAATATAGCTAATGAAAGCAGATAGACCACTACATCACTTCATAACATTTACTCTAAAAGAAGCCGTATTGCTAATTAGATATCTTTCAACTCCAAAAAGACATTATACCAATCACTCTATTAGAGGGTTGATGAGTGCTGTTGAGCAAAGTTTTGTACCATGGAAATTTTGAAAGTAGTCTTAGGGTGCATTCGGATTGATAGATTTGAATTTGAGAAAAAAATTTGAAGAAAGAATTTCAAATGACTTTCTCTAAAAAGAATTTATAATCTATCAATATTCAACGAAACATAGTTCAAAATTAAAATTCTTTAAATTTATAATAATCCAAGTAAATTAAATGATATATTAATTATTATTTTCAAAATTTTCGATCCAAATGCAAATATGTGTCGCTAGCAAATCATGCTTGTGGTTGCTAATAGAGTAGTATGCTTGTGATTTTTCCATGTTCCTAATAGTAAAACTAACTGCAATTGTCGAGTGAACCCATTGAGTTCTTTTGTATTACAGTGCACAGGAAAAGGGCGTACACCGTAATGAAATTGCACAAAAGCTGAAAATTCCCCAGGAAAAGATCCTGTATAACTCTCTCTCTCTCTCTCTCTCTCTTGAAGGCTTATTTAGCATATCTGAATGAATTGACTTTTTGGTCCCTTACAGAGAAGCTATGGAAGCTCTTGAATCAGAAGGACTGGTTTATTCAACAATTGATGAATTTCACTACAAGTCTACCGCCGCTTAAGTGGGAATTCGATTTCTGGATGATGCATCAACAACTCTTCTACCATACACTACCAAATTAGAACCTCACTAATTACGTTGTTTAACTTGGGGTGATTTTAGTATATCAGAATGACCTTTCTTTATTTATTCTTCTTCTCAACAAAACTTTTGCGCTCATCTTACTCTTTTGCGTAACGCCGTAGAAAACGACTGGGAAAGTGTGGTCGACAGCCCAGGTCTTCCCCATGTCGTGGCGACAAGCGTTGGTTGGTAAGGCAAATAGGTGGGTTGATGATGGCTGCATGCATTGACATTTGCTGAGTTTTGCCAAGAAAGCAACTCAAACAATAGAAGCCACGTGCACTTTGTATTAAATATGGATATTATCCCATTACTTCATTACATACGTCTAGCCAGGCTCACAAAAAACTATAATATTATATTGTTGAAATTCAGTTGGAGTATCTCTTACCGTCTACTGAGACTTGGTAAGCAAGATTCGAGAGACATGCTTCTTGAAAAGAATTTCCAAAAAGAATCCCAAAATTTGGACGTGTTTTGTGCTATTTTCACGGATATAGTGATATGGATATGATACGACACGAATATGAATACAGCGATACAGAAAATTTTAAAAAATTAAGATACAATACGATACTGACACGATTAAATATAATATTATATATATAAATTTTAAAATTCTCATAAAATTAAAATATGAAATATATTAAGATAAAACATAAAATAAGCATGTTTTGTCTAAATTTTTAATCAAAATACATAATTTTAAAAATATACATAATTAGTTTATTTTAAAAAGTACGCAATGAAAAAGAATTATCCAAATTAGTTAAATATAATGACAATCTCTCGATTTTTTAATAATCTCATCCTAAAATTTTTAATTTGAGAGAAGTGAATTATTTTTTCTCTTTTTTATTTTGTCTAAAACTCGTTTTTTTAAAAAAAAAGTTAGTACAAAACTTTCTTAAATTATAAAAAAAAATTTTAAATGTGTACAAAACGTATCGACACTCCGACACTGTGTCCTTTTTTCTTTTATTTTTTTTAAAAAATTTTTGGACACGCCTATGCTGTGTCTCAGTCATGTCCGACACTGCATCGAGTAATTTTTCAAAGTGTCCATATATTATAAGTTTTGTGTTTATCCGGCAGAGGCATTGGGTCAAAATTTGTTGAATTTTCTATTTTGGGAGCAAGTTTAATTTTTTCTTCAACAGGGTAAAAGTTATAAATATTATTTAGGGATACACAGATTGATATTTCTTCCGTTATAGTTTATTTTCACAAATTATCCTTATTAGAAATGTTAAAGAAGTAAAAATAGAAAAAGGCAGCAAGCAATAAGGTGAAGGTGATGGTGATGATGGAGTAATAACAAACACGAAGGGGTAATGCCGAATGGGGTGGAAGTGGAAGAATAATGAATACCATTGCAACGTGCGGAATGATTGAAAGAACAAGGCGGGCGGTTTGGGTTTGACCGGAGACAAAAAGATAGATAAGAGTGTCCTTACATCATATGATATCTGTTCCCATTCACTTTTACCCTTTTTCTCACCTATCACAAATATGCATCACTTCACTTCACTCTATTTTCAAGATATACAGTGGTTGGATTGGATTAACTCAGCTCAAGATCGGTTTAATCTAATAAAAAAATGAATTGATTTAGTTCAGACTTATTTGAAATCATGTTAACTTCGGGTTGATCCTACGTATCAATACTTAGGATTAACCCAACCTAGTTGCCCAGGATCACTTGATCCTGGGTTGGATTTATTGGGCTGTTTTTTTTTTTTTTTTTAATAATACATGTCATATAATTTTTATTTTATTATTTTAAATTGATTATTTTAGTAGGTTTTTTTTTTATACTTTTAAGAATCTAAATATTTTTTTTTTATCTTTATTGTTTCTACATTTCTAGTATATTAATCATCAATACTCTTTATTTATTTTTTTCAAAGTTTATTTTAAATCCTTTTTGAATTTGTTATTATTTAAATTTATTATTGTAATCTTGTTAGTCAAATTATTATTTTAAATTTATTATATAGCCATATCTATTTTTTTTCTATTCATAACTTTTTGTGTGATTTAATTTTTTATTTGTTTATTACATAAGACAATCATAAATTTAAATAATTGCTCAAAAGAACACCTCAAATTTATAAATAAAAAATAAAAAGGGCACACCCGGGCTTGGTTTGGGTTTCAACTGGGCCGGTCCATGGCTGGGCTTGTCTTGAAAATGGACTCAATTGGGGCTCATTTAAAGGTCTAGAACCAACCTAGGATCGGCTATGAACAATAGTGAGCTGGCCTTGGACTAGACTTCTTGGGCTGGTCCGTGTCAATCTTGGGCCAACCCTGCCCACTTTGCACCTTGACTCCCTTCTTTCAATCTTACTTAACGAAAATAATTACAATGGATATGGTGCTTCTCTCTCTCTCTCTCTCTTGAAAGCCGCCGGTGCCATGGCGGGGGGTTTGCCGAGACCCCTACCCGTTTATTAGAATCAACTCAAGCACATGTACAATTTGTGAAACCAAAAAGAATGAGGACGCCGTCCCTTTACAAAGAATTAAAAAAAAAAACCTAAAATCGTATGCTCGGAAAAATATTATCTAGCCTAACCAAAGATGCCACTCGTCCTTCAGGCCGTAGCCATACCTCCTTGCCTCGTTGTCGGCACGCGAGATTAGCTAAAAAATATGCAGGCTGTTTTCCTTTCCGATACACATGCGAGAAAACTACATCCATACCACGTCGCAAGATACGCAACCGAGTGAGGAGGGTCTGAATCTCCCATCCGCCCTCATCCTTCGAAATAATATGCAGCACGGCATGTGCGTCAAGCTCCACCCAGAGGCGGAGGCAGCCCGCATCGCGGGCCAACTCCATCCCGCGGACAACAACAAACAATTCAGCGTAAGTATTGGTCCGATCACCCAAAAAATCAGCAAATCCCATGATGAAGCGACCACAATCGTCCCGGATTAAACCCCCAGCTCCCGAGCAGCCCAGATTACCTTTCGAAGCTCCATCCATGTTAAGCTTCCACCAGCCCTGCTGCGGCCGTTTCCACTGCACCAGCCGTGACAATCTCATCGGGGTTCTGGGGGCGTGCCCGCGCCAAACAAATGGGGACAACAAATGCCAGGCCTGCAACATTACTGATATATGCTCTGTAAATGGAGGGAAAAAGCCAAACAAACTCCCAAAATGAGCCCAAACTTCTCTCACCAAAGGACCTTGAAGGAAGAGGTGTTGGAGTGTCTCATAGCCATTGCAACACATGCATTTTGATACGATGGGCAGACCCTTCTCACGCAAACATTCATCCACCGAAAGGATATTATGCAGAATACGCCACACTAAGATTGACATGGAGGGGGTGATGGACGGATGCCATGTCTCCTTAAAAAGCGGCCGTAATATGCCCCTAACTCGAGCTGCTTCCCAGGAAGATTTGAGGGAGAAAGCCCTAGTCGAACACGGTTTCCATATAGGTCGATCATGTGAGGCCTTATCAAAGGGGACAGAACAGACTAATGCGACCAGCGGCGCTGGGAGGCACTGACGAAGCAAGACCACATCCCACTGACCATCTTTCTTGTATGTGTTTATCTTATCATGGGACACCGAAGGTGGCCTAGCCAGGTTTGCAAGAGGTTGCTCCTCGAGCCAAATATCATGCGAAAAACAGAGATTATCGCTGCCAATAGCCCAAAAATCGAGGGCTCGGCTGAAAGCCGCGCGCACTGCAGCCGGTGCCATTGTGGAGACCGGGTGCAGAGTATTTTCGTAGTAGTAGGGCAAGAACGCCGACAATACTTAGCCCTAAAAAAGCTCGCCCACAATGAGTCAGAGGTTCGGAAGCGCCACCACAATTTGGAAGAGAAAACCGCCACCATGTCAGTCAAGGCGCGGACGCCTAAGCTACCTTCATCAACTGGGCGGCATAGATGCTGCCACGAGGAACAATGTAGTTTCTTAATGGTTCCGGTGGAGCCCCAAAAGAATCTATTCAACATTCTCTTAATTTGAAGGATAACGATCTTCGGCGGGTTTAGGACTGCTAGTAAATGAATCGGCATAGCCAGAAGAACCGATTTAATCATCTGTAGCCGACCACCATAAGAGAGGAATTTCTTCTCCCAACCCCCAACCTTGGTCGCAATGCTTTCTAATAAGCTGTCAAAGTACTTAGTATGTTTCCGCCCTACGAAGATCGGGACCCCAAGATAACAGAAAGGAAAAGACTTGAGCGAGAACCCCGTAATTCGTCTGATTCATCGTTTAACACGCATCGAGGCCTTGGGTGAGACAATAAATGAGCTCTTGGCGTGGCTAATACTCTGACCCGAGGCGGCCTCGTAGTCTTGTAGGAAACCCATAATAGCCTTCAAGCTATTCACTTTTGAGTTTGTGAAGATGAGGACGTCATCGGCGTATGTAAGGTGTGAAATCCTCCGACTCCTCATGAAAATCCGAGAGGGGACTGAGTCCATCAGCGCATTAATATTGTGGGACAGATATTCTGATGCAAGCACGGTAAGGGTCGGCGATAAGGGATCGCCCTGCCGCAAGCCTCTCGTGGATTTGAAAAACCATGCAGCGAGCTACTCATTAAAAGAGAAAATCAACAGTTGGAGATACAATTTTGAACGAGTGACGTCAAACGAGGGGGAAAACCCAATCGACGTAAGATTACCTCCAAAAAACCCCAATCAACCATGTCGTAAGCCTTCGCCATATCTAGCTTCAGCGGCACATTCCAGGTGGTTTTATGCTTGCTGATCGAATGCATGACCTCCTGGGCAAGGAGGATGTTATCGCTAATTTGTCGGTTACAGATAAATCCACTTTGGTTCGGGGCGACAATTCTCGGAAGTATGTGCTTCAAGCGGTCATTCAGGACTTTTGTTAAGATCTTGTTGGTTGTGTTGCATAGACTAATCGGGCGGTAGTCACTCCATCGCACAGGGTGCTTAATCTTGGGAATGAGGGCAATAGACGTTGCCGTGAAAGCCAACGGCAGAGGAGTACCCCTGAGAAAATCCCGTACCGCCTCAAGAACGTCGTCCTTAATAATATCCCAACAGTGCTGAAAAAAGACTGCTCCGAACCCATCTGGCCCAGCCACACTGTCCGCCGCCATGCTAAACACCACATCTCGACACTCGGTCATGGTGGCCGCCTGCAACAGAAAATCGCTATCACCCGCGGTGAGGAGCGTGGGCACATTGTGCAGCAGGGAGGGGTCAGCCTGCGGCCCAGTAGTGGACAACAGCGCGCTGAAATCCGCCACCCCTGAAGCCTGTAGCTACTGTGGATCTGTGATCATGCGGTCGCCGTCTTCAATGGATGTAATAAGCGTCCGAGCCCTTTTCTCTCTCACCACCGAGTGGAAGAATCGTGTATTGCGCTCTCCTTCCAACGCCCATTTACATGACGCATTTTACCGCCAAAAATCCTCCTCAATAGCCAATGGATGGTTCCACTGTGCTGTGCAATGGTTCATCTAGATAAGGTGGGATTCGGTGGGGTGCTGATCATAAAGCGCCTCAGCTGCCTTACAGGCCTCCTCCGCTGCTTGGAGATTGGCAAAGTTATGAAAAAGACCACCTTGTTCCACTCTTTAAGGCAATGCTTCAAACGTCTTAGTTTTTTCGGCCAGCCGGAGCATCCCCACGCCCACAGTTGGGAAATTCCAGTTTGCTTGAACCGTGGCCAAGAAATCCAGGTGGCGAAACCACATAGTTTGGAAACGAAAGGCGGAAGGACCCGAGGGCGTGTTCGCGGCAATCTGTATCAAGAGGGGGCAATGGTCAGATTTGGCCCTCGGAAGGTGGCGCATGGAAGTGTTCTGAAAAGTGTCCACCCACTCGCTCGAGAAAAGTACTCTGTCTAGCCGCTGCCAAGGGCGATGATCTGTCCAAGTGTACGGGCTACCGTCAAACCCCAAATCAATCACGCCACTATCAAAAATAGCCTCAGCAAATTCTTTAATTGAGTGGTGAGCCGGATAAACGCCGTTCGACCGTTCAAAGACCGAAAGTACAGAATTAAAATCCCCTCAAATGCACCAAGGCGAAGTGTGGTCATGCCATGCGTCTCATAAAGGACTAGATAGCGGTACGCTCCGTCTTGCTGCATTTACCATAAACCATCGTTAGAAAGGCATGCTCCCGTGCAATCGGCGTATCTAATTTGAGGTGTATGAACTGCTCATCATCACAAAGGGGCTCAAAAGTAACGGACTTATCCACCAAAACCCAGATCTTATTATTACAATTCTGAACAACCGTGTCATACCCCAACCAATGACGAACGTCAAAAGCATCCCAATGAACTCGTGGATCAATTATTCCAACTATGTTGACTTTGTTAGCCTTACACATCCGGTGGAGTGATCGCTGTTTGTTGCTGACTCCCCGGGCATTCCATATGAGGACATTCATTGATTAAGGCGGGAGGAGACGGACCCAACACGTGCAAGACTTTGAGTGTGAATTTGATCAGGCCGCCCTACTGAACGTGCACGCTGGTGTCTGCCACGCATTTTGGCCTTGACAAAATCATCATTATCGACCGCAAGATCCAGCGAGGCCTCCATCTCAGGTAAATTCCACGAGGAACCCTCGTGATCGTCTTCTACCCCAGCAGCCAGAAGCGTGGCGCCTAGACACTCCTCTCCACCCGAACCAGCCACTGGTTGAAACACACAAATTGTCCGAACGGGGTTATTGCCGCCGAGGCAGAAACGTCAATGGGTTGGGCACCAATCGGCGCATCCTGCTGAACATGTGCTGGACTTTCCTTCGCTAATTTCTCACTTCGTTTCGGGATGGTTTCCAAACTCAACATAGTGTCTGTGTCATTTCTCGCAACACCATCAACACACGAACCCTCCCCCTGAGGCGAAACTGCATGGGACCGAGCCCCAGGATTGGCCTGATCATCAAACAGAGGCGTTGACATCTTAGTGTTTGTCTCTTTCTGCTGTTCAGGTGGTGGGGCGTTCCCTTCTTCAGAGGCCCTGCGTTTGTGTTTCTCAATAATCACACGGAGGTTATCAGTCTCCTGCTCAGCCTCTGCGCACTGGGGCTTCCTCTCACGACATTCTTCTACGCCATGGCCTAGATGGCGGCATTGCGAGCAATATTTGGGGCATTTCTCGTAGAGGACCGGCTGGGGAAAATACCGGCTTTCCGTACCAATCTAGATTTCATTGGGGCGCTGCTTGAGAAGATCGATTTCAACACAAATGCGGGCTACACTTGGGCGCAGTCCCTTCGCCGTAGCTTCATCCAATTTTAAGGGGGAGTCAATGAGACTAGCGATGCCAAAGAGAGCTTTCTTCTGGAACAGATGTACAGGGAGTTCCGACAATCGAACCCAAACCGGAGCTATAGAAGATTCAATTTTTGGGTTAAAATCCGGCGACCATTTGAAAACTCGCATAGGGAAGCCGTCAATGAATAGAATCTGCTTGAGCCAGATGCGCGCTAGATCCTCTTCATTATGCAGTCCGATAATCACATGTTTCACGTTAATCACTCTGATGGAATAAGCCTCTATGAGCCCAAGCTTCGCGAAACTAGAACGTATGGCTTGCATGTTAGGGTATCCATGGGAGAATTTCCCAACAAGTGCAAATTTCAGCGGCGCCGCAAGCTTCTCCGTCTCCTTGCTCGAGAAATTAATCGCCCTTCTACCCCGGTAGAGGCACGGTTTGCCGTAGTACTCATCTGTCTCAGAGAATATCTTTTTAGCAGCATGGTAGAGAGAGGCTCCGTCGGGCAGTCACCAGTTAGCGCCGCGAGGAAAGACCGTCGGCGGTCCGGCAGGTTAGGCGGCCGAGGTTCGGTGGTAGGGTTAGGGTTAGAGAGAGTGTCCGCCTGCATGGTCTCTAGAGTCCTCGATGAAAAGATTTTTATATGATCTGCCAATGGATATGGTGCTTCTCGTCTCATGTTCACCTCTAAATATTGAAATAATATTGAATTATAACATAACATAACATAAAATTCATATCACATAATATTAACATATAACATGAAATTCATATCCATTATATTAAATAATCATTTACCAAAATAAAATCAAAACCTACTAAATTGTTTATTAATCTTAGATATTAGATAGTATAAATAAAAATACTATATTTTATTATTATCTCAAAGTAAAAAATGAGATATTGATTAATAATTATAATATATGGTTAATTTTGAATATGAACTTGATATAATAAGTAATTAAATATATAAAGGTACTTAAGAATACAAAAATACATATATAAATATTTAAATAAAGAAAAAAGCTCACGAATAGAAATAATAAAAATCTAGTAGGCTTGACTCAAGCTCGAAATTGAGCTGGCTTGTGAAGCTCGCAAGCCGACTCGACTAGACTTGCACACCTACTTGTACTATGTACCGATGTACGTATTTTTAGGTTTTGTTGGCCATTTCATATGAAAGGTAAGGGAGTTAGTTTGCGGTGAATCTATTAAAATATAATTTATACAAATGCCCCTGAATTTGGCAATTAGGGACAGGTTTGAACAACACTAGAGGGCCAAGCATGGACAAAAATGCATTGTAGCTTGCTAAGAAGCCACATGTATTGTAAAAATATTGCCAACTCATCTTAAGAGAATGGAAGTGGATAGACATGCACCCTGGGACGATTATGACATGTGGCACCGGTGGAGGAAAAGGTGGGTCCTCTCTAGTTGTGTGGCTAATCGCCTCCTTAAAAATCAAATATTTGTCTCGGAGTTGGACAATCCATCCCGACATAATCTCAGAAAATATGTATTTGTCCCTATCATTTCTTATCTTATGTTAGCTTATAAATAACAAGCTAAGGGATGAAATTGGGTAACTTTTTTAGATAAAGGTAATTTTCATTAAGATAACATGATACAACATAGCTACTAGGCGCCCCAACTAATTTTGCAATTACACCAAGTTATCTCCATGCAATCCTCCATAATTATATTCAGGCTTATTTATTTTATTAATATTACGACTTGATACACAAAACGTAAGCTGTTGTAAAATATGAACAGAAGACAAGTGTATGGTCCACACGACGAAATCGTGTTGTCATCACAACGACAACACAGGTCTGATGATGTGCTTGACGGCGATTTAGATGAACCCTTAAAGGCACGATGTGCGGATGGTGCATTTTGGACACACTTCCAAGAGCATGCCCCACATCATAGGGTGCTGGCAGTACTACACCAAATGGGGTTTTATGGTGTGTACCAATGCGGCAGGATCATATACGATGCGCATCTCATCGCAACACTAGTTGAGAGGTGGCGTCTCGAAACACACACGTTTTACTTCACCGTAGGGGAAGCGACAATGACCCTACAAGACGTCCAAATAATTTCGGGACTCCCAATTGACGGACTTGCCGTGACCGGGGTGGATCGGGAGAGATCTTGGACAGAATGGCAAGAATATTGTGCTATTTATTTGGGTTTTCAGCCAGACGATGGGGAACTTAGGGGTTCGCGCGTATCCATAAACGCAATTTTGCGTCACATTACACCGATCAGAATTGATGATACAACACCGTTCCCAAATGTTGTACAATATGCACGTTGTATGACATTAATTCTTTTCGATGGGGTGATGTTCCATGATTCATCCGGGCATCTGGTATCATTACTATATGTCCAGAAATTAGAGAATATCGACGCCGCCCGAAACTATAGTTGGGGCAGTGCTGTGTTCGCATTCTTGTACCGTGAATTGTGTAATGTCAGCACCAAAGGCAAAGCCCAAATTGGTGTCCCGTTGCAGTTACTGCAGGTAACATTAAATATTTATATTTCTCATTAACTAACTTATTGCAATATTTTATTTTTGACACAAGCTTATTATTTTACAGATTTGGGCTTGGTCGCGTATCACACCAATAACACCCAGTCTTGGTGATGAACGTGTAACGATGAGGCCAATACAAACTTATAATAATCGGCTCCTTCCAATACCACCGTACGGTGCAACATGGAACAAAAAACACAACTTCACTCGCACTGTACGGTGGACTGTCCAGGTATTTAGAGATATGCTAGATAACATGACGGCTGATCAGGTAAACAAGGCTCATCGTTACACATATTTATTTATGAATATTAATTACCTACTAATTTAACATATTTGCTTTAATTTCAGTTTCTTTGGCAGTCATACAACATGAACTTGGAGAACATTCTAGCCCACTCAGATGAGTTCAACCCCCAGTTGTGGACATCACTATGTCCTCTAATCTTTTATGCTATTGTGGAGATGCATCATCCTGAACGGGTACTTCGCCAATTCGGTATGAGGCAAGACATCCCACAGGGTACAGATAGTCGGAAAATGAGCCTTCATAACATATTCCGTAGAGCACGTGGAGGCACACACTGGAAGACTCATCACGCGTTATACGTTAGTAGATGGGATAGACGACATGAAACGGTTGTGCCCCGACTACCCATTTCCAACGGAAGAGATACAAAAAATGGATATTGGGATTGGTACGGTAGAATAACTCGTCGATTCGTCTCATCATCTACTCATAGACGTGTAGAGAGTGGCTATCAACCTGGACATGCACCAACAATACAACATGTGGTATGTTGTGCAATAAAACTTGATTCATGTTACATCCATTTTTCTCTTAGATTTAAATTCATTATTTTAAAATTGGTGCAGGAGCAATATGCAGAGGCCCTTCATCTAAGTGTGCAACCTCCCCCAACCAATTTTGAAGAGGCTTTGTAAATGCATCAGCGGTTTCTTATCGGAATGATTGAACTTCGTGAAATATTTTCTCGTTTTTCGAGGGATAATCAGCCCGAAGAACAAGCATCGCCACATGATAATGCTCCGTCTACGTCCCACAGACAAAGGAGAAGCAGTAGCAGAATGTCGACAAGTTCACTTAGAGGTGATGATACTATTGGGGCCAGATATAGCTGGTCCATCCACAGTGCATACACCTCTAAATGTATATCAAGATTGCTACGTGCCTCAACCGCCCCAACAAAGTGATTGGTTTGATTCAGCTCCATACATGTCAAGCCAACAACCTTATTATGGACAGGTTGATCTTGACCTTGGCCTTGGCACGAGTCAAACATATGCACCAGAATATAATATCTCACCAATTCCATTTCCAGCATTTGGTACATATCGTGATTATGGAGAGTCTAGTTCTGCAACATCATCAAGTCGGTTGCATATGATTGCAGATAATGATGATAATGTTGAAGATGAACCAATACAAAATATGGGTGAAGAAATAAGAAGACATCGGTGCCAACGGCACCGACGCACTTGTGGGACGGGCAGTCATTTTTAAGAAATGTAATTATTATAATTAATTTTTTAAATTTTATTTTTGATTTAAATATAATTTTTTTGATGTAATTATATTTTTTTATTATACATTTAAATAATTATCAGTATAAATAAATCAGTAAATTATATATTATATATAATATATGTAGTAGTCATAATAATAATAATAATAAAATTAAAAAAAAAAGTTGAAGTCGAACTCAAAGAGTTCGACTTCACAATTTTTATAAAAAAATAAATAAATAATTGGTAAGTCGAACTCAAACTTTTACCATTGCTGTTATATAATATATATTATAATTATTTTTGTTATTTTTTAATTTTTTAATATTAATAAAATGAATAAGCCATCATATTCATAGGGGTACATTATAAGTACCAGATAAATGGGCCTGATTACCTTGGAAACAGTCCCAAATCGCCAATCCAGCGAAAGACCTGCATGTTAAACCCGCGGTGTCGGGTCTTATGACCCGATCCACTTCGGCGACCCGAATTCTGACGCTTCCTATCAACACAAAACCTGGACCATGAATTATGATAATCTAGACATTGAGATAACGCCACATGGACCAGGCAAGTAGGCACATTTGACCCTATAAACTCTCCCATTACACTGCATTTATGGACTCATTTATTACATTCTACCACATTTACTTCTCCAGATCCCACATCTATCATCTCGACTTAGACTGACTTAAGCACCGGAGGGTCTTCATCGGGAAAAATTCGGGCTAGCCTGATGTGCTTTCTCTTCTCAGGTACCACGTATTATCGAGGAGATCACTTGGAGACCACAACTGGTGACCTTCAGGGGATTGCATATTATGACCCGAATCACATATGTAGCTACAACTTTTAACGTAGGAGCTTTCTGCAAAGGCAACAACCTTTGTCTAACGAGCTCACGAACGAACTATGTAAGTACATTTGGAGCCCTGGCTTTGTTATAGATTCACCGCATGTTTATCTCATGCCAAATATGATAAACAAGTGTTAAAGTAGGGCTCTCTGTATGCTACATCCACAAGGTGCTCCCCTCTCCATTCTGTTGTTGTCCAAGTTAGTCCATTTTTCCCAATCTAAATGGGACCATCAAAATCCGACCTCCCTACATAATATATAGTTAAGTATTGTGCAGAATAAATAAATTGGAAAAATAAGTGATTATGTGTTTCATTGTGATCACATAGTATCATTCAGATGGGAAAGCCACGGTCTATCTAATGTGTTGAGTCTCTTCTGGATTGCCAAGCATAGTATAAAGGTGTGCTTTGGTATCTTGAGTGGCCTCTCTAAGAGAGAGTGCCAATGAACTTTTTGTGTTGAAGGTGAGAATAAATGTAGAGCTGTTTGTATGTTGAATTCTCTTGTTACATTCTTCTGACAAACTTGTACATCCTGAATTGGTGGAAGGTGAATTATAAACATCTGAAACCTCAACAAACTAAGGTTTAGGTCACTGCCATTATACATGTTCAAGTACGATAATCAATTTAATGTCATCTGGCAAACCTGTGATCCTCGATCCTCTAGGAAACCTGTGTATCAGCACCCCTATTGGGTGCCAGGCCTCTTGCTAGAGTTCTAGCTTTTCTCCGATTCCAATTCTGTACTATAGAGCTAGATGATGCATTCCCTCAGTTTCAACATTTCCCTCCAACCCTAAGTACCTGAATTAACATTCACATTTCATATAGAATTTGCTACTGACTTGATCGTTGGAATGTTAAACTTTTATTCCGCAAGTTCTCTTCCTTAGAAGTTTACAAAAACCTCAAGGACTTGTAAGTACGCAATTCAATGAACTCGAACATTTCCATTCCCATCAAGATTTTTATTAATGGTGAAAGATAAAGTATAAACTTGAACTAAAATATTTCAAATTTAAAGGATTCCAAATCATTTCATTCCAATTTTGAACTATGTCTTAATAAACATGAATGGATTTTAAATTTATTTCAAATAATCATTTAAAATTCTTCCTCCAAATCTTTCATTCAAATCTAAATTCATCAATCTTTCATTCAAATCTAAATTCATCAATCGAAAGAAATTTTGCGTCCAGAGGATATATATATATATATATAATTAGAGTGAAAGCGATATTAAGACCAAATAGGCGGGAGGTAGAGATGGAAAGAAAAGTGATAGGGAATGACACGTAACGTACATGTCCCCCTCACTTCCCTCTTGCTTCCCCACATACAACAAACAAACAACAACAACAACCCTTTCTCTTCAAAGCTCAAACCCTTCATCAAAAACAACTTTACTTCCTCAATTCTTACAATAAAATAAGTTAGTTTGTGGTTTGAGCTTTGTATGATGAAGAGACAGGCAAAGAGAGACCGCCACTGTCATCCCATAATACTCATCCACTTGCCTCCCTCTCTCTCTCTCTCTTTCTTTCTCTCCATTTCTCTCCTTCTTTATTATTACATTAATGTCTTTTCTTCTTGCTGCGGGAATTAAAGAGCAAAGTCAGCATCTTAAATTGAATCTGATGATTCACTAAAACTAGCAACATTGATACCACCAAAAATATACATTAATTGCACCAATTCATCAATCTACTATATATATATGTTATTAAATTTTTATATTACCTAATAGTATAAAGTATAAGAAACTAATTATACATATGAAGCGAAAATTTATGCATGCATTTAAATAAATCTAGCTTTCTTGTTGTGTGTATATTCTTTTAATGAATAGCTTCAATTTTCCATATATATATATATATTCTTCTATATTAATGAAAACTATTTATTGTAAAAAAATAAAAAAAAATAATTAAGTCTGAATATATGCATTAAACTAAATTAAAATTAAAATTTAAAAAAAAAAAAAAGAGAGTAAGAGGGAGAGTGTGACAAGAGAGAAGAGCCTCGTTGCTCGTGCTCATTTCCTTTTCACCACCTCTATATCTGTGTTCTTCCTCTTCTTCTCCATATTTACATTACACATATTTACCTTCTTTCTCTCTCTCTCCTCTCTCTCTCTCTCACACACACACAAACTGAGAGTTCTCTGCGCTGTTTCCCAAAGAAAGAACCCTCCCCCCACCCCACCCCCACACCCCTCATCATCTCTCTGTCTGTCTCATTTTTCACGCTCACCGACGATAATGGATATGGATTCTCCTCATCACAACTGGCTCGCCTTCTCGCTTTCCAACCACACCCTCTTCCAACCCTTATTCAACTCCAACTCTACTCTCAGTATGTCTCTTTTCAATCCCAATACTCCTCTTTTTTCTCACCCCCCAAAAAAAATCTTTTCTTTTTTATATATATATACGAAAAAAGAGAAGATGAAATAATTATTACATTATGTCAGTACATGCAGTAGTATATCATGGGATTTTGTTTCATTCTTGTGTAAATGTTTAATTCTCTGTAGATGGCGGGGTTGGGGATCATCAAGAACATGGAACTGGTGCTGCAGATCGTCATCTCCCGGTTCTTGGGCCGAAGCTGGAGGATTTCTTGGGTGCCGCCGCCGGAGGTTCTTCTACGGTGGCCCAGTTCGACGGTGGAGCTCCGGCAGCGTTTAGTATGCCGGGTGTAGAGATATATGATGACTCGGAGCTGAAGACTATAGCTGCTAGCTTCTTACGTGGGTTTTCTTCCACTGAACAAACTGACAACGCCCAGAAACAGCTAGCGGTGGCGCCGCCGCCGGACCCCCCGGCGAAGAAGACCGCTGAAACCTTCGGTCAGCGCACCTCGATTTTCAGAGGAGTCACTAGGTATAATCAGACACACATATATTCTAAAGTTCGGACAAGATCGAGCTAGGGTTCTTATTACAAGTCATGTGAATTTACTTCATCTGCCCATTTTAGACACAGGTGGACAGGACGATACGAAGCCCATCTGTGGGACAACAGCTGCCGGAGAGAAGGGCAAAGTCGGAAAGGAAGGCAAGGTTTGTACAAAACATGATTTAGGGTTTTTCTTACACCTGATAGATTTTTCTGAAAAACATATATAGATGATAAAATCTCTGATGATCGATATTTCTCTTTTATGGGCTACGGACACGACAAATGATCGTACCACGGGCTGTTGAAAACTCATGATTTTTGCAAACATTTCAGTTTATTTAGGTGAGTAGTACTGATTCATCACATTTCTGTCTGCTTTTCATTTTTTCCCACTTTAATGTTAGTTCTTCTGATAACAAGATTCTCCTCGGATTCTTGATTCTTGGTTACTGTCAGCATGTTATGTGGTAAAAAAATCATGTCTTTTTTTTTTATTAACTAATATTTTTGAATGATGTAATGAAAAAAAGGTGGATATGACAAAGAAGAGAAAGCAGCTAGAGCTTATGATCTTGCAGCCCTCAAGTACTGGGGTCCGACCACCACCACCAATTTTCCGGTCATCCCTCTAATTAATTCTACCTAAATTCTTACACACACAAACACACACTCCTGAGTTTTTTAATATTTAATTTTTTTTGAAATTTTATGTGCAGGTTTCTGAGTATGAGAAGGAGTTGGAGGAAATGAAGCACATGACTAGGCAGGAATTCGTTGCTTCACTTAGGAGGTTTTCATTTTACATATTATAGTTCTTGAATTATTTTAATTAAATATTTGAATTTTTTTCACATTTTAGAGTTTTTTTCATTGCAGGAAAAGCAGTGGGTTCTCGAGGGGAGCGTCCATTTACAGAGGAGTCACAAGGTCTGTGTAATTAAATCAAATTTAATCAAATCAAATCAATCACAGAACAAGTGTGATATACTTGTTTATCATCGCTATTGTGTTTTCAGGCACCACCAGCACGGGCGGTGGCAGGCAAGAATTGGGAGAGTCGCCGGCAATAAAGATCTCTACCTCGGCACCTTCAGTAAGGGTTTTCTTTTTTTCTTTTTTCATTTTCTCATGCATTTATTTATTATTTATTATTATGTAGAAAAATTACCCCACAAGATGTCAAATAGATGCACGTCGATGTTTTCAATTCTGACTAGGTTTCTATTGGCTTGCCGTGGCGGTGGATGCCCGAAAAACATCCCAATCTATCATGTTCTAATACAGCAATAAATGTCCTACGTGGCCGCTCCTCTTTGGCCTTTAAAACGGTGCTCTACATTATATTTATACATAAATAAACATCATATATGATTGAAGGCCCAACCCGACTTAGTTCAGACCCAACCAATTATATGATAAGTGTAATATACTTATCGTGTGATTTATTTGGTTTGAATTTTTTAATAATTGATTTATGTATGGAATTTACTAGGATCTCCTCACGATATAAACTTTTATTGTATTTAAAGAAAAAATACATTTTTGAGTTTATTTTTAAATAAATTAATAAAATTTCGTCTATGTTTATTGTGATTGAACAGGCACTCAAGAAGAAGCGGCCGAGGCTTACGACATTGCTGCGATTAAGTTCCGTGGTCTAAATGCGGTGACTAATTTCGACATGAGTCGATACGACGTGAGGAGCATTGCCAGCAGCAATCTACCGATTGGTGGCGCAACCAACAAATCGAAAACGTCGCCCGAATCGGACAATAGGAGCATCGACGGTCTGAATTCCGACGACAACAACAACAAGGATCTTTCCTCAGCCACTTCGTCCGTTCCATTTCCGTCCCAAAATTCTGGAGCAACCATAAGCTTTGCGCTGCCGATGAAGCAAGATCAGTCGTCAAGCTTGTGGGCAGCTCTGGGCTACCAAAGCCCTGCCAAAAACCCTAACGCAAGTGGTGGCAGTGCAGTTTTCCAAGAATCCAATGGTACGACACCGCAGTTCGGCATGGAGTTCCAGGGCAGTAACAACGAGGGCTTGATATTTAATGGCGGCAGCAATGGCTACTACGGTGTGGCGTCGTCGTCCCGGGTTGTTTCGGAGGACGGCGGGGAGTGGGTGGCGCCGGTGGGGTTGGGGCAGGCGGGAAAGCAGAGTCTGTCAGCGTTTCAGACACCAATATTTGGGATGGAATGATGTTAATGTTGTTGAGGTGGAAAACAAGGAGAGGTGGGTTGGTCAAAAAGAAAGATTGATAGTTGTTTTTTTGGCTGCTTTTTTGCATGGATTTGAAACAAAATGGGATTCACAATCATTTCATACCAACTATATATCTGCACCCACTCTGTACTAACTCAGTCTTTTTGTTATGAATCCCCCTCTCTCTCTCTCTCTCTCTCTCTCTCTCTCGATATGAATATGTATACATATATATATATATATACAGTTTTAGTATATTATTCTTCTTTTCTTTTGCTCCTTTTATTTTGTTTGTTGTCCTTTACCGACATGATTAACCTAGGTTGAAAAATTATTAGATCATATACATGAGGTTACCAGCAGCTGATAGAAGATTTGGTTCAAAATGTACAGTGGGTCGGGTTAGGATAATTCAATTTAGGGTTAATTTAATTCAATAAAAAAGTGAATTGGTTTGGTTCAGGTTCGTTTGAAATGGGGTTAACATTAGGTATTAATATCTAGAATTAACCCAACTTAGCCGCCCAGGATCACCAAGTTCGGGTTGGGTTTGGTTGGGCATAATGAAATGAATTGGTTTGGTACATGCTCGTCTGAAATCGGGTTAACATTAGGTATCAATATCTAGAATTAATCCAGCTTAATGGCCCAGGATCACCTAGTTTGGGTTGGGCTTGTTGGTTCATTAAGTTGATTATTTCAAGTAGATTTTTATACTCATAAAAATTTAATTTTTTATCTTTATTGTTTTCAAATTTTAGTATATTAATTATTGATATTTTTTTATTTATTTTTTTCAAAATTTATTTTAATTTTTTTATTTGTTGTTATTTAAATTTATAATTGTAAACTTGTTAGTTAAGTAGTTGTTTTAAATTTATTATGTAATGTTAATTATTTTTTTCTAGTCATAATTTTGTGTGCTTTAATTTTTTATTACATAAGACAATTATAAATTTAAATAATTTTTTAAAAAAACACCTCAAATTCATAAATAAAAAATAAAAAAAGGCATATTCAGGCATGGTCCAGGCTTCAACCAAGGGGAGACGGGGGGCGGGGAGGCGAACGGGGGAAGGGGAGACGAAGGGGCGGCGATAGGTTTTGGGGGGGGGGGGGGCATGTGAGGGCGGGGCGATGGGTTCTGGGGGCGGAGGTGGGTTCTGGGGTGAAGGGGTCTGGGCGGCGCGGCGGGACTAAGGGGGAAGGGGACCTGGCGGCGGCGCCGGGGTGGGTGGTTGGATTTTTTTTTTTCAATAATTAAAAATAATATATTATTAAAAATATTTTATATTATATAAAATAATATTTTTTACTTTTTAATAAAAGTTTGATATATATAAACATTAATAAATTATATACATATAATATATTATATAAAAAAATAATATTTTATTAAAAAAAAATTATGCCGACTTGTAGGATGGGCGAGTGTATTACACTACATACTTTAAGGGGGTAAGTTACTCATTTTTTAAAAATACGAGGAGGTAATTTGGTATTTTTTTTTCACATGGGGATATATTGCACATTTTCTATATCACAGGGGGTAGCATGCATTTTTTCCCAAATTTTAGGGGAAGATGGTATAATTATTAAAAAAAAATAATAATAAAGGAAGCAACAAGAAAATTTCTTATACATGTCATGTATAAGAATTTTGTTTTAACAAAAAATGTAAAGTTGATGTGAGTTTTATGTATATGAAAATACGATATAACATGTAATTATAGTCGTATGATACGAAACTTAAATTGGTGCGAGTGTAAATTGCATCTTCGACTTAGGTCAAATATTTATGTTTGCGGCAAAATTATACTTTCAGTTCTGTAGATAGGAGTTCAACACTCTTAGTCATTTATTTTATGAAATTTTTAAAATGGTCTCAAATTGAAAAAAATCGACGTCCTTTGATTTACGGGATTTTGAAATGATCAAAAATTGGGAAAACTCAACACATTTTAAGATTCTGTGAAAAATAAACGGCAATGATACATGTAATGAGCATGTTCCATGTTAGTTTGGTTGTCCACACTACTAAGGGACACGCCCATTGCACATATCATTGTAGTCTATTTTTGGATGGAAATTTGGACAGGAAATTAAATGTGTTGAGTTTTTTAATTTTGAGATTATTTGAAAATCTCGTAAAGCATAGAACTAAATATGTTAAATTTTTTCAATTTTGAAATCATTTTTAATTTTTTTATAAAATATGAGACTAAAAATATAATTTCGCCAACGTTAGAATTTGGAATACTTTTGTTCAGTACTTAGGTCAGCGTGAATTGTAAGAAAAACCTGCAAACTGAGTAGCAACTAAAGTTGGGATTTCGTAAATAAAAGCAAGTAAAAAAAAATTGGGATAAGTGCGATTTCACCCTAAACTTAGCTAGTTAAGTGGTTTTGATCCTCAAATATTTTTATATTGCAATATTGATCTTCAAACTATTATATTTTTTGTCGTTCTGTTATCTTAACCGTTAAAGTTAACGGAAGATTCAGGTTTAGTGTAAAAAATTGTCATTTTACTCCATTTTGTGCTATTTTTGAAGTTGTAGTCCAATGCACCTTTTTTTTTTCATTTTTCTTCAAACTTCAAGATAGAAAAAGCCAAAAAAAAAAAAAAATCGGGTTTAGTGTAAAAAGTTGTCATTTTACTCCATTTTGTGCTATTTTTTAAGTTGTAGTTCAATGCACTTATTTTTTTTCATTTTTCTTCAAACTTCAAGATAGAAAAAGCCAAAAAATAAAATAAAATTAAACAACAAATCTTCTATATAATCTTATTGTTTTAGTCCTCAAGAATGTTTTAGTAGTGCATTTTTCACAAAAAAGGTTATTGATAATATTTTGTTATTTAGAGGGTGTTTGGCTAAGGTTTTTTAAAACAGCTTATAAGCTCCTACACTTATAAGATATTTTAGGAGCTTATAAGATGTTGGATCTTATTTTAAAAATAAGGCCTAAAGTGTTTGAATAAAATAAGATGTTATAACTTATAGGGTAAATTACATCTACCTCCCTTGAGGTTTGGCATAATTACAAATACCCCCTCGTTGTTTGAAAAATTACAAATACCCCCCTGAGATTTGTAATTTTTAACTAGAGGCCTGAAATTGATCATTTTGCCCTTCAATTTTTTTATTAAATTTGTAGAAATATCGGTCAAGGCAAATTACATTATTGCTCCTCTGTGTAAAAACTTAAGAAAATTCGCCTGTACATTGTAGTCCAAATTTTTTTTTTAAAAATTAAATAAAAATAATTTAGTGCATAAGGGAATTTTGGTCAGTTCACCCATAAAATTTTATGGAAATGGGTTATTTGTTAGACGGTTACAAACCTCAGGGGGGTATTTGTAATTTTTCAAACAATGAGGGGGTATTTGTAATTATGTCAAACCTCAGGGAAGGTAGATGTAGGGGTGGCAGACGAGTCGAGAGCTCGCGAGTCGGCTTGAGTATGTGCTCGACTCGAGCTTGAGTTTTTCAAGCTCGAGCTCAATTGTCTCTGTTTTTTTTTTTTAAAAAAATTATATATATATTTTTTAAAATTTTTATATGTTTAATTTGATATTCAATACTTTATCGATTTCATACTAAAAATTGATCATATATTATAATTATTAATCAATATTATATATTTTATTTTAGATAATAATAAACTATGGTATTGGTACTTTTATTTATAAATTTAAATTTTATATTTATAAAAAAAACTTAATCAATAATTTAGTAAATTTTAATATTTTTTTATAATAATTATTTAATATGACACATACAAATTCTATGTTATATTTTAGGGGAAATTGCAAAATTAGTCCCGTATCTTAAGGAGAGTGGCGTTTTTAGTCCCATAACTTTGACACTAGCAATTTTAGTCCTGTAACTTCTGAAAACGTAGCAATTTTAGTCCTCCGACCGAATCTGGGCGAATTTGGCCAATTTTGGACGATTTTACCCCTTTACAGCTTTAAAATGAGCATTTTAGTCCATTTCTATTTATGTTGGCATTTTATCACCCATGCTCCGTAGAAATGGTATCAGATTCTAGGTTTATTGAAGAAATATTTGTTTATATTACATATTGATATTTTATCCCTAACGGAGGAGATCTTTAAAAGTATGGAACCGAACAAAAGTTCGAGTTACACTGAAAACAGGGAGTATTTTCAGATTCTGAAAATACAAAAAACAGAATTTCTTATGGAAATTCTTAGAAATATCACCAACAGTCCGAGGTTGGTCGATGCGTCATTTCTTCCTAAAGAAGAAAGAGAGGAATGGCATAGACATCGCCATGTTCGAGAGACGTTACCGGGAAATGCAGTAAGACGTCTACAGGGAGCTGAGATCCATGGAAGAATCCCAGCCAAGAGATCCGGAACAGGTAGATTCCTGAAAAAATACAGTTCTAAAAATAATGATTAAAGGAACTGATTGGAAGGAACTCGAACCGGATACCTCGAAGTACTCTCAGGACCTTAGAGAGGTACAAAAGACAGTTCAAGACTATGGACATAGGCTAATCCATATACCTATGAAATTAGACCTCTTGAACCAAAAGATGGATGAGATCTTAAAAATCCTACCAGATCTACAGAAGGATCTTACAGATCTGAAGATTGAGGTTACAGATCTGAGAAGAAATCAAAGGAATACCCCTGAGACATCCAGATCTCATCAGGAACGCATCAGGGACGCCCTTGGACCAGTATCTTTCCTACATCAGAAAGGAAAGGCGAAGGAGATCTCGAAGCCAAAGACACAAGAGGAACAAATCATCGAGATCATCAAATCCATAAAATAATGGAGATATCTAGAGTGGATCTATCGGATCTACAAGAGTTAGCTGAATCCTTTTCTCAACTGGGGATTGTGGATTTAGTTAATATTCAAACCAATGAGGTCGCTCCAGCTTTACCACCGCCGGAGGGAAGCACAGGCTCAAATGATCCACCACAGGATCAGCCAATGAGAGAAGGTACAGATTTTCACACCAATGCTACCCCTACCTTCGTGGGGACAAGATTGCGAGAAAATCCAGGAAGAAATCCAAGACGAGTGCCTGAAAACACACCATGGGCAAGGACCATGCTCCAGCCCTTACACCCATATGGCACGGTACTCAACCTGGATGTTATCGACTTCCGAAACATCGAGAAGCTGATAGATGAATGGGTTGCAGCCATGAAAATTGCAGCAACTACGTTGGAACTAGACAAGGATAACTTCATAAAACTTTTGGAGTTAAGCTTAGAAGGGTCGGTAAAGATCGGATGGGATAATACCCCAGAAGAGACCAAAGCAAGCATCCTTAAGGGAGAGTCTAAAAGTGCAATCGCGGATAGGCTCGGGAGGCTAATCAAGATCCATTTCATCGGAGATGGATACTTCGAAGGAAGCAGAACGGAAAAGGCTAGGGAGTATGCACAAGCTCTCTTTGGTCTCGAGTTAAGAAGTATCTGTGCTGTAGACGAATATATCTATTGGTTCCGCAAATACTTCTTCCAGAGTGGGGTAACAACCGAAGTAGCCGCCCCAATGTTCTTTGCAAAGATCTGCAGCCCGTGGAGGGAAATGTTGATACAATCTTACAAAGTACCTGCAGGGCAGCTGGATTCAGTTGCAAGGAGGATGTCTTTTCTTAAAGACAAACTGAAGGATTGGTGTTACCAAGCATCCGTCCAAAAGAACATGAAGAGACTGAGAGGTAAAATCAAAAGAACCCCTCTCTGTTGTGATAATAACGATTTTCCAACTATTATAGGGGAATCAAGCGAGCAAAAGAAGAGGAGAAAGCAAGGTGGTGACTCTTATTCCAGGAGTTCCAGAAAATCCTCTTTTAGAAGAAGATCATGGTGGTCTAAATCAAAAGTCAGATCATACAAATCTGGACAGAAAACAGGACCAACAAGGGTTTCATCCCAAGGATCTAGACGATCAGAGGCGAAATCCACAGGACGAACCCCTACAAGAAGAACTTTCAGAAGAGCCCATACCCGAGCTAATGAAAGTTTTAAGGATTGCAACTGCTGGACGTGCGGAGCAAAGGGACATATCTCCCCAGATTGCCCGCAGAAACGTGGTGAATTACGCCAGTTTGAAGCCACAAACGACATCCTAGATGCAGTCTACTATGGTGATTTGGTACCAATCTACCAATTCGAAGATCTTCCCTCAGATGAAAGCATCTACGAGGAAGAAATAGAAAGTGATTCGGATGGATCTTCAACCGAATCAGAGTAATTACAACGAAGGAGATAGGCTCCAAACCTCAGATAGCCTATCAGGATTCTTTTCAAAGTTGACGGTATCAAACAAAACCATGGAAAGAATCATGAGACAAGACTCTAATCTCAGCCCATATGACGGATTTAGGATTGGAGGAATCGGAAGAGTCCTTAACCAGATAGGACTAAACCAGAGGAAACATCATATCATCTACAAAGTAAGTTCAGGTGAGTTTGCAATTCCTATGGAACTTACTGGTAATGTTATGGAAATGCAGCTTATTCCTAAAGAAGAAATTCTTGAAGAATTAAGTAAACTTAGAGAGGAAGTAGCGGTTACTATGAAATGGATCCATATAGGAGCTATTGAAGTAGTAATAAAAGTAACTTTTAAGGAAGGAATTGATTCAGAAATACATCTGTCAATAATGGATAAAAGAATCAATAACTTAAGAGATGGTTGTCTTGGGACAATGATAGGAAATTTGTATGCAGGAAAATTGATGTTTGATATTCATCCTAGGATAGCATACAACCTAGCAGACCAAGATTTCAGTAGAGTCTTAACCCTTCATCAGGATTTTAAAAGAAAGGATCTTATGAAAGATGGGAATAGACCATATTCTATAACATATAGAATAGCTTACGCCCTTTCCAACACACATCATTCTGATTTATTTCTTAGGAAAGAGTATATTGAAATTCCTAGAATTTTCAAGGAATTCGCTAAGGTAATGACACCGGATCCTATTAGAATACCTAGAATAGGTGGTGTTGATATCTTGATAAAAGATCACCCGGTTTTTAGATCGAACCCTTAGTTCTAAAACTGAATTTAATAGCAGGATGTCCTTTTCAGAAGATAGGATTATGGCCTATAAGGGAAAGGAACCCGAGTTGTTAAAGCCTCGAGCTATTAGGGTGGATAACGTAAAACTTAGGTGCCCTGAAGGCTGGAAACAAATCCAAGTTATATTTGACATCGCTAGAACAGAAAATTGTTTTCCCTGTGATGACTTATACCATCTACAACAACCTGTTGTGGGAAAATATGAAGGAATGCTAGAAATAGCAGGCCATGAGATTATTGTTACAGGTGTTGCAGGACGAGAAAATGGGATAATGACTCTAGGAATAAATTTCCTTGAAGATCATAAACCATGGGGAAGGAAAGGTAATGGTATGGAATTCAGTTTGGATGATTATACCATTAGAATTGAATGACGAGCCCCTTTTCTATATACATATCTGTTGGTATGTTGTATGAACAATATAAGTCAGAATATTTTGCAGCTTATATTGACTCAGGATCAGGGATTTGCACGGCAAAACCTGGTGTTTTCCCTAGCGAAGCTATGGAATCCTTACCCATTATTGCAGGAAGGGATTTTTCACAAAAAATTCTTGTACTCAATAAGGGTATACGAGAAGCAAAAATCATGATTGGAGGAGCATTTGGAACACCCTGGTTCAAGGTAAAGACGCCTCCTATTTACTTTCATGATACAGGAGCAGATATTTTGTTAGGTAATAATTTCATCCAAACCTTTGCAAAATATGTCCAGGATAACCACAAAAATCTGTTGATTTTTACTACTAACTGTGGTAGCGAGATACAGGTTTTACGAAGAGAAAAGGCATTTAACAGGATAATGCCCATAAATTTTCGCAGCAAACGTGGTGATGATGCCAAATTAACCCATCCAAAAATGCAGGATAAAAGAAAATTTGGTAAGGCTCTTTTGTCTTTCAGGCAACAGGGCTTTGATGAGGCTTCGGAAGAAGATCTTAGGATCTTAAAGGAAGCTATACAAGAATGCAGGTCGATGGACATGGACGGAGAAAGTAAACTTTCTCTCGAGAATGTCAAGAGACTTATTCAAAGGAATTTCAGTGAGAATCCTTTGGCATGGTGGGATAAAAACAAGATCGAGGCTACTCTAAAGGTCAAAGAGGAATGCAAGTACGAGTATGTCCGATACAAGCCCATCCAAATGAACATGAAGGATAAGAAAGATATGCAGGAGATCATCAAAGAGCATATCAATCTTAGACTCATTGAGCCTGGAGTCTCTGCTTATAGTAGCCCTGGTTTTCTGGTAAGAAATCATGGTGAGATAAAAAGAGGTAAACCCAGGTTAGTTATTAACTATCAAGGCATCAATAGAATATTACAATTTGATGGTTATTATATCCCAAGTAGAGAACACTTAATTGATTGCATTAAAGGTGCTAAAGTGTTTTCTAAGTTTGATTGCAAATCTGGATTCTATCAGATTAAGATGGAAAATGACTCAAAGAAAATATACTGCATTTTCCACACCTCATGGACAATATATCTGGAAGGTACTTCCAATGGGACTTGCCAATGCACCCCAGATATTTCAAAGAAAGATGGATAATCTTTTCAAAGACTATCTAGAGTTTATGTTTGTTTACATAGACGATATCTTGATTGCATCTAAAAATATACAGGATCATATTAGACATCTTGAAATATTTTCCGATGCATGCCATAAGGAGGGACTAGTGCTCTCCGAAAAGAAAGCCATTATAGCTGTCAATAAAATTGGATTTTTAGGAATTCTTATTGACGAGGCAGGTATTGAGTTACAGGAACACATTGTAGAGAAGATTCGCAATTTTCCTGACACTCTTAAAGATAAGAAGCAACTCCAAAGCTTCTTAGGAGTTGTCAATTTTGCAGGAATCTTTATCAAGGACCTTGCAAAATACAGAAAGGATTTCCGTCCACTCCTGAAAGAAACAGAAAGTTCAAAGTGGAAATGGGAGGAAATTCATACGCAAAGGGTCCGGGAGTTAAAACAGATTTGCAATAGCCTGCCAAAGCTTGCAATTCCCCAAGACGAAGATGAGTTGGTAGTTTACACGGACGCCAACGATTACAGATGGGCAGCAGTGCTCATGAAAAAAACGGCTACTGGCGAAGAGCCATGTAGATACTCAGGAGGGTTGTTCACCGAACAACAAGCCAAATTATGGCATATTAACGAGAAGGAATTCTTTGCAGTTTGGAAGGCTTTCAAAAAATGGCCTTTGTTCTTACTAGCCAAAGAATTTACATTAAAAGTTGATAATACGAATGTTAAGGCTTTCTTAAAAAAAAATAAACTTGAATCAAAGATTGAGAAAGCTCGTATTATTAGGTGGCAGGCAGAATGCCAATATTATTGTTATGATATTGTCATTATCAAATCTCACGAAAATGTTCTTGCAGATTTTCTTAACAAGAGATGGAGGCAGCTGAAGCAGACTCCATTATCATCAGGCTCAGACACCTCAGGGAGAACCTTGAGGAGATTGATAAGAGATTTGGACAGCTAACAATTAAAGCCCAAATAGCTGGCCAAGTCCAACGAGCTGATCTGGACACCGTCCAGAGCGCCATCAGGAGTACCAAACTTGCTGCAAGCTCGTTATGGGACGACCTACTGGAACCAATTCGAAAGGCGTCATCTTCGGTGATAGCCCGAGAATTAAGAGAGCAGGGCTCCAAACCTGCAATTAGAGAACAGGGCTCTAAAACCTGTAGCGGCAGATTCAAGTACTGCTTGCACAAGGCCATCGCCAGACTCTGGTGAACAGGCAAAAGTTGAGTTACAGGAAGTGCAAACTCCTGATAATTCAAGTCAACCCAGCACCTCTGGGGTAAAAGAGGAAGAGATTAACCTTAGGCCAATGACGGGCACCTCTAAGGTTAATACTAACGAAGCTTTATCTTCTGTTTCCGCTTGGCAGGATTATCAGAGATCATGGGAAAACTTGTTTCCCGTAAAGGTATAAGCCCAGGCAAGACCATCGTAGACACATCCGGAAAATATAACAGAATCTGGATGATCGAAGGGTCTAAACCAGAAGAGGTACGAGAGTGGTATGATTTTGGAGCCCTTGCTTTAGTTCATACTACGTCACCAAGCTTTCCGGAAATCTCAAAGCTTCCGGAATGGATTAGTGGGGCGGTATATGACGCATGGCAAAACAATCCCCACCTTAAACGAGGAGATATTTTGGAGCTCAAGTTCATTTCCATAGCTCCAGAAATCGCAGGAAAAGGGTCTCACCCAGCATTCCATTTCATCAAATTGCAGAGACCAGACATGGTAGCATTCAACCGAGTCAAGGCTGCCACAGGAGAGGCTCCCCTGGTATCTTCCCTTAGTGAAGATGACATATCCACCAGAAGAGCATGGGGATACTGGGTCTGTCTCACAGAGATGGATAAAGTCAAATATCCATTTAAAAATATTTTCCAATAAATTAAATGGGTCATTCCTGTTAAACTCCATGACAGGAAAAAGCACTGAGTTTGCAGAAAACTTGTTTTGAAAAGAAAAGAATGCTTATATGGGAAAATAAGTTGCCTGCAACAGAGAACACAAGGAAGAAGGCATGCAACATGATGCATGTAGGACAATGGCATAACCACTTATGCCCTTGTTGTGAAAAACAGGAAAAGCCTTGTTCGGAACAAAGATTCGAGTAACTCAAAATAAACCCGAACCAAGACCAAAGAAGGGCAAAAGAAAGGATTTTTACAAAGGGAGGTAAAACCCTCAGATGTAAAAAATCAAAAAGGGGACTGTCGGCAGAAGAAGACAAAAGGGCCAACAGTCAGAAAGACAAATGACACCAGCTGGCAAGCACATGGCCGACAAGGCATAATGACCACAGCTGGAAAGATGAAAGACAAAGTTGGTGACGAAACGCAGTGACGCCACCAAAAAACAAGATTGAAGTCCGGGTTTGAAGTCCACGGACTATTATAAATAGAGAGATAGGAAGCAGATGGAGATCATCAGAAAAACTTCTCCAACTCTTCAGAAAAATAAATCGTGTCTTTAAATTCTCTAAGTATTAGATATCCAGTGTATGGGGTTATCCCCAACGTGTCAAGTCCTCTTATCCATGAGAGGCTAAATAGTTTTCTCCTCCGATAGAGGTATAAGATATCTATGTAGTATTTCAAGTATTTCTTCAATAAAATAAAGGCTTCTATTCAATGTGTTTATCCAAAATTCTATTAAGTCTCTATTTCGAAGTACTTTTACACCCTAAGGTAGGAAACGAAATAGGGTTGTGCTGTTTGTTGCTGAAGGAGCCAAGTACCTGCGAACCATCTGCTGCGGTAGTGTGGTTGGAAAAGAGCCGTAAAAACGAGGACTTGGAATACCGGTGGCAAGGCGGTCAAAAACCAGGTATGAATTTATAGAGGCTTAATTTTATTTCGGAAGCATGTTGGGCCTTACTAAGAGCATGTGATGGACTATGGAGCTTTTTCCATCAAAAGGGCAAAATGGTCATAAAATGGGCTAAAGGACCAAAACTGCAAACAGTTGAAAGATACAGGACCAAAATCGCCATACCCAAAGTTAGAGGACTAAAATTGCCAACCCCCTATACTTATAGGACCAAAATTGCAATAAGCCCTATATTTTAATATTTGTTTATAACCTCTTATACTCTTTTAAATTAACAAGTCCTAACAATTAACTTATGATTTTTTGTATCTATTTGTGACTTTTATATTTATAGCAAAATACATAGTATATACATTATACAATCTATAAATTTACTTATAAATTTATGTCAAAACTTAGTAATTCCCATGAATTAATCTAAAGATGATGATGATGATGATGATGATGATGATGATGATGATAATAATAATAATAATAATAATAATAATAATAATAATAATAATGACGATGATGATGGTAACATCGTTGAATAATTTTAATTATTTTAATTGTTATTTATTATATATAATGAGATCAACAAGCTTACTCAACAATTATAGTAAGTTTTAATAATTTCTTTAAAATAATTATTTAATATAAAAAAATTCTATGTTATATTTAATATCTATTTATAACCTCTTACACTTTTTTAAATTGAAAAGTCCTATAATTAACTTATGATTTTTTATATCTATTTGTGAGTTTTATATTTACATCAAAATACATAGTATACATTATACAATCTATAAATTTTACTTACAAATTTATGTCAAAACTTAGTGATTCCCATAAATTAATCTAAAGATGATGATGATGATGATGATGATGATGATGATGATGATGATGATGATAATAATAATAATAATAATAATAATAATAATAATAATAATAATAATAATAATAATAATAATAATAATAATAATAATAATAATAATAATAATAATAATAATAATAATAATAATAATAATAATAATAATAATAATAATAATAATAATAATAATAATAATAATAATAATATAATAATAATAATAATAATAATAATAATAATAATAATAATAATAATAATAATAATAATAATAATAATAATAATAATATATAATAATAATAATAATAATAATAATAATAATAATATAATAATAATAATAATAATAATAATAATAATAATAATAATAATAATAATAATAATAATAATAATAATAATAATAATAATAATAAATAATAATAATAATAATAATAATAATAATAATAATAATAATAATAATAATAATAATAATAATAATAATAATAATAATAATAATAATAATAATAATAATAATAATAATAATAATAATATAATAATAATAATAATAATAATAATAATAATAATAATAATAATAATAATAATGAAATCAACAAGCTTAATACCCGTTAGTAAGTTTTAATATTTTTTTAAATTCTATGTTATATTTTAATATTTATTTGTAATCTCTTATACTTTTTAAATTGACAAGTCCTAACAATTAATATATATATATATATATCTTCTATATTATTATAATTTATAATAATATAATTTTATTAAAAAAATATACCAATAATTAAAAAAATATACCAAATACGAGCTCGAGCTCGAGGAGCTTAAGTAAGCTGAATTTAGCTCGAGCTCGAGCTCGAGCTCATTATAAGACTCGAACTCGAGCTCGAGCCATAAAATTCAAAATCGAGCTCGACTCGTTGCCACCTCTAGGTAGATGTAATTTACCTAACTTATAAGATCTTAGGATGTTTGGCATAATAAGGTCTTTTTTATGCAAAATGACAAAAAAAGACATGTTACTATTAGAGTCAAATAAGTTGTCATTTTTTAAATATTTTGTATAATATTTTAAAAAATACTTTCATAAAGTATAACCTTAGTTTAACTTTTAATAAAAATCTAACAGATCATATTTAAAAAAATAAGAAATATGATAATTATTACCTAATATTTTTGAATAAAAATAATATATACATTAGTGTTATCGAATATTGACATTAATATATAATTAATATTCTATTTGTTAACAAAATGAATTTTCTAGTCGTATAATTTTAAGTCGTTAATAATAATAATATATCAATAGAAATCTTATTTTTGTTTCATAAATAATAATTTATTAATAATGAAACAATTTCCCTTTTTCAATTGAAAGAAAAATAAACACTAATAAAATGCTTTAAGTTTTACGAGAGAAAGTATATTTGTATGTGTGGAGAGAAGTGTGTGTGTGTGTGTGTGTGTGTGAGAGAGAGAGAGAGAGAGAGAGAGGGAGAGGGAGAGAAAGAGTCTGAGAATGTGTGCATGTGTATTTTGAGATTTTATAAGCTCTTTAATAAAAATTTGCCAAACGATTTTTTAAAGCTTGATGAGGAGAAAAATACTATTCACAAAAAGGCCTTCCAACTTGTGGTAAATTATGCAAATACCCCAAAGGGAGGTTAAAGGAGGAGTTGAGGGGAGTTAAGAGATGGAAGTTAAGAAGGGAGTGGGCACGCAAAATGACTGTCATACCCTCAGCAGATCATTTTTAGGCCGTAGGATCAAAGGGCAAAATTGTAACTTCACCCCCAAAAAACTACTATAAATAGGGGGTGAATTCATTTGTAAAAGGATCTCTTTTGACATATATGGAATTTACACTTTACACATTTATTTACTTTTTCTAGCTTCTTGTGTTGGTTTGGTACAAACATGCGTAGGCTACGACTTTCCAAATTTTACACCATCAGCTTGGCGCCATCTATGGGAACCAGTCTAGGCATCGAAGATGAACACCAGATCAAGGGCAAGAAGCGTGAAGGGAGGCAGGAAGAGGCCGAGGCTCACGCCTCGAAAAATCCTCTAGCGCGGAGCCAGGAGGGAGAGAGGAAGGAAGAGGCCGAGGCCCACGCCTCGAAGAGTCCTCCAGCGCGGAGCCAGGAGGGAGAGAGGAAGGAAGAGGCCGAGGCCCACGCCTCGAAGAGTCCACCGGCGCACCGCCAGGAGGAAGTCGAAGAGTCCTCCAGCGCGGAGCCAGGAGGAAGAGAGGAAGGAAGAGGCCGAGGCCCACGCCTCGAAGAATCCTCCAGCGCGGAGCCAAGAGGGAGAGAGGAAGGAAGAGGCCGAGGCCCATGCCTCCAAGAGTCCACCGGCGCACCGCCAGGAGGAAGGGAGGAAGGAAGAGGTCGAGGCCCACGCCTCAGAGAATCCTCCAGCGCGGAGCCAGGAGGGAGAGAGAAAGGAAGAGGTTGAGGCCCACGCCTCGGAGAATCCTCCAGCGCGGAGCCAGGAGGAAGAGAGGAAGGCAGAAGCAAGGCTCCTCCCCAGTAGGAGGCAGGAAGAGGTCGAGGCTCCTCCCCAGCAGGAGCAAGGCCGCGCCCCGCGCACCAAGGAGGAGGAGAGGCAAGAATAAGTCAAGGCTCCTCCCCAGCAGGAGGCAGGAAGAAGTCAAGGTTCCTCCCCAGCATGAGCAAGGCCGCGCCCCGCGCACCAAGGAGGAGGAGGAGCAAGAAGAAATCAAGGCTCCTCCCCAGCAGGAGGCAGGAAGAAGTCAAGGTTCCTCCCCAGCAGAAGAAGCAGGAAGAAGTCAAGGCTCCTCCCCGGCAGGAGGCAGGAGGAGGTCGAGGCTCCTCCCCAACAGGAGCAAGGCCGCGCCCCGCGCACCAAGGAGGAGGAGAGGCAGGAAGAAATCAAGGCTCCTCCCCAGCAGGAGGCAGGAAGAGGTCGAGGCTCCTCCCCAGCAGGAGCAAGGCCGCGCCCCGCGCAACAAGGGAGAGGAGAGGCAGGAAGAGGTCGAGGCTCAGCCTCCACCCCCAGTTGTTCAGGTAACTCCCGAGACCCTTCGCCAGTCGGTGAAGGATGCATACGCCCAAGCCGGCCGAAGGCTACAGAGGAAGAGAAAAGGTCCCCTTAGGGCAGAAGGAAGTAGGCGTGAACGTAGGCCTGTGCCCCTGGAGAATTTAGCTCAAGCGCTCGATGCAGCCAAGCTACAAGGATTGAGATCGAGACCATAGCACGGAGAAACGCCACTACTTGGAGAAGGAGGTCGAGGAGCTGATCCGAAGAGATGAGAAACGCCACTACTTGGAGAAGGAGGTCGAGGAGCTGATCCGAAGAGATGACTTACGAGAATTCGTGGGACAAGGGAAACAAAAGCTCCAAGAAACCGCTTCTGGAGACAGGCACGTGGTATATGGGAGCGAAGCAGGAAGCAGAATGAGCTAGCAGGGACAACCTCCCAACTGCTTGAGTTATGAGGGTTACCTCGGGAGGCCCAATAAGAAGAGATGCGAAGCAAGAGTCGCTCAGAGAGAGAGGCAAGATGAAGGAGTGGCATGAGGACAAAGCCAAAGTCGCTCAGAGAGCAAGGCAAGTTGAAGGAGTTGCAGAAAGAGCAATAGAACGTGATGCCAAACCATACCATCTTTGGCGAGAAGGCAGCAGCATCGCCAGCGGATCCAAAAATGAGTTGGAGTGCGATGCACTGAGCAAGGGGAGAAAAGCTGACTAGCGTCATGAAAGCGACGTGTGCAGGGGGAGAAAGCAGGAGTGGCTTATGTGAGGGCGGATAGCGACGTCCAACCTGTGGTCCAGCAGTAAGAGGAAGGCTGCAAAGCTAGGGGAGCAGATGACCAAATACTCACCAAATATCCAAGGGTTAAGAAGGAAGCCGTCATCCCAGTGGAGATTGGAGAAGAGACACTCCGAGTGAAGTGCTATGAGCCGACTGGCAACGAAAGTGAAATGAGAGTCGACCTGGATCTTCTGGAGGAACTAAGGAGCAGCGCAAATATCAGAACTGAAGCATACAGAACGTTGATGGCAAGAGCCTACAATGAGAGAGTTAGACACCGAGGCTTCCAAATGGGCGACCTCGCGTTGAGGACCGCTGATGCCACGGATAACATTGGAAAGCTTGACGCCAAATGGGTTAGACCATTTCAAGTGATTGAGATTGTGGGGAAAGGAACGTACCACATGCAAAAATTGGATGGAAAGGAAGTACCGCGTACATGGAACGTGGTCAATCTGAAAAGGTATATTGTATAAATTTTTCTCGGTGTAAATTATATGAAGTTTTATAATACTTTCTTGTACCTCAAATGGTGGTAATGAAATTTTCTTTTTGACAAATTCCTATCGCCTATATGTTTTAATTTGTTGCAAAAAAAAAAGAGAGAGGGACTGCCTCTCACCGGGGGACTGCCCCGAGACAATAAAGAGAGGGACTGCCTCTCATCGGGGGACTGCCCCGAGATAATAAAGAGAGGGACTGCCTCTCATAGGGGGACTGCCCCTAATACTTAAGCATAATTCAAAAAGAGGGGGATTGCCCCTGGCAGTATTTAGTTTAATATTTTTGCTTGTAAGAGGGGGATGACCCTTACATTTGTATTTTACCTGAAAGAGGGGATGACCCATCACCTTAGCATCTTGTTTGAAAGAGGGGGATTGCCCCTCACAGTATCTAGTTTAATATTTTTGCTTGTAAGAGGGGGATGACCTCTTACATTTGTATTTTACCTGAAAGAGGGGATGACCCCTCACCTTAATGTTTTTGTTTGAAAGAGGGGGATTGCCCCTTACAGTATTGAGGTTAATATTTTTTCTTGTAAGAAGGGGATTGCCCCTTTCATTTGAAAGTTAATTCGAGAAAAACAACTTAACATAATAAGCAATAGAGAAATAAAATTTGATAGCATAGTAAAAAAAGAACCTTTGTGAAATTCCAAATGTATTTTGATAAAAAGAACTCTTAAGAAGTTCCTCAAATGACAAAGAACTCCCGCAGAGTTACAAAGTGTCCCAACCAAGGGAACTCCCTACAGAGCTCTCGAAGAGATCAATATGATGCGCCGCGACGCAAGGTGATCTAAATGCAACGCAACGCCACACAATTACAACAACCATTAAAGGGGCAAGGCCCCCCTCGCCACCACGGCGGCATAACGAGATTGCGGAGGATGAGGGAGGGAGCAACAACATCTCCCTTCCATGACGAAAAGTAAAGCACACCAAACCTCTACGAAAAAACGTGTTACAACTGTGGAGAGGAAGGGATAGAGGAGCGAGTCCTTAACAACTCTCCCAAGGATGAACCAGATATCGAAAAGCCGCAAGAGAGGAGGGGGCGCCGAGATCCTGCAAACACCGGAGGAAACTCTTCGAAGTACGCAAAAGAATTAGGAGAGAAGTGGCTGACGCACGACCTCGAGGTTTGAAGCGGGGGGCTTGCGCTATCAAATGAAATCGAGGAAGTTTCCAATTCCGGGAAAATCTAGCAAGTCAAATGAATGTTCCTAGTGCCACAAACCAAAATCACCTCGTGATCAAAATCAAACACTTTAGCAAGCAAGAGAAGAGGAAGGAGGGGCAACAAGACACCTTCAACTGAAATCCGACCGAGGCGGGGGGCCTCGGCCACATCCAGGCCGGGGCTTGTGCCTCGGTCAGGCCATTATCTACCATCGACGGATCCGCCATTGACGGATCCTTGACGACGCATCCTTGGACATTTTCTTGAAGTGCATAACATCCTAAAAAAACTTTCGAACTGGCAAATTATTTCTGTTTCTTCCAGATTGACGAACGATGACTTTTGGAAGTCGGACTACAAAAGACTACTGCAAGGAAAGAGATGAAAAGCCATATAATTGAGCCAACTCGCTTCGACGTCTTTTTGGAATGTGGCTGAGACCAAGTAGGCAGGCCAAACAAAGCAAGAGGAAGAAATTCAGGGTATCCCACCAAGTGCATATATAGAAGATAAGAAATCCCAGCAAGAGAAGGAATTGAACCAAATGTAGAATCGAAAAAGAAAGAGCCAACATGAAGAAGGTTCCCAAGAAGGAAGAAACCCGTGGCAGAAGTAGAGAGCCAAGGGAAAATAGCTCTAGTAGAAGAAGGAGCAAGAAGGAAAGAGAGCTCTAGTGGAAGGAGGATTCCCAGAACAAGAAGACCCTACGTCAAAGGGGAACATTATCAAGAAGAGGAAGACGAATCAAAGTCAGATTATTACTTGGAACTTTCAGGTTTCCAAGGAAATTCCTGAAAGTCGGGGGACTACTGATGAGGAGAAAAATACTATTCACAAAAAGGCCCTCCAACTTGTGGTAAATTACGCAAATACCCCAAAGGGAGGTTAAAGGAGGAGTTGAGGGGAGTTAAGAGATGGAAGTTAAAAAGGGAGTGGGCACGCAAAATGACCGTCATACCCTCAGCAGATCAATTCTAGGTCGTAAGATCAAAGGGCAAAATTGTAACTTCACCCCCAAAAAATTACTATAAATAGGGGGTGAATTCATTTGTAAAGGGATCTCTTTTGACATATATGGAATTTACACTTTACACATTTCTTTACTTTTTCTAGCTTCTTGTTGTTTGTTTGGTACAAACATGCGTAGGCTACGACTTTTCAAATTTTACACCATCAGAGCTTATAAGCTCTCAAACATCTTATAAGATGTTTTGAGGAGCTTATAAGCTTAGCCAAACACCCTCTTAGTCCTCAAGAATGTTTTAGATATTGCATTATACACGAAAAGGTTATTGATAATATTTTGTTAAGACTATATAGAAATTTGTAGTTTAAATTCATTTTTTTTCTCTCTTGAAGTTTGAAGAAAAAAAAAATAATAAGTATATTAGACTAAAACTTGAAAAATAACGCAAAATGGGAATAAAATATAATTTTTTACATTAAAATTGAATTTTCCATTAACTTTAACGATTAAGTTAACGAAAAGACTAAAAACGCCAAAAATATAACAGCTTGAGGATCAATATTGCAACCTAAAAATATTTGAGGATAAAAAATGCTTAAGTGGCTAAGTTTAGAGACCACAATTGCATTATTCCAAAAAAAGTTGAAGTTGAAAGTTAGTACGGAGTTGCTTATAACTTTTGGCTTAAATGAAATTAATTTAAGTTGTTCAAGATTTTCATTTTATTCATGTTCTTCAGTAAAATAATTCTTTAGCAAATTTTTTTTTAAAAAAAATATCATACACGTTTTACTATTATAAACGAAAAACTACCACATTAACTTTTATAAACGAAAAACTACCACATTAACTTAAATCTGTATATAATCGATTTATTTTTATAGTAGTTTCTTTTCTCTTTGTTTTCTTTGAATATATAGGTCGATTCAGAAATATCGACGCATTGAATTAAATTATTAAATTTTGACATGCTGAATTATGTAATGAATCGAATCGTATAAATAAAAAAGAAAAAGGACAAAAGCAATTTTTTTTTAAGGTTGTAATTAATTATGATTGTAAAAGAACATTTCATTTACGAGAAAAACAGAAAGAGTAAATTTTGGGTTTAGAGATGCATGTTTGATAAAAATTAGAATGAAGTGAAATGATTTGTCCAAACGCGTCTCTTCTTGTCTCTATAGATTCCTCTGACTTTCTCTCTGCGCTGTGCTTTCGGCGCTACTTTGGTAACTCCGGTCTCCATGGTTTGACCACCACTTTGACTCATGTCTGTCTCTCTGTCTCCCAATATTATTCACATCACTAAAAATACAGGGATAAGTAAGGATTGTGCTTGCATTATACGTGTCGAATAAGATATTTATAGTTGATTTACTGTACAAAAAATTAGATTCTAACCACATGAGAATCAAAATCAGAACGTATATTTATTCCCATTAAATGTTTTAGTAAGAATACTAACTCATATCGTGGTGAGACAGTGTTCACTTAACCAGTGGGCCACAACGACGGGTGGTCTCGTGTGACTAAAATGCCTATTTTTTACACTGATTTTTGTGGGTGAGTTTTTTTTTTTTTTTAATTTACATTGATATTACAAATTAATATTATTATTCATGTAATCATGTTCCGTTTAATAAATAGATCCATACGTTAGTTAAAATTCACCGAACTTGATGTTATTGGAAAAAAATTTGATTAAAAATTCATATTCATCATCAATTGATTTATTACATAACTATTTTTTTTTCTAACCAAGCTACTCTTATATATCTTTACACGCTAATGCATATGAGAATGTATATCTTCATCCTTATAAAGACAGTTTCGTCAGAATAAGATTTTTTTGACATGAAATAAGTCAATTCAGGGTAAATATGAATTTTCCTTTATTCTTTTTTCTAAGATCAGTAGATTTTGATGAATTTCGACTAACGAATGGATCTATTTGTTATATATAAATTTACGTCTAGCGTATTAAATTTATTTTTTTAAATTATAAAGAGTTTACGTATAATTATATCAAATTTTAAAATAGCACGGTGCATTTATGCTTATAATTAATTTATGTTCGATGGAACACAATTCAAATTAAAATTTCCCTTATGGGCTTTGACAATTAATTCTTGAACCCCTTCCTTCTGAAATTGGGCCATTTGACCCTAATTGGGCTCTGATTTAATCCGTCTCATCGTTAGAAATAAATTAGAAATTCATTTAAACGTGTATTATCTATATGTTGTATCATTAAAAATTATAATTACATTTTCTGAGATTTGACATAATTACAAATATCTCTCGTTGTTTTACAAATTACAAATACCTCCTAAGATTTTTATTTTTTAACCAAGGGCTTGAAATTGTCCATTTTGCTCATTTTTTTTTAAATTGTAGAAAAATCAGAAATGTGAAACTATATAGACTATTGAATTATTCAGTTAGTTAATTAATGAGTTAACGAGCCGATCATTCCTGAGTTTACGAAGGAATGGAGTAAGGCTCTACTGATCTACCTTTAAACAAGCTAGCTTCCATAAGGAACTAGTGATCTCAGTGAATGACTAGAGGAAAATGAACAGTGCCTTTCTAGAGGAGATATATTAACAACAATATCCTAACGTCGAGGTAAATTACATTATTGCCTCTCTGTGTAAAAAAACGTAAAAGCCTCTCCCTGCTTATTTTTTTAAAAAAAAATTAAAAAATAATCCAATTTACATAAGGGCATTTTGGTCAGTCCACCCATAAAAATGAGTGGAAATGAATTATTTGTTAGACGATTACAAATCTTATGGGGTAGCTGAAAATTTTAAAACAATGAGGAGGTATCCGTAATTATGCCAAATATCAAACCTCAAGAGAGATCATTGTAATTGACCTTCATGTAAACATTTATTAAATATATGTTGTATCATTAAAAATGAAATAAATAGAATGTTTATAATTCAAATAAATAAATATATTTTCTACCAAGATTTAATTGGGCTGGCCCTTCTTAAGGAGGAAATGGGTACGGAGCCAACTTTGTCACTTCAAAATTGGGCTTATTTTGGTAAAGTGATTTCCTATAGTTATAAAGGGGTAATTCCTCCTTCTAATTAACCGATTTTTTAAGGATGAATGTAAATATGTGACAAGTGGTACCAATATGACACTACTTATGTCCAAAAGTAGAATCTGTGTGCGAGTGTTCGTTGTAAGGCTAGTCGGGAGAGATTATACCACATGAGAGCATGCGTGGATTGAGTGGGATATATTGTTAAAAGTTCCTATCCATTTCACTGTGTGAATGTTCGGTGTAGAGCGGATCAAGAGGGAGCCTACACAGCACGAGGGCATGCGTGAATTGGATGAGAGATAATATTACAAGTTTTCCATCCCATATCAGTTGGGAAAGTGTTGTAAACTATACTCTATTTTTGTACCATTGTTTCTGTTGTCACTATTAAATTTAAAGGCGAATTACTACCACCTCCCCTAAGGTTTAACATAATTATAAATACCTCCTTGTTGTTTGAAAAATTACAAATACCCCTTGAGGTTTGTAACCGTTTAACAAATAACCCAATTTCCATCCATTTTTATGGGTGAACTGACCAAAATGCCCTTATGCACTGAATTATTTTTTATTTAATTTTTAAATTTTTTTGGACTACAATGCGCAGAGAGAGATTTCTTATGTTTTTTACACAGAGGAGCAATAATGCAATTTGCCCGGTTGATTTTTCTTAATTTTAATAAAAAAATTAAGGGCAAAATGGTCAATTTCAGGCATTTGGTTAAAAATTATAAACCTCAAGGGGGTACTTGTAATTTTTCAAACAGCGTGGGAGTATTTGTAATTATGCCAAACCTCGGGGGAGGTGGCTATAATTTAACCTAAATGTAAATCAGAAATCATTTTACTTAGATAATTTATGACAAATTTAAATTTATTAATGAAAAATTTGTCATGATAATAATTATTATTGTTTTTCTTGAAGTGAATTTGAATAGAATCTTGACATATTGGCCAACTCCTGATCTGAAGAATCAAGACCTTATAATCCGTATTCGGTCAGTTCTTTTTCAGTTGGACCAAATCCAAATACGAATAAGTATTCCAAATCCGATTTATGATCTGATTATGTTCTTTAAATACATAACCTGCACAGGATATGATTCCGAATTGTTGAATATTTGGATAAAAAATAATTGATACAATTAATTAATTAAACTAATTAGAGAAATAATTATTTTAATATCTACATATTATCTACCAAAAATAGTTTTTTTGAAGTCTTGAGCCGTAATATATAATACAGATAGATATCTAAATTGGGTTTGAAACCAATTCGATTTAAGAAAATAAGTTTAGCAAACTAACATGTCGAAAATCCAATAAAGAGATTGTGGGTTCGAACATGATGAAATGTCATTAATTTTATTCTTATATGTTCCCTGCATGTATGTTTTCATTATAAATTCTTGAATTACTTAATTAATCATTTTTGATAGTTTGATATATTAATATGATAAATTATTTATATTGTAATTTAAAATCCTAACTCGTAATAGATTTTCAAGTTTGTAAAATATTTATAAAAATAACAATATATATAGGGAAAAATGCAATTACCCCCCTTGTGATATGCAAAATGTACAAAAAACTCCCTATGAAAAAATAAATAGCAATTTATCCCCTGTAATTTAAAAAATGGAGCAAAAAATCCCCTAAAAACGGAGCAAAAAACCCCATGTGAGGGGGTTGTTTGCTGCATTTTGAATAACACAGGGAGATAAATTGCTAGTTATTTTTTTACAGGGGGATAATTGCTCTTTTTAGTTAACACAAGGGGCAAATTGCATTTAACCCAATATATTAATAACAATGTTGACAGCTAGTTATAATATTACAATTTAATTTTATTTTTTTATCGTGAATATTTTCTTTTCCTACAACAAATATAACTTGTTAATTACGCAAGTATTAATTAATCAGAAATAATCTTGACGGTGATATATAAATCATAACAACGAAAAGATCAAAGTACCTTCCCCAATAAAAGCAAAATACCCTTACAGGATAAGGGTTCATGTCTTTTTGACCATGTTGGATTGCACCAGGACTGACCCAACTCATTGACCCCGGAACCATGACTATCAATCATTTTGTACTTGAAATCTCGTAATCATGCCACATGGATCCGTACAAATACGGACGTTTGGCTCTATAAATTCCCCCTCAGTACGTCATTATTACTTTCACCAAAGCATTTTTCAATTTCCCATCAATCTCACTATTTGGGGCTGCCCAACCAACCTAATGATTTGCTCTTCTATCTCAAGTTTCCAAAAATCTCTAGTTCGACCTACCCTCAAAACAATCTCAATCTCCAACCCGAATTAAGTCTGGACTCTTATACCTTAGTAATAACTAATTAAAACCCTAATTAAACTAGACCTACTTTGGCAATTTCCCAGGGTTTTCTTGGTATCGTCAATTTATCCCATCATATATAGACCATTACACGACACTACAAACGTATGAAATTCGTAGTTTGCGATTAAAGGGGATTGAAATCTATACGATGAAAGTGAAATGTCCAAATCTCGGAAGTTGGAAGAGATTGAGATGAAAAGGATGAGAAGCCGTGACAAAAGAGATTACGATGGTATGATCAAAGTCAAGACCTTTGCAACCAAAGCCCACGGTCCAATTGCCGACAGATCATCACTCGTCACCACTATGTGAACAAAACAAAAGATTATGTGTGCCTTCTTCTCCAGACTTATCCAATATCAACACAAATTATTACCAATATTTCAAGTCCAGGGTTCAGCATATCTGATCCATTGTCATCCTTAATTGACTCGATCGGGTTTGAAAGTAATCGGAATTTATTGTCAAACGAAATGCACGTTGATAGGAGTGTATTTCATTTTTTAAAAAAGACACAAATAATTTTGAAAAAGGATAAAATTATATATGGGTCTTAAGATCCGCACACAATATGCAGTCGGGTCGGGTAACGTGATCCGACCTGGATCTGTGATGCGGAGTTAGACCCGTTTTAGAAAACTCGAGATTTGGACCGTTTATCATCTGACAGCTTAAGCCATGAGATGAAGCTACATGGACTAGACAAGTACATATGTTCGGGGCCGGCAAAATTGCGAACTTAGTCCCACAGATTAGGCCCATTTTAAATTTGACCCCACGCTTTTCAAAATTTTAATATTAATCTCATGTTTCGTTAAAAATAGTGAAAATAGTCCCAAACTTTGCAGAATACACCCTCCCCACTAATGCCGTTAAATAATTAACGGGGCTTCTGCACGTTAGGAAAATTGCAGGAGAAATGAGACCAAAAAAATGGATTTTTTCGCTATTTTAAAATGGGCCTAATCTATGGGACTAAGTTTGCAATTTTGCCGATCGGGGCCATAAATACTCCAACTCCACAGCATTGATGGTAAGAATGGTTGATTACATTCAATCTACTACTTTGCTTATATCACATTTTTACCATCTCGGACTTGAGCTGACTTAAGCATCGGAAGGTCTTCACTGGGGACCATCTTGGCTAGTCTGACGTGCTTTCTCTTCTCAAGTACCATTCCATTTTAGCTGATAGATCGAGATCGCGAGCATTAGCCTCACAAAAGGATCGCTACCTGCCACCCGAATCACACGTATTTGGACCCATTGTTTGATTTTGGATTAATTGTGTAACACGTTTGATCAGTCCTCATTTTAGGCTCGCGCCATTAACTCTGACGCTTGAATAATTGATTATTGATTAAAAAAAATTTATGTTAATTGATTATGTGATAATTGATTTTGTAAATAATGTGATTGCCAAAAGTTCCTAACTTTTATTTTTTGTGAAACGAAAATTATTGTGTTTGAACAACCCAAAGGTGATTACATCTTAGATTGCTGAACGCCTTCAAGTTCAATATTTCTCAAAAATCAATACAAGAAATACAACGTTTAGTCATAGTTAATTGTCATGGTTAAAATAAATAGTTGTACGTAATATTTATATGTATATGTTTTAGGTACTGAAATATCAAATATTTTAGAATATATGTTACTTGTATAAATATTAAAATGTTTATAAACTATTTATATCATTATTAATTCATAAAATTAATTTATATATTATATATAAATATAAATAAATTATGCATCAATATTACATAAGTAGACATACACTTATATTTATAAAATTCGAATTCACAACTTTTTAATTGTGAATTTCTCAATCTCACCAATCGATCAAGACCTCATTGGTGCTGACACGCAATTTAACCTTTGAAATTTGATTGATGGGAACGAGGAAGCGAACAACTCCCAAATGTTGACAAAAGTTGATGAGGACGCAGTTGTCCAAAATTGCCAATGACGTTTTATCCTTTTTTTATTGTTTTTCTCATTACGTGTGTTGTTAGGGAAATGTAGCTTTCTCCATCATCTCATTAATAATTGCCACAATGGAAATCACCACCATCTACATTGTATAACTTTGGGATACAAAAAACTCTCTTGTTCTTTTATTTATTTGTAAAATACTACCCTATAATTTATAAATATATTAAAAAACCCCCATATATACTTTGAAAAATAATGCACCCTTCCCCCATTTTTTTAACAAAAAAGAGTGTTTTTGCAGGATTTTAGATTCTATGAGGGGCTTTTAGACTATTTAAAAACCATAGGTAGGTTTTTAGCAATTTCATAAACTACAGGGGTGTCTTATGCAATTTTCCGTAGTATTTTAATCTATGTAGGGATAATTATATTCTCCTTCATTGAGGTTTGGTGTAATTACACGCAAATTTTTTATAGTTTAAAAAATTACATCTAGTACCCATAAGATTTGCTTCTGTCTAATAAATAGGTCCATCCGTTAGTCAAAATTCACTGAATTTGTTGATATTAGCAAAAAAAATGAATTGAATGTAATATTTGTTATCGATTGACTTATTATTGACTTATTGTAGGTCAAACGAATCTTTTTATGCCCAAACTGCCCATATATATCGTCACACGTTAATGCATGAGAGGAGGTATATTTTCACCGTTATAAGGGTAATTTAGTCATAAAAACTTTGTTTGGCCTGTATTAAGTCATTAATAAATTAATCGAGGATAAATATTGATTTTCATTCAATTTTTTTGTTTATATCAACAAATTCGAAAAATTTTAACTAACGGGGGGGACTTATTTATTAGATAGAAGCAAACCTCAGACATATTAAATGTAATTATACTAAATCTCAGGGATGGAAGTGTAATTATCCCATCTATACATATATATATAGAGAGAGAGACATCCAATCACTTTCTTCCACTCACATTAGGGCCTCTACTATATTAATGGAACATTAAAATTAAATAACATTATCCTTAATTGAATGAAAATAACATTTCATTAGTTTATTATTTTAGTATGATTGTCATGAATAATGCACGCAGAATCTTTTTATAATTATTATTTATTTGTAACTTATTTTTATTTGATGAAGTCAAATAGTTTGTTGCGTGTTATTGGCTATTGATTTAAGGTCGTTGTTGATGTTGCAGATCGCTTAAGTCAATTGTGCTCTCCAACCCTTGATCTCAGGCTGTCGACTAGCCCTCTTACATTGGGGCTCACAAATTATCTTGATTGTAAGAACATTCAGTATGATACTTAAATTAGTAAGATCGACACGGAAATATACTTGTCATTGGAGAATTGTGTACTTAGAGTGGTGGCTTGATTTTTCGACTAATTTAAGATTTGTTGATTCGTCAATAATCTAACGATCCTCATAAACAGTAATATTGTCAAAACTAACCTCAGTATAAAATGCACGAATTCTTGAATTGTATTTTTTTTCCCTTCAATATATGGTGATATTTTGTTGGGCAAAATATTTTTTTAGTCCCGTTAAATAGGGTCGGACTCGTTTTTAGTACCATTATTTATCCAAGTGTAGGTTTTGGTCTCATTAAACCCAAAATCAGGCTTATTTGGTCTCAATAAGTCATTTGTCATGCTCTGCACATGAATTGAGACCAAATAAGCCTGAATTTCTAACGGACATAAACGGAGAGCACATGACTTATTAGGACCAAATAAGCGTGAATTTAGGTTTAATGGGACCAAAACCTATACTTGGATAAATAATGGTACAAAAAATGAGTTTAACTCTGTTTAACGGGACTAAAAAAATATTTTGCCCTATTTTGTTCATTTGATGTGGTCCCCATCAACATCATATGGAGGCCTTCTTTTATTTTGTTAAAGAAAAATATTTGGCTAGTGATACAACTTGTAATGGAATAATTGACCATTATGATTTTTGTCTTAATTAATTATGATATGGATATTTATTTCGTTTACTTATTGTGCAATTTTACTCGGTGCTACTTTGTTCGTTCCCACTATCTTTGCTATTAATGGGAATCCTTTTCTTTAATTATTATTATTATTATTATTAATTAAATTATTCTAGAATATATGCTTTACTAGAAAATATTTTACTATTATTACATATAAAGTTACAGCAAGTGGGACTAATTGAGAGATGACATGGACCAATATATTATTTTAAAATTAATAAACGTAAAACACTAATTAAAATGTCCTGCAACTCAATCGTAACTAAAAAAAATATGACTTTTAATTATAGTTAATTGCCATGGTTAATATTAAATAATCGTAGTGAATAGTCATTGACCACGATCACACAATGATTTTCGGCCGTGATTTTTGTGAGGGTGGCTAAAATATTTGCCATGGCGAATCCTTTTACCAGGGCTAAAAGCCGTGGCAATTAAGTTTTTTAAGGTGGAAAAATTAGTTTTTGCATCGATTTTTATTTAATCGTAGTTAATAATAGTTATTTACCATGATTTTTAGCCATGATCATTAAAAATATAAATAATATTAATTTTTTTTCTAGTGCGTGCAACACTAATTACATACAATTATATATATATATATATATATATCGGCTGCTCTAGAGTAGACCAACTCAAAAATCAAAATTTATGTTCAATATGCAAACCACGTGAATTTTGCGAAGGTTCATTTTCAATTATACGTTATATATATAGAGAGAGAGAGAGTAAAAAAAATATAAATATAGAAAAATATTGCTTCTAAATTATAGCCATTAGATAAAAATATTACAGAAAAATGTTAAATGAGACATAAAATTAAAAATTTATGTAATTTGTTTTGCTAACATCAGTATTTTTCAGAGAATGTGTAAGTATAATTTTAAATTTTTTTGAAGGGAAAGTATAATTTTATATTTTTAGAGGGGGTCTAAGTGTAATTATTTCTATTTAAAATTTTAAAAATTTCATAATATGTTTGGTTTGACCCAATCTTAAGTGGGAATGGCATGTCATATGCAGATATATATAACCCAAAGAAATCGCTGAGGAGGTCTAGTTTAGTTGGCGAAGGTGAGGCTCTATAATCCTAGAGGTTATTGGTTTGAATCCCTGTTTGAATTGATTTTATTTTTACTGTATAGTAGGTATGATTTGTTGTTGTAATAGCTAGGTGTTAGTTTATGTGATATTATTTATTTGATTGTTTGTAATTGTCTCTTTTTGATGTTGATAGCCGACATGATTGAATGTAATCACTTTACTTTCGATTAATAAAATTCACCGTTTCTATTAAAAAAAAACCAAATTAATCAATACACATAATTCTCATTTTTAAATCCGTTATTCTTGATTTTTCAGCCTATAAGATATATTATATAATTGACATTTTTCTGTGTAATATTTATGCATGTTTCATATCCCATCTGATTATTTGGTTTTTAATTTGACGTAAAGATGCTGGTCCCACTTGCATTATCAACATTATAAAAATTTGTAAAAAAATGCATTTGAAAATAATATTATCATACATTCTCATTTTTCCACTGTCTTTCATGCATAATTAAACCCATCTCAATCGATTCATTCAAAATTATTTCATTTTCAAACCTATAGAAAATCAAGTCAGAATCTTTCATCCAAATATATTCTTAATATCTGAAACGGGATAAAAATTTACATATTTTTGGAACAGGAATAATCCCACCCAATTCGATCCTACCTTACGACACGAATCTCTAACCATAGATCAACTCGTCATCACACGCTTGGCTCTCTGCCACGTGGATGCATACACTACTAACACACGGGATGCCCTATAAATTCCGGTAAGCATTCACCACTACTAACATGGGACGCCGTATAAATTTCAGAAAGCATTCACCGCAAAAGGTATATTTTCATAAGTATTAAGGTAAATTATAACTATCTTCTTTGAAATTTGGCTACAGATACTTCCTCATTGTTTGAAAATGTACAAATACTCCCATGAGGTTTGTAATTTTTAACCAAATGTCTGAAATTGATCATTTTGCTCTTGAATTTTTTTATTAAAATTGTAGAAAAATCAGCCGAGACAAATGCATTATTACTCCTCTATGTAAAAAACTTAAGAAACCTCTCTATGTGTATTGTAGTCTAATTTTTTTTTAAGAATTAAATAACAAATAATTCAATGCATAAGGGCATTTTGATCAATTCACCAATAAAAATGGATGAAAATGAATTATTTGTTAGACGGTTACAAACCTTAGGGAGTATTTGTAATTTTTCAAACAACAAGGGGTATTTATAATTATGCCAATTCTCTAAGGAGGTAGCACCCTAAGTGTTAACCGAGATCTAACTCCTCTAGTCGCTTGTTGTTGGTCTATCGAGCCAAACTTACTTCAATTTTGAAGGGCTATAGTGCGCTAAGGACTATCTTAGCAAGCCTAATTGTCAAGAAAAAGACAAACTATATTTGGTTCCTAGCTAAGGTTAGAAGCTGAGAAAACAGTATATATATAGAAATTTTGTAGCAGTGATAGGTGTAATAAGATAATAAATAGTGATGACAATATTTGTGTGGGCAGATGAAACCTTTTGAGGTCCCATGCCCAAATTTGGCCTTGGCAGGTGCTTCTCACAGTATGCACACCACTCCCATGGACCCCCCCACCCCCACCCCTAAAAAAATAGCATATAAGTTGCAGCCAATGAGCAGTACACATCAATAAACAACGTTGATGTCTTATAATCAAGAGGTTGTGAGTTGATTCGAGTCCTACGGATGTAGGTAATCAGTTTAATTTTAGTAGTAGTATGTTGTTTCTTTGTTTACTTTTGAATTTGTTGATTGATTTAGAAATATTGATGTGTTGCGTACTGAATATCGTAATAATGGTCCGTTGATTGATTTACAACTATTGACGTAAATAAATTGAGCAGTACATTATGCGTTCGTGTCTAGAGGGGGGGTATGGAGTAAGGGCAAAATAGTAATTTCGGTGGATAAGAGGAGGGCAAAATGGGAAGAGAAATTGAGACGTTATTACAACATCGGAATTATGGTAGGGTTGAGGAATACACTTAAGGGCTCGTTTGGTTCGTGTGATAGGATTAGGTGTTATATGACTTGGTGTGATAGAAAATTTGAATGATAATTAATTCTATCTTACATTATATGTTATTTGGTTTGAAATATTATATGCAGGATATCTTATGTGATAATATGATATGGTGTTTGGTTGAAGGGATTATAAAGTTTGATTAATTGTAAAAAGACTATTAAGGGTATCATCTTTTAAGTTATTTACATTTTTATATTATACCTTGTGAATGGTTACAAAAAATAAAAAATAAAAACCTCTAAATTATTTATTGAAATACAATTGCTTAATATAAAATCAATTTGTGAATATTTTATTTTTTCTATATTTATATGAAGTAGAATTTCAAAATTCTTATTTAATTTAGTTAATTACTTAAAACTCAAATATTTTTCAAAATTAGCAAAAAAGAAAGAAGAATCATTTTTAATAATATTTCATTATATTAATTATTATAAATTGAAATACATTTATGTAATCATGCAAGTAATTCTCAAAATACAAAAACAAAAAAGTTTAAAAAGTCAAAAATGTTTTTAAATTTTACATATATTTGAATAGTTGTCCATTTTTTCGCACCTTAATATCGTCTTTACGAATAACAAATTGATACGTAATGTGATTTTCTCTACCATTCAAATCTTTTCTTGTAAAATTTGATTTGATACGTAAAATCTTTTCATTGTTAAATAGGATTTTATATGATTTCAGCGTCATTTCTGTGGGAATGATTCAAATAGGAAGAAATGTGAAATCTATGTTTCTGTTGAAGCTTATGTTGACAGAAGAAACAAAGAATAACAAAAAATGTAAAATCTATGTTTATGTTGAAGCTTATGTTGGCAGAAGATAGAAAGGAGAAAAAAGGGTGAAAGAATTGCAAAGTGGAGACCGGAGGAAAGATAGAGAATGTATGGAAAGGGTAAATGTGGAAAAAAAATAATACTAGCTTATAGTAATTAGTGTGATTGTGGATCCTAGGGGGTGGGCGTGATCCATTCTCCCACAAAATCTGATAAATAAGACAGGGCCCGGTGTTAATGTTGGGCTCTAATATTACTAACCAAATGCGTGATGAGACATGATAAGATTATTTATCATGTCTAATCACACGAACCAAACGGGGCCTTAGAGGATATATGTGATACAATTTTTTTCAATCTTTTCACGTTATTTTTTGACATACTAGCCGTCGTGGTATGATGTTCCTGCGTGCATAGAAAATAATATTGCACACTTTAAAATTATTGTAAATATATATATATATATATATATATAAACCAATACATTACATTTCAAAAATGAAAAGAAAAGAAAACTAACTTTAAGAAAATTATCGGTATAAACAAAAAATTGTATCGCGGTGTCATAAACCGTCATTTGTGAGTGGAAAAGATCTTTTCTTTATATATTAGTATAGATAATACAATATCAAAATGTAAATATTCCATTTATCTTATTCCTATAGGATATTACTCATAATAATCTCTATACATTTAACTAATTTGACCTTTCGAGATTTTAACCACAATTTTTTTTTTTTTTCTTCTCACGTTTGTACTGTGAGAAGGATATGTTACTTTGAGAACAATTCATTACCAGAGAAATTACTACGTCCGAGGAGGTCTCACTAATTTAATTGAGACGTCTTGACATTTTTGAGAAACTTTCATCATTTAATACATTATTATTCGACTCTTTTTTATTCGCCATTTATACTTGTCAAAATTATTCAATATTTATTATTTATCTATTTTTGAAGATATTTTTTCAAGTTCTACTCTCAACACATAAATTCCATAAGAAAATAGAGGCGACATCCCACAAACCCGTCAGGACACACATAAAATTGGGGAAAAATGCAATTATCTCCCATGTGTTAATTAAAAAGAGCAAAAATCCTCTTGTATTAAATAAAAGAGCAATATATCCCCTGTATTTTTTAAAATAGAGCAAAAAAAAACTCCTATAAGAAGCGATGAAATACATGTGTGACTTTTACGAATTTTAATGATTTTTAAAAATAAAATATATTTTTTATATATAAATTATAAAAAAAATTATTTAACATTTATATGTAATATTAAATATTTACAATAATATATAATTATATAATTTTATAATTAACCACCCCCACCCCCAGCCACCCGCACCACTAGCCAACCCCCAAACCGCCAACCCCCATCGCCAGGCCCAGCCACCTCCTCCTCCCCTTCAGTCATAGCGCCGCCAGCCCGCGGCCCTACTAGTCCGTCGCCACCCCCCGCCTCCCCCTACATATGGTCGCCCCCCCCCCCCCTCTCTATCTCTCTCTGTATATATTAATAATTTTAATTATATAATTTTTAATATATAAGTTTAATTATAATTTTTATATTATATATTATATATTATATATTATATATTATATATGCAATCTTAAATCTAAACTGTTGATTTGAATCAAGTGAAATCTAAATCATTGATCTATTAATCAAATCTGAACGATAGATTTTAATCAGATCTAACGGTCTTTAAATAAGGATATAAATATAATTTAAAAATTAAAATTAAAAAAAAATAGCGCATATAATACACACGAACGCGTGAGGGGACTTTTTGCTTCTTTTTTAAAAATACAGGCGGGTAAATTGCTGCTTTTTTTTTTTTACATAAGGGTTTTTGCACATTTTATATAACACTGAGGGAAATTGCATTTTTTCCCATAAAATTGATGTATCGTTTATTTTGCAATAGATCAGGACCACTAGTCTTTTGAATTTCCTTTTCACATGATGTACTGTTTGCCAAATTTGTTAGGCATATTTATTACAAAGATGTCGCAAATTCAACTAAGTTTGTTCGGTAGAATTGTATTTTGTTCAAGTTCAAGAAAATTTTTTCATACCCAATCCCATGTCTATGCCCGGGCTCAATGGGGAAAATCATATTGGGGAAAAACCTAATAAAATTAAATAAATAGGTAGGTTCTATATCCTATTAGGTTGGTTAGACATGATTGGTGATGTCAGGAAGCTATCAGCTATCATCCACGTGTCACGAGTTTATTAGTATATCGTAACCAATCACTTGTTGTGACGTCCACAATCATTCAAGACCAATTTTTACTAATTAGGTGTTTTTTTTTTTTTTTGTGTGTGTGTGTGTCTATTACCGATGCGAGCAAAAACACTCATTTCGAAGATCCAACTCAAGATCTTTGGGCCTTGGTTTCGCAAGTTCTAAAACGAGAGCCTACAAAATAAATCGTTAGCACTCAAACGTGTAAGTCAGTATGTGAATAATAAAGTCGACAAAAATAGAATAACAAAATAATAAGAGTTCAAAGAGTGCATAGATTTCACGTATGTAATTAACAGTTACCCCTTTACAAATGAGTGAGTCTGATATTTATAGGTGGTCTCCCTCGACCATTAGAATAGCTCTAGGCTTCCAGGAATTCTGGGCAGGAGCTCTCTATTAGACGCCCAAATCCCCCCTTATGTGGGAGTAAGAAGGCTTCTCGCAAATAAGGACACCTTTTGTCCTTCAGGGATAAGGACGATGCTTCGGGATGAGTGTTTCGTCTATGGATAAGGATATTTTGCAATCAGCGATGTGATTATGAGGATGTCTTCAGCCAAGAGTCCAACGTCCTTAGGTTGCTTACTTGGAGGTGAGCTACATCCTTACTGAGGTGGCTTGAAATCGTGTCTGCCACATAAACTTTCTTGTTGTCGTTGACAGGTCTGGATGCCCCCTGAGCACTCCGCGAGAGCCTGTGAGCTAAGACCTAGGCTCAATTAGGCCGTGAATTCTGATGAGTGATCTTGGGCCTATACCAGGCCATGGAGTCTGCGCCCTCTCGTCTCTTTACTTGGGCACATAACCCTCGATTTCGATCAGTTAATTTTTAGGGGTACCAATTACAATAAAAGATCATTTATTAAATATATTTATGTTAAGGTGCCTATCAAAGCTCATAAAATTACAAATTTAACCTCAACTTTTTTTTCTATTGAATATGCAATTGGTGAATCCTAATATAATAACCCCACATAAATAGTATAAATTAAAATATGAAAAAATCATTGGAAAATATGAAGGGAGTCAATAGGTCAAATCAATTGGTCTTTTTAATAATTTGTACAACTAAGCCCAATGATTTCTGGACCTCCTGCCAAAAACAAAAAGCCTATGCCAATTGCTACCAATACCCCCCCCCCACCCTACCCCACCCCACCCAACCCACCCACCCCACCCCCCACATACACCAAATAAAAAGAAAGAAAAGAGGCAAGTTGCCCAACTTGCCTCTTTGAAAGTTGCAATTTTTGTCAAGGTAAAAGAGTTGGTTGGAATTTCATGCAAGAAAATGAGATAAAAAGAGGTTTTGGGTTGAAGCTTGAACATGAGAGGTTTACCTACTATTTTAGAAAATTCATTAATTTTAGTATATAATTTGATTTTTCACTGTAATAAGTTCTGCAAAATTTTAATTTTGAAATAATCAAATAACAACATTCCAAGAATTTTTGTTGTCTACAAAATATTACTTATTATATTTCATAAACAACCTAAACATAAATCTAATTTGAATCATCAAATATTTCATTCAATATACATACGCCGCGTATATAAAAATGACATCATGTATTTTATTTAAGGAAATAATTTATACACGTGACACGTGTATGTTAAATGAAATAGAATATGCGATAATATTTACAATTAAAAAAAATTATTCCGAATTTGTATAGCTTGGAAGAGAGAACCTTGACCACAAAACAAAAAGCTAGTAAGAATATAAAATATTCGAGTTGTAATTTTTATAACCAACAAAATTAATTAATATGCCCTTACGATTGTTGTAGTATGCAAATATGATGGATTTATTCCGTAACGTGATCAAAATGTGCTCAAACGAATAACATTTATTCCAAAAACAAAAGCATTCAAAGGATTTTCTTTTATTTCGATTTTTTACTACAGACGTTCTCATCTCACATTGATCATGAAACTAATCTTAATTGACGCAAACGCAAAGAAATTAAATTCCTCCCAACAAATATAGCTCTAAAATTTTGAACAGGAAAATTGCAATTTTCGTCCAATTTCTTACGGGTGGTGACACTTTTGGTTCAGGGCCTTTTCAGAATAGTATTTTAAGACATTATGCTTAAAATTTTGACAATTAAAGGACAGAAAGTCCTAATTTCGCCGGAATTAAGCACGAGGTCAACACGTGAGGCTTTAAATTGGGGGTGGATCTACGTCGACGTGCTAAAGTGAAAAAAAAAAAATTATAACTCTTTTCCACATCAACAAGTCCATTTAATTTTTTTTTTCCATTTCAGCACGTTTTCGAACACATAGATCCAACCCAATTTAATGACCTCAGGTGCTGACCTCGTTGTTGATTTCGGTGAAATTAGGATTTTTTGTTCTTTAATTGTCAAAATTTTAAATATATTGTCCTAAAATACTATTATGAAAAGACTTTGAACCGAAAGTGCCACCGTCCGATTGGAAACTGGAAAAATTGCAATTTTCCCAATTTTGGAACCCTAACTCGTTAGCAAGAATCTGCTTAGAATGCAGTTCGCTCAACACTAAACCATTAACTCATTGGCATCAAAAAATTCAATTCTCAACTGGTCGAATACTTTAGAAAGTTTGACTTTATTTCTTTATGAATAAGATTTACATCCAATGGTATCATTTTTATGTAAGAATATTTATCTACTTTTGTAATGGGATCACCTGACAATTCTGACTTTAATGTTGACATTTGAGTCAGAGCAAGTAGGCATCCCTTGCCCTATATATACACTTGTAGGCATCATTTATAATAAGGTTATTTATCACATTACTCAGCATTTATTAATCTCAATTCGATTATTCCTATCTCGATCTCGAGCTGATTTAGGCATCGGAGGGTTTCGCTGAGGATATTCCAGCAAGCCTAACGATCTACTCTTTTCTCAGGTCCCAGCTCATCCAGGATACCTGAGGGGACCTGCGACCTCCTATCCCGGATCATCTCCATTGATAATGATGAGGAAATTCAAAGATATATATTTTCTCCTGCATTTATATGATATTTTGTGCACTTGAAATTATTTACTTAATTTTAGTTTTTGACCGGAAAAATCAAGTATATGTAATGCGCCTAATCACATATAATGTGATAGAGGTCTATAATAAGAAGGTTATCTAAAAGATAAAAATAATCCCCTAGGATTACAAATATATATCCAAATAAAATTAAAAATTCGTGTATTTTTATTTGGGTTGGATCCACCTGATTAACTCGATCATCATCGTTGATTAATCAACACTTGGAAGGTGGAGACTTCAATGTGTGGATCAGTGGATCCATACAAGGACGTTTAGCCATGTAAATACTCCAAAATCATTTGGGCCATGGTACGTCATTTTTTTTTAGATAATATTCTTAGTTTTTCCCTAGATCTTGCATCCGGACTAATGAAAGTATCGAAAAGGTATAGTTGGAGACCTCCTATCAAACATAACATTACTCGTATTCTCAAGTCCCAACACTTATTTAAATTAAACTGTCATCGGTTTTATAGCGATCTCAAACTCAAAGTTATACTTTTATTTAAGTCCACCTAAAAAAAAATAGAAGCTTTACGAGTATTTTTCACTATACATGCAATAAAATAAGAGAGATTTAAAAATTCCATTTATTAATAGTACATATTATGGGGTTTAAAGCATTGTATTCCCTTTTTTTTCGAAAAAGAAAACCTTCATTAATCAGCATCATTGAAACATATATACATTGTTCGCATAAGAGAGCAAACATGCCCCTAGCACCACAAAGCATTCTACAAATTAAGCCCCAAAAACCAACTCCCACAATGGAAAAAGCTCCCAAGCCTACACCACATCTTCCAGATGCACACATAATTAGGGGTGGCAACGAGTCGAGCTCAAGTCGAGCTCGACCATTTTTGGTGAGCTCGAGCTCGTACAGTTTGAGCTCGAGCTCGAGCTCGAATCTCACCTAATGAGCTCGAGCTGGAGTCGAGCTCGAGCTTGTAGTTATTTGTATAATTTTTTTTTATATTTTTCAATTATTGTATAATTTTTTAATAAAATTATATTATTATAAATTATAATAGTATAGAATATGTATATATATAAATGAATTGTTAGGACTTGTTAATTTAAAAAATTACAAGAGATTACAAATAAATATTAAAATATAACATAGAATTTATATGTGTCATATTAAAAAAATATTAAAACTTACTAAATTGTTGATTAAGCTTGTTGATTTCATTATTATTATTATTATCGTCATCATCATCGTCGTCATCATCATCATCTTTAGATTAATTCATGGGAATCACTAAGTTTTAACATAAATTTATATGTGTCATATTAAATAATTATTTTAAAAAAATATTATAATTTACTAAAATTATTGATTAAGTTTATTTTTATATAAACTATAAAATTTAAATGTATAAATGTATGTATAAATATATAAAAATTTTAAAAATAAAAAAATATATAAAAAAATTAAAAAAAAAAAAAAAAGGAAAAGCTCGCGAACGGCTCGCGAGCTTAACAAATAGTGTATATTGAGCTCGAGCTCGAGTCGAGCTCAAAATCAAGTCGGCTCACGAAGCTCGCGAGCCGGCTTGACTTGCCTGCCACCCCTACACGTGATGCAGGCAGAGAAGCAGCATCAAAATCAGCAAGGAACCAACCTCCTACTGTAAGAAACCACATTCAGGGGAGATTGCCGCCTATGCTCCATCAAAACCAAATTTCTGCTCGTCCACAAACTCCACGCCAAGACTATAGCCAACCTATATTCCCATGACTCCAGGTTCCGATGGAGCTGCCGGACCCAGGATTCCGCTGAACCACCCCAGTTACCGACAATATTCCATGGCAAGTTCGCTAAAGCCCAAGTTTGTCTAGCAAAATGACAACGGACCATCACATGATTATCATCTTCATCCTTCGCCATGCAACGCAAATTAGAGACTGTAGGAAGAGCCTTTCTACATAGTCTCCATGTAAACATTTTAACCTTAGGCGGTAACCGTGATTTTCAGATAAAAGACCAATTCAAACGTGAAGATTCAGACGAGTCACTCTGACCGACCCGATGCTCCCTTCCCTCCAACTCCATAGCAAGATTATAAGCACTACGAACCGAGAACTCACCACTTTTAGAGAAATGCCAAATAAACCAGTCATGAGAACTTGAAACAAGGGCGAAAATGGCAGTGATAGCCTGCGTATTCCCTGCGATAATCAAAATGTTTAAAACATTCCCCTGGGTTAAATAAAATGGTAAAAAAAAAAAACATGTGATCTTAAAAATATAGCATTTAAAGATATAAAACAAATACAATGCCTCAAGTTTGAAACAATCATCATTTAGGTAGAAAAAAACCACAATCGAATAAGTTCTGCAAAATATCAGAGCCATAAGAAGGGCAAAAATGGAAAATGATGATCGTTTCAGACTTGATGCCTTGTATTTGTGGATGATTGGGAAAACTTTGTCATTTAAGAGGCAAAAACAAATCACATACCAAGTGCGTCTATCCCACTACTGTCCACAAGGGAGTTAATTGCTATATTTTTAAACTCACCGGAAGGTTTTTACCATTTTATTTAACATATGGGGTTTTTTAAACGTTTCGATTATCATGGGGTAAAATGTTTTAAACCCTATTATAGACAAACAAAATTTCACGCTCCAATCAAATTAAGATAAATAATTTTGATATTTATCTCTTTAGAAAGTACAAATAATAAAGAGATAATGTCAAAATTGACCACTCATATCTTATCAAATATTTAATGTATTTATCTCTTTTAAAATAAAGGGATAATACAAAATAAGTGTTCAAGTTCACCACAACTCTACCTCTTTGACAGTTATATAAAAGGGTCTTTGGAACTCATTCAGAACACAGACACATGCAATTCAAGACACAAGCAAGAGGGCATTCAAGGAGTCCCGAAATTCTCTCAAGCGCAAATCAAGGAAGATCCACGGCGTTCTCGGCAAGATTCATGGCGTTCGTCGTGGAAATCGTCCAAAATCAGCGTTTAATTCGACAAGAAGTCCGAAAACTGACGAATTAACGTTATCAAGACAGAAGTCCACCTTGGCGGAAGATCAAAGTCTCAAATCCACCAAGAAATATCTCAAATTCAAGTCAAATATCTTCAAGTTTATAGCGTTCGATCCGGGAATAAGTCAACGACCCCCGAATTAACGTTATTCCAAGTCAAAGTCAACGTCAAAGGAGATCAAACGTCAAAGTTTCACCTCCAAAGTTGTCGAAATCAAAGATTGCGTTCGTGAAAAGAAGAATCAGAGATTTTCAAGTAGAGATTTCACACCTACAAATACTCAAATCAATTCAAGAAATTTATTTATACTATTTTCATATTTCGATAAATTTAGAAACACAAAAATTTGTTTACACCCATATTATTCTCAAATTAAGTTTTGCAGCCCGTACTGCACATTCCATTGGTGGAACTAATGTAGGTGGAACTAACTTTATAATTTGTTCAACTAATTAAAGTAAAATAAGTTCATCACGTAAGGGGGAAAAAAGGCAAATCTCTCGACTTTTGTCAAATATAGCATGTGATCTTAACTAACATTAACATGCAATCGAATTTTAATGACCTTTTCTTACGGAAGATTGAATTTTTTATTTTAAATTTTATTGTATTTTTTAGTACTCCAATTAATATATACATTTCGCATTAAGCGTTTATTTGATTTAAATGAGAGGAAAATAGAAAGTGAAAGGGCAAGGAAAAGTGCAAAGCCCGGGGATAATAGTTTTTCTTCAAATTGTTTGGTATTATTAGAAGGAGAGCAAATCTCAAATACTTTTATTTGTTCGGTATGAGGAAAATAGATCGAGAAGAAAAAATTAGTTTTTTGTAATTTTACTAATTAACATATTTCCCTTTATTTTGTATTACAAAATAAATAAGTTAATATTATACTAAAATAATTTTAGTATATAAAAATATTAAAAATCTTATCAATAAAAATATATGTCAAACAAAAACAAGAGGGATAGTTATTATTAATAAAAATATTCATCAAAATAGGTATTGCTCACTTATTCTAAACTTTTTAGTTTAAATAAAATCAAAATTAATAATAAATTAGCAATAAAAAATTATGAAAAATACAAAAGCAAAATATGTTTACCAAATTGTTGACTTCGACGTAGTAGTTTTTGGGTAATTTGGTTATTTTTTCTCCAAGATTATGTGCAGGTATTATCAGCGGGAATGAGAAAAAAAATGAGAAAAATTATATATAGGGGTAATTATAGTAAATAAAGATAAAATATGTATTTTTTTAATCCTTTTTGCCTTACGCAGTTTTAATTCCCCTCCATCTATTGTCCCTAACCAAACATAAAATATTTTCTTATACATCTGTTTTTACTTCCACTTCTCTTATACTGCCACTTTTCACTCCAACCAAACAAACCCTTGATAGAAATGGGATAAGATGAGCTCATTTTGGGCAAAATCATATTAAGCGCAAATTTAGCCTACAAGTTAGTTGAGTTTCATCAAAAGCTTCAAACTTAGCCTTAATTATTTGTCTCAATTAATAGTCCATAATTTAAAAAATGAGAATTAGTTATAATTTATTGTTCTATGAAAAAAAAAAATGTTCTATGAAAAAAAAAAAAAAAAGGAGACAGATATCGGTTGCTTTTCTTTTTTTCATTCCTCAATGAACAACATCTGAATTAAATAGATATACAAAGAAACTTAATTTAATTGGTCGAGATTGATACCCCAACTATTATAAAGTTATGAGTTTAAATTCTACTGAAATGTGAATGTTTATTTACTTATTAATTTCTTTATTTTAATAATAGTTATTGACGATTAATGTATTGATCGTTATAAGTGTTAATGATTAAAATTTATAATATAATTTGATTAGACAAACGCAATTGAAATCCTAAAATTTAAAGGAGGATTTTCAAGAAGTTTGATTCAAAGGGAAGGCAAAAAGATTGGTCTTAATGACAAATAAACCAAATTAATTAGACCAAATCTTTCCATAACTTGAAATCCTATGGGAAAATTAAAAACCAACAAAAAAAGACCATGAAAATTAGACTCAAATCCACATTCATATAATTAAGTATTTCAAATTATTACTAAAATCTCAAATCAAAACCATTGCAAACTAATATCCCCCTATGCCGGTTTGGACAGACGTATGATCTTGTCAGCATTCAATACAATTAATATTTTATTGTGTGAGTTGTTGTATGTTTTAGCCAAAGCTTCACGGGCTTGTTCTTAAGAAGACGGAAATGAAACATTTGAAGGATATAAACTGCTCAAACTTTTCGTTTGCAATGTACGTGTAACTTACACGCATTATAGAAAAACAAATTTAATATTCGATACAATTAATGTTTTATTGTATGAGGTATTGTCTGCTTTAACTAAAACTTCATGAACTAGTTCTTAAGAAGGCGGAAATATGGCTTTTGAAGGATATAAGCTGTTCAAACTTTTCGTTTGTAATGTACGTGTAACGCATTATAAAAAATGAAATATAATATTTGAGCAAAGGAATCTTTCTTTTAATAGAAAAAACTAATGGTATTATAGGAAGAAAATATACCTTAAAAATAGAGGAAAGATGGGGTGGGTTGCATTGCATGGTAGTACAAAGAAAGTTGTAATAAAATGGGCAGAGAGATTGGGAAAAGGTTAAAAAGGGGTTCCACATTCAGCCGCTTTTTCTCACCTGTTGCTCTTACTCTTAGCCTTACCCTCCTCCTCTAATATTTATTCGCTTTTCTTGCTCTTGCTTTTCTGATCCTCTTCCTCAACTGCCCATCTCTCTCTCTCTCTCTCTCTCACACACACACACACACACACTCCTCTCATCCCTTTGTCTCTATAAACACACGCATAGTGTGTGTGTATATATATATATATGTGCAAAATTGTGTGCTTCGGGTTATGAAAAGCCCATGTTAAGGACCCATCTTTCATGGGTTTCTCCTCTCTTCTTCTTGGTACTTGTATTCTCTCTCTCTCTCTCTCTCTCTCTCTCTAGATGTGTGTATATATAAATATATATATATATATATATTTATGTATTAAACAGTCTATAACACACAAAAACACACTCAAATGAGTTCTTTCTTTATGTTTGTATGTGGGGGCTGAATATTTTTTGTGTTTCAGGTTAAGGGGAAATGGGATTTTGGTGCTAATGTAGGCATAATCTTTTGTTATTGAAAGCAAACAGAAGGAAGCTATGGATGCTTCTTCTTTGGAGGGTAAAGATTCTTTATCCCTTCTCTTTGGGTATTTTTTTTGCAAAAGTTCTCATCTTGGTCAGTTTTATGTTGTTTCATTCAAGGATTGCTCTGGTTCTTGATGTGAAAAAATTTGATTTCTTTTTTATTTTTTTTATTCTTCCCAAGATTTTGTGAATAATGGGGTGTTAGATTCATGGTTGATCTGTTTGATGGTCTGATTTCACGCGTGATTTCCTGCTTGTTGAATTTTTATTGATTCTTTTTTCGATGAAATTGACACCACACAGACACAGACACGCATGCTCACACACTCACGCACACACTTCATTGTTGCTTTTGTTCTGTTTTATTTTTCCTTTTTTACTGCAAGTAAATGTGTCATAGTCCAAGAATTACCTGCTCTCTGTGGGTTGTTAACGCTTTGTTAATAATTTCAAAGATGCTTATGAAGAAAAAAGTGATCGATTGTGAAGATGGGAGTGAGGTGCTAGCTGTCCTTTTCTTGCTTTTATTGGTATCTTTCTCATCAACTTGTATGGATGGTTGGTTATGATTGTTGAACTAATTTGTAAAGTTTGGTGATTTGATTTTTAATGCTTAAAGCATTGTACTGCTGTTTAGTTTGCCACCCATCATGAAGATAAACGCGGGGCGATTGATTTTCGTTTTGGTATAGTGTATGTCTACAGTTTCTGCTGATCAAACGAATTTGCTGTTCTTTCTTTGAACTTATATGACTGGTAAATCTCAAAAGAGGATCCAAGAAAGCGTGTCGCGTGTATGCTCTACTTGAGATACCGGGAATAATATTTTTTCGACTTGATTGCTACGTCTTTTGTCTTCCTCGTTTTTTATTATAGTGGTGCTTCATTCTTCTCCAATTTTCTTTCCCTTCGTTCGTTCGTTTGCTCTGTGGTCAGGACTACCGTGTATTAATTAAGAGAATGAAGCTGCACGCATTCCAAGTGAAGAAAATCTTGGATGATTCCATCATTTTCTTGAATAATTTTTCTACAGTTGTTGAAGTTAAGTGGGACATTTTGGGAATGATAGAAGTAAAGTTTTATATCCGCCAGCTACATGGTTTCTTCCCTTTTCCACTTCGTGTTCATATTAAGTTCTAAAACCACCAAGTACTGATTGTGAGAGTACTTTATGTTTTATAGCCGCTATGCAATTTTGATGACTTTTTGCCGTTTTTGAAACCAGCATTGCTATTTGATCCGTCAAAGTGCAGCAAGTTGAGTATGGAGCAAAAGAGAGAACTAGTCTATGAGGTGTCAAAGTGGTCGGACGGTGCCATGGAAATGCTACATGCTTGGAGCCGTCAGGATATATTGCAGATCCTCTGTGCGGAGCTTGGAAAAGAAAGGAAGTACACTGGCTTAACAAAGTCAAAAATAATAGAGCAACTTCTGAAAATTGTATACGAAAAGAAATCACAGGAACGAGGACTTGCAAGTATTTCTGAAGTACAGCCTACATCCGAAAATGGTGAAAGGACTCCTAAAAGGCAAAGGAAATCCGACCACCCAAATCGTCTGCCTATTGCAGCAAATCCTGCTGCAACTAGTGTGCCTGAGGTTGATTCAGGTAATACGGTATATTGCAAAAATTCAGCTTGCAAGGCTAAATTGAATCGAGAGGATGTATTTTGCAAAAGGTGTTCATGCTGCATTTGTCGCCAATATGATGATAACAAGGATCCCAGCCTCTGGTTAATTTGCAATTCGGACCCCCCGTTTCATGGTGTGTCATGTGGTATGTCTTGCCACCTTGAATGTGCCTTACGGCATGAAAATTCTGGCATATCAAAGGATAGGCAGGATAAGGGACTTGACGGGAGCTTCTGTTGCGTATATTGTGGGAAAGTGAATGATTTGCTGGGGTAATTGTCTGCTCTTGCTTCTTATTTTTTCTGGTCGTTTTCTGGTATATTCATATGATATGCAGCACTATATTTGCATTGCTTCGAGACATGCTTGGATAGTAACAATGTACAGTTTTCGTCACTGATGTATTTGCTTGAATAAGCCTGTGATATATGCTTCTTCCTTTATGATAAGAAAAAGATAGTTGACGGATTGGCTTGTCGATACGATAACGCTGCCTTGAGGCTCCTTTCCGATACTTAGTGGCCATTAGTTATACCATGCAAGTCTTCAGAACAGTGCTTCAATTTTAGAACCATTACTTCATTTTGATGGCTATTTTGAAAATGATGAAATAATGTATTAACATGTAGAATAAATAATGCAGCTCTTGGAGAAAGCAACTGGTTGTGGCAAGGGATACGAGGCGGGTCGACATATTGTGCTATAGGCTCTCCTTAGGCCAAAAGATTCTTGCTGGTACTAAGCACTACCAAAATCTATGTGGGACCATTGATGAAGCAGTGAAAAAGCTCGAAGATGAAGTCGGTCCTCTAACTGGTTTACCTGTAAAGAAGGCTAGAGGAATTGTGAACAGGCTCTCATCAGGCCCGGAAATTCAGAGTCTCTGTGCTTCTGCTGTGGAGTCTCTAGACTCGATGCTTTCTAAAAGAGTCTCCGATAGGCCTTCTGGTGCTCTCTCTCTCTCTCTCTGCATGTGTGTATTTTTTCTGCTTGTTTTATGTTCTTTTGCTCTTGCTTCGGGTTAACATAAATCTTTCCGGCTCATTCCTGGAATTTGTTTGATCTAGATCGCGGTGCACTCGCATCAAAACTTGTCCGATTTGAAGACATTCGTGCTTCGTCCCTTACAGTGATTCTGAATGATGATGATGATTCGAATGTGGGAGGTGGCTTGGGTTATTTGTTATGGCATCGGCAAGCTGACGAGATCGTCTATCCTACAGAACCTACGTGCAGATTGTTTGCACCGAATACAAAGTTGCTGCTTTCCGGTCTAACTCCCGCTACAGAGTATTTTCTCAAGGTTGTTACCCTTGACAAAGATAGAGAGAAGGGCTTCTGTGAATTTCGGTTCAGAACTGCAAGTTCTGACGACGAGGTAAGAAATCTGAGTTCGAAGAGTTCAGAAGTCGAAAGAAGTCAAAGCCCGGCTACTAACTGCAGCAGTCTCTCTAATCCTTCTTCGGTGGAAGATGAGACCAATAACGTCGTTCCCTGCAGCAATGAGGATGAGAATAGAGGAGATAATTACCGGCCGTTTAGCTGTAATGACGACAAAAATGCTGCTATGAATTTACTTTGTGACAGCATCGACTGCTCGGATCCGATCCAGAAGGAGACTAACGGAGATGAAATTTCTTTGTTGGATGAAGAAAATAGCATGGGGAAGATCAGCTGCATACCAAACAGTGATCCGACAAGTTTCAGAAACAAAGAGTCGTCAAACGGCCCGATGGTTGAGGACACAAGCACTGGTAACGGGTCTAATATGCCTCGGACTGGCTTGGAATGCGTCCCCTATGTGGATAGTTCAGAAGCCGGCTTACAAATCACTCCCTGCAAGTTAGAGAACGTGAAGAACGGAGCTGGATGGAAAAATAAACGAAAAAATGGGAAAGGCATCGAGGCTGTGCCCGAGAGGGACGAGGAGCCTCAGGCTGGCAGCTCGTCGAAGAAGAGAAGTGGGGAAAGACGAGACGAGGATTGCACTGGTATTGGAGACAAGGATTTTGAGTATTACGTGAAAGTGATCCGATGGCTGGAATGTGACGGTCACATGGAAACAACGTTCAGGCAGAAATTTTTAACCTGGTACAGCTTGAGAGCAACCCCTCAGGAGGTCCGGATCGTGAAAGTATTCATCGATACGTTCATCGAAGATCCTGAATCGCTCGCTGCACAACTTGTCGACTCCTTCACCGACGTTATATCAAACAAGAGATGTTCCACCGTGCCGGCCGGATTTTGCTTGAAGCTTTGGCACTAAGATATGCAGAAGCAGAAGGTTCTTCTTCTGCATGCAAATCTGGGACATTTGCCTGCTTTATTCTTTGAATTTAGACAAAAAAAGAAAAAAAATGTTGAATCATTCTTGATTGGAATAGCATCATTCAAACATGATATTTAGTATCATTGGACTATTTCTGTTCTGCTATAGAAATTTCTGACTATTTATACATTTTTTGCTACTTCTTCTGTAGCTTTCAAGAACTTATGACATCCTGATTCCTGGGAATGGGGTTTGTCTAAAATGCAAGTCTTAGGTTTTGAATTACAAGCCCAGTTTCTCTTGTTGACTTCAACTTGAATTTCTTCAAAACTTCTTTGTGTTACTACTACAGCAATGAGATTGAATAATTTATTGGGATAATAAGGGTGAATTATATTTTTAGTCCCATAAGGGCACCTAATTCTAATTTTAGTCCCACAATGTCAAGCATTCGCGAATTATGTCCCATAAGTGGTTTTTTTTTTTTTTTTTTTTTTTCCAATTTTAGGACTGATTGGGGATTTCCGTTAATGAAGTTAACGGAAGTTTGTTTCTCCGTTAAGTGGATCGATTTTGGAGGAAAATTGACCACAATTCAACTACTTTTGGAGAAAAATTGACCTACTTCTTCCTCTTATAAGAACTCATTTATTTTATATTTCCTCCATATTTACCAACAAACAAAACTTAAAATGGCTGCAATTTCTTTAATTATATATAATATATTTCTATTTTCATTTGTACAAATTAAATTTTTCGATAAAAAAAAAAAAGAACACAAATACAAAACTAGAACAACAATTACTAAAACATAAATTGCATTTATAGAACTTTGATGTTCGATTACTGGCACCATAAATTAAGTACAAGTTTTTTGCAAAATGCAAAGGTTTTCAGCCAAAAAGCATAACCTTGCACAATATCTGCAAGCAACAATAATGCATAGGTTTCTGCCAACATTTACAAACCAAAATATATTATATATAAAGAAATATGTATTTGTGTTCCTATTTTTCTTTTCGATCGAAAAATTTGATTTGTACAAATAAAAATAGAAATATATTATATATAAAGAAATTTGTATTTGTGTTCCTTTTTTTTTCGATCGAAAAATTTGATTTGTACAAATGAAAATAGAAATATATTATATATAAAGAAATTGCAGTCATTTTAAGTTTTGTTTGTTGGTAAATATGAAAGAAATAAGACATAAATGAGTTCTTGTAAGAGGAAGAAGAAGTGGGCCAATTTTTTCCAAAAGTAGTTGAATTGTGGTCAATTTCCCTGCAAAATCAGTTCACTTAACGGAGAAACAAACTTTCGTTAACTTCATTAACGGAAATCCCCAATTAGTCCTGAAATTGAAAAAAAAAAAATCACTTATGAGACGTAATTCGCGAATGGTAGACATTGTGGGACTAAAATTGGAATCGGGTCCACTTATGGGACCAAAAATGTAATTTACCCGGATAATAACACCGTGCTCTCCTGAGGTTTGGTGTAATCACAAGTAAATTTCCTGTAGTTTGAGAATTTACATCTAGTATTCTTAACATTTGTTTTTGTCTAACAAATAAATTTCTTCGTCTAGTCAAAATTTACCAAATTTTCAATATTACCAAAAGAATTGAACAAAAAAATTCATTTTCAGCCCCAATTTTTCATATCACAGGAGTTATGACGTGTAATTACACCAAATGTTTCGTCGTACTTGTTAGGAAACAGCACCAGGATACTGACCTCGAACAACAATTTTTCTAACTATTACAGAGCGGAATTAGGTCCAATGACCTTCAGTACAAATCAATAACTTAACAGAAACTGAGACAGATCAAATATAAATGAGTAAGCCCTGAAATCAAATATTAGGATTCCAGAGAATAATGGAAGGCTCAGGGAGCCTGTTCCTGGTCACGACCCAAGACCCACAAAGGCCAGAGGCCGGCAACCCAGTTTCACGGTTGCAAGGCTTGAACAGTCACACAGACTAGGCCACACAGGCTGTATACTCAGAACCACAAAGGTTCGGCCACGAAGGCTTTTAGGGTTAGAACTACAGAGGTTCGGCCACAAAGGCTGTAAGAGTGTTAACCACGAAGGTTCAGACTACAGAGGGCGATCGGAGGAGAAGAGTAGGAGAGAAGGGGATTTTTAGCTTATTCGGAAAGGAGGATGGTGGATGCTTTTATAGTGAACCGCCATTAACTCCGGCGGAAGAGAACGAGGAGCCATTTCAGAGAAAGAGGAGAAGGAGGTGACTCTTGGAGAGAACAAGACTGAATGAAGAGGGGGCACAAACTCAGGAGAAACCCCTTAGGGTTTCAGCAGTATAAGAGGAGGCGGGGCAAGGTTAGAATGTGGGTAGGGTAAGCAAGTGGACCGGGTCAGCTTTAGTGGGCCAAAGTAAGTGTGGGCCTGAAGTCAACCTGCCATCCAAGTGAAACCGAGTTGGGCCGATTGGGTTTGGGCCATAATTTTACATTCTCCACCTTGGACCAAATCCAAGAGGCCAGGAACAGGGTATCATCATCGCCTTATCACCGGGACCATAAGTGTACCTGCAAGAAGAAGAAGAACAGAAACAGAATATACAGATTAAAGGTGTGCACATGGGATTATGACATATTTAGAATGTTGAGGCAGTTTTTGAATTTTTCAAGTGTGAGGCATTTTGTTCCCATATCAGCAGGATTTTCCTCAGATGAAATTTTTTCTAGATTAATGATGCCTTTTCCAACAATGTCTCTGATGAAATGGTACCTAACATCTATATGCTTAGTACGATCATGAAAAACAGGGTTTTTACATATCTGAATGCTGGACTGACTATCAGAGAAAACAGTCATCTTTTTCTTCAGAAAACCAATTTCAGTTAGGAGGCCTTTCAGCCAAATGGCTTCTTTAAAAGCTTCAGTGGTGGCTATGTATTCTGCCTCAGTGGTTGATAATGCAACAATGTTTTGAAGTTGAGATTTCCAACTAATGCATGCACCACATAGTGTAAAGATGTAAGATGTAGTTAACCTCCTACTATCTTTATCATTTGCGTAATTTGAGTCAACATAGCCAACTAAATTCACACCATCAGCACATTTAGTGAATGTAATACCAGCATTCATGGTGTTTTTTAAATACCTAAGTAACCATTTCAAGGCATCCCAGTGCACAGAACCAGCATTCGACATATATCGGCTTAAGCAGCTAACAGGATATGCAATATCAGGTCTGGTACTTACCATGAGATACATCACATTACCTATAGCATTGGAGTAAGGAATCTTTTTCATGCTCTCTTTTTCAGAATCTGTTTTGGGACAAAATTCTTTACTTAGCTGAAAATGTCCAGCCAAAGGGACATTCGTGGGTTTTGCATTTAACATAGAAAACTTTTCCAAAACAGATTTCACATAGGATCCTTGATTTAAAAGTATGGAAGAAGTGTTTCTGTTTCTGCAAATAGTCATGCCAAGGATTCTTTTTGCATCACCAAGGTCTTTCATTTCAAAATTTTTGCATAAGTTGGTTTGTAGTTCCTTAATCAAAGAGATATTGGGGCTAGCAATTAGCATGTCATCCACATAAAGAACTAGAAACACAGGATCATGTTGTTCATACTTAAAGTACAGGCATGGATCATAAGCACTTTTAGTGAATCTCAAGGACTTCATGAACATGTCAAATTTCTTATTCCATTGTCTTGGTGATTGCTTCAGACCATATAAGGATTTATTAAGCAAGCAGACATGATCAGAAAATTTCTTGTCAACATAACCAGCAGGTTGATTCATATATATTTTTTCATCAAGTTCACCATGCAAGAAAGCAGTCTTAACATCCATTTGCTTGAGTTCCCAATTATAATGAGCAGTAAGAGCAAGCAAAATTCTGACAGTAGTGTATTTAACAACTGGAGCAAAAATCTCAGTGTAATCAATTCCTTCTTTTTGTGTGAAACCTTTAGCCACTAGCCTAGCTTTATAACGAATTGATTCACTCTCCAGTTTTACTTTAAATATCCACTTACAATCAACAACTGACACACCTTTTGGTCTAGGGACCAAAGTCCAGGTTTTATTCTTAGTTAAAGACTCTATCTCTTCATTCATAGCTTTAACCCATTGTTTTGAGTGTCCAGATTCTAAAGCTTCCTCGTATGAAGTAGGTTCGGTGTTTTCAGTGTTGAGAGCTAAGTGAAAATCTCTAAATTTAGATGGAATTATGTGTTCACGCCTTTCTCTATCTCTAGCGAGCAAGTAACCACTAGTTATGGGGTTATTAGTGGTGTCACTCTCATGTTCATTCCTAGTTTGTTCTTCAGGAGGGTTTTCTTCATAAACACCCTCCACCTTATTGAAGGTACTCTCTAGGTTGAAGTCTAAGTCTTTCTTAGGAGGTTCTAACAAACAAGGCATTTCAAGTTCATTGAAGGTGACATCCTTACTAATTATAACCTTAAAACCAGGATAGTTTTTAAGCCATAATCTATATCCCTTAACCCCATCTGGATAACCAATGAATACACATTTTTGTGCTCGTGCATCAAGTTTATCACCGTGTTGTAGTGCAAATGCAGTACATCCAAAAATGCGCAGATTAGAGATATCAATGTCATGTCCAGTCCATACACATTCAGGCACTTTTCTAGATAAAGGCACAGATGGGGAACGATTTATCAAGTATGCAGCAGTTAGTAATGCTTCACCCCAGAATGTTTTTCCAAGACCAGAACTAATCAAAAGACATCGAACTTTGTTTAAAAGAGTTCTATTCATTCTTTCAGCAACTCCATTTTGCTGGGGAGTATAGGGAGTGGTTTTATGTCTTTTGATACCAAATTCATTGCATAAATTCGAAAGGCTTTGGTTACAGAATTCCAGACCATTGTCTGTTCTAAGAGTTTTAATCTTCTTGCTAGTCTGATTTTCAACAAAAGTTTTCCAGGTTTTGAACTTATCAAAAACATCGGATTTGTTTTTCATCAGGAAGACAAAAACCTTTCTAGAATAATTATCAATGACAGAGAAAAAATATCTATTGCCACCATGTGTTGGGACATTGGCAGGTCCCCAAACATCAGCATGTATGTAGTCAAGAATGCATGTAGATGTGATGGAATTAGGGGAAGGTGATGAAGGAAATGTCACTTTATGGTGTTTTCCAAGTATGCATTCATCACAGAAATCAATGCTATCAACTTTATCATTCAAAACTCCATGCTTGTGCAATAGGTCAAGGCCTTTCATGCTTATATGACCAAACCTCTTATGCCAGATTTCGGTTTTGTTGTTTTTCAAAGCGGTAGCAGCAAACATATCATATTTAACTGAACAAATGTACAAGTTCCTCTTTCTTTCTGCCTTTAACACAGTAAGGGATCCTTTCATAATTTTCATGATACCCTTACCCCATCTCCCCTCTAACCCTTCTTCCTCTAGGGCAGCACAAGAGATCAAGTTATGGCATAAATCAGGAACATGTCTCACATTTTTCAGAGTAAGCTTGAAACCATTTTCAAACAACAGGCATACATCACCAAAACCAACTACATCACATAACTTTTCATTCGCCATGGAAACTGAACCAATTTTTTCAGATTTATAATTTGTCAGGATTTCTCTGAAAGGAGTCATATGAAAAGTGCATCCAGAATCAACAAGCCATTCATTCATGTTTAGAGAGGTTTTAGCAGAATTCACATCACAAATCATATAAACCTCATCACAACTTTCTTCAGTCACATTAGCAGAGTCTTCTTGATTATTCTTTTTAGGCTTTTTGCATTCTTTAATAAAATGACCCCTCCCACCACAGTATGGCATTTCTTGTCCTTTTTATCACTGGTGTTCTTATCGGACTTGTATTTGTGCTTAGACTTACCTCTAGACTTACTCCTGCTCTTACTATGTTTTCTAAACTTATGTTCTGAGTTTCTGTTTTTGTTTCTACCTCTTACAAAGTTCACCTCATTCTGACTCTGATTCGGTGCATTGGCTTTTAAGTCTATTTCTTTACTCTTGAGACCACTTATCACAGTTTCAAGATTAACATTATCCCTCCCATATTTAATAGCAGCTTTAACATCACCATATGAGTCAGGAATAGCGTTTAAAAGCACAATAGGAGAGTATTCATCAATGTTCTTATCACCAGTCAACTTTATATCCTGAATCAGTTTAGTAAACTCATCAATATTCTCATCAATGTTTTTAGCAACATCAAGCTTATACCTAAAGAATTTTTCAAGCAAGAAGAGTTTACTCGGTAAAGAAGTTTCAGTATAAAGTTCCTCTAGTTTATCCCATAATTCTTTTGCAGAATTCAGTTTACCAACTTTTCTAATCACAGAGTCAGACAAGTTCAGAGTGATAGAAGAATAAGCATACTGATCATTTTCCAGTATTTTTTCTTCTGAAATAGTTTCAGCATACTTTCCATCTATAGCTTTAAACACTTTCTGTTGAATCAATATGCCTTTCATCTTTTGTTGCCATATTGTAAAATCAGTTTTTCCATCAAAAGGCAAAAGAGTATAACCAGCCATATTGAAACCAAGTAGCAACAGACAAAGAGACAGATTACAGCAATATCAATGACCAGTATGCAGAAATTCAAAATATGCAGGAGATAGCAAAAGGGTGCTTGACTAACCCCTCGAGCCAGATACCCGACGGCCTCTAGGCCCGGGCCAGGGGAGGAGGTTAGCAAGGATCGGTCAAGGTCTGATAAGAGTAATATTGAGTGAAGGGAGAAGATATTACCGTAGGAGCGAGCGAGCCCTGGGCAGAACCCAGGCTCTGATACCACTGTTAGGAAACAGCACCAGGATACTGACCTCGAACAACAATTTTTCTAACTATTACAGAGCGGAATTAGGTCCAATGACCTTCAGTACAAATCAATAACTTAACAGAAACTGAGACAGATCAAATATAAATGAGTAAGCCCTAAAATCAAATATTAGGATTCCAGAGAATAATGGAAGGCTCAGGGAGCCTGTTCCTGGTCACGACCCAAGACCCACAAAGGCCAGAGGCCGGCAACCCAGTTTCACGGTTGCAAGGCTTGAACAGTCACACAGACTAGCCACACAGGCTGTATACTCAGAACCACAAAGGTTCGGCCACGAAGGCTTTTAGGGTTAGAACTACAGAGGTTCGGCCACAAAGGCTGTAAGAGTGTTAACCACGAAGGTTCAGACTACAGAGGGCGATCGGAGGAGAAGAGTAGGAGAGAAGGGGATTTTTAGCTTATTCGGAAAGGAGGATGGTGGATGCTTTTATAGTGAACCGCCATTAACTCCGGCGGAGGAGAACGAGGAGCCATTTCAGAGAAAGAGGAGAAGGAGGTGACTCTTGGAGAGAACAAGACTGAATGAAGAGGGGGCACAAACTCAGGAGAAACCCCTTAGGGTTTCAGCAGTATAAGAGGAGGCGGGGCAGGGTTAGAATGTGGGTAGGGTAAGCAAGTGGACCGGGTCAGCTTTAGTGGGCCAAAGTAAGTGTGGGCCTGAAGTCAGCCTGCCATCCAAGTGAAACCGAGTTGGGCCGATTGGGTTTGGGCCATAATTTTACAGTACTAAACAAACTAAATAAATGTTAGACAAGTGCCTGAGACAAAACCCCCCAAACTACTGGTATAATTTTGTCTACTGTTCTTATTTCTTAAAACCTATAATTTGATTATGAGCAGTGAATTTCATCCATTTTGCGTTTTGATGGCGCTGTCGTTGTAAGTTCAATCTTTAGATAATAGTTATCGATCAGATCAACCCCTGACATTGGCAATCAAAAAGTATGGGTAATTTATCTGATGATGTTGTTGTTTCTAAGGATGTATGTGTAATTTTTAAAAAAAGAAAAAACAGTGATGGTTTAATTGTGTAAATGATATCGATGTTTGTGATGGGTATATATATAATTTTTCAAACAGTATTTGTGATTTGTGTAAATAAAGGGGTTTAATGCAATTTACCCTCTTGTGATATTGCAAATGAGCAAATTACCTTCTTATAAAAAAAAATAGTAATTTTTTTCCCTATGTTTTTCAAAATGAAGCAATTTACCCCCTAGGCAGGGAGGTAAATTGTTTTATTTTGAAAAACATAGTGGGTAAATTGTTTCATTTTGAAAAACACAGTGGGGTATATTGTTATTTATTTTTTTATAGGGGGATAATTTGCACATTCGTAATATCACAGGGAGTTTTCTTGCATTTTTCCCGTAAATAAAGTCATAAGTGAGAGTGCAGATGTAATTATCTCATTAATTAATTTTTAAAAATGTTTGTAAAATAGACAGGTGAAAATTCACGCAATAAACAAATAAAGGAATTCTCTTTTTGCACGAGTCTTGCCATTAGTTCACATAATGTCAGATTTTTGCAGTGGATGACTTACTCGAGACTCAAGCAATCAATATAGAAACGGTGGGCTCAAACTGAAAACCCAATTCCTCAAGGATGAGCATCAACAAAAGTTACCAAAAATTCTTATCCAAATTAATTTCAGTCGAATCAAATTAATTATATGACAAAAACGATATACTTGTAATATATTTGATCAATTTTCGTGAACAAAACACTAATTTTACACGATAAATTTATTATACTTGATACCTGATCTGAGTTAGAATTTACTAATGAAACCGGACACCAAACACACACTGTAGCAAAACAAGGATGTTTGAGCAGCAGGTTGTGATGAAACCAATGCTTCAAATGCCCAACAAACCTTATTTCCTCCGCCAACCCCATGTCTAACCAATCCCACCTCAACATCACACTTCCCCACCACCTCTCTTCTTTGTCTTTTTGCCTAACCACTTTTCCTTCAAAAAAAACACACACCATAGTCAATTCTTCTTCTTCACTGCATTCTGCTTCAAACAACCTTAAAAAAGTAGAAGAAAAATGTCGCTCTCGGCTCCTGTTGTTGCATCAAGCTGTGTGGGGCTGATCAAACACAATTGCTCCAAGCTTTTTGCTGGGAAAGAATCGATTTCTTGGAGCAAGAATGCTGTTTCGAATGGTTCGAGGACGTGCTGCATGAAGGTAAAATTATTTACAGCAATCTTGTCTACTCTCTACTTATTAACAGACTCCTTGTATTTGGTTCTTGCCAACACAGACATGGAACCCGATAAACAACAAGAAATTCGAGACCCTGTCTTACGTTCCACCGCTGTCGGAAGAGTCCATCGCCAAGGAGATCGATTACATGATCAACAAGGGATGGATCCCTTGTATCGAATTTGACGAGGTACGTACAGCATGTCAACCTGAAAAAAGAAACAAAAGAAAAGGGATGTTTTACATTTTTTTTTTTTTTTGGTAGATTACAGCTACCTCTCTTGAAGTTTGGCATAATTACAATACTACCTCATTGTTTGAAAAACTATACCTTCTGAGGTTTGTAATCGTCTAATAAATAACCCATTTCCATCTATTTTTATGGGTGAACTGATCAAAATGCCCTTATGCAAATTGAATTATTCTTAAAATTTTTTGAATTTTTTTGTACTGTTGCCAAGGAGAAATTTCATAATTTTTTTACACAAATGAACAATAATACAATTTGCCTCGGGTTGATTTTTTCTACAATTTTACCTAAAGATTCAAGGGCAAAATGGTCAATTTCAAGCATTTGGTTAAAAATTACAAACCTCGTGGGATATTTGTAGTTTTTTAAACAATTGACAGATATTTGTAATTATGTCAAAATTTAGGAAGGTGGCTGCAATTTACCCTAGTTTTTTATATTGATAATTGAATTCATTTGAAAAATTTTGTTGGGGGAAGGTGGGATATGTGTACAGGGAGAACAGCAGGATGCCAAATTACTATGATGGGAGATACTGGACACTGTGGAAGCTGCCCATGTTTGGTTGCAGCGACTCCTCGCAGGTTCTGAATGAGATTCAAGAGTGCAGACAGGCATACCCTAATGCTTACATTCGCTGTCTGGCATTTGACAACGTCAAACAGGCACAGTGCATGGCCTTTCTCATCCACAACCCCAACAGCTCAAACTAGTCTCTCAAGATTTCTCTGTTTTCAGTCCTGTTTTATCTTTTTGCAAGTGTAAGAATAATACCAAGGCTGAATAAGATTTTTATTGCCTTAAGCAAGTGAGAATGCTGTAAGGAGATATATGACTAGATTGCAATATAAAGCAATTCATGAATTCAGAAAGATTGTGCTGTAATACCCATGTTCTGGACCTTTAAGGAAGTTGCACAACCAACCATGTAATAAGAGAAACATTATCGACAATGGAAACACCAAATTCATGTAACCCCAACATGTATCAAATAAAGTCCAGGAAATTGCATGCACATTTGACACCATCCATAGAGAATTGCAAGCAGCACAATGTTAAATAAATTTGTTGTTTACAATTCGAAGAACACAATCAATACTGCACCAGAAACAGCATCGAGAACTTGCAATCCATCAACAGCATCGAGAACTTGCAATCCATCAATGACTGTGAGAATATGGTACAAATACATTTCTCAATTATACAACTAAAATTGGATTCGTCACGTCTTTCCGGCTGTTCTGCTTGATATAAATCAAGAAGGCTCTCCATCTTCAAGGAATGGCATGCCAAGCACTTCTGTCTGCACTAAGACCAAAGTCCTATGAATTCAAGAAAAAGAAAAACATGATTTCAGAGTTCAATTTGACGCTACGCAGTTAGAAAAATCTAGAACCATCAGTAGGGTTCAAAATGGACCAGAAAAGAAAAGATTCTCCCAGAATAAACAAATGAAGACGAACATTATTCCACCTCTTCCTCAATTGAATATTTGAACAAAAAGGCTCCAATCATGCTTAAGGTATGCATATTTCTTAATAACTGCCTTATTCCTAATGGAGTCGACCTGCTGGTAAACTTTTCGCCGACTCTAGGATTAATCAGAAAATAAGGCCTGCCATCTATTTATGTCAGGAACATTTTGGATTTACCACGTAACAAGTAGAATGAGACTGAAGAAGGCGAGGTGTGATGAACAAAGTGTTTCTAATCATGAGACTAATATCTAGATTTAAAAGTTGTGGCACTTAAACATCTTATTCGTTCTTCCTCTTATAACTTTGGCATGGATCCAATTGAACAATCCGTCTTCCTTCCTCAAACGCTCCGTGTCACCAGATTGCTGTTCCTCCCTCTCATAACTCCTCCATCCCACAGAAGTTAGGACTCCTGATACCTTTCTCAGCCACTCAAAACCAAAGGCCAAACAGTACTAAGTTGCTGCTTTCAGTTGTTTTGTGCACCATCACCATATTCCAGCCCTCTTACATGCATCAACCCCATCACATATAAAGGTGATCATATGTATAATCAAGCGAAGATTATTTAGCCAGAACATTGTTCTCTTTAGCCACAATTCTGAGTTTCAGCAAAAGATAATCTCAATCTCGAAAAATCTGTTCAACACCATGGTATACCCCAATTTAGTTCAGTAGTCAGTCTATCATAAAATTGTACGAACCGCTTTACACAACTTGTTGGCCTCTTTTCCCATTACACATCATGTGTTCGTTTAATTATACTGAGGTAATCTTTAGGGGAATAAACTAAAACATTCTCAAATACAATTTAGTATTAACTAAATACAATGTCAGCTTCTGAAATGGACACCACTAGATTTACTTTTAATGTGGGGTCAACGATCATGAAACACAAGGATTAACTATATGAAGTATACAGAGATCAAGGACTACAAATAATATGAATGTGGGTCTACGAATGGTATGAATGTCAAACAGGAAAACTTAGACAATGTTTAAAAAGATATAGTAGTAGATCTTATCTTCATGAGACTCCAAAATTAGGGACAAACAGAATTTCAGTTCAACCATAAAAAATATTATGAACCCTCTGATTATATGTCTATTAGCAGAATCAAAAAGTTGAAGGCCAGAATCTGGCTGCAGCTTAATTGTTGTAATCCTCTGAATCCTTAGGGTTAGTGGAACTGATTCTCTCTTCCTATAAGGTTAACTAGGCTTTAGAACTTGTTTGAACATAATACTCAAAGAAAGAGGCAGTTCAAAGAGTTAGCTTGTCTCATTTACTGATTTCAAAGGCAGATTATTTTCAACAGCAATAAATTCCAATACTCTCCCACGAGTAACTGATAACAAGAAAGCACAAGACCACGGAATTCATTATTTACAATTTCATGGAACTCTAGGTGCAAGCCTTAGTAAAAGTACACATAAGAAACAATTCCAATCACGTTTGTTACATGTAGGTGCGTGATATTTCCTAGTCCATTATTACAAAACAATTCCAATCAACTTGTCCTGATTGTCCTCAAATTTCATCAAAAGCAGCACAAGAAAGGCAAAAATTCAATTCGTAGAACAAAGGCCTGAAACAAGAAAAAGGTTTCATATGTTTCTAAGACACTAATATGATCGGTAACTAAGACAGAAATGATTTCCACAATAAGGCATCATCCCAAATTCCCATTCATAATGTATAAATCAATTAATGAGTAAGCTAACTTAAACCGCATAAGCCACAAAAGAAACCCTAACCTGAGGGGAATTGAAATCCTCTCTCCTCTAACGATTGCGTTCAGCAGGCAGGGGGCGATTGAAGCCCCCGCGGCGGTTCATGTACTGCCGCGGCTGCCTCTTCGTGACCTTTCTCACGGCACCAACATCGTTTCCAGGGACCGGCTTCCCCTTCGTGGAATCGAACCCCACAGGAATTCCAAATTTCTTCATCATCTCCATCTCATCCTCATCCATCAAATCCCCGTCCTTATTGCCGTCATCGTTGCTAACAGCATTCTCCTTTTGTTTCTTGTCTTTAGAAACGACATCATCCTTGCGCTTGTCCTTGTCCCTGTCCTTAGAAACCGCGTCGTCCTTATGGCGCTTCCGGGGAGGGGAGCTAGGGGAACGCGACCTGGAGCGTGAACGTGAGCGGTGGTGCCGGTGCCGGTGACGATGGCGGTCTCTCTCTTCGGGGGACCGAGTACGAGATCGAGTGTGGCGGGATCGAGTGCGGTCGGGCGTACGGGAACGCGAGCGCTTGCTCCGCTCTCGGTCCCGGTCCCGGTCCCGGTCGCGGTCAATGTCACGGTCGTCTCGGTTTCTCCTCCGGTCACGGTCTCTTTCTCTATCGCGGTCGCGGTCGCGGTCACGGCGGTCGCTCATGGCGGAGGAAGGAAGGGAGTGAATTTGAAGAGGTGAGGTTTTTTGGAAGCAGCGGGGTTTAGAGCTAATTATTACAATAGCAAGCAGCAACACTTTGCTCTAAGGAAAATTACACTCCCCGCCAACGGGGTTTGGCGTAATTACACGAAAATTTCCTGTAATTAAAAAATTATATTTAATATTTTTGAAATTTATTTTTGTCTAATAAATAGATCCCTCCATTAATTAAAATTTATCGAATTTATTGATATTAACAAAAAAAAAAACTGAATAAAAATCGATGTTTACCCTCGATTGACTTATTAATTACTTAATGCAGGCCAAACAAATCTTTTATAACTAAATTACTCTCACCTTTAATTCAATTTCTTTTGCTAATATCAATAAATTTTGTGAATTTTTGACTAATGGAGGGACCTATTTGGTAGACAAAAGCGAACCTCAAGAGTAGTAGATGTAATTTCTCAAATTTCAGGGAGTCTACGTGTAATTATATCAAATTTCATGGGAAGGAAGTGTAATTATCCCTTGCTCTAAATAAGGCTATATTTTACTTCTTTTTTCTCTTTTTTTTTTTTTAAATATTTTTGTGAATTGTAATGTTAGATAGAAATAGGTTAATTTGATGAATGATTTCGGCAAAAGGGATATAAATATTGGTAAAACATAAATACATTAGAGACTTCAAAAGCAAGAACAAAATAGTTGTTGAGAATTATAAGCTGCGCAATTATCAAATATTATTTTAATTTGTTCTTTACAGCTTCACTAAAAATTATTTAAAATATTTTATAAGTTCAAACAACTTATAAAATATTAGATCTTATTTTGATAAAATAGAATGAAGGGTGATTATAGTTGATTATTTAAGTTTGCATTTAGAATTACTTTACTCTCTCAAATTCATTTTTTGACAATAGTATCCCTCAATTGTAATTCTAGTCTCATATTGGTCCCGTAGATTATTCTTTTGGCAAAAATGTGATTGAATTTTGATTTTTTTGGATGGTGAAATGGTCAATTTAGGTTTGTTTTTCTCTTTTTGGTCCCTTAAATTTGTAAAAATTGTCAAATTACTCTCTCTCTCTCTCTCTCTCTCTCTCTCTCTCTCTCTCTCTCTCTCTCTCTCTCTCTCTCTCTCTCTCTCTCTCTCTCTCTCTCTCTCTCTCTCTCTCTCTCTCTCTCTCTCTCTCCTTTTTTAGGTGAGAAAAGTATTGTAACTTCTTGTCTGAAAATACTAGATGTTGACCCTCAATGCTTTTAGAATCGGATCGAGAATCGAACCGATCAAGCTACTGGGTCACTGGTTCGATCGGTTGGACCGAATTGAAAAAATCGATTAACCCGGACCCTAATATATATATATATGTATATATACACACATAATATACTAATCATTATGTATCAATTAATTAAGCAAAATATGAGAAAAATAAAAGCAAACTTAAGTTAAGAAAAATATGAGAAAAATCAGAAAGACTCAAGTCAAGTTTATTATCCCACATGGGAAAGAATAAGTAAAATTTGAACACTTTAGCCTATAAATAAGGAATAATTTAAGTCTAAGAAAAGCTCAAGTCAAGTTTATTATCACACATGGAAAAAGAATAAGTAAAGTTTGAACATTTTAGCCTATAAATAAGGAATAGCTTTAGCCTAAGGAAAAGCTCAAGTCAAGTTTATTATCCCACATGGGAAGAGAATAAGTAAAGTTTGAACACTTTAGCCTATAAATAAGGAATAGCTTAAGTCTAAGAAAAAACTCAAGTCAAGTTTATCATCCCACAAGGGAAAAAAATAAGTAAAGTTTGAACATTTTAGCTTATAAATAAGGAATAGCTTATGTCAAACTTATTGTCCTACATCGAAAAATTATAAACCAAGTTTAAGTACTTGAGGCTATAACTATAGAAAAATTTAAGTCCAAAAAATATTACATTGCACTATGTTTTTTAAATATCTTTTTAAGTGAGGTCAAAACCAATTTTGATTGGGTCACTGATTTTGACCGATTTTATTGAGTCTTGATCGGTTCACACTGGTTTTGACCTCACCAGCCCAGGCATATGGCCGTTCTCGATTGAATCGGCCGCTCCGGGCCGGTTTTCAAAACACCGTTGACACTTATTTAAGGACAGGTAAAAATGCAACTCCGAGACAAAAACACAACCTTAGAGGTGGAACACAGCCTGGGTGTGTTCTTTCTAGGTGTCTTCTTTCTATTCACAGGTTAAAATTCTAAATTGAAGACACGGTCTGGATGTGTAACTCTCAGTTTGGATGCTAAATGTGCTTGTTTTGAAAACATGCACATGTCTTAGAATACGACTTAACCATGTTTAAGTTTTCTTTTCTTTTTTGACAACTACAGACGAACCGATATGTCAAACACATTATCATTTCTGAGCCATATTTTCGCCGCAGAAATGGTCAGAGGAACCAAAATGGGATCCACACTAAAATTTATGGACTCTAAAATTAATAAATGAACTTTACGGACTAAAGTGATTCTAAATACAAATTTAATGAACCAATTATACTATTTATCCTAAAATCAAATTAGAAATTAGAAGCCTGCAGCCCAGATGTGTAGTTGATATTAAGGCAGGGGCCCAAGAACGAATTGGGTAACTAGGTTCAAATTAGTTGGGCCCAATTAATGGCATAGTCCACCAAGTTCTACCTCTTATACTCTTAATGGGCATACTTGTATAGTAAAATCTATATTCACTTGACCCACCATTAGAATTACGGATTGAATTTTTTATCGCAATTCAATTGTATCTTTTATTTCGTTTTTGGATCTACACATTATGTGTATAAAATTTTTTCTTAATTAAAATTAAAAATATAAATTTTATATTCATGACGTACATATGTGAAATGAAATAGAAGATTTAATAAGAAATTCAATTCGTCATTCTAGACTTCCAGCGTAGCACCAACTTTACTTAGTCCTGGCTATTTTTTGGATAATTGGTTATAAACAAATTGATTTCGAAATAATTGATTTTGTAAAATCGTGGTTGGCCAAAAACTCCAGCTTGTAACTTTTACATCCCATAAGTGATATACCTTGAGTTGTTAAATACTTTTAAAAGTGATTTTTAGAGGTCCAACTGTTCGTTCAAACTCGTCTTTAGGGCTTAGTGTGAGTTACGCATATTATAGAAATTATGCTATTTAATTGAACTTATAAATGAACTCGTATGTGTGAATATTTAACTGATTTAATGTTTTGAATTTTATTTTGAAATATTTAGTGAATCTTTCTACGTTTTTTATTTAATTTTTATAATTTTCTTAGAATTATTCCATTTATATTTTTATTTGGTAAATTTTTTGAACATGAGTTGTTTTTACTATTGGACTATCCCAATATATTTTACTTATCTGTTCAAAAGACGGTTTTTTTAAGTTCAAAATCTTACTCCGCTGATTCTAAGATGTTTAAAGCTTCTAAGACTTATATTTTCTTTTTATGAGTAATTAATTTTATAATTTATAGAACTTATAAATGTATGATCTTATTTTAAACACAAGCACCTAAAATTGTAACGATAAAATAAGGGTTAAATTCCATCCCCTGTGTTTTCAATAAATTGCCGAAACCCCCTAGTGTTAAGAAAACATGAGTCCTCATGTTTTGCAAATCCAGCATGAAACCCCCCTTTCATTAAAAATAAACGGAAAGCAGGAAACACACGTCCTTAGTGCAATATGGCATGTTTTTGGCGTGTTTAGACCATTTTTGTTGTTGTTTTTTTTTTTTTTTGGTTGGTCAAAATGCCACTTTGATGTATATAAAAGGAACCATGGTCAAAATTCACTTGTTTTAATCTTACTTTTAGTGACTTTTGTTTTTTTTGTATTTTCCTCCCTCATGAAAAAATTAAATAACTTGGTTCTTTAATATATTTATTTAAATATATGTTTTAGAAATTATAATTATAGTTGAAAAAAGATATAAAATATCTTCTGGTTGAGGCGCGACTATCTCGCTCTCTTTATGGAGATTCAAGCCTACTGTAGTAAAAATATTCTCACTGGTCCAGCAATATCACTCTTGACTTGTCCCATCTAGGATACAACAGCCCGACAAAGTCGTATCACTCTAACATACTCTAGACAAGTTGCAGAGTACAAAACTCCACAAAAAAGAACATCTTCCTTCAACTAATATAACTCTCTCTAATAGGATTATTGCATGTAGAAATATTATATATGTGTATGTGTATCATCAAGGTAGAATGGTGCTCCTTTTATAGGTGTAGAAATCATTCACTATGTTAATGTAAATTAGTGGACAATAATGTAATAAGTTACAAGAGAGATAGCGAGGGTAAAGACTAGTAAGTGGGTATATAATGCATATGAATATGGTGTAGTGGGGTGATCGATGGTAATGAAGAGAAATGTTATAAGCATTACGGCTATAAACATTCACCAAAACCACTAACCTCAACATCAATGGAGGAAATATGAAAATATATATGGTATAATTTTAATATTAAAATGCAATATATGCATATATACCAACAAATTTGGGGGCGATGGGAATGTCACACCCCTTCTAATTGGGCAATCATCGTCGCTCAAATTTGCATAGTCTTCCAAATTGGGGGTCGTTGCTCGTTTTTTACGCTAGGGCGACCATCATCGCCCGAATTGCATTATGTGGCGGGGATGGATTAGGGGGTTAGCAGTGGAGAGATCGTGGGTTAATTTAAAATTATCATTTTATAAAATAATAATTTTATTTTGTAAAATTTATAATTAAAATAAGAAATATTACATAATAAATAAGAACATAATAGTCACTTAATCGGTATATATATATATATATATATAAAATTAACAGTATTAAGTGCAATTAACAAAGATGGACACGTGAGCTAGCTTTAAGAAAACATATGGACAATTTTCCCTATATTTGAAACAAAGGGGAGGGTGTGTTATCTGAATTTTAAAACACAAGGGGTTTTATGCAATTTGGTCTAAAATAAGCCGATGAAACTTATATGATGTTAGGAATAACAATTTTTGCAATTAATATGATTAAAAAATCAAAGAATTTTGTTAAAATTTTAAAAATATATGGCCAAAATAAGTTGATAGCTATTAACTCGTAAAAAGAGCTTAAAAGCTCCAAACACCTTATGTTTTGATCTTATAAGCATATTGACTACAAAATTTATCTAATACTTTTTAACATGTTATAAGTTCTCAAAATCTTATAAACCATTATTAAGGCTTAAAGACACATTTTTGGTCATGTAACTATACCTTATTCTCGTTTTAGTCCTTCATTTTTCTAGGGTTTCAAAAATGTCCTATAGCTTTTTAATTGTCACGATTTTGGTCCTCATTTCGCCGAAATTTCTTCAAAGTTGTCGTAAATGTTTGACGTGGCGGCCCAAATTTCAAACATTTCCGCCGATGTCGAAGAAATTCCGACGAAAGAAGGACCAAAATTGTGACAATAAAAAAGTTACAGGACCTTTTTGAAACCCTAAAAAAATAAAGGACTAATATAATAATGGGGTACGGCAAAGGACCAAAAATATCTTCAATCCCGTTATTAATTATTTATAGGGTGAATCACAGCTACCTCCCATGAGGTTTAACATAATTGCAAATACCCTCTCGTTATTTGAAAAATTATAAATACCCACCTGAGGTTTGTAACTATCTAACAAATAACTCATTTCCATTCATTTTTATAGGTGAACTGGCCAAAATGCCCTTATGCGTTGAATTAATTATTATTTGATTCTTAATTTTTTTTTTGGACTACAGTACGCTGGGAGAGGTTTCTTAAGTTTTTGACACAGATGAGCAATAATGCAATTTGTCTCGGTTGATTTTTCTACAATTTTTTTTTAAAAAAAAATCAAGGGCAAATTGATCAATTTCAGGCATTTGATTAAAAATTACAAACCTCAGGAGGATATTTGTAATTTTTAAAACAACAAGAGAATATTTATAATTATGTCAAATCTCAGGAAAGATAGATGTAAGTTACCCTTATTTATACCCTTATGGCCTTATCCAAACACCCCTATCTAAGTTCTTTTCGTGAATGGTGATTTAAGTTGATTAAAGCAAGTATTGGTAAAAGGGAAAGGCAGTTAAGATTCTGCATTCAAACAATGCAAATTCCCCCAAAAATACACCTCTTTTCACACTGCCCCAAAAATTTTGTTGAATTATGCTTTTTACCCCACAAACATTCACATCAATCAATGTCTCTATTTCAAGACAAAAGTGCAGCACCAAGGTCCGAGTTTTGTGGGCATGGCTTCATTCAGCCCCATCTGCCCCCTAACTTCAAAATCGAGAAATTCAATGTCATTCATGTGAATTTGTATCCACATAAATTGTGAATTTTTGAATTAACACACAATGATAATATTACATGCGATCTAATAATTTTTACGTGGGTACAAACTCGCATGAGCACATCACTACACCCAGCCCGACACCCTTCACATGCTTTCTTTACACAATTGTGAGCGATTCTTGGTGCACCCTTGATTTAGGAGTGGATCTAACGTCCACAATTGGAAACCCATTTGTATAAGTTTTGGATGGATTGATTCTGTATGATTTTTGAATGGATAAGATTGAATAAAATTGGTCTGAGTATACAATATAGTTATGTTATGGAGAGAAGGTCATGAAAGTTGTTTGAGTGTTAATTCAAGAATTCGCAGCGGATTGATCGTCTAAGACCATTATATGATAAATGAAGCACAATCATGAATTTGAGAATCAGTGGTGGATTTTCCATCTATCGTTGATTGGAACTAATCTAATGTAGGGTTCGATTGTATTAAGACCTATCAATTACAAAAAGGGCCCGAAATGTGAAGAATTTGACAATGCCGAATCAATTAAAGATCCACATATTTTGTTCGGATCATGTTAACTTTGAAAACTCCAATAAATTCATATAGTCGTTGATTTATACATTGATATATGAAGTTAATTGCTAAATGTTATTTTAATGTGACTGTTACCTTTGTTAGGATTACATCAATATTTTGTATCAAACTGCTCAAAATATTCTTTTAAACCATGAAGTATAATTTTAAATATTTTTTAGATTATGGACTACAATACCCTTTTTAAAAATATACAATGTATAAACATATAGAAGCAAATGTGACATTGCACAAGATCATATTTTTTAACATTTTTCCAAAAATTAAAAATCTTAAGGATAAAGTTGATATTTCCACTTCACCGTCCAAAGATTACATAATTATGCTAGATATCATAAAAAATCGATAATTTTTCAAATAACAAAAGAATATTTGTAATGTATCAAATGTCATAAGTGCTTGATGTAATTTATCTTATGGCGGTTTTAATACTTTAAAGTAATGTAAAATTTTCTATTAATTTACTTACCATCTTACTGAGAACTTAGACCAATAGTAGCTTGAATACGATCTCGAAAACTGTCATTGTAAAATATGGAAAAAAAATGCAATTCACCCCTTTGTGATATGAGAATTGAGAAAAAAAAAAAAAAAAAAAAAACTTTTGCATAAGAAAAAGAACAAAATAAATTATTCCATGTATTTTGAAAAAAGAAGCAAATTACCACATCTAAACTGTTCGAACCTACGATATAGGTGTGGAGTCTATTTTTATAGTAGTGTGTGTATATTGTTTCTTGGTTTGCTTTGAAGTTATTGATGGTAGATTTAATAATTAATATTATTGTAATGCGTACTGAATATTGTAGTAATATATTGATTGCTTTAATAATATCGTTGTATTTTTTTTAAAAAAAAGGAGATAATTTGCCTTTTTTTCTATTGAATTTTTTTTACTCATTTCTCATACCACATCGAGTTAAATTGCATTTTAACCCGCAAAGTACATATCACAACCTACTTACTAGAGCCTATTTAGTTTTATTTTCAAGCTCCATTTTCAGTAGTTGTAAATAATTTCATTTGATTTTTGTGTATGGCCAAAAGTATGTTTGATTTTGTGCGTGGGGAATATATCTTGTTTACACATACACGCATGAAAAGGACCTATTTTCTTGAATTTAATATTTTTTTATTAAATACTTTGAGGATGATTAAAAATATGATTTATGCAAATAAAAACAAAAGTGTATTGATGGGGTGTTTGTAATATCTTCTACTTTTATAATGCGAAAAAAATTGTAATGAAAGTTGAGAGTGTTTCAAAACAAAAATGACAAAAAAGTTGAGATTCGAGTGTTTCACAAAATAACTTTACTTTTATAATTTTATTAATATATCGTAGAAGTTTCAATTTAACTTAAAAAAAATTCAAAAACAGGAACTATGACTAAAAATATTAAGTTGATAAACACTTATTTTTATTTTAAACTGATGAAAATACTCGATTGCAAAAGTTGCTCCCAAAAAACAAGGGATAAATTCATTGCCCTTCATGAGGTTTTTGGTGTAATTACACGTAAACCTCTGTTGTTTGAAAATTTTCATCTAGTACACTAGTTTTTTGTTTCAATCTAACAAATTGACCCCTTTCATTAGTCAAAATCCACCAAGTTTATTGATATTAGCAACAGAGTTGAATGTAAATTCATATTTGTCCTCAATTAATTTATTACTGATATATTATGGGTCAAACAAATCATTTTGGACCAAACCATCCTTATACAAGGGCATTAGTTTGTGAATATGTATAATTGTAATTTGATCAGAAAAGATTTGTTTGACCTGCAATAAGTGAGTAATAAGCCAATAGGTGGAAAACATGGATTTCATTCAACTTTTTTGCTAAATTCAGTAAACTTTGACCAACATATGAATTTATTTGTTGAACAGAAACAAAATATCAGAGATACTAAATATACTTGTCCAAACTTAAAGAAAAATATATGTAATTATATCATATCTCAGAGAATGACGCGTAATTATAAAAAAAAAATAAAAAAATCACAGAAGTGGTTAGGCTTGAACTATCTTGACAAAATTCCGACGTTTGATTTCCAAAATGACTTAAAAGCCCACTTGTCAGAACTGATCTCTGCATGGAAATCTCTAAAGTCCAAACCGAACTCACCAATCACCTTATGTTCTTCCAAACCTCATTGAACCAACCAAAGAATTCAATTCAATACAACAGTAAAACGGGTCGGATCCTGTCTTGACCCGTTAACCCCGTCTGCATTATTTCCACACAAAAGCTAGTTTATAGCCAACCACTCCAATCATTTCATGCTGGATTCAAGAACACACAGACCAGTGTTTTGGTTAATAATTCAGGCCCCCTTGTTAGGCTGTTACAAATATACATCATTAATTTTTCTGAAACAAACACATCTCACCACCACATAGACTCTCATTTGACCCTTTTCTTCCAAGTCTTGTCTGTCCCCTTTACTGTGTGTTGTGTGTGTATGTGTGTGAGAGAGAGAGAGAGAGGCTTCTCATTTACTACAAGTAGTACTTGAAGAAATTAAAAACCTGTCTTCTATTCTGTCCTGTTTTTGAGTGTTGAGTGTGGGGAGTTCCCATTCTTGATTCTTGTACTTGAGAGTTCTGTTGGCTTGTGAATACAGACAGTGTCCTTTGGACTTGGAGAGAAGCTTTTAATTAGTACAAGAAGAGCATGAGGTACATTCGGACAGCCAGCCTCAAGAGGCTCTTCTCCCTCAGACGCCATGGTTTTGATGAAGAACTCCTGTCCAAAGACTCCGATTTCACTACAGCGCCTGAAGAGAAATCAGACCATTTTCAAAAGCCCAAATGGAAATGCTTTTCCTATGAAGAAATCTTTGCTGCCACCACTGGTTTTTCCTCAGGTCCACTCTTCTTTCTCTCTCTCTCTCTCTCGAGGAAAATAAAGATGCCCCCTTTTCTTGTTTTGTTTCATAGTACTCAGATGTTCTCTCTCTCTCTCTCTCTCTCTCTCTCTCTTCAGACAATATGGTTGGGAAAGGAGGGTATGCAGAGGTTTACAGAGGAGTGCTGGAAGACGGACAGGCAATTGCAGTCAAACGATTGACAAAAGCAACAAACGATGAGAGGAAAGAGAAGGAGTTCTTGACAGAGATTGGAACACTCGGCCATGTTTCTCACCCCAATGTTACATCTCTTCTTGGCTGTTGTATTGATAATGGGCTTTACCTCGTTTTCCAGTTCTCTTCCAAGGGCTCTGTTGCTTCTCTTCTCCATGGTAAAAATCGTGAAATTTCAGGATGTCTAGGCTTAGACAGTGTGTAGAAATCATCAGATTCAGGCGAGAATGTTTTCTTATTCTTAATTTTCTGTCCTTTGTAGATGAGAAGTTGCCGGCCATGGACTGGAAAACAAGGTACAAGATTGCAGTTGGAACTGCCAGAGGCCTACATTACCTGCACAAGACATGTCCAAGAAGAATCATTCATAGAGACATCAAGGCTTCAAACATTTTACTGTCTGAAGAGTTTGAGCCCAAGGTAACATTAACTTCAATTTCATCTAAAATTGTCTGAAATGAATGTTTTCATGATTCACAATCTTGTTCTTGGGTTGTCCTGTTTCAGATATCTGACTTCGGTTTAGCAAAATGGCTTCCGTCTCAATGGAGCCATCATTCGATTGCTCCGATAGAAGGAACATTCGGGTACGTAACAACGACAATGTTGTCAATGTTCCCAAAATTTAGTTGTTTTGATATGAATTACAATTGACATCATTGTGGGATGTGTTGTTCAGACACTTAGCACCGGAGTATTTTATGCACGGAGTTGTGGATGAGAAGACGGATGTGTTTGCGTTCGGTGTCTTTTTACTAGAGCTTGTCTCCGGCAAGAAGCCTGTGGATGGTTCTCATCAGAGTTTGCACAGTTGGGTAATGGCCACTCTTCTCTAACTCAAGATTATTTTGTCTGAATTATGACAAGTATTGTACTTATGTTCCATTCATTGAACGACTAGGCCAAACCTATACTAAATCGAGGAGACATGAAAGAGGTGATTGATCCAAGGATTGGAGAGGACTATGATGTAATGCAACTCAATCGACTTGCGTTTGCAGCCTCCCTCTGCATTCGAGCTTCTCCAATTTGGCGCCCGACCATGAGTGAGGTGACGACTTTTTCTTACTAGTTTTATGCTAATCTTTAAGATATGCTTGTCTTATGGGGGAGAAGGCGACAGAAGACGACACATGTTGTCTTATTTAAACATAAAATTATACGAATGGTGTGAGCATGCCAGCACAACATAACTATTTTAATCATACTTCAATCAAAATTCGACTCCTATCCGCCTCAGTAGTCCGGTTTCTTACATCTTGATGCAAGTATGAGAAATGTGTAGGATTTAACTAAGTTCATGTCATTGTCTGATTCATGTATGGTCTGATCCCACGCCTTTTATTCCGGTGATTCACCTAAACTTACGCTAACTTTTCCTCGCTGATCGAGTTAACTGATAGAGACCTCAATATCAAATTGGCACGCCCCGTTTAGTTTAATCTTATTTGCTTCAGAAAGACCGAGTTCATGTAGGTGACAACCTCCACGGTTGACCTGCCGACTAGCAACTTGTAATAAGACACATTGCCGTCTTAAAAAAAACTTGTTGTCCTAATGACATAAGACAATCAATTATCTTGTAATAGTGAAAGTTAACATCAGCTTAAATGTCTGATCTCAGCTCTGTCCTGACTCGTGGTGGTGATTTATTTCTTGATTTCTTCCCCTCACTCCATTCCAATTTGATGTCTGAACCTCACCTAACGATAATCTTCACGCTCTCTAAGCAGTAGTACACGTCTCTTTCATGTGATTACGAGATAATTTTGTGATAACGACAGGCTACACCGACGACAGTATATCTTTTGGAATCGAATTTCTACAAAATGATAGAAATATGAACTAAGTTTAAGACAAGAAAAATTCCATTTACAGTATGACAACCTTATCTGCTTCCTCTAGTTCTTACATTGAGTAACATGCTGTCATCAAGTGGAAGATTAGTTTATGTCTGTGTTGTCCTGCCAAGAACAAAGGGTCTGAATTCCTGCTCTAGTTGATCCCCTCCAGCACAGTTATACCTTAAAATAATGCAGTTTGGCAACGTTATCCGCTCTGTCGTTTCCACTGTTTTCATACGGAATATCTGTCTGCCCGGTTCGTTGCACACGTTGTAGATCCTATCTCCAACAAGAGTATATTCGATACGCTGCAGACTCTTATGCTAAACAATTGTAATAAAACAGTTTTGGAGCTTTTTATAAGATATGGAACGTTTAAGAATACGATGATTTATGTTGTAATAATGTTGACAGGTATTGGAGGTCATGTCATTGGAGGGGGAGATAGACAAGGGAAAATGGACAATGCCTAACGAAGAGGAAGATCAAGACGAGTTTTGGGGGTTCGAGGATCTTGAATGTGAATATGAGTGCGAATGTGATGCTTCCTCTTGCTCGACCTCCCCACACGACTCGGCCTCAACCGGGAGTTGCTATAACCATAAGACCGGTTCCGTTCTTGCAGTAACTTGAGACATGTACATATCATAGTATCGGAGTCCTCGTCTCGTCCGCTTAGGTACACTTATGTTACAAGTAGTTTATGAATCATTGGTTGTGAATACGATAATGTTATAAAACAAAATGCTGATATCATCGTGTATGATCTAACGATGGGACATCGGTAAAATTTAAGACTATAGCAATGATATATGATATGACAAGTGAATGATTCATGTTTGTCTGAAAATTGTTTTACAATAGCAACAGGGACACGGACAACGAGTTCCAGCCTCGAACAGGGTAATTCTGTCTGTCTGGCTACTTGGAAGAAAATAGTTTAAAATAGAAAGAAAACCATACAATATCCAATAATTGTCTTGTTTTAAATAAATACATATGATTACATGATTCGATATATTTTTAATATAGAACTTAATTTTATATTAATAATTCTAAATTAAAAAAAATAAATTTATGATTTTTTTATTTTATAAGATCTCAGAATAATATTATTTTTGGTCCGTTAAGTTAATCATTAAATTACTTTTGGTACCCTCAGGTTTTAACCTCATCAACTTTAATTCACAATTTTTTTTTTAAATAATCCAAGTTAGTTTTGATTGTTTAAAAGAGGTGTGAGGCACCATTTTTTAAAGGGTAAATTACATTTACCTTTCATGAGGTTTGACATAATTACAAATACCCTCTCATTGTTTGAAAAATTACAAATACCACCGTGAGGTTTGTACTTTTTAACCAAAATGCCTGAAATTAACCAATTTGCCCTTGAATTTTTTTTGTAAATTATAGAAATGTAATTTTTCAAACAACGAATGAATATTTATAATTATGTCAACCTTTAGAGGAGGTGGTTGTAATTTATCCTTTTTTAAAATAATCAAAGTTAGTCTGATCATTAGTTGATCAGAAAAAGTCGCTCTGTTAATTTAAACGATTATCGACTAACTTTGATATTTTAAAAAAAATTAAAATTTAAAGATAATGAGATCAAAATATAGAATACCAAAAATAATTTAGCGACTAACTTAAACCACCAGATATTATTCTTAATCATGGGGAAATGTGGAATAATATTAGAGATGCCTTAACAATAAAAAAGTGTCCAATGATTTCAGACATGCCTTGTAAAATACTCTTAATAGGGAATGGGTTCCTTTTGTAATACATTGGAATGCTCAAAAATGAGTGACGTGGTCGGAATTGACCCACTTTTAACACTCCCAAAATATTATTATTATTATTATTATTATTATTATTATTATTATTATTATTAAAAAATGATCAATTTTGGCTCTCTAAAACAAGTGGGGTTTAATTTATTATTCTACATAAACAGGACAAAAATTGTATTTTCTTTATGAATCTAATTAAATTATTCATGGCAAGAATAATGCCATTTTTAGAGGAGCCTTTGGTAGTTTTTATGAACATTACAAGAAAATAGAGTATTTTTTATATTATAAATTACTATAGTTTAAAAATTATATCAAATCGATATTAATTATAAACTAAAATCAATGAAAAAATAAATAAATTTTGACTACGATAAATTTATATTTGGCAACGGTTTAAGAAAGAATAACTAATTATCATTGCACTAGTCATGATTAATTAATAGTAACTATCATTTTTTATTTTTAACTATTTTATTTAATTATAATTAGAAATTCATATTTCTTCTAGTGAGAAGAAATAAAATTTTGAAGTAAAATGAAATTTTTGTCTTTAAATTTAAAAAATGATGACAAAATATGTTTGGTTTTTTTTTTATGAGAAAGGAAAATATGTTGGGATTAAAATGTTATGTAATAGGTTTATTTATGAAAAGACAAGATAGAATAAAAATATATTTGAATTATGATATTTTATGATTATTTTTGTATGAGAAAACGTGTTATTTTATAATAATTTTTTATATACTAAAAGATGTGATAAAATGAATTTTACTAAAATTTATGATCCAATCACATAATACCACACTTTAAAATAGTACAAAATTAAAAATATGTCTTTAAAAACAAACCCAAATAAGGCCTAAATTTCTATCCATGTTTAAAGTTTCTTTTTTTTTTTTTTTATTTAGACAAAGTTTAAAGTATTTAAAGTATCAAATAACTACAAGAAATTATGGGAAAAAACATATGACTTTCAACTAAACAAGCTTCATTAAAGTTATTTAAAAGTATGGTTGTTGATTCAGGTCGGGGGTCGAGGTTATTTCGAGGGTACTTCACATGGGAGATATTTGGGAACCTGAGAAAGAAAAACATATTGTTAGACTCATTGGATGGTCCCAAACAAAGACCCTATGATACTTAAATCAATTCAAATGAGATCAAAATAGTTGCGAAAAAGTGAAGAGATAAATACTGATAATAATTATAAAGATCCACGTGGCGTGATCTCAAACTTTCAAGTACAAAATGATTAACAATCATCGTTTTGAATGGACACAGATCTCTGTCTTACAACGATATACGGAGAATTTTGATCTATTCATCATAATTGTCGGTATAACGATTAAAATCCCATCAGCTATGACTCAGAAACACCATTTAACTTATTTTCAATATAAAGGTGATTAATATTTAAAATAAATCATTACAAACACCCCATACACACACCAAATTACCTTAAAAAAAACAATACTTTGTCATCTTTAAATGATTGATATATAGAAATAAACAAATCCATTAAGTTTAATGTATTCCAAAAGTTTAATGTTACCTGTAATAGAAGGACACTGTAAACGTGACATACATGTCTTCAATTAATGCCTCGTGCTACCATAGCAGCACGGCTGCCTTTTCTTGTATTATTACAACTATTACTATTTTTGGGAAAATTTTATTTTTGGTTTTATAACTTACAACTTTTTTTGATTTAGTCCCATTTATTATATTTGTTTCACATTTATTTCTGTTTGTTCAATTTTTTCTCCAATTTAATCCCAAACAGCATTTTCCGTCAAATTATTAATGGAGCCGTCAACATTAGCAGAGTCTTGCCCCAATAACAAACTTGACGATTCCGTTAACAATTTAACAAAAAATATTGTTTGGAATCAAATTTAAGAAAAAATTGAACAAATGAAACTAAATATAAAATAAATACAACAAATGTGACCAAATCAAAAACGATTTTCCCACTATTTTCCCTTCCTAAGTCTAGATTGCAAATGGTCCCATTCCTCAAACTTTCACACCTTTTTCATGAAACATTTGCCCACCTTCCAATTTTGAAATTATTACTTTTTTTGTTTTTTTTTTACCTTTTTTGATTATATAAAATTTGAACATAAATTGGGGTATGCTTTTAAAGTGATTGAGAAATTGCCCAACTGAATGTCAGTGCTTATATGGGAGGATGATAGCTCATTATATCAGTAATCAATTAAGGAAAACCTACAAGACATGTCTCACAATCTTTTGAGCTGTTAACTGTTATTTTCCTTCAATATTTTCGCCTCCACCCCATCTTCCAACTAAATGACTCCTGATCAATATTTTAAGGGTAAATTTACATCCACCTCCCATCAGATTTGATATAATTATAAATATCTTCTCGTTGTTTGAAAAATTATAAATATTCCCTGATTTTAGTGCCCGTCTAACAACAAACCAATCCTGTTAGGTTTTTATCAAACTTTTATAATGAACTGGCCAAAATACCATTTTTTATTATAAGGCTAAAGTAATTTTGTGGACCAATATATTCTATGAATTATTTACTTTACCCATCCTCAAAAAATTTTCAAACATTTTTTTAAAGGAAGAAAAAAAAATCAACAAGGGTAAATTAGTAATTTCCACCTGACTGTCTAATGGCTACATAATTATTTTTTATTTGAGGGGTACTTATAATTTCTCAAACAATGAATGGGTATTTGTAATTATATCGAATCTTAGAGGAGATAGCTGTAATTTACGCTATTTTTAATGAAGTTGACATTATTGCAAAATTTGCAAAAACAGATGACAAGTTCAGCTTATGTTTAATCAACACTTAGTAGCTATGTTTATGTAATAATTGTAGGCATCATAATATATACATTACTTACTATTGAGAAAATGAAATTTTAATTTTGGGGAGAGACATCCAGGGACAACAGCTGGCTCCTTTATAAAGTTGATAATGCTCTTTCAACTACCAGTGCAATGGAAAGTGAACTTGAACTAAAATTGAGTGGTCCAAATGTCATTTACAAAAGACTCTCTCTCTCTCTGAAAACCTGCAAATTTTTGCAAGAACTAAAAATGTATGAGTCAGAGCCAATGATATTTTCAATAATGTGCATGTGAGTGGCAGTTGATGAACAGATAAGAATTGGGGGATTTTTAATAATGGGATTAAGGAGTTCTTGATGCCACTCAAACACAGAAGCAATGAGAGGAGTTGGTTGAGCCATTACAGGGAAAAAGTGGCAGTTAGGTTATCTAAGCCATCTTAGGATTCTTGAGCATCTCTGTTTTTTTAATGTTGTCATTAACTAGGAATGAGAATAAGTTTGGTAGATTGGTGGTTGGTTACCATAATTATTATTACAATCATTTTCTTGCAATGGAACCTCATCATACACTAACTAGCACATAATAGACATTGGGGTTTTCTTACTGAATTTAGGGCCTAGTTAATTTTTGAAAAATCATAAAAGTTTCCTTACATGGGATCCAGAAATCTTCTAAATGATAGATTATTAATACATAAATCTTATGAAAATTTCTTGTAAAATAGGTTTAATTATAAAAGATGTATTATAATTAGTGGTATTTAAGTGTAGTGTTGTAACGGTTGCTACATTTGGTGGTATCATATTTGGACAACAAAGATTTAAGGCTAAGGCTGTCTGTTCTCTTATGTTACATAGATTATGTGTTTGTCTATCTACATTACCAGAAAGCAAAGACATACTCTACCACAAGAAGCAACAAATATAATAGTCCTAGAATATTTTTCTGTACTAGATGCAAGTTACTGAATATTTAGGAACAGCAGCAGCAACAACAACAACTATGGTTTGCTTGTGTCCATATGTTTGATTAAACTTATATTCCTGTCCTGGAAAAGAATGGGGTGTCCTAAATTTGTAAGTCATCTCCATCTGGAATGATTGGGGCTATTGAGTGATGCTGTTAGTCCATAGTTATAGCAATAATAAACCTTAAAAAGGCAAATTGTAATTCTAATCTTGGCTTAAAAGCAGAGGCAAACGGATACTTCACACATTCAGCTATCATGCCATTGGTGTCTGAGCACATACAACAAAATTTTGAAGAACCATTAACAACCTCAATAAAGAGTCAGATTCAGACAAGCTCAACAAAGACCTTCATAGTAGCGGTGATGCCTCAAAATACAACAGCCGCTTTCCAGATTGTCCAGAAATTCACTGCGTTTTCGTTCTGAGAAAATATTAGTTTAGACTTAAAAAATGCCTATCAGTTATCACCTTCACAATGTTCTTACCATCTGAAAGGCTTCCAAGGGCAAGAAATAAATTGGTCTACACAACAAATACATCATAAGTAAGGATATGATTTCCTGGTAAGAATGAATATGCAGATTGAAAAAACTACAAGTAGCTGTAGGACGAGAACTATTATTCCTTAGTCATCGACGTCTCCTGATTTTAGTTCAAGGGAGCAGAGGGGACATCACAGGAGGACTAAGAAATCAGGTGGAGAGGGACAGGAAAAATATCCTATATGGTCCTATGCATCAGTATTTAAAGGTATAACTGATTCAAATTCTTTCAAATATTTATGACAAACTTTGTTACTGGGATAAGCAAAACAACATTAAACAGTTTAGTAAGAATGATGGATATAAAGAATCAAAGATAAACAAATACAAAGGACTAACAATAGGTGTAAACAAGTCCAATTTGAAGATAATCATGGCTAGGCAATGAATTTGTTTTCTTAATAATTTTAGTTTAGGAATATTCTAGGGCTTTGATGTATGTCACATATTTCTGTAGGTCATGATCAACCGCTTTTTTACCTTTCATGTATCAAAATAGTGTTGGGCACTATAAGTCAGGTTTCAGTAGGATCACCTTATTTATTCCTGATGAATTGTAGTCCATGAAATAGGAGAACTTCGGGGCCAAGTGTGCAGAGATGCATCACTTGTTATTTTAGGGAGTTGGAAATTATCGGTTTATTGGAATTTCAAAGAGCTTTTGAGTTTCTTTAGGATTGTTTGACGCAATTCCCTTAAACTTAATCTTCTCTCCCTATTTCATTCTTCGGTTTTCTATAAGTCTCGGTACTTTCTTCCTTCTAACTATAAACAGCAAAAATTCTCAAGATTCTAAAGGACAAAAAAGGTACTAACCTTCAATATGGGCAAAGACAGAGGAAATGTCTTTGCCATATGAAGTCAAGGTGGAAGAAGAAATATTCACAATTGACAATTAGACAGCTAGCATTCACTTTGAGAAACCATTCATAAAATACATAGATCAGAAAGGAAACAGGCATAAGCGGCACCATGTCCCAATACATCAATATATCTGAAACTCAATAAAGCACACAAGAGGTAGTATATATTATAAGATGAGATACTTGCGATCAGTTTAGCCCCCACCACCCAAAAATAAAGTAAGAGAACAAGATGAATTTAGGGAATAGAGTTAGAGACCAAGCATGCATATACATGCATATGAAAGCCTGTAATGAGGATTTAGAACCAAATATGTGTTTCCAATCGCTGAGCATATATGTGACTGCTTAAGGCAGCTATGTTTTGAACCAAGGGAGTGAAAATCAATCTAGTATTAAGTTTTTAAAAACAGCATAAAATGTAAATGCAAAAATTGATTGACTGACATATGGCAAAGCAGAAACATAGTGCAGAAGTGAATTATTACATTGTCAAAAAGAATAACCAATCTGCTCTGTGGAAAGTTCTCTTGTTCGTGTCACATTATTTTTGTTGGCATCAACTATCGGAATACATTATCATTTTGGATCAGAAGATAACAAAAATAAGCACCACTGAAACTTAAGAAAATAAAATAAAGGGTATCACTCTATAACCAAACTGTAAACTACATGTAAATTTCCAAAGAATAAGAAGACTAAATTAACGGGGGGAAAAAAAAGAAAGCAACTTAATGCAGAAGAATAATCCCCCAACCTGAAGTACCATCACACAGATTGAGTTTGTATTCTTTTCCCCAGTAGCATCATAGAAGTGGCACCGCTCAATCTCTTCTTTGCTTTCTTTCTCTGCTTCATCTTTTTCTTGACAGATTGAGTCACTATAATAGGACCTGGAGGCACCCCCTTCTTCAATGCACTACCCCTTGGAGTAAGAGATGGCGGCAACCTCAAACTTTCAGGAGGCAAAGGGTTCTGTGGCTTCCACACCAAGTTATTCTTCATAGAAAATCTAACCTTCTTTGCACTCTTCTCCACATTCTTTGTGGTGGCATCAACTCTAACATCTCCAGCACAATTTGTGTCCACATTGTCAGACTCCTTCATATCTGCAGTTTTTGTTTTCTTCCTCTTATTTCTAAGCATTCTATCTTTCACAGATATTAAGGGAGTATCAGAGGAATCTAAATCTTCATCACAGTATGAACCAGCTTCAGCAGCAATTTTCTCAAATTGTTTCTGAAGATTTGATATCACTGATTCATTTAAAGCCACTGCACTTCCATCACTTTCCAGGCCATCAATCAGACTATTAGCATGAGCAATAGAAGAATCAGAGTTAAGATCTGAAGCCCCATTCTCATCCTTTCTCTTTGCTTTCTTCTTCTTCTTCTTCTTCTTCTTCGCCTTATTATCATCTCTATCGATCCCGTTCTCCACTTTTTTTTGCTTTTTCAAACTTCTATCATCAGACCTATCCTCATCTTCATGTGCATCATCAGACCCTTCTTGTGACCCCAATTCCGCAGTAGAATTACTCGTATTATACTCTATGGGGATTAACTGAGGCACTTCATCATCATCACCACCACCAACGGCATCAGTGTATTCAGGTATGGCAATTTCAACCCCAGATAATTCCAACTCCTTCTCCAACTTCAGAAACTCCTCATGCAACCCTACAGCCAATTTCCTGTTCCCCTGGACACATTCCACTGACGAACCAACCTCATAAAACCTACCTGACAGCCCCATCCTCAAAGCAACCACACCCAATAATACATCACCATCCTTTTCATTACAATCCACTCCCATCCTCTTCTTCGCCAACATTTCCTTTCCCCGCTTCACCAGCTCATCAAACACACAACTCTTCAACTTCCCTAACAATATCCTGTCCTTACTCCTCATCAGAACCTCAAAAAAGGGCCTCAAAATTACCTCAACCACCTCCTTCCTCACTGGAAAACCAACCCCCTTCAACTCCTCCAAAAACACAGACACCACATGATAATTCACGCCATTTCCCTGCAGCAGCTTATCATCCGCCAAGAACCCATCTTTCTCCAAAACACCAAAATATTCCCCCAAAATCTCCACATCCCAATTCCTCAACCGCAACAACTCAAACAAACCCCTCATAAACCGGCGTATCAGCAAGTAAAACTTATCCAACCTCAACCTGTCAATGCCCGGCCACTCCCTCCGAAGAGTAACCAAAAACGCACGAAAAAACTCCAAAGATACCGAGGGTTGAAGCGACAGAAACAAATTCACGAGTCTATTGATTAAGGCAAGCTGGTTGGGGGTTTTGTCAGCATGCCATAAGCAGTAAAATAGACCTTTCCAAAGCTTCTTAATGTCAGAGTCGGAGAGCTGCTGGGACTCAGAGGCGAGCCACGATTGAAGCAGCTTAAGCGATTGAGATCTGACGGTGGTGTTACATGACGCCAAGTGCTTGATCAATGCCGGTCCGGTGGCTGATGCGAGCGCGGGGAGGATAGGTTTCGGCTCACGGGGTCTCTTCTTCATTGGTGTTGGTTCGTGGAGCGATTGGGCGCGAGAATTTTGGAATGGTTTAGGGTTCTTGAGGTTTATCGATGGATTAGGGTTTTTTACAGTGTACAGCGAGGAGCTCACAAGTCACAATTATTATATGGATTATAAATTCATATAATTTCACCACTCTTTTCTTTCTAATTAATAATTTTGCAGAATTATGAGCGTACGTATTTTTCAAATATTATAAGATAAAATATAAATCATTTTCGATTTTTTATTACTTTACAAATTTATTCAATTCATTATAAATTAACAATTATAATTTAACATGACTCATTATTGATGCACGCATCCCTCGCGAGTGTAAAACAAAATTAAGCCTGTCAATCAATAGAGTTTTATACTATCCAGGTCCAGACCCAAATAAAGTATAATTAAAAAAATTCTCCCTAAACCCTACCCAATTTGAGTCTGAAAACTCGACCAGACCTGATGTTTATTTTTCAATCACTTTTTTTTCCCGAAAAAAATGGCTTATTGGCAGATTGAGAATTTACTGGGGCGATCATTCAACAGGCTGGTACGGGTTCAACAATCAATTCTCATGAAATATTAGGAAAATTGAATCTAATGGATCATCATTTTTATTTTTTTTTAAATGAAAGCGATGAATATTATTAATTCAACTAAATCGATTATAATAAATCATGTCGACTAGCGATATCTAATAGAGACAATGACAACAATATTACATAAAAAAAAATTTAAACAACCACTTACTATAATAATATACAAATAATCCTATTATACAGCAGACTATCATCATTTCTTAACTACTTAAATTCCCATGTTTTGATTTGTTTTGCAAGTTTGAAAAAAGTGGGAAAAAGACAAGAAATTGCACATGTGTATCCCCATTTTTTGTTTTCCCGTATATACATGTATATCACGATTTTTGCTTAATCCAATTACAATTTTACAAGCTTCATCTCTCATTCAATTATTTCTTGGAAGCGTATTATCCTATTAACAATTTCATCCCTCCTCTTGCTAATATACAAGTCCTGTTTATAGTAAAAATTCCACAAACTGGGATTTAGGACTACTTGTTCCATGAACGATTTTTGCACTTGTTGAATGTGTATGCTCGTCTGATTGATACTAATTCCAACTTAATTGCATATTTGATGTCCATTCTCTCATCCCTATTAAACTCTATGTGACGCTGGCGTTGTAGTTTGCATTGTGTATGAACATTTATACTTCTGTATAAATTGCAATAATTAACTTGGGCGGTGGTTCTGCTTATTCCATTTAAGATGAGGTCAAGGCACAAGATTATCTTGGCTTTGATAGCTTTTGCAACAGATTATGATTGAGATAGCAGTAGCACTTACATTATTCATTTCTATAATCCACGTCATCGAGTCTACACAACAATATGATCGTCGTGCATGGGAGCATCGATACAGGCTTACACACTAGGATACCTGATCAGGTTTCACCTGTCGCCTCTTAGCTAAGATAGTCGGTAGTGACTTGCGGAGGACGTGCTGGCAGCAAGGGGATGCCGGCCGACACGCAGGTGCACAAACGGCAAGTGAGCAGAGACTCTTACCGATTGGGGATCGCAATACCGTTCATAGGGGAACTTCCTTGATGTGTGAGGGTGCTATCCGCCAAGTATGAAGTCATTTCATGAAGGTTTGGACACGGAGTTATAAGGGCGATTACCGGCCGCCATCCTGTCCGCGAGCAGGAGATTGAAGTGCGATGCAGAGTACTTCATCTTTCGCGATTTGCAAAACTGTTTCAATGGTGTGTTCTATGGAGTGTTGGAAACATCTCCACCAAGTTTCAGAGTTAGAAGGTTCCGATTGAGTAGGAAACAACGACGATGTTTGGAGCCTGCCAGTGCAGTTGCGAGAAGACTGTTTCAGAATATTGCGAGGGTAATTCCCCGAAGATGGATGATCGGATGGGGTTGAAACTGTGGATTTGTGATGTAGAAGTCGTAGGCTACACAACGGTTTAAGCGGCACGTGATTTGGACATCGGACGAGGGAGATGGCAAAAAGGTGCGCTCCTCGGCCACTTTAATGTCTACTGCTGGAATAAGGAAAATTATTTTTAAGCCTATTATAAATGGGGCATGCAGTGATGAGCTCTAGCCAGCCTCCCCCGTACAGCAAGGCACTAAATGAACAACCCTTAGGGGCATGTTGGGGCCTCAAGGGCCGGCTTAAGGCACCTCAAAGGGAGGGGCTAAAGTCCCCGGATGGGATGGAAACCGGACGGGCGGGCGTAGGGCCAGGATGGCCCACATTGGGCAAGGAATGCGGCAAGAGGTTCCATGCTATACGCAAGGTTGCCAGCGGGCTGCGGGAAATCAGGGGCAACACCTCTAGGCCGAATGAGCAATCGAGGCAAGCATGCCAAGACCTCGTGAGCTAACTCGTGACATTCGCTATTGGGTTCTAGCCATGCACGAGGGTCCATTGGCTAAGGTACGCGGTCGTGGGGCGATACCGCGCTGTGGGCAAAGTCTGAGGTCACACCGAAAGGCAAGAAGGCATATTGGGTATGCCGTGCGGGATTGATGCGAGATGTTGGCATCTGAATTAGGCCACGGACTTGTGATGTTGTCCTACTCGGGCGAGACATACGAGACGAGCATGATGAAGACATGCGCCGGTTATGTACCGAGTGAACGTTGAGCATGCGATGGGTGTTGTGGGCGTCAGAATGGCCTATAGTTCCGAGAAGGAGCAAGGATGCTCCGAGCCATTGCGAGATGTATCGAAAAGACCCGAGATTGTGGGCGAGATACATGATGGTGAGCTAGCTAGTTGGGGCCGAACATGAAAACACGCAAGGCGTGCGAACCGCGACCCTCGGCGAACATGGGCATTTCGGATAGGCAAGTGCTAGGCACAAGGTGCCGCACAGGGAGGCGTTTGAATGTCGCGCTAGTGAGCTGCAAGTGTTGGAATAAATTGCAATATTTCTTAATGTAGCTTCCCACCACAAGAACAATGTCGTTGTTAAAGACGACTTTATAAGGTCTGGACGCACCATCAACAAGCATTTTCATAAGGCCCTGAATGCCATACTTAAGTTGCACCGTGTTTTGCTCGCTCGACCCACACCGATATTGGAGGACTGATCTGACCCCCAGTGGAAGTGGTTCAAGGTATAGTTTCGGTTGGGCTTTGCCTTCCTGTAACAATTTGTACTGCATCGCCTAATGAAACCATCAAAATATTGATCAGACCATTAGATATGATTCAACAGATAAAGGAATACATTTGATGAAGCTTTGGACAATTTTGGTAGACGGATATTGAGATATGGTATCTGGTTTCCTATATTATAGACACAAAAATGGGGGCAAAACCGTCTATTTGCTTTGCTAATCTGGGTAATAGTGATGGCTAGTACACATAATAAAGTTTTTTCATCATTTTAATCCACCACTAGTAAACACAAGTTTTTTTAGTCCGCCCCCACTAATATGGGTGTTAGTCCTAAATTAATCCTGCCCCCCTTTATTCTAACCAGGTTAGTAAAGATGGCCTTAATGACAAAACATTGTTTATTTGAGAGATGGCAAATGAGGCGGCAGCTAGAATAGGAACTTGTCTGGAATCTGGCTTCAATTGGATGGGTTTGATCCAAATTATTGGGTTTGAGTTCAAGACATGTTTTTATTTTTGTGGACCTATTAGGACTCGAGTCGTGATCTTAGATAATGTTTATAAGGCTAACATAATTAATATTTAAACAAAAGGGATAAAATTAATAATACAAGTCGAACTCGTAGAATTCGACTTTGCAATTTTTTTTATTTTTTTATTTTAAGACTTCATAAGTCGAACTTACAAAGTTCGACTTCTAAAGTCGAATTTTGTAAGTTCGATTTCAAAAGCCGAACTCCACATGTTCGTTCGTTTTGTTTTTCTTTTTTTTTATTGATAATTTAAAATTTATCATTAATAATTTAATAATTATAATTATAAATTTAATTAATTATATTTCTTAACAAATAAAAAATTAATATATAACAAAATACAATAATATAATTTGCTAAAATTAATCACCCGTCATTTTAAAAATACAATAACTACAAAAAATTATCATTAAAAATTTAATAATTATAATTGTATTCTTAATTAATTATATTTATTCATTATTTTATTTATTATTATTCATTAAATATTTCAAAAATAATTAAAAATAATAAATTTTAAAATTATTTATTAAAAAAATACAATTAAATTAATTACAAATATTATTTAAGATCACGATCCACGCATAAACTTGTCTTAAATTAATCTCTCTTTGTTGGATTTATTGAACCTCTGAAATCTTAAAATAAAAAAAATTAAAATTGTAAAATCGAAATCTACGACTTGCACTATTCATTTTTTCTCTTTTGTTTAAATATTAATTATGTTAATTTTTTTATTATTTTATATTAAAATAATAAATAAGCCCTCTCCCCTCTCTTCCTTCACTACTCTTCTACTTTTCCCCTTTCTTCCCTTTTTTTTCCCCTTCCCTACTCCACCGGCCGCCGCTTCTCGATCCACCGCCGCCGCTGCTCTCCTCTTTCTCCTCTCCAAAAATATTCAAGGTGCGTTTTCATGTTTGAGAAATTAGAATGTTGTATGTATCTCTCTTTACTCTAAATGCTTGTTGACTGTGAGAGAGGAGTGAGGTTGATGGATGAATGTCTCTCTGTCAATGTTATATGCCTCTCTCTGTTTATGTGTTTCTCTCTGTCAATGTTCTTTAAATAATAATATATTTAACTATTGAAGTCTTAAACTTTTACTTAGTACATATACGTGCAAATAAATTATATTTTTAATGTAATAATATTTTAGTAGGGGGTGTAGATGTATAATTTCTAAAGGCTTTTTATTGAAGAAAAAGTATAATTTCGTATTTAATGGTGGTGTAGATCTAATTAACTGAAAAGATTATTAAGCGAGATAAGACACTCCCAGGCCAGGAGTAAACCGAGTGAAATCAATTGCAGCATTTGTGCAAACACCTGAGCTGCACAATGGCCCGGCTACGACTAAATTCAAACTACAGAATTTTCTTGGGGAACGATTTCATTCATGACTATTATACACTGTTATCATACGTCCAATGCCGGTGGATGACTTCCAGCAAAAGGGTTCAAGACCGCAGCAAGAGCAAGCGCGTTCACGACCTTGAAATCGCAACGGAGAAACACAAGGTAATCTCAAAAATCCAGTATTTGTTCGAAGTTCTCAAGGGGGAGCCGGAGAACATCATCCCTTTAAGAAATCTTGACCAACACCGTAAGCAAATTAATCTCCCCAAGCCCAATAAAATCTCAGATTTCCTTCGGAAGTCGCCTAAGCTTTTTGAGCTGTATAAGGACGTTAGGGGCGTGGTCTGGTGCGGGATGACGGAAAAAGCTGAGGAATTGGTGAAAGAGGAGGAGGAAATTATTGAAAAACACGGTGAGAAAGCTGTTGAATATGTCACTAGGATGTTAATGATGGCTGTAGATAAGCGTCTACCACTTGATAAGATTGCACATTTTAGGCGGGATTTAGGCTTGCCAATGGATTTTAGGAAGCAATGGGTGCATAATTATCCAGAAAACTTTCGGGTGGTTCAGCCATTTAAGCCTTATGATGAGGGGGAGTACTTGGAGCTTGTTTCTTGGAATTCTAGTTGGGCAATCACAGAATTGGAGAAGACGGTGTTGGGCTTAAAGGAAGAGCAGATTGATAATGAGCATGTCCCTGAACTGCTTAAATTGGCATTTCCCCTGAAGTTCCCCTCCAGTTATAAGAAGGTTTACAGATATGGTGGAAAAATAGAACATTTTCAGAAGAGGGAGTATTTGTCTCCTTATGCTGATGCTAGGGGTTTAAAAGCTGGGTCATTGGAGTTTGATAAGAGGGCGGTTGCAGTGATGCATGAGTTGCTTAGCTTCACAATAGAGAAAAGATTGGTGACTGATTACTTAACACATTTTAGAAGAGAGTTTGTCATGCCGCAGAAGCTAATGAGGCTTTTGTTAAAGCACTTCGGAATATTCTATGTTTCTGAGAGGGGAAAGAGGTTTAGTGTGTTTTTGAATGAGGCTTATGATGGTTCAGAGTTAATTGAGAAGCATCCTTTGGTTGTCTGGAAGGAAAAGATTCTTAGTCTTGTTGGTTATAGGGGGAAGAAGAAGAAGATTGAGAGTTTTGAGGATCACTCAGACATGGAGGATAAGACTTTGCTTGGAAGTGATTCTGAAGATGACCATGTACAGCTGGAACTTGGGCGGGATGAGACAATGCATTCTTTAGAGAGTGCTTCAGCTACAGATGGTTCTGAAATGGAAATTGAGGAGGTTTGCAGGGCATACAATGACTGAACACGACAAGGTAATTTTTGTCATCAGTTTGTTTCAGAAATGTTTTGCTCTGTATAAAACATACATATACATTCATGTGAGTGAAGATCTCCTGTATGCTTTTGACTTCTATGTGCCACAGTCATTTTTGTGTATGATTTGTCATCATCATGGGTTCATTTAACTAATTACAGTATCTTACTGTTCTGGCAAGATATTTTTAACTGAGGAGTTCATGTTATCATCAATGTCATGCTCGAGCTGCCGTTATATGGTTGTCAAATGGAAGTTTTACATTGGAAGAGCATTCATCAAAGTGAAAAATTGGACGCAGCGCATGAGTATTACATCAAGTGAATGAGATATAAAACAGAAATATGGTCGACAAATTATTCTTTGCCAAAAGATGAGGTCTTGTAAAGTGATAAATACATTATTATTCTGATTCAATGAAATGTTCTATGATGGGAGTGGCTAAGAATGATGGAGGTTGGCGCATTATTGGAGCGAACATATCCACAGACCTTGCTTGGGGCAGAGAGGTTGTGGAGGATTGAGGTATAGTTGCGTCAAGGTGGTAGCAAAGAATAGTGAATTCAAGAGGATGGATTATTTGTGCGAGAGTGATATTTGTTAGAGTCGGAGCTGGAGAAAGGTGGAAATAGACGTTAGGGTTTAATAAGCAATCATGGATTGGTGGAGTTAGGAACTGGATTTGAGGTGGTTGGGGGCCGGCATCTACGGGCCAGCTCATTGGGGCCTGAGTGGCCGAGGGAGGTTTCTGGAAAAGTAGATTGGGGATGATGATTGGTAAAACAAATGACAAGAAGGATCGCAGAAGGATGACTTAAAGAAGTGACAACAGACATAACTTCAGCAAAATGCTGTGTTTAACATTTACACATGACTTGTTCAGATGATTATCTGCTCATTAATACCATTATACTGAGGTTTCTTGAAAATATCAGGGAAAGCATAACCGAATTTCAAGTATAATTGGTAAAGATGTATGAATTACCCTGCCAGAAGTTTCTGTCATTAAAGTTAAGTTTGTAATACTTATTGCATGATGTTTTATCAGTTGACAGATATTCTTCTGAACTGCGCTGAAGTCTGATTAACATTCAGGGGTTTATAGATACTTTTCCAAATCCAACTTTTATTTGTTTGGTTCTTTGTGTTACACCCATGACTTATTTAGGTGGTGTGCAGCTCCATTCGTCAGGATTGCATCCTTCAGGAACAGTGTTCAACTTCTGAAGAGGCTTCAAACTTGTTAAAACAACCTCTTAGTCGCTGGATGTCTGACATTCTTGTGCATATTATAAGAATGGGATTGATTTCTTATTGTGGAGAACTGGTGGACTTTTTTGTTTCCGCATGTGCAAATTTGAGGTGGTTATTCTGTGCCATTCTATTGTATGAATCATTTTGAAAATGTTAATTTTTTTTATCAATTGAGCCAAGTCCATATGGAAAGTAGATTTAAGTGCTAATGTCACTAATAAGTTGAGTTACTGTGTTTATTAGCAGCAGCATTGGCCACTTGAACTATTCAATTTGTTTTGTTGATAACTGAATTTTGGGCTTGGCTAGGTGATCACGGTTTTTACCTCCAGTTTAGTCCTTTGTCTTTATGCCCCTCACTCCATGTATCTCTCCCTCTCTTTTTCTGTGGGTTTTGTCATTTATTTTTCTGTTGCTGCTGGAAGGAAGAATCATTTGTTGCTCTTTTTGACCTTTTACTTTTTTGGTGATTGCTAGTAACCGCTTCTGCTCCTGTTCATTTGTTCTAGCGAATCCTTTTCTTTCTTCGGAGCATATAAAAAGACATTTTGTTGGTCGCTGTCAGATATTTCCCCTCTGTACTTTTCCGTCCCCTAATATTAAATGTTCAAACTTGCAGGTTAGCAATGAAGTTGAGATTTTCCAGTGGCCCTTGAGCAAAACGGAGATTTGTTACGAAGGAAAGAGATTCAACATCATTTTAATGGGGCTACCAATGAAGAAATGAATAAGAGAAATAAGGTGCATAGTATTTGAGTCTGCTCTGCATGTGAAGATCTTTTAACTGTCGATATATACTGGCCTTTGTCCTGCAATTCGCAGCGTAATCAGGCATATCATATGCACCAGTCCAATGCTCTAAATAACCACTACGCTCAAGAGTTGCATTCACGTTATTACCTTCTGAAGTTGCTTCCTCCAGATACCCAAGCGCCCGGCACAATGTCATTCAGCAACATAGAATCCACATAACTCGTTAAACAAATTGTAAGAGCCTTTTTATTTCCTGAAATTCCTGAATTAGGTTGTGAAGAGAATTACATATGTTTTAGAAGAACTTTGTGCGCTAAGGCAATTCATGCATTCTGCATGCATGTTTACTTTGCATGTATGCAGGGATGAGCTTCTGAACAAGTGTTGAAATACATCACTCCTATCTGCATGAGGCTTACATATGTACACAGGATATGATTTATCGAAAACAGTGTCTAACTCGGTATCGTCGACTGGTTTCATCTCATGTGGAAGTCAACACAGGATAATTGATTACACATGCTTGCATATTTGTCTTAGATCCAAATAAGTGGTCAAATATTAAAGTTTGGAGTTAAAATATGAGATTTTGAGATCTATTCCCTATTCTATTTCTTCTGAACTTCCCTGTAATTTATTTGTGTGTCGAATCCCAAGGATCAGGATTCAAGAGATTCACTGGATCATTTTACTCGATTCATCTTTTACTCGCAGGCAAGCAATTCATGGATGACAACAAACAGCTTATCAAATGTGTGATTATCCTTGATGGTTCTGAGTATTCTAACGGGTGAATCTCCAAACTCCAATCATGGGACCTGTTGTTTCCAGTTCAACTCAACTTGCTTATTTGGGATGTCTTAATGTCTCCCGGTTGCACAGACGAAACGACAGCCAGGAACCGGCTTATGTTTTCTCATGCTAACCTGCCAATTCTTGCATGATTTTGATTGTCTTATACATTAGAGCAACATGGGGTAGATGTATATGTATATGTAGATGTAGATGGTGCAAAACTTAGTGAACATGTCCAACTGTTATCAGAAAACTGCAACTATGCAGCAGACAGTTTAGATTTGTTGATGGAGGTCAGAAGGTAAAACTTGGGCCTGTTTGTTTCTGTCTTATTTTCAGTTTTCAGTTTTTGAAATAATAATTAAAGTTAAAAATATATTTATTCTTTACATGTATTCTCACTGAAAATATAGAGCAGAATATCTGTTGACGTTAAATCTGAGGGGTTATTTGTTGCTAACCTTAAAATATATGGTAAATTAATAGTGACATCCCTTGAGGTAAGATTAAAATACATAAGTATCCATTGATGTTATAATTGTATTATAACTACATTCCATATTCAAAGAAAAAAATTTACATTAATATTTTTTGAAAAATATTACACTAACACCCATATGGGAGTGTAGCTGTAATTATGCAGAAGATATGGAGTGTTTGTGTTTTGAATCTAATCTCAGAAGGTGTCAATATAATTTATCCTCAAATATATCCTTTAAAACCATACTTGTTTTCTACCTACCCCACCCCCACCCCACCCCACATCACATAGAGATAGATAGATAGATTGACGTACACCCACACCAATACCCGAGGGAGATACGATCATAAATGGGTTAAATTAACTTAATTCGAATGAGCCAAAGATGGCTAATTGCTTACACAAAAATCTTTTAAAACAATAAATAAATAAATTAAGAAAAATATAAAATACTTTTTCCAACTCCAAGCATGTGGAAGAGTATGGAGCGGGGTTCCGGGGATAAGATATTAATTATTTTATTTTTTAAAAATTAAAATATTTGGAGGGACAGATGTGATTTTGGAGGAAAGTGATGATGAGTGGGAAGTTTCTCATCCCCTAATCTCAAATCTCGATGATCATTAATTAATTAATTAATTAATTTATTATCATTTAATTATGTACCTATCTCCAATCACTCTCTTAATCATTTTTCATGATTCCTTTATGTCTTCTCTTCTCCCCCAACAATTTATTTTTTTAAAACTATATATAAATATTTGAATTAATATATTAATTACCAATGATTCTCTTGGAATTAGAGAGGCAAAAGAATTAATTAATTAATTAATTTAGCCCCTTAGCCTCAGGACTTCAGCTTGGCTTCTTCACGGTGTACAAGATTCAAATTTATTTCTAAAAATAAATCTTTGAAGTAGCCTGTATTATAAAATTAAAATACGATGCTAGTATCGACAATTTTGTAATTAATATGAACAAAGTTAGAAGAGATTGTTAAAATTTTAAAAACAAATTATTAACTTGTGATACGTTATTTTTGGATCCTATGAAACAATTTTTGTAATATGTAATTAACGAGCTTATTAACTCACTCAAAGACCCTCTTGTTCTTGGATGTAAGCCCGTATCAAGTTCAGGTTTTCCTTACCTTCTGGACATTCCCAGAATCAACTGATTACATAGAACTGTAAAATAATTATAATTGTCCATATAATAAAGCTTGCATGCAGCCTAATACATACGAAGGATTGTAGCTAATTACTCGTATAAACCTCCTACTAAACGATTGTAATAAACCTCCTAAAAATTATTTGGATAATGTCAATTTGAAATTATATGATTACTAATAATGCAAGATGAAATATAGTTCAAAGAGATAGTTTATGTTACTATGATGATTTCAATAATTAAAAAATAATTATGTGTTATAAGTCTCCAAATCTCAGCTTAATTTACCACTTAAACCACATTAAAATATATATATTTTCATGGAAAATTCAGCTTTTCCATGAGCACAATCACAAAAGCTGCAATCAGATTATTCCACCAGTGATGAAGAGGGAAAGCAAGGGATTTGTACTGTCTGCAAAAAGAAACACCAACTTCTCTTTTCTCTTTAACTCTTTCCAAACTTTAATTATTTTCTTTTTTAGTTTTTCCAGAACACCAGCCTTTTCCTACATCATATTCTCATGTTCCTGCCAACAACCTGCCTGACATATTTAGTCCATAGCCCACATTGTCTCAAAGTTCAGACATATCTATGTATCTGATTTCATGTGTACTTGTTCATCTCGATCTGATATTCTTACATGATTTATTGTTCGTTTTGGCCGAAGTCTTGTATTTGATTTCATGTGCACTTGTTCATCTCGATATGATATTCTTGCATGAGTTATTGTCCGTTTTGGCTGAAGTCTTGTATTTGATTTCATGTGCACTTGTTCATCTCGATCTGATATTCTTGCATGAGTTATTATCTGTTTTGGCTGAAGCCTTGCGTCAAGTTACTCATGTTCAACAAGTCTATATATATATATATATATGATTTGATGTGAACTTGTTCACCTCGATCTGATATTTTTACACGAATTATTGTCCGTTTTGACCTGAAGCCTTACGTCAAGTTGCTTGTCTGCATCCGATGTGAGATGGTGGTTTATGCTTGTCATAAATATTCATTAGATATTCTATTTGATTCTCCAATGGGGGCCCTCAATTCATGATCTTCCTAGAACACAAAACTCCTAAATACAATGCACAGATTAAACAAAGCACAATATTCTAACTAGCAACAGCTACTCCTCTTCTTCTTTCTCATACACAAACACATGCTCATAGACAATACAGCCTGTCAACCTGAATTATTTTAAGAACACCATGATTTCTGTCATAGTTTATTACCAGAAGATTGATTTAATCTTGTTTTTCCAACCAAAAGTTGTATTCTGAGATTGCCGGTTCATTCAAGACCATACACATGTTGTCATAGCTACATGATTCGTTTCTTGTTGTCTCTCCAAGACAACTTTGTACTTAATTTGGACTGGCAAGAGACTGTTTTTCTTTGTTCTATTGCCTGAATTCGACGTGGGCTCGCCGTTTGGATTGGTTTTCTGATCCATAGTGATCAGCTGCTCCTGTTCTTGGCTCGTCGTCGCCTTATTTTTGTTGCATCTGAAGGCTGTGGATGAAAGTGGGAGATATTCGATGAGATTCATACCGGAATTCTACGTTCGTTTTCAGGTAAACTTGTCCGCTTTCTTCCTCCCAATGTGCTTCATTAGTTCTGATCTTGTAGCTGTAGAATTGAAATAAATGTTGCACTGTCTTATGCTGAAGACTTCTTGATTTAGATTTCTTGCCATTTTCGTATGTCGAATAGAGCAAATTCAGACAAAAGCTGATCAGGAATTTAACTGTCTGAGAGTAAACATTGCTGTCCGAAATCCCATGATTGACTTAAACCATCTGCATCAGGGAAAATCAGACAGATCTACTCAGTTTCGATGCCAAATTCAGACACGTTTGACATGCATTGTTCATTCTGACTTCGTATGAACCTCACCGTTTTTCTTTAGCAACTAGCTTTTAGATCACTTCTAGAGCCCATTACACGATATAAAAGAATTCAGCGCCTCAATTCTTGACTTTTTCCCAGGGACAGGAACCTCAAATGGTGTCTGATTTTTATTACAACCACTGGTTTTAATACATTATCTGCCCTAAAGTGAAATGGATAGACTTGGATGATCATCATAACACACATGATTATGAAAGAAAAATAATTGTTACTCTCTCTCTCTCTATATATATCATGATTTGCATGCGGTTCTAATATTGCAAAGTACCTTAAAATTGTCAAATATTTAGGAAAAAAGATCGCTTTCGACAAATTATAGACATGTTGTGTATCAGCAATGATGTTCTTTTTGATGTAGTCTGTTAAATTTGTTGAAGTCTTAAGTGGCCACAATCTTTTGTCTTTCAGGAATGACAATCAAACTGCAACGTTCGATAAATCCGTCGACTATAGCTCCACACAACATTAATCCATTGAGCACAATTCGTCATCCGTGTAGTCCAGAACTAGGAGTCGGTCTGCCGAAACCGGGGTCGTTATCAATGGACAGAATGCAAGAATTTAAGAACATCGAGTCGGTCAGGAAGACGATTCTGATGCAAGAAGGAGTGTTCAAACAGCAGGTACATTAACATATGACTTATGCAATAGTTTTGAACAGGATTTGCTATCTGAGGTAAGTTTTGGTCTGATTTGATCAGGTTCAGGAGCTGCATCGAATATACAATCTTCAGAAGAAGCTGATGCAAGAACTCGAAAACGGCCTAAAAAGAACAACACAGACAGATAGAACTGATTCTGGGATTGTTGCTGCCTGGAATCAGACAGAAAGAGAAACAGGACGAGGTTTCCAGGCTTTTGCTGCAAGAGATGATCCTAAAGAAGTTAGTGGTAGCTGCTCGGGAGAGACGTCGAGAATGCCAATCAAATTCGACCTGGAAATCCCGGCTGAGACGACCGCCCCATCGGACGTTCACACGTTTGAAGAGCGAAAGGAGTTGAAGATGATGGACGAGGAAAGTGATGTAGAAGTGGAACTAACACTTAGTATTGGCCATGGTACGAGGAAACAGAGATCGAATAATCAGGTCGGAGAAGTTGGTTCGTCTTCGACTAGAGACGAATACCGCGAGCCGGGCTCGATTACTAGCAGTACTTATCAAGAAAATACGAGGCCGCATTGGCTACTACAAGATCTAAGCTTAAATCGAACATGACAAGCTATGCTGATCATGAAAATCCCTCACAGTTTTTGTTTTGAAAAGGCATCTCGTTAGGGAGATAAGGTCTTGAGATTTGTAAGTCGTTCAAGCTGCTCGTCTGTAACTAACGTGGGAAGCTTTGCGGACGTCGATTAATCCAAAGGGATGATTTAGTGAATTAGTGAAGAGTAGTAGTGTTGTAGATCATGTAATGTAATGATTGTATAAACTTGTCTAACACTTAATTAGTTGTTTAATTAGTTAAATGTGTTTAGATTCCATCAATTTGGACAGATTTTCGATTGGAATATGATGTTGTGTAATATTTCATAAAGCACAGAAAGTGGGTGAAGCACTGCCGTGATTCTTGAACTTGAATTCTATTTCTGAATATAAAAAGACTTGGGCACGATGTGAATTGGGTGCAATTTTAATCTTGGGCACGATGCATTTTTTCTCATATAGTGTTGTACGGATTATTATTATTATTATCATTATTATTATTAATAATAATAATACTATTATTAGAGATTAATTAATTATTCCTTGGACATTGCATAATTATCCTGGATAAAAAGTGGATGTGTTTTGGACCACTTTATGTTGTCCGTAATTAAAAGATTCTCTACTTTTCTTTCGCAATAATTGTGTAGGGAATTTATATGTCTATGTACGATAAAAAAAATATTTGAAGTCTTTTTCATCTCAAAATTCTTGGTCTTAACTTTTTTTTAGGCGACCCTTTTAAATTCTTTCCGATTGGAATTTACGTGTGGTTGTTTATCTTATTTTATGTGAATTTATTGTAAATTTTATTATTTTTAATTATATCAATGTACTGATTGAATTGATATATTATTTAATTTATTAAGTTATTAATGTAATAATTTATTAGGTTTCGAGTATGATTGAGGAAGTCCATATTTTGGGCCTCTTAGGCCTAAGGTTTAAAGTTCGTGGGAATATCAAAAAGACTAATCACATAGTTCCTTAAGGGAATATTCCATAAATATTTAAATTAAATCTTTTAAATATGAATAAAACATAACCTTTTGAAATAATCATGAGCTCCTGCACTTCCACTCTTACTTTTCTAATCAATAATCCACATCTTCTTTAATTTTGATATTTTAGCCATAATAGCATAAACGAGTCCTATAATTTAAGTATATTACAAAAATAACTCTCATAATTCTAAGATATTGCATTACGATCCCTACAGTCATATATATATATATATTGATAAAGGTAAATTGCATTAATAATAGAGAGGGATACACTGATTCTTACAATATTATTTCTTGTACCTATAGCTATTCTAGCTAGAACAACGAAGTAGAAAACAAGCTGCCGAGAGCACAACTCCTAGACACTACCGTGTGAGAAGCCGTGTGATTCACTGCTGATGTTATGTTGTAGCTTGAGGTGAACACGGCTGTGTGGCCGCTCGTGTTGTTATCATCGCTCCGCCCGAGAAGAATACGGCCTGGGCCACAATCGTGTCTGGCCCGTATTACGTATTGTTCGGCGAGACTCCAGCCTATTAGGTATCTGCTCAAGCACTAAGTGTGTTACCAGTTCTGGTACCCAAATAAGTCAAACCCTTAACCGGTATATTCATACCTATTACTCAAACATATCTTTCAACGACCTTGTTATAGTATTTGCGGGAATCTTCTATTATACTTTGTTGAAACACATCTTTTTTAAAACTTAAAATATATGATTAATTGAACTATAAATTTAAAATGGAGCTACATATAATACACGTGTGGATGTGACATCATCGAAATGGGTAAAAGATTTTTCAGTGTACGGCACCCATGTTTAAGCTAACAAAATATAAATGATCAAAAGATTTCAAACTTTTATTTTATCAAAATCAATACATGGTTATGGACGATCTCATCTTGTGAAAAATAGGTCACGGATTCGAGCCCCACTGTAAGTTGAGAAAACCAACTTTTATTATTCTTAAAAAAGAATGAAAATCCCAATAATACATGGCCGTGACTAAAACAAGAAACTAGAACAATTCTAGTTGTCATGAATCTTTCTTCATAGATCAAAACAGAAAAGAATTAATGATATATATGTCAATCCCATGATCACCCAAAAACACCCTAAGAATCCTTCTAGTTTGGCCTGGTGCAATCAACTCTAATTTCACCCTGATTCCCCATCAGGACTCCGACTCTGCCCAGCTGGGTCATGGCCTGGACAAACGCCTGGCTGAAGGCAGCATTGCTCGATGCAAAGCGATTGACAACCGCCCTGGAACGACTGTCCGTGAACAACACTTGATCTGAACTAAACAGGCCTCTTCCTCCTTGGAGGTTCCTGAAATAGGCGTTGTCGAATGTGTTTGGGGTGGCCGGATCCATGTTGATGGCGATTCTTGGGTCGACGTTTATGGGGCACATTTGCCTCAGCTGCATCGCGTATTGCTGGTTCAAGGTGGGATCAATTCTGCTTTGGGGGCTGAAGTTGTAGATGCGCTTGGAGAACCGATTGCAGTGGGAGAACCCGATGGTATGTGCGCCTACAAAAACGACAACATTTAGATCGCGTATAATACAAGACCATAGAGATTTTACGTAGTTATACTCCAACATTAATGTTTTACATGATTGTCGTTTGGGTTAACGGTCACGTGAGAAACACGTGCTAAACGCTCCCACAATGTAATAAAAGTATAATTGATAGGTGTCAGTGTAATTATTCAAAATATAGGGGGAAAGTTTTGTAATTTGACCACAAATGAAGGGTTCTCCCGTAATATTTAGTACCTGATAATGCAACCACATCGGTTAGGTTAAGGCCATGTTTGGCAAACATGGAAATGAGCTGGTCCAAATTGAAGCCTGGAGCTGGAAGACTGCGCTGAACACTGGCAATAGTAGAAAATCTCCCATCTCTCCTTCCCAACTCCACCTGGTAAAATGGTCCTCCAGCCTGCCCACACAAAATCCAAAATTTCTTATTTTATTTTTGAATGAATAAATTATAATTACATTATAAATTTTAATAGTCAATAATTAATATATGAATTATCATATCAAGATTTTATAACTATCGAACACCATAAGTTTCACTCATCAACAATTAGTATATTAATATTAAGTATTTATAACTAATTAACAACTACTATTTATTATGATAGACAAACAATTATTATTAAAGTAGACTGTTACCCCCATGAACTCGACCTTATGGTTATATAAGGTCTCAATTTTGTCAACTAAGAGGGTGTTTGGCTAAGCTTTTTTAAAACATCTTATAAGCTCCTACATCTTATAAGATGTTTTAGGAACTTATAAATTGTTGGATTTTATTTTGAAAATAAGCTCCTAAAGTGTTTGGATAAAATAAGATGTTAAAGCTTATAAGATATTTTCACATCTTATAAGATGTTAGGGTGTTTGGCATTATAAGATCTTTTTATTGGTAAAATGACTAAAAATATGACCTTATACTATTAAAATCAAATAAGTTACTATTTTTGACATATTTTGTATTTAAATATTTTTAAAATACTTTCATAAATAGTATACATTAATATAACTCCAGATAAAATTTAATAGTTATTTTTTTATAAAAATAAAAAAATTGACAAATTATTATCTCTAAATTTTGCATTGAAATAATATTAACATTCATGCTAGTCGAATAATAACATAAATATATAATTGATACATATTTTTAATTCCAATGACTACATACTTTTAGCCATATTATAATTTATAATGTCTTGAATTTTTTTTTCCAGTAAATATAATATCTATAGCAATTTTTTTATATAATTATTATAATTAAAAATCAATATTAATTATGTAATTAATATCATAGTTATATGAGAAAGAGACCATATATAAAATTGTATATATATATATAGAGAGAGAGGGGGGGGGGGGGGGGGGGGGGGAGGGACGTGTAGATATGCTTGAGAGAGAGAGAGAGAGAGAGAGAATTTTTTTGTTGTTAAAAAATATTTGTTATGTTAAGGGTAAAGTTGTAATATAGCAAATCAATAAGGTTATTTTTGTCTTATCAATTATTAATTGCATAGAGCTTATAAGACCTTATAAAAAAAAGTTAGGAAAGTTAACTTTTTTAAGAAGATCTTATAAGATCCAAAACATCTTATTTTGAGATTTTATAAGTTCTTTTAAAAAAAAATTAACAAACGGTTTTGTGACATCTTAAAAGCTCTTTAAAACATCTTATACCAAACACCCTCTAAGTCATGCCCTATCAGTTATGAATAGGAAAAAAATATAATTTTAGTCCTGTTAATTATGAGGTGGCATTTTTCACCATTTCTGGCCAAAATTGGGTGAAAATGACTAAGATTGCCACAACCTTTAAAGGGCAAAACTCAACACTTTTAATTATCTACTTTACGCTGATTTAAAATGGTCCCAAAATGTGAAAAACTCGACACATTTAGTCCTATACTTTACGAGATTTTTAAAATGATCCCAAGATTGAGAAAACTCAACACATTCAGTCCCATAAATCTCGTGAAGTAGAGGACTAAATGTATCGAATTTTTTCAATTTGGGACCACTGAGAACTAAATTCGTCGTATTTTCTCAATTTTGGGACCATTTTAAAAATTTCATAAAACAAATGACCAAATATATTGAACGCCTTATCTTATGAGACTAAAAGTATAATTTTACCTTTTTAAAGTTACTCAGCCAAATTGTGAATTTGAATTTGAATAGGACCAAAATGCCATCCTAATTTACAAGACTAAAATTGCATTCCCCCCCCCCCCATGATAACTTAGTCAAGAACCTGAAATTAAGATAATTTGACAGCTGAATTTCATGAAAACAAGAAAATAGTATAGATTTTCTAGCATATTTACCAAGTTGACAACATCCCTCGTAGCCAATGCTAATATATCAGCACATGAAACTTTGTTCCGGCACTGAGGATTGCTGTCCACCGCCGTCTTGGCCCTAACAACCGTGTCGAATCCATCTCCGGCGAGCGAAAGGTTGTCGGGATGATCCTTCTCCGCCTGCCCGTTTGGCGACGCCAGCATAACAGAAGCATCACAACCCTATATAACCGCAGAAAAACCGAATACTAGGTTAGTAAAAACATAGGAAAAGATCAATGCAGCAGGTTCTTGTTTTGTAATCATCATGATGCTGCACGAACCCGGACAAAGCAGTCGTGGAAGAAGAGGCGGAGGGTGGCGGGAGCCGTCACGAACGTCTGCCGGAACTTGGCCTGCACGGCGGACCGGACGAGGGACTCAACATTAGGACAAGTGGTTCTGTAGAAATCAGTCCTGAGTTGAGGCTGTTGAGCATTGGCAATGGCAGATGGATTCGTTAGGAGGAGGACAAGAACAGGCAAAAGGGACAGAGAAATCAATGTTGTTTGATGGCTCCTCATTCTTAATGTTCTAACTGTTGTTTCACATGCAAGATCTTTGTTGTTCTTGGTTGGCTGTTTATGTGCATGTCTGAAAAAGAGCTAATATTTATACAAGAATCCAAATGGCCATGTTTGAATTCAGGCAGTTATTACACTCTGGCCACTTGTTTTATATATGACCAAGTTGTTGCGAAATTATAATTTTAGTCCGACAGGATAAGGGTTCAACATTTTTGATCCTCTAAAAATATTTTAAAATGGTCCCAGAACTGGAAAAGTTTAATTTTATACTTTATGAAATTTTCGAAATGGTTCTAAAATTTAGAAAATGTGACATATTTAGTCCCATAAATCCCATAAAACAAAGACTAAATGTGTCGAGTTTTTGCAATTTCGAAACCATTTTGCAAACTCCCGTAAAACAGAGGATTAAATGTGACCCATATCTTGTGGAACGAAAAATATAATTTTGACAAGTGGTTGATTTCATTGAGTTGGGGTTGTACTGATGCTTTAGGGAAATTCTAACCCAAACCTGATTCGACCGAACCTAAACCAACTATATGGCAAGTGCAATACACTTGCATATGATTGGTGTATAATTCAGAGAAAGTGACCAATCACATAGCAAGTGTATCACCCTTACAATATGATTGATTTAGTTAGACCAAACCTGATCCGAATTAAAATTTTTAGATGCTTTAATATTAATCTAAAATTATGGTGTGGAGTAGACTAATTAGATGGATAATTATTGTATGGTTAAGTCAATTTCCATGTAGGGTTTGCCAGTTGCTTATGACACAATTAGCAACAACGTGTGAGGCATTTTGTGGTGAGCACATGGACTTCTTGCAATATTCATGAAATTAAGGAAAAAAAAGTCAGAGGGATTACAAAAATTAGGAACTTATCAATGAGAACTAGAGAGGGGCAAGAAGAAGCCAAGTCAATTATATCATTATGCTTAATTTGAGAAATTACATTTTTCGTTTCATAATTTAGACTCAATATATTTTTAGTTCCATTATTTATGAGATTCTCGAAGAAAGTCCCTTAACTTATAAAAAGTCTTATTTTCAGCCATCTTGCCAATTTATGTTTGGAAATTAATGAAAAACCACGTGCAATTAATCATGTACCCATTATCTTTTCAGAATGGAAGAAAATGATCAGGTGACTTGTACGTGAATTTTTTTGTCAATTTTTTAATGAAAGTTAGTAGAATGATTAAAAATGATAATTTTTTAAAGTCATGGGATTATATATTTTTGAATTTTTTTTAGCAATAGAACTAGAAGGGGCAAGAAGAAGCCAATTAGTCAAATATATATATATATATATATATTTGGTGCTAATATATATATATATATATGTATCATTACGTTTAATATTACAATGATTCAGTTGACAATCTATTTTTGTAATGTTACGGAATATTCTTTCACATTTTAGATATATTATTATAAATAGGGTAAATTACATTTACCTCTACTGAGATTTGGTATAATTACAAATACCCTATCATTGTTTGAAAAATTACAAATACCTCATTGAGGTTTGTAATTTTTAACCAAAGGCCTAAACTTGACCATTTTGTCCTTAAAATCTTTATTAAAATTGTAGAAAAATTGGCCAAGGCAAATTGTATTATTGCTCCTTTGTGTAAAAAACTTAAGAAACCTCTCCCTGCACATTGTAGTCCAAATTTATTTAAGAATTAAATAAAAATAATTCAGTGCATAAGGGCATTTTGGTCAGTTCACCCATAAAAATTGATGGAAATGGGTTATTTGTTAGATGGTTACAAACCTCAGGGGGGGTATTCGTAATTTTTCAAACAACGAGGGAGTATTTGTAATTATGCCAAACCTCAGGGGAGGTAGATGTAATTTACCCTTATAAATAAAAGCAAAATATAAATCAATACATTATATTAAAAGAAAAAGGGAAAAATGAAAGAAAAGAAACTATTTATCAATTAACGTAAAATTTAAAAATTAAACAAGTTAGTTATATTATCGATTGAATTGAGGGTACTTTTAATTTCACAAAGAAATAGTGCAGTAATTTTATTAACCGCCATTTGTGAGCATGAAAGTAATTTATGTACCCATAAGTATATACTAACAGTTGGAGTACATTCGATATATATGCATAATATAAAATTTTATTATATTTTTTAATTTAATTAAATAAAAATTTTTGAACAACCAAAAATTCCCAACCGCCAAAATTCCTGCTCGCATGCAAAACAAGAAAAAGATGAAAAATAATTATAAAAAGAAGTGTGTAGGCCACAGTAAATCAAGCTAACAAAAAATGGTGTTGGCGTCATACAATTGGTCATGGGTGTGGATGCCCACCTGCTCGATTATTTATTATTATAATTACAAATATTTTCTCATTATTTTAAAAATTATAAATACTTCTCTTAAATTGATCATCTAATAGATATCTCTTACAATCAAATATTACGAGAATTACAATTAAATGGCTATTAATTCAAAGAGAATATTCATAATTTTTCCAACAACGAAAAAATATTTGTAATTATAGCAAATTTTCGGGGAAGACCGTTGTAATTTACCTTTGATTATTATATATATACACATGAAAAGTCTAACTAATACAGATTGCGCGTGCTGTTAATCTTAATTAATTATTATTTAATTATCATATGATTGGATATGTGGTGGTCATCTTTATCCTCATCACATACCTAATCTCCACATGGGTGACAGTAATATATAACTCACATATTCCCTATCTGTTTATATATGTTATTCAACCATTTGCTTACAAGATTCTGAGGAATAATAGACAAATTTTTTTTTTTTTTTAATAATGAGCGATGAACTATTAATTCGAAAGTACAATAATATTTTTTAAAACGATCAATGTTATTACAATATTCAGAGCATGGTATAATTAACAACATTTATTCAGTCCACGGTATAATAACAAATATACATCTACCAACACCAATCGAATGGATAATACAAACATCTCACAAATTAAACAACTCCTTACATTGATAGTACTCGAACCTACGACCTTTTGATTGTGGGACCTCAACCTCATCGTTCGGGTAAGGAATCATCGGTAATATTAGACAAAATTGATCGAAAGAAATATTAGCATGTATTGGATGGAGATGGAAAAAATGCAATTTCGGTCCAGTTTCATAAGGGCTTGTTGATCACTTGCGCGTCATGTGCGTGATTTCGATAAAATTATGATTTTGTGTTCTTAAATTGTTATTTTTTAAAAGTTATTTTCCTGATTTGCTATTTGGAAATGGACCTGGACCAAAATGCTACTGCACCTAAGAAACAGGATCAAAATTGCATTTTCTCCGATGGAGATGAAGCAATTTAGCAATATATGTAAATAAACTGGGGCAAAATGCATCCAACCCCTGTGTTATGTGTAAATATCAATTTACTTCTTTGTATTAAAAAAATTCTTAATTTATCTTTCTGTATTTTTAAAAAAGAAGCAAAACATCCCCTTATATCGTGGGGTGTCCTTCACGCGCCAGGGGTGCGATTTTGCTTTAATTTTAGCTACAAAATGACTTTTATGTCCCCAATAATCAACCGTTAGATTTTATGTTATATATATATCAACGATTCAAATTTAATAAACAAATCAATGATCAAGATGTTTCTTATTTAGATAAATGATTCATGTTGATGTATACAATCAATGGTTCACGTCAATTTGAATTAAATCGACGGTTCAAATTTATACAAGTTATAAAAATAAATTTTAAAAATATAAAAAATATTTTTTAATAAATATATATATATGAAATATACAAATAATTTTAATAAAAATAAAAAATTTGGGGGAGGGTGGGGGGCGCCGTCATCCGGGAAGGCGGGGCAATGGGATCTGGGTAGGGGGAGGCAGGGCGACGTGGTTGGGAAAGGGGAGGGAGGCCGACGGTGGTTGGGGAGGGGGAGGGGGGCGGGGGCGACGGCAGTTGGGTAGGGGGAGGGGAAGGGGCACGACTGCAAAAAAAGGGGAGGGGGGGCAACGATGGCTGGGGAAGGGAAGGGAAGGGGGAGGGGCGCAGCTGCGAAGGGGAGGGGGCGACGGTGGTTGGAGAGGGGGAGGGGAAGGGGCGCGAACTGCGAAGGGGAGAGGGGCGACGTCAGTTGAGGAGGGAGAAGGGTGGGTGCTGCCGACGGGGAAAAGGAATGAAATAGATATATATTATATATATATATATATCATAAATATATATGTTATATATCGTATATCTATATACATATATTTTTATATATTTTAAAAATAAATTTTGAATTTTGTTATAAAAATTATATAAGTAAATTAAATTTGAACCGTTGGTTTGTGTTAGATAAAATACAACAATTGTAAAATAAAGATACAAATAATTTAAACAAAAAATTTAGGCGTGTGTATCTCACTTCTCGCGTGGGGGGAGGGACGTATTTTGCTCATTTCTTTAAAACACAAAGGAAAAAATTGAGAATTTATTTTTTACAATGGGGTAAATTGCTATTTTCATATAATACAGGAGGAGGGTAAATTGCATTTTGCCCAAATAAACTGAGCAATAACATTTAAACTGTAAAGGTTTTTTTTTTCTTGTGTGATGCGTCCGTTGTGAAGATAAAATTCTGAAACTTGGAGCAGAGTGATTTATACCTTTGATAAATGCGTCAATGAAGATGATCATTTAGAATACTTACAGACTCAAGTCTTAAATTGGGTGGAGAGGAAAACTTTAAACAAAATATAAGCTCAAAGTTGCTCTAATCTCCCCAAGGAGCCGTCTTTTCCAAGACAAATTTATGCTGCATTTGATGTCTTGTGTGCACTAGGTTCATAAAGTTTAGACTTAATTGTATAAAAACCCCACCCTTAAATTTTAAAAATAGGCAAAACATTCATAGTTCAATCGCCCCTTTCCGTTAAATTGACATAACGGTGTTAACTTTTTTTTTAATATGATTGTTATGCTTTTTTTTGTTATATATTGTTTTTTATTTTAATGACCGTTAGATCTTCTTTGATTGTATAATAACCGTCAGATTTAACCAATTAACCTCAATCATTAGATTTTAAAAAAATAAAAGGCCTAAATTCAACAAATTATTTAATTTATATATAAATAATTAAAAATTATAAAAGAATTATTATTTTATATATAAAAATTAAAAAAACAAAAAGATCCTACTCCATTTTTATTGTAAAAAAATATTATTTTACTCCCATTTTGTGCTATTTTTCAACTTTGCACTTATTTTTTTCATTTTTCTTCAAACTTAAAGAGAGAAAAAAAATCAAAAAATATTGAATTTAAACAACAAAATTGTGAATATTATATAGCAAATTTGTTGCTTAAATTAAATATTTTTTGGTTTTTTCCTCTCTTTAAGTTTGAAGAAAAATGAAAAAAATAAGTGTATTAACCTAAAGTTTGAAAATAGCATAAAATGGGAGTAAAATAATTTTTTTTACAATAAAAAATTTTTTTCGTTAAGTTTAACAGCAAAGCTAACGCAAGGATCGAAAATGCATAAGAAAATTATTTGTTTGAGGACTAATAGTGCAACTTAAAAAGGTTTGAGGACCAAAACTGCTTTAGTGACAAAGTTTAGGGACCAAATTGCATTTTTCCCGTAAATATATTTTTTAGATAGATGAAAATGCAAAATAACCACTCAGAACTAGTCAAAGATGCCCAAGTAGATTTATACACATTATGAGGGCATTTTAGTAAAAATCACCCAAAATTGAAGTTAAAAGCCGTCAGAAAACACCCCAAATCGCATCACCCGCACATGTGATGCACCTTTCATTAATTACTAACGAAATGAGTATTTTTTGCTGAATTTAACAAAATACGAAGGATTTTTTGCCTATTCCAATCACAAAGGTTTTTTTTTGCTTTTTCAACAAAATACAAGGGGGTAAATGGGAGTTTAGCCTAAAATTTAACACACTCTTCGGTTGGGATGGCAATGGGGCTGGTCTAGTACGGGTTTGCCAAAATCCGAGACCCACCCCGCCAAGAAAATCCTGGACCCAAACCTAGGGCGACCGATTAGTATTTTCAAAATATTAACAAAAGATATTTTCTTTAAAATAATACTGATAGGGACAAAATCAAGCAGACATGGCCCAGGCTCAATGAGCTAGGCCCAAGGTGGTCAAACCCGCAACCTCAGCCCGAATTCGAACGGCCGAATGGAGAAAGAATAGGCCCAGATAGATGAAAGGGTTATAAAGCCCAAAGAGGAGGGCCCATGCCCCCGTTCAATCCAAAAGAGGAACAAGGCCCAAAAGCGTGATCAAACCTAGCTGGGCCAACCCAACTGATGATGTAGAGCAGCCCGTCTGAAGGCCACGAAGTCTGCCAGCGAGGCAGCAGATGCCCATGTCACCAGTTGACGTGGAGGGCTTCCCGAATTTCGAGAAAGACACGAGGCGGAGATGAGCATCCTAATCCGCAAGCCCAATTCGAGTTTATGGGGGAGTTATCCGCCAATTCCCCAGGAATTAAGAAGTCCCCTCTCAACCGCCTTCTAAGAGTCCTAGCCCTATTAGACCTCTCAGCCCGAGAAAACTCTTGCATCTATAAATACAAGGTCATCGCCCTTAAATGGGTAACGTAATTCTCATGCTCACATATTGCACGATTATTTCATGATACACCTAACACAATCATATCCTTCATTCTCATTGTGATTTCAATTTATTTTTTCTTCTGACAAATTACTGACTTGAGCCTTGAAATGCTATGCTTTTTTTATAGGTCCCCTTTTCCACATAATTTAGCGTCGAATTGGGATTCTCCGACCCAAAGTTATTTCCTCGACTGAGCAGATTTTGCTCACATCAAATACTATCATAACTTTATAAATATGAGATAATAATATTATTGAAAAATTAATATATCCTTTGTAATTTTATATTTTCATGTTTTAGCATTGAAATATTAAAAAAATCAAAATATGTGCTACTTATAGAAACATTAAAATATTTATAAACTAGTTATATCATTAATTTAATTTATAAAACTATTAGGTTTATGTCTTATATATAAGCATAAAAAAATTATACATATTTTTATATATGTACAAATATATTTTGTATATGTATATATAAATAATACAAAAAACATAAAAGAAGATAGTAAGCGGGGCGGATTCAAGTCCAAATCACTAAGACCCAAACCCGTCTCAAGACCCGTTTAAGATATCAAAACCCGCCCTAATTGGGGGGGGGGGGGTCAAGAAGAAAAGTTAATTTTATTTATAAAAATCAGGACAAATGTTTAAGATATTAAATAAAAAATAAAAATCAAGCTTAAAAGATAAACATCAATTTGCAACCAAAAAAAATAAAGGGTAAATATTTACCTCCCCTGAAAGTTGGCATAATTATAAATACTCTTTTATTATTTGCAAAATTACAAATACTCCCTTTTATGAAAAATAATATGTAACCCCTATTGAGATAAAAATTACTACTTTACCCTTATCCTATTTCTTTTTCATAAGTCCGTAAAAGTATTTTATTTTTAAAAAAAAATATACACACAAGTTTGATGAAAACCTAATTGAAGATAATGAAATGAACTCATTGTTAGACAAAGATTAAAATAAGGGAGGTATGAATAATTTTTCAAATAAAAAAGAGATGTTTGTATTTATAAAACATCAAGAAGGTGACTGAAATTTATCTAGATAAATAATAAGAGGCCAGCAAACTTGCCTCGGCCCATTCGACCAACTTGAAACGCTAGACTCATGCCAAACCCAAGGTCAATGGAGCAAGTGGTCACAATCTTGGATTGGCCCATCATAAAACAGTTCTGGGCTGACTTAACCCGCCCCCCACGGGACCGAGCCTGTAGGACCACCGGAGACCTTGACCAAGGCATTATTCCTAGCGCTCCAAAGAAATAGAGATGAGACTGAAAATCAGATGAAATGGTAGATAAACGCAGCATTGTGTGATCAATGATCACTTGAGTTTTAAGTGAATATATATATGTCGAAAAGATGATTGGTACATTTGTTTAGTGAACACTTGGTTCATAGTTGAACCAAATTTAGGTAATGAGTCGTGACTCCCTCGAATAATAATGCTTCAGGGAAGAATCAGTCCGAGACTCAAAAACCATCTAGCATCATAACTTGATTACATATTGTCCCATGCCCAACTAGAGCAAAGCAAAAGTTATTTGATAAGTATATATGTTAAAACAGCCCCATTTCATCCAGGTAATAAAAGAAAGATTACGCTATTAAGGACAAGACGGTAAAAGAGGTCTTGTAACGGATATGTTGATGCCGAGCCTTACACATCCCAATATTGTAGTCGACCACCTAAACCAATGTAGACAGATATATTGAACAGTGAGAAGTATGAGATTAATTGAACAGAATGCACGTAACAGCATTTTTCTGAAGTGATCGAATTGACAAAAGTGATGATTAGCAAGTGATTTACGTATGAAGCATATATCCCACCGGGAATCAACAAGCAACAGAAGAGAAAATAGATAGACATTATCATACTGGCCACGAAACACATAAAAAGCATGTAGTTGTATTTGAATAAGTTCAATAACAACACGTCTGAAGGCGAAACCATAGAAAAAACCAACTCTTCAAGTAATAAAGTAGCAACTTCGGGAAAAGATAGGTCTTCAACACAATAAATCTTTATTAGAGGAAACAACATGAGTACCAAACAACAACAAAAAAAAAAAAAAAAAGTTAACTTTTTAGTTACCTTTGAAACAGATTGGAAATCTAAAGTTCAATAAACTCATACATATGCCTATTCAGATAAAACATAAGTAAAATACTTCTAGATTTTCACTAGAGAAAATTGAGTCTGACAAATCTTTTGTATGACGAAAACCACTGTTCAACAGTTATCTGAATAAACAAATGTTCTTGAAGTAACAGATAAAACTGAATATGACTAAAGTGCAAACATGCCTATGTTAGAATCTGGAGGGAAAAGAGAAATGTGACACTAGAAGAATGTTGCGAAACAAAACATTACGTGGCTGATCCATAAAAACTTTCCATCAATAACTGGTATAACTTTACATTATATTTAAGAAAAATATAGGTTAAAAGTCAGTGCGGAGAAGTACCTGTACATCATAAAGGTAAGCATATCAGAAGCTAGCTGCCTTGGAGGACTCTCTGAGGATCAAGCTGGCCACTACAGTAACTTGAAGGCACTGCAGAAAGTTCCTGCCTTCCTTTCCACTCTTCACCAGGCTTCAAAGTGATAGGTTTTTCCACAGCAGCTGCCTCAACGCACAGCATATGCTTATATTCATCATCTCCAAAATCAGCCATTGCCTTTGCCTTCTTATCCCAAGGATTCCAGACAACTACAAATACAATACAGAACTCGATAAAATACTGCTCCAAATTGGGAAAAGAAAAAAGGATAAAAAAGAAAGAAGACGGAGAATAGCCAACTTGACAAGAATGAGAAAATCAGTGTCCTAAGCACAGGCAGCTGTGTCTGCAGATTCCTTCTCATAATGACAAACTTTAAGTTTGACCTCCAGGAGATGATCAACACATTAATACAGTGATCTGCTATTATCTTCTAAAATCAAATGAAGTAAATCTTTAGCCACAAGACCAGACACCAACCTAAAAATCCTTGACATTAAGAACATGAAACCGTATTCCTCTAGTTTCTTTTGCATCTCGGAATTTATTGTGTTCAGAACTTCAGAGCCATATTAACACAATTGTCAATTGGTAGAGAAAACCTTACCAGCATAAAAAAGCCACAATACTGTTGTTGAAACAAAACAGATTTCTCATAAAAAACTTGCTGCATGAAATATTCATAAAAATGTAGCCGAAGAACATACAATTGGATATCATTAACATTACCGGCATCAGGAAGACCATCTTTACGAATGACAAATGTTCGCTTCTTTTCATGGTCCAGAATTGCAATCTTTGTAGGCGTGCTGAGATATATCTTATCCACCTAATAGACAACAAACAAGTAGTAACCAGCCAAGGATGTCAGCCAGTACAGACTCAATAGGCAGGTTAAAGCAGCGTGACCTACTGAACTTACTTCTGATTCAAAGGTGATTGCATCCCCTTGTTCAGTAAATCGCTGTTTGTTCTGCAGATTATCAAGATAATCCAGTGTCTCCAATCCTTCAACCCGTACTTCACTGAACAAGGCAATTCCATCATTTCGATATAGGGAAGAAGTCCATAATAAACTGTATTTATAACATTTTCCAGCATTGTTGAATATTCATTGATAAAACACAAATATAATCCTGGAATATTGTGCCAACACAAGAAGAATGTAAACATGAATGGTTCTGAATGGAAAACCCACAAAATGCATAAAAACAAAATCACATACATTTGAGAAAATCAACCTTATTCTGACATGGGAAAGTTCCACTTTGACAATGTTCACTTTTAAAAGTTCAACCTGAATTTTAGGTATTTATACCACATGATCAAATGATTTTCTAATGAGGACAAAGTTGAATTAAAGCTTTGATTGCTAGCAAATACTGTGAGCAAATGATTTTCTTATCAGGAAGAAGTTGAATTAGAGCTTTCATAGCTATCAGGACGAAGTTGAATTAGAGCTTAACACTGTATCTGCTAACCCAATCCCAACATAAATTATGATCATTTCAGAAACAAACCATACACACAAAGATAGAATAGAGGTCCTTCCACTTATTAAGTACCTGATATCAGAAACGGAGAAATAGGTATGATAAGCAAATGTGAACGAGAAAGGCTTTCCATCGGTGTTGGTGTTTCTGATACGAGAAGTCAACATCAGATCTCCAGCAGGTCCCAAAGTTACTCGTAGGCGGAACTCAAAGCTGCAGAAGAACAACAAAGAAGAGATTAAAAGGCTATTCAAGCGGTAAGTGTCCCACCAATAAAAAAGGTCTTCTAGCCTGTCACCTGTGAGGCCAGATTTTCATGTCCTCTTCAGTGGGCTTCAGAATCAAATCTACAAATGTCTTATTGGTGGAATTGGTTGGAAATGGAGGTGGAGAAGGGTCAATGCTCCAGAACCTATTTCTAGCAAATCCATGGGCCTCAAGAGATCCATGGTTTGAGAACTGAAATTACAGAGCAGCTTTTTCCTTGTCAGGACCCTGATTAAGACAAGGCAAGTGGAGTGTGATAAGAAGCAAAGTTGAGAAACACGTACCTGGGGGAAGCAAATAGGGATGCCTCCACGAATTGGCTTTGGAGGTTTGAAAATGGCCTGAGGAATGAAAACAATGTCCATCAAGAGACTAAGTAGACATCATAACATGGCATGACTCATCTGAGATTAGGTAAGCATTCAAGAATTTCAACAGATTAAAATTAACTAACAAAGGGAAGAACAGCACAAAACTCCTGACAATTAAACTGAAAAAAATACATCAAAGAAAGATGACAGAAAAAAACTCAGCATTTTTATAGCCAGACAGGACAAGATTATCAACAGTTTAACCTGTGCCTTGAGTCCTGAACCATTGAATTATTTCCTTATCCACCACAAAGCATAAGAAAAACAATGCCACTAATAGATAGTTTCTAGATTTCTAGTTAATCCATTGGGCATGTGAGCCAATTTCTAATCTTTAGAGGACCAAAAGGCAAGCAAAGAAATTAAGAAGAGACATCCATGCAGAACAAAAGATTATGATTAGCAATATCATGAGCCAAAGATAGGACCAGATCTGAACAATAAAAGAGGACTGCTTCTTGCATAAGTAATCCAGTGACTTCTGCACTCAAGATTCTCATAAGCTCATGCCCACCACTCCCACTTATAATTGGCAGTACATCTGAAGTTTTACGTTAATTATTATATCAGCTTCAATAAAATGTACATAGAAGAAGTCTTACGTGTATTCATTTCTACTTCCTAAACCACCAATCACCTTTATACCAGCAATAGGAAGTGTAGCAAAGAATAGGTGATAGAAGACTTAGTGGAAAATAAGACAAATAAGTAGAGTGGTTTTCAGCTATTTTTCAAGCAATTCTGAAAGAGCACCTCTTGGCTCCCATTATGGTCTCCCTGCCTAAGTTAAGACATCGGAATCTATCTTAAGGCAATGGACCACAACAGACACATGTTAGAATAAGGTCTACCTCTGGACATAAGAAGCCATTCTTACGCAAGTGGGCAGTTCAGGGAAGAGACTCATTCAAAATGCTGCGGAAACATGGTAACAACCAGTCAACCAGTTCTGCAGCAATACTAGCAAGTGCTACCAACTGGTAAAAATCCAACATAATCAGGACAAGCTCTATTATGATTTCTATTGTCAGTGGTGATTTCTTCTTGACATGCTCTTATTTCGGTCACTTGTATGCTCTGTTAGGAATAATTAGCACAATCTTACAGAATTACACAAATAACAAAGTGCATAAGTTTTGCCAAAAGTTCCAACCAGGAAATAATATAAAGCCATCAACAAGTCAAAGACAATACCTTGCTACTGACAAAAAGCAATTCTTCCCTGTGCTCATTCTTCCATGATGTCACTTGAGCACCGTACAAGTAGATCTATAAAGGAGACAAACTTATGACACTCAGACAAAGAAGATAAAACAAAGACACCATCAATTAATCGTTAGAAAAGAGCTAATCTAAAACATAACATCACACAATAGAAAAATAATTGACAAGATATAAAAGTACCTTCTCAAATAGAACTCACTAAATCAACAAGATGCTGAGGCGACAGAGATATATTAGTATAAGCAGTTCAAATTATGCAATCAACTTCAGTTTAAATAGATATGCAACAAATGAAACCTATCGGATATGCTTTTCCTATGAACACATCATCTCAAACTATCAGATACATGTAGCATAACTTTGAGTAGATATTTACATAACAAATAGCACTGAACTGCATGAAATTCCACATTATTCAGTAAAACCCCTGTCACATCACATTGTCTGCCCAAATATGTCATTGTACAAGCACTAGAGCACACTGTACGACATGCCGCTGAGGAGCTTATACACATCCGAAATCCAAAACAAAGGAACAATCAATCATCACATTCTACTAAAACTGCAGATCAAAAGTTATTAAATCGAGATCAATCCATTTCCACTTCCACTTCCACATCACAACTTCACGAACAAGACATAAAAGAGACCGAAAAAGCGGCACCATACAATAAAGCAAGTGAACAATACTACCTCAACAGAGCTTCCGCGGATGTCACGGAGGATAACCTTCTCGAGTCCGTTGATTCCCTTGCAAATCTCCATCGGAGCCTTCTCGGTCGCCGCCGCCTCCGCCGCCACCGTCGCCGTCTCTGCCGCCGAACTGATCGACTCCTCGAAAAAGCACTGTGCGTGTGTATTGGAGTATGTACCTCTCAATTCCTCTGTGAAGCCTTGCTTAGTGAAGCAATTATGTAACCGCAGAGGAAATTTCAGTTTTGTATTTCTTTTTCGCTCTTTCACTTTTTGAGAGAGAGAGAGAGAGAGAGTGTGGGGTTGCGGTTTAGCGCGAGCCAGACTGATTTACGGAAAGTGACTCTTTTACTTATTATCTATCTATTTTTCTTAATCAAGATAAATATACCATTTTATTCTTTTTATAATTACGTATCAATTGGTTGAATTTACGTTACATCTCCTCACTCCATGGAATACGTCTTGAATTTTAATTCAAAATTATTCCCACGCATGCCGTTGTAGTTTCAAAAAGAAAAGAAAATACAACTTATTTTTCTTTTGAGGAAACTCTAATTTATATATAAATTTCATAAATAAATTACAGTCACCTATCATAATATTATATAATTACTAATATTTTCTTGCTCTTTGTAAAATTTCAAATACTCCCATAATGTTCACGTTCGTCTAACAATAAATTTATTCGATTAACCTCCGTTAGGTTTTCATTAATTTTTGTGATGAATTGACTAAAATTTTCTTTTGATATAAGTTATAGTTTTATATATTTTTAAAATATTTTTATGGACTAATATGCCCTATGAATTATTTATTTTACAACATCCTCAATTTTTTTATATTTTTTAAAAAATTAACAAGAATAAAGTAGTAATGGTTATCTCTTTGTATAGGAGCTCATAATTATTTTCCAATTGAGGGAGTATTTGTAAATTCCAAATAACAATGAATATTTATAATTATGTCAAATTTTAAAAAAGATAGTTGTAATTTATCCTAAATTTATATAATTAAAACGTATGAGAAATTTACACATTTTATTGAAAATAAGATATCGAGAGTAACAAACTTGGTTGTTGACAAAATTATTAACAAAAGTCACTTAAACATATTTATTTATTTTGCGATATATCAATTTCTTTAATTAGTTAAATCTGTCGATAATTTTCTATTTATGTATCAAGTATTGATTTAGTTTATCTTTTTTTGTCTATTTAATTTGACAAAAGATGCAATAAAATTTAAAATTATGCACACATATCGAACGGTCGCCAGCTAACATGTAATAATGAGTTTGAATTTTTTATCTTCAAAAATTTTTAATTGAGAATTACTTAACATAATTTTTTAAGTAATTATTCTTTGAATGGTTACTACTTAAAAGTGGATCAAGTTTCCAACTTTATTTCAATTATGTAAAATCCATCCATTTTCTAGCATACAGGCTGTAGTAGTTATTCATACCTAACAGCCAGCCATTATTAAATTATGTATATCGAATATTCTATAATTAAGTATACTTTGATATTTAAAGCAAATTTTTATTATTCTACAATAATACCAAAAAATCTTACTTTATTCTCAACAATTTTCACCGTACGTTAATGCTTGTTGGCTCAATTGATAAGAACGAATCACTTTCAATAACACGATTATATGTTCCATTTCCCTCTATCAATGTGGATGCTCCATTGATGGGTAATATGTAAGTACCTCTGTAAGTGACCACTAGAACAAATATGGTTAATTACCATGATTTTTCACTATAGTTAATTACCATGGTTATAAATAAAAATCATGACGGATATTGATTAACCACAATTGTGCAATGGCTATTAGTCATTTGTTGTAGCTAAAAACTGTGGCAAATACTTTCACTATATGTAAAATCATAGCGAATGTTAATTAATCGTGGTCAAAGCTTAAATTTTCACATCAATTTTGTTTAATATTAGTTGTTTTATTATGGTTTCTAAGCCGTAGTGATTTATATCGTAGGATTAATCAATTTTTTTTGTTTTTTTTTTAGTGGTGATATTGCCTTTGCTAAAAATTTAGGGTGAATTACAATGGCTTCTCCTGAGGTTTGTCATAATTACGGATACCCCCTCATTGTTTTAAAATTACATATACCCCTTTGAGGTTTGTAACCGACTAACAAATAACCTATTTCCGACCAAAATGCCCTTATGCAAATTGAATTATTTTTTAAAAATTTCTAAATTTTTTTGAACAAAATGCGCAAGGAGATGTTTCTTACATCTTTTACACAGATGAGCAATAATGTAATTTATCTCGACTGGTTTTGCTACAATCTAAAAAAAAAAAAGTCAAAGGCAAAATGGACCATTTCAAATCCTTAGTTAAAAATTACAAATATCAAGGAATATTTGTAATTATTAAAATAATAAAAAGATATTAATAATTATGTCAAACATCAGAAGAGGTCATTATAATTTCACCAAAAAAATTAATTTCAAACAATTTCCCAAGTCTTGTACACCCCATGCTCAGTGTTCATGAATCCAAGATCAATGTATTTTCAAATTATTTTACAAAATATTAATATGATATAATTGGATAGGATCCATCTCTTAAAGATTTGTGTAAGTCAAGACTCAAATTTCCGCACGCCTAACATCTCCATCAAATCTAATTAATTAAACTTCAGAATCATTCCAATTGCTAAGGGCATCAAACGTACGCCATTAATTGCTAGTATCCATCATTAAAATTATACGAGTAACGGACTAACAAACACGATGTGTAACTTTTATTAAATTAATAATTATTATCAAAACACTATTGAGTAAAATAAGACAAAAAGAATAAATAGATGAAAGAAAATTCGTATATAAAAAAATATGATTAGTGGAATAATAAGTGGGGAAGTAGTTAAAAATTAAAATTAGCATATCAAAATTGGGAGACACCAAAAGGGTGCTCTCCCTTAATAGCATACTAACAAACACGATATGCGTGCAAATACAATAATATTTTTATTAAACTAATAATTATTATTAAAACACAATTGAGTAAAATAAAACAAAGAAAATAAATGGATAAAAGAAAATTCATATATAAATAAAATATGATTAGTGGAATAATAAGTGTGGGAAGTTGTTACTTGAACATGGAAAGTGAAAAAATCAAATAAATAAATAAATTTTAAAAATCAAAATTAGCAGAACAAAAATTGGGGAGACACCAAAAGGGTGCTTTCCCTTAATAATAAAGTATAGATATTAGTCGGTGGGAGTAAATATCACTTTTGGTCCTTCAATTGGTGGCACTTCTTTATATTTAGTCCCTCAGGTTTGAAAGTCATCACATTGCATCCTCAACATTTGAAGATTCCATCAAATTTGGTTATTGTTAAAATTTTGTTATAAATTAAGGCCCCATTTATTTTGAGTTATTAGCTTGAATAAGAAAATTAGTATAGGATAATATGTTGTTTACTTTCATGTATGGGGGTCCTGTACAATTTCAGGGCCCGATATTAATCACTGTTACAGTTACATAACTTATAGCACCAATGCTGGTGGTAAAAGTCATATTTGCCCTCTAATAGGACAAAGAAGTAATTCACCTACCATTCCATCACCAACACAGTTTCACCCCAATTTCTTCATTCTTGCACCTAGACCGAACGAGAAGAGAACCAAAGAACAAGGTGAGTTCTTCATCTTCTCCCATTTTCTTCTTGAACTCCATTTTGTATTCTAGAGTTTATATATATAAGAACATGGCTTCCATCGATTATTATGCTTCAATGTGAAATTTCAAACCAAATAAACGTAATTTCTTTTAATTTTGTGATGAAATCCGAAAAATTCAAAACCAAAATCAAACATTATTTTCCCAACCTCAACCGCAAATCAGAACCTTAGAAACAAAAAATTAAATTATTGGTCATGAATTACGAAAATGAAATGAATTACATAAATTATATGAAAAATTGAATGTTCTTACAGAAATGTTCTTATATGAAAAATTGAATGTTCTTACAAAAATGAATTTACAGAATTACAGAAATTACGAAATTATATGAATTACGAAAATCACAACCATTTCATAAAAAACTAAAAATTATTTCAACAAATTGAATGTTCTTGCCGACGCTGGAGGAGGTGAAATTACTTGAACTAAATTGAATTACTTCAACTAACGGTGGAGGAGCAGAAGAACAAACAAAATACCTACTTTCAACATGGGTCTTCTTGCAATGGGGGTAGGTGAAATGATTGTTCCTACTATTTAATTATTGAAGGCAAATGGGTAATTTTTCCAAACAAAATATATAAATACAACAAAGTAAACACTACACAAATTTTATCAGAATTTTTTACTACATGTAAGTAAACACATAACAATTAATACAGAGTTTTTTTTATCATTAATTTAATTTAAGATAATCCTATCACTCATATAATTCAGTTCTCAAAGTAAATGGAGGCTAACAGTATTGAGTATGGAGGGAAGTTATGGGTGTTTGGAGCAAAAAATGGGTATACCCATTTCTATATTTTTGGCAAAAGAAATGTTCTGTAATTTTCATCAAATTGTGATGCGTGAACTGAAAAAATATGTCCAAACCAAAGTAATTGGCCTGTTTCTTAATGGTATTAATGCATATGATATTAAACTGCACCAAATAACACTCAAACAATGCCATAAACTACAGTTTAAACACAACATCATCATCTGCACAAATAACACCCAAACATTATCACAGACTATATAATTTAACATAACATCGTCAACTACACCAATAACACTCAAATAATGTCACAGACTATAGTTTTAACACAACATGACTATAGTCTGAGACATTGTTTGGATGTTATTTGGTGTAGTTGATGATGTATAAGGGTTGTTTATGACTGCTATTGATGATGATATACTTTTTTTTTTTTTAATTAAACCACCCTAAGGTGGGGGACGTTTTTCAGGGTCGCCGTCCCTTCTATATTAAAATAATCAAGAAGGAATATACAGCGGGGAGAGCTACCTCCCTAGTTAAGTCTAGAAAGCAGTAAATAAGGAGTACTATTCCCTTATAATTGAGAGAATTATTGATGATGATATACTTAAACTATAGTATGTGACATTGTTTGGATGTTTCGGTGCAGTTGACGATATTGTGCTTAAACTATCTACAACATTGTTGGGGTATTATTTGGTGGAGTTTTATGTTGTTATTTTATCTTGATTGATTACATTTATAGCAAGTATTGTTTATGTGTTATATAGTGCAGTTTAATATCTTATGCATTGATGTCACTAAAATGAGCAAGTCAAATACTTTGGTTTGGACAAATTACAAGACATGTTTTTTTAGTTCGAACATCATAATTTAATAAAATTATAGGACATTTCTTTTACCATAAATGTAGAAATGGGTAAATAACTCATCTTTGGCCCCAAACACCCATAACTTCTCTCGAAACGCAATTACCATTAGTTTATAACATAATGTTATTTAATGAAATCTTCAAACGTTAAGAATGCATTGTGATGACTGTGAATCTTGAGGGACTAAATACGAATAAATGGCATAGTTGAATCATCAAAAGTGATAATTACCCTTAGTCGGTGACAATAAACCATAGAAAAAAAGTTAACAAGCAAATTGAGCCAAAGAGATGTGGACAAATTGAATAAAGTCCAATATGTTATTCTTTAATTTATTTAAATGTTTAAATTGTTATATTTGAGTTTAATTTAATTATTAATTGACTAAATCAAATACAAGTACCATTTTAAATTGGTAGAGTCAAGCTTCAAATTAATCACCTGCAAAAAGTTCAAAGCCCTCATCTTTCTAATGAAGTACCTTTTTAGAATGAAATCGTGCAACTCCTATTACAACAAACAATATCCCGCACTATAGGTGTCTATCGCATTACACGTTCAAATCATTTAGTGCCCGTCTGCAGGAACAATGTCATGTATTGTCTCAAGCCACTCATCTGGGGAGTTAATAATATTGGTATGTGTTCCACTGTCCTGTATTAATTGCAAACAAAGGGCTTGAGTAGCTTACAAATTCCAGGACTTTCTCTCCCTAATAAGGCATTTTTTTCAGAGAACATCATAAAACTCCAATTAGAATGGACAATATGTCACATAGTGCCAAACATCACTTTCTAAATTTATGTCTTGCATTACCATAAAATGTGTTTTATCCTCCACTCAATTGGCATACAAGTTCTATAATGGCCATTTTTAGCCAAAAAAAAAAAAAAAACCACCACCAAAAACCATACTTGTTGTATTCTACTTTCCTCACCACAATCATCAATCATATTGCTTTGATTTCAACTAGTAAATCAATTCTTTCCACTACCAGAACTTGTTTGTTCCAAGTCAAGAGCCTCTTTGTTCCCCATTTTATCTTGTGGAATTCTATGGTGGTCGATTGACATTGAAAAAGAATTCATTTTGGATATATTATCAGCTATAATTATTTTGTAATTGGTACTATCATGCTTTTCTAAACTTATTTTGCTATTTTTTATTTGTTTATACAAATTTTGAGTATGTGAAAAAAATTACCATACTGGAAAAATATGAACAAATAAAATTTATATAAATTTAAATTGAGAGGGTTACAATATTTGAGAATGTAGATTATCCCTGATTCTTTTCTCCAAGTATCGATTTCAAGGGTTGAAGCTTGTTTTTGAATTGGATGCATAATATCCGACTACGTGTCATCTTGAAATATAGGCTTTGAAAATTTTATGTTAAAGAAAACGTGGAACCTCGCGGTTGCAGAGCTTTGCCGTGGTGTAGATCTTTTGGACTTCTTGAGTCGTTTGGATTTTGGTGTGTGTAGTGTATAATATTGTGGTGGATGTCCCTTTTATATGTATGAGCTATAATGCACGGACACTTCGAAAAATTACTCAATGCAGTATCGGACACGCCTCGGACACGACATAGGCGTGTCCAAAAATATAAAATAAAAAAGAAAGAAAGGACACGTTGTCGGACACGCTAACAGGCGTGTCCAATACATTTTGGAGGAGTGTCAGACACGTTTAGGACACGTTTTTTATAATTTTAAAAAGTTTTGGATTGTCTTTTTTTTAAAAAAAAAAGAGTTTGGGGCTAAATAAAAAAAAAAGAATTAATTTGCTTCTCTCAAACTAAAAGTTTTAGGATGAAATTACCAAAAAGTTAAAAAATTGTCATGATAATTTAACTAATTCGGATGATTAGAAATTTTTTCATTGCGTACTTTTAATATAAACTAATTATGTATATTTATTAAGTCATATTTTTTGGTTAAAAATATAGATATAAGACATGCTTATATGTATTATCTTGATATATTTCATATTGCATAAATTTTAAGGAAAAATTTAGGATATATATAAAAAAAATATATTATATATAGCCGTGTCAGTGCCGTGTCGTGTTCTAATTTTTTGAAATTTTTCGTATCGCCGTGTCCGTGTCCATGCATCATAGGGTATGAGAGAAACTTATATAGTTTCGACTAACTTCTATTGGCCTCAAACTGGATCTGTTTGCTAACGGGCTAGATTTAAACATGTTTCAACCTAATTAGTCAATCTAAAAAAAAAAAAAAAAATTTGATTTTATTTGGGATCTACCTATCGAGATGCATAAGATCCAAATTTGGTATGTGCTTATTACGAACTTATCTATTTCGCAAATATATAAAATCCAAATTTGTTATGGATTTTAATTTGGAACTCAATTATTAATCAATTTGTTTGGGCTTTTGATTAGTAATTTATTCCAAAATTTTTGATGTCAATATAGTTCTTGACCAGGGTTTAAACGTTATTTACATGGTATTCGGTTTGATGGATTCAAAGATGTATATTTCAAATAACAGATAACAAATATTTTACATTTGTTTGGATAATTGCTATTAGAAAGAATTTCAAATACTTTAACTCTTATTTTGGATTATATATGTAAAATATTGATATATTTTTAAAGTATTTGAAATTCTTTCAATAAATCCGCCTTCAAATTCAAATAATTTCATTCAGATATTGTAGCCTTATAGTTTTGATCACATTTGAATGTGGTCCAGTTAATTTCTATTTGTAGAGTTCTTTTTCGATATTTGGATTCAATCTAACCTATATATGTATCAGGGATGTTGTACATGTGATCCCCGCTTTATGGGTTCAATAATTTAAGCCCCAAAGTGAAAAAATTATTGGCGGTTTTGGTCCTTTAAGCTAACGACGTAAAAAGATGGGCCCAAATTAGGGCTGTCAATGGATAGGGTAAGATCCTACCCAAATCCATACTCAATAGAGACTCATACTATTAAATAATATTCAGACCCTACCCAACCCCTTCAAGACCCAATGAGTCCTAGACCCAATGCCATTGTTTTGCACCCAGTGTTTTGGCTCTGGGTAGAGTTTAGACTCAATAAATTTTTTCTCCTTTTTTTTCTTCTTAATATTGTTGGATAATATTTGATAGTTTTATTTAAGACAAAATAATAAAAAAAGACTAAATAATTTTAGATTAAAGCAAAAACGATAAAGTATATTAGATACATATTCAACATAAATTTACTTAGATCAAAATCATCAAAGTAAGATGAAATAGATTAATTATTTATATTTGAAGATTATAATAAATGATTATGAAAAAATATATAAAGTAGTGTTTTGAATTAGCAAAAATTTACTATATCGTTTTCTATATACATTAGATTTATCAATACATTTTTAATTTTTCTTTTTTTACATAGAATTTATCAATAAATTCAACATTACTGAAATCAATTCACAAAAATCTCTTTTTCAATAAAGTTTTTTTTAAAAGAATATATCATTTATTTATAAAAATAATAATCTGATGAAAATACTAAATTTACATATTTAATAGCAATCGAATTTAATATTATAAAGTTTTGAGCTTCAATTTTATTACTTCAATCAAAAATTATTTCCTATCAAGATGTTGAAAAATATACCTAGCATAATTAATATATTTATATAACTAATTATTCAATTGTCTAGTATTAAAAAAATATACATGGTTAGAATTACATAATAAATATTTTTAAGACGTCTTAAAGCTTTCTAGATTTGTTTACTTGAATTTAGATAGATTGACAAATAATAATCCAATTAAATTAAAAAAAATAGAAATATTTTTTTGAGTCCAAATTGGCTACATAGACCCATGGGTCTTGATGGGTAGAGACCCTACTCAGACCCAATCTATATATTTTTAATGAGTTTATGTCTGGGTCTGAATCTACGTTTAATTATATTCATTGGGTCTGAATCTGAATCTTTAAATTAATCTATGAATTTGGATAGGGTAAGACCCTACCTATTTACATCCCTAGCCCAAAAGCTGCACATGAAATGTACATTATCGTTGGTTAACATTTTAGAGGCAAAATAATACGTGGCTTCAAATGCTTGGAAATTAGAAGGAGATTGGCAAAAGGGAGAAGAGGTTGCAGTGAAAATTTACGGGGAAAAGCTATTGAAAATGTCTCAAACATCCCACTACACAAACAATATCGACTGCTATTCACGTAAACGTGCCTAATTGAAGATTTCATGGACATTCGACAATTCAATTAGAAAGTTTTATACGTATTCTATGACTCGAGACAGGGTGGATATGGATTTTTTTTGTAGTTAGATATACCGATGTGTATCAGATCAACAGTCATTATTCTAAGATTGTTGCGTCGTTTGAATAGACAAGTAGAGGAAATTGCGGAATAACATAGGAGAAATGAAATTTTGTTGGCAATAATTATTGCATTTATGTTTTGTTGCTATGTATTTTAATTGCTTGACGGTTAATTTGTATTATGAGTTATCATTACCCTTGTGTTGTAATTAGGTTAGTAAATTAGGGTTTTTTTTTTTTAGGGAAATTGTATTGCAAATGTTAATCTACCTTTTTTGTATTATGCCATGTGATGATGTCCCCTAAAAACCTACCTGGTAAATTCAAGAGATGGGAGTGGACCTACGAGAAGAACAACCTAGTAGGCCAAGCACATGAGACCCAAAATAGTAAGACTCTTATACATAAAGTCCAATAACTATTGCATTTATGTTGTTGTTGCTATGTATTTTAATTGCTTGACGGCTAATTTGTATTATGAGTTATCATTGCCCTTTTGTCGTAATTAGGGTATTAAATTAAGGGTTTGTTTTAGGGAAATTAGACTATCTTACTGGCCCCTCGAGCTTTGACGTGAGAAATGGCTGATTCAGAAAATATTGGATCTTTCTCGAGAGATGCATCATCCCTGCTGCAGTAGGATCCACCATCCACCCTCCTGAACAAATGAAGAGCGCTGCTAGCGCCCCCGTTCCAGCTAATGACCCATCTCCAGCTGGTGGCCTCCCGGTTTCAATTTTCGACTGCCCCGCTCCAGGCCCCAACTAGCGCCTTCCATGCTCCAGTTGGTGCCATTGTTGCTCCGGGTGGCAACCTTCCAACCTCAGTGTCCAACCTAGTTGTTGTTCCTACTGGTTTGGATTTGCTCCTCTTCGAGCACCTCCGCCAGTTTATAGTAGTGACCATTCACTCAACTTTCCGCGGCTCCCAAACAAGTGGCGCAGGACCATCTTCCCAGTAGGAGGGAGTAAGAATGCCAGGAAGTCAACCGATGGACAACCAGGCACCTACTTGACAACAGCAATGCAGATCCCTCCTTACTGGCTCCGCCAGCAAGGAGACAACCCATTTTGTAGCCTCCTGAAATTTGGCAAGCCCTTAGGAAAGAGGTGGTCGAGCTTCGCCAAAGGATAACCAAAGATACTTCGCCAACGGATCGTGGCATTCCTTTTAGCAGGGACACCATGGCAAAAGAGCTCCCTACTCACTTCTGAGCACCTTTCCATCTGCCTGCCTACAGTGGCACCACTGACCCGGCTAAACATATACGTAAGTTCGAAAATGCAGCCCTGCTACACAGGTATACCGATGGTATTAATTCTGTATTTTCCTTACTACACTAACCGACTCTGCTCAACAATGGTTCGACTAGCTCCCTGCTAGATTAGTGAGATTTTTTGTAGAATTCAACTCCCTTTTCTACACCAATTTGCTAGCAGCAAGAAGTACCAGAAATCGACCATTTCGGAGTCAAGCAGGAGAAAAAGGAGACACTAAGAGCCTACGTACAACGTTTCAACAATGTTGTCCTAGAAGTCCCTACTGCTCACCAAAAGGTGCTGATGATCAGTGCACTCACCCAGGGACTTCGAGTAGGACCCCTTTTCAAATTCTTCGCAAAGAAACTTGCAGCTAATTTTCATGAAGTACTGGCCCATGAAGAGAAGTACATGAATCTCGAAGACGCCCGACTGGTCAGGAAGGAGACAGTAAAGAGGGAAGGAGAAGCCTCCTCCACCTGCAGGAGTAGGGGCGAACCCCGAGGATAGTTTAACCCCCTCGATCCCAAGAATGAGCATAACACCCCGCTGATTACTAGCCCAGCACAAATGTTGATGGTCATAGACCGCCATCCCGTACTACAATGGCCTAAGGGCTCGGAGGAAGGCCCTCAACTTCCCAAATCCAAATATTTCTACAGGTACCATAAGGAGTACGGACATGATACCAACAAGTGTCGCCAATTGAGATAGGAAATAGAACGGCTCATCCAGGCCGGCTACTTGAAAGATTACGTCAATAAAGGCCGATGCCGTGAACAGAAGGAGGAACGCTCCTGCCATCGCAATTTTCGCGGGAGGGAGGAGCAGTTCATTGATCCCCCTATGAGGGAGCATAGAAAAGAAAAGTTCCCGGCTGAGGAGCATAGCTTAGAAAACACTCTTGCCAATGAGGTAATTCATATGATTATAGGAGAACCTACGGATGGGGACTCCAGCAGAGCCAGGCGCGCGCATGGCCCCGCTGCTAGAGCAGTAATGGAGTTTGACCACAAATCACCATCAGGGGATCCTATGATCCTATGATCTGCCTCTTTACTATCTCCCTCTTCCTCGCTCTCACCCTAATGGTGGGAGGCAGAGTTAGAGGCCATGGTATTATATCTTTCATCCCCAGAAGGCCCAACCACATCGATCAATACATCCTCAATAACATCCCTATCAAGACTACCCGTCGACATGCCTATTAGAAAATAGAGAGGAGCAAGAAGTGTACTTAGACACAAGCAGGGGGAAAGCAAGAGTTAGCTGAGACAGCCCTAAATCGTGAAAACCTGCAAAAAAATGAAATCCACTTCAGAAAAATCGCAGAGGAGAAGGCGAGGAATTTCTGCAAAAAATGAAAGAAATAAAAACTTACTCTGGAAGCACGAAGATGGTGATTGACTTCCTTAGGAGGAGCCTTTTATACCGTAGCAGCTGAAGAGTCCCATCCGCGTTGGGCTCAACATCTCTCTTCCTTGCTTGGTGTCGACGCACCAATCACAGACCGCGTGCCCAAACACGCACTGTAAGTCCTTATCTCTTTTCCTACTTTTTCGTAATGATTTCCCTATCTCATCCCCTGCAGATAGACACAAATCCTCACAAATCCGCGTATTATCACGCGTAGTAGCACAACAAGGAGGAAACAACACAATAGGTCTTCTCCTGTTGAGCCACCCAGGTATATAGCTCTTGTGCTAACCCTTGCAGGACTACTTAAACACTACTCCACCAGTCTAACAACAGTGTTAGAATATGTGACCAGAAAGCCAATTGGATTGACGGTTTTGGGAACTATTCGTCAATCTTTATCACAACAATATTATCCTAATAAATAGAGTAAGTATTCATCCCTAGCACTGTGTTTGTTTTGCTTACTACTCACGTTGAACGGCGTTTCAACGTCACAACAAATGCCCACAGACCAGTTGAATAACCCATGTAGTTGGGCTGCACATTGGATGGCGGCTATGAAATCAACTTCTAAGGGTTGGTCTGAAACGTTCCAAGTCGAGAACCTCAAGACTGGGCATCGAGTGTCCTATTGAGATTTGCACTAAGTATTGCATTCACTGGGTGAGTGCCAAGTTTCATCGGTGACAGATGAATGTCGTCTATGCAATTTTAGTGGGTTAGTTGATAAGGTGGTCGACTGACTGAACTGACTCGCCGGAATCGTCATATGGAAGCCTTGGAGGCTTGGTTGGTATGACCAAAATTTCCGGTTATGATAGTACGGGATTAGTCCTCGGACTTGAGGAATCATGGCAGTCACATGCACAGGAAGACTGTATCTTGGATCTGGCGAGAGGTGATCATTCTGTAATATGGTCATTATAAGCCTTGTCCAGTGCAGTTGGAGTATGTAGCGAGGACGGTGGATTCCAAGATAGGATCTGACCCCTGTCAGTATATGACAGTGATGTCTCCTATGCGCTCTGAGATGGTTTAGACTCTGTAAGTCTATGGCCATAGCAATCGATTGAGTAGGAAAGGGTATCGATAGAGTAAACGCATCTCGAGTATTTAGCATAGATGCATAGTCAAGGATAGGAACCGACGCCCAATTCCATACCCTAGACCAAGGCCGAGAGACGGTCGACAGTAGGACCGTACCCGTACGGAATCGGCGTCTAAATGTTCACGCCAACATTCACCTAGTCTCTAGTGCCATGGACCGTTGCTAGACGGCCACCCATGGTGACGGGCTCTTGTTGGACACGAGCCCAAGTCTAGTTGAGGGTGAACCTAAAGGGTCACACACAAATCACCGAGGAGGTGAAGGAATTGACTTGGAGTCAATTTTAGAGGATGATAAGTAATTGGATTACTTATGGGATTGTCCATTGGATGGATGGGCCGATATTGTATCGGACCCTTATTTTATCGGTAAATGGGATTTATCGATTAAGTAGAGAATCGAAGCTTAGATCTTTTAATTAGATTAAAAGATCAATAATTAAAAGATCAATGAGAATTATTTAATTGGACCATGAATTAAATAGGATTTAATTCTTGGGCTGTAATAAAATTCGGTCCATTAAATTTTGGCCCAAAAGATGTGTTAATTCCACTTTTGGAATTAGAAGAAGTTGGACTTCTTCTAAAAGGGGATATCTGAAAATTACTTCTTTTGGAAGTACTACAATTGGCCATGAAGGCCTTTGATGACAAGTTGACTTGTCTCTTATGGAAAGAGACAAATCAATTCCAATCAAGCCTCTTTCACTTGATATGATTAAATCATACTTTATGAAATGATAGGCTTGATTGATGATTAATGCGGATTGATTGGAATGTATCTAGACATCCTTGAATGAACCTAGACACATTCCAATAATCACATTAATAAAGTATATATATGTGTATATACTATCATCAAAGACATGAATTTTATTATTCATCTTTTTCTAGGAAAAAGATGAACACTCTCTACATCCTCTCTCTCTACTCTCTAAATCCTCTTTGTTGCTTCATTGATCTAAGATCAATTGAAGAAAAAGTAAGATCAAGAAGGAACACTAATTTGATAGTGTAATCCCTTCTTCGATTTCATCCTCTAGATCCATTTTTAGCAAGAAAAACGAGATCTCTCCTGGTGTGGTGTGGACTATGTTAGAGGGTCTCTACGTTGGGACCTCGCGTGGATGAACATCTGGAGGAATCAATGCATGTAGTCGATCGAAACACAAAATCGAGAAAGGTATTCCGATTTACATTTATGCTCTCGGTTTCCTCTTTATTCTATAGCGACGAACGCTTGTTTATTTTATATGTTTATATTATGCATTTATACATTAATAGCCCGGGAACGTTCAAGGGCACACCCCTTGAACGCAATTTAAATTCTTTTATTTCGCACGTTTTTACCTCCCTCGCGCTTCCGCTGCGTTCCCAGGCCGATTCGCTTTTCTTCAAGCAGGTCTCGCACTACTGGAGTAGGGGGGGAGTGATGATGCCTCCTAAAATCCTACTTGATAAGCCCAAGAGCTAGGAGTGGGCCTACGAGCAGAACAGCCTGGCAGGCCAAGCACATGTGGCCCAAAACAGTAAGGTTCTTATACATAAAGCCCAGTTTTTGTTCACTGACCTGGCAAACCCACGAAAAAGTCTCATACAACAAGCCTAATCATCAAACAACAGGGGTTCCATGTCATACATGTGGCCAACACGTGGAGCCATATCATACTAAAAAATCTCATCCAAATTCTCGGAGGATCAGCCACAATCCGGATATTTCTCAACAGGTAACCACTTTTCCAGAAAATATGGCAGATATGGCAAGGTTGACTCGAACAACTATATGTCCTTCAATTCAACTTCAATTCTAGCGTGGTTTGTTGGGTTGAAAAACTGACTTTCCAAAGATTCCAATGACATATGGCTCTCAACTTAATTACCAAAAAATAGGACGTACGGATCAGTATAAAATGACTAACGTGCATAATCATTTTCTCAAGTAACTTTTACTCTATTTTGTAACTTCACTTTGCACACATTTTTTTCTCTATTCTCTAGCTATTTTCAGCGTACTTTTGCACATTTCAACACTACACAATATTATCTTATCATTATTCTCACTTGTTTCAAGTTTTTCCATTTATTTTACCAATTGAACATTATTGACTTAAATATCAGAGTGCTAACCCCTCTCTGCAGGTTAGTCTCCCCTTCAATCTTGGAGTTTTTCCTGAAGGTCACTCGATATCTTGTGGTACTGCAGAACCCCAGTACGCATCACCATGATTATTGAATTCCATTTTGTATAATTATGTCATTATGTTAAAATGAATTTTAGACGTAGTAGTTACTTATTTGGCCCAAAAAAAATAAAGAAATAAAATACAATACACAACTTAAATTGTCAAAAAATAAATAAATTGATTTCGTATTTAAACAATCAATAGCACTTTACATCCCATAAACATGTCATTAACCATACAAAAACAACCGGCGGTTCCTTTTTTTCTTTTGGTGTTTCCTTTTGTGGTTATGAATCTTACCTACGAATTATTGGTTATTGCGTGTGTGTGTGCGGCATTTTTTTTTTTTTTAATCTATACCATTTATTAAGTTCTAAGACTTAGAGCAACTACCTTTGATAAATAATATATGGATTGACTAAAACACTCTTACTTATATTTATTTCTTAGACAAATAATCATTTCTTTAATTGAGTAGTTATATTAATAATTTTCTAATCATTTACATTTAATTATTTATGTTAGTTTTCTTCTATTTTATTTAGTTAAACACATATAATAAAAATTTAAATTACGCACACATATTGAGTGTGTTTTCGTTGCTAGTACTGTTGATGAATTGTGTCAAGTATTAGTGAAGTACTTTTGGATACTCAAAAAAAAAAAGGGATTCAACCTAAATTTACTCAACATTGGGCAAGATGGCGTGTATGTTAGATTTTATTGATCTATTACTCCTAATTTTATAAGAGAAATCTATAGAGAAAGAGAATGATATATCTTTTTTTTTTTTCCTCTTCTTTCTCTTATTTACAAACGAATGCATGGTGGTCTAAATATTGTTACAAACCATATCATAAAAAGTTATAATACCAACATCATGGCGATACAATAGGTTAAACTTATAAACATTATGGGGAAATACTAACAAGAGGTGTGCGTTCATACATAAGTATATATATATATATATGATACTCTTTCAACCATTTTTTTTAAAGCCCAAAACAAAGGAAGTGGCTCACCACTGATCAACCTAATAGGTTTGACCCTCCTGGTCCATGAGCAATGTATTAAACATCATTTCTACATTTGCACTAACCTGGCCGACAAATGAGTTCAAAGCAGCAGGATGACTCATCACAACAGGTAAATAGATTCTGCAGAATTCGGGTTACAAATTGAGGAGGCTCCTGCTAGAAATTTAATCCCCTCATTTAGGAGGAAGGAATATTCTCTTCACCAGCAGCAACATGGGCCGTAGTTCAAAGCAAGGTGGCATTCTTCTCCACCTAGTTCGTCAAGTCTACCATCATGGGATCTTGCTCAATAGGAAAGGGAGTCTCTTGCACCACAGAGGGCATCTCATCATCCAGCTCTAGATCGCTCGTCAGCCCAGCATCTTCGTCCAGGAAGGAGGCCACAGGAGTGGAACCCATGGTAGTAATTCTTCAAAGCTCGATCAGCTAGTAGGGTCGAGACTTCTTGAATTCCTCCATGAGACTTGGTCCTTGTGGTGCGATTAGACTTCGGTACGTATCATTGGTGCCGTTAGTGGAAAATAAGGACTTAATACCTTGCTCATGGACCCGCAAAATCAACATTATTGGACTGCTCGATGGGGGTCCACATCCTTTATTTTGGGTAATATTTTACGAATCATATACCATTAAAGGATTAAACATTATAATTACAAACATACATATACAAAAGGTTAAATTTACAAATATTATGGGAATACTAACAAGAGGTGTGCATTCATGCATAAATATATGTATGAGCACAAATGATTTTATTTTCCCTTTTCAAAAAATAAAAATAAAAGATCAAATCATGCTCCTAGTTGATGCGAAAATCATAAAAACAGAAGAGAATATCAAATCAAAATAATCAAAATACCTCTGGCCTCAATTGAACACACTCCTTGTTCTTGAAACTTCCAAGTCATCCACCCTTGTCTCCCCACGTGTCGCCCTCCACAATCATCAGTTAGATGAGCTTCCACATTCAAGAACCGAAAATATCAAACCCCCCTCAGAACTCCAGCCATCCACTACCAAAAACCCCAACACCCTAATTCCCAGAATCACTGTTAGAAAATGTCAGTTGCTTTACTTGATAGTAGCTTCCTCTCGAACCCTCTTACTTCAACCTTCAGACCCCAGAGAAGAACTCTTCCAGCTCTTGTGAAACATGTTTCCGTATCTTGCAGGCACAGCCCAGATGAAGATAGTGATTCTTCATGGTAAGTACTCAGTCTTTGTTTTAGTTGGATTTTTCTTGTTCTTGCTATTATGTTTGTAGCAAATTCTTGATTTTTGGGGTTGATGGATTTTAGGAGAAGTGAAAATCAGTTGGCAAAAGTGGCGCTGGTTGCAATTGCAGCTGGGGTTTTGACACTGGGCTCTGTTGATCCTGCTGCAGCCGCCAAGACTGGTGGCAGGGTTGGTGGCCAGGCTTTCCGGTCGTCGGCGCCGCGGTCTTCTGGCCCCAGAATCAACAATTCTAGGTAGTTCTTCTTCTACTTTCACTTGGTGACTTTGATAAGTAAACAATACAAAGAATTGGTGTTCTGTAGTTAATTTGCAATGCATAATCATGTCTGAACAAGTACTTGAGTCGGAACCAGTGATCTTGGATTGTTTGATTATGTATAGCTGTGAACATTTTAGAGTTAAAATTTGCCATTGGAGTTGCCAGATTCACATAAACTGTCAAGAATGCCCGATTAATTCGTCTACTAAGCAAAGTTTTTGAGAATCCTAGTTGTGAAAGACCTTCATTACAACCTAATGCTGTTGCTTTTTAGATGAATGAGAGTTGCAGCATACTCGACCACATCAAAAATCGTCTGTCTTTTTCTCCTACTGAACTTTCATGGCGGTGACCATTTCGCTATGTGTCTGCTAGTTTAGTCTTTCTTAAGGATTTTGCCAACTATTTAGAGCATTTGTTCCCTTTCCAAGAAGGGGAGAATGATACGGTGAAATCCGGCTCCAGATTCCAACTGTCTTAACTCAGTTAGATGAACTGGTTATTATGTAAGGTTGGAGTTAACTTGAAAGAACCACATTCAGTTATCTCCTATCGTCCCTCGGCCCCTTGTCCCTACTTGAATACGCGATCGTCTTGTATTCTTTGCAGAAGCAGTTCAGCTTATTCGACACAAGCTATCACAATTTGAGGTGATAAATAGGATTGAAACAAGTACGATTTTGGATAAACTAGTTCGAGAGTGGATTGATTGTTTGTTCATTTCGTTCTAACTTGTAGTTTGTGCAAGAATTCAAGCGTCCTCTTGCTAAAACCATGCATTATTTACGATCTGTCCGAGCTTAACACTGGTTCACTTGCAGGACCAATGTGTATATCAACCCACCCGTTGCCCCTCCTCTCGTCGGTGGATATGGTTTTGGGGTGCCGTTTTATGGCGGATGGGGCTGGTCCCCCTTCTCGTTTTTTGCCCCAGGTCCCAGTGTGGCGGTAGGCATCGGAGGTGGATTTGATCTCTTTCTTCTATGTATTGTTCTGGGTGCGGTTTCCGCAGTTGTTAGGAGATTCTTCGGATCAAGATACGATGATGATGATGAGTACTAGAACAGAACTTAGCAGCAAAAATGTATGTATTTATACATGATTGTATATTGCACAATCTTGGAGTGTTAACTTATACTGATATATAATAACCACAGGCATCATATTTTAGACAAACAATAATTTCCTTTATTTCATTACATCCTTAACCTTAGAAGAATAGACTAAAAAATGAATCATTACAATCAAAATGATTATCACATTTGATCATTCCATAAACCTTTGAGCTTATGTATATTAGGACAACTGAATCAGAAGATGCAGCACCATACATCATGGAATGAACACAGTATAATAGCAGGGAACATCATCAGAGCACAAGACTAAACCAGGACAAAATGAAAAGCTTTGAGTTGAAAAACTTTGTTACAAGGAGATGGAATTGTACTCGAAAACGAGCCAAATATCGGACAGACCCTGTCTGCCGGCACTTCAAGATACATCAGAAAAGCAAAAAGAAGTAGATGATCAGGACTTATGGCGATATTACTGCCTCCTGTCAACAACAGTTTTATCTAAGAGGCACTCTTTTGTTCTCTAAAATCATTTGCTCGGTTACTTGAGCAGTTCCTCGCGAAAAGATTCACAAAGCTTCTTCAGACGGTGTAGTGCTGCTGGATCGTCTCTATGTCAAGACCTTTCAGCTTCACAACAGACTCAACGTGACCCTTGAGTGTATGCAACTCACGCAGCCTGTGCAATGGCAATGAAGTTGTGTTTTTTAGTTCATTTAAACAACGAGAACGAAATCCCAGATTGAACAAAGGAGAAAGAAGTGCTGGAGGATTGAATTTGTTACCTTGCAATCTCAGCTCTCCTCTTGGCCTGTTCTGCAATTTCAGACAGTTCTCTGTAGCTGCTCTTCTCATTGAAGATATTAGTGGCTTCCGGTGTTTGCAGGCCGTGCAAAGTCCTCTGAGCCAGAGCCCATTGAGCTTCCCTCTCCTCTTTTCCGTAATCTTTCTTGGTGGTGAAAGCAGTCTGATGCAACGGGACAAAACTTCAACGTTTAGAATGGAAAGCAGAAACAAGTAGGAAGCTGTAAGCATTTTATGAGGAAAAACGGGTATGTATACCTTGTTGTCGTACAGGTTCTGCCAGGCCTTTCCACTTAAGATGTAACGGATTGCAAACTTCATTAGGTCGAGGGGCACGTAGAAGACGATGCTGTAAATCCAGATCACACCGGCCCATCCCCAACCGCATCCCTGAATTCTTGCAAAGCCCCAGTTGGCGTATACAGCTATTAGAGTTGCAACCTACAAAGTAATCGATTTTTCAGCAACTTCACCTCATGGTTAGCTGATTTTGTTTAAGTTCTGGTTCTTTAGAAAGTTTACCAGTTGGGCGATGATGAAAGCAGTCACTAGAAGAAGTCCGGGGCGTTCAACGAACGACCAGCTCCGTGACCTGGTCACGAATATAAGGGCTTGGCTGACAATACTCACTTGCAAGTATAGAGCAGCCATCATTTCGTCCTCGCTATGTCTAATACTTCTAACTCCAAACTTGTCCTGCATTTTATAGGAACAAGCGAATTAAGAGTTGACGCTACTAGTTGTGTTATGTTTCACGTGGAGAACGAAGAAGAAAAGCGTGTATAAGAGAAGAACGATGACTCCTTACAGTGAAAAAGTCTGTTTCATGCATCAGCCAGAAGAATATAACAGTCATCAATGCAAGATAGCCTCCAAGAACGACGCCGGTGGCAAAAATCTCTTTTAGTTTCCAGCTATCGGGCAATGGAGATGGCTTCACTCTGTCCTTTGAGATGGTCATAATTGTACCTGAGTAGACCAGAATTATTCATCTGTTAGTTATCCACATTGTCGAAGACGTAAAAAAGCTAAAGAACGTTGAATGAATTGAATATTACCGTCATTCAGAATGGCGATGATCAGAACCATGAAGGGAGAGAAGTCGAACTTCCAGATCAAAGCAATAAACATGAAACCAAACTGCAAAACAGAAGGGAATAACATATGAAATCATTCTCTCGGAGGTATTATAGTCACCGGTTAAACGTTTTAGAGATGCCACAATCAACTTACCACAATACGGATGGTGATGGAGACGGCATATATCTGGCAGACAGAAAAAACGAAAGTCTTAATACCGGCTTCAAGGGAAAAGTACAGCTGCAAATTAGAAGAGAAAGGTGAAAAAAATAGACTAACTGTATAGTTCTTCATTCTCTGGAAAATAGCTCTGCTCGTCAACACAGCACTGATGATAACACTAAGCCCAGGTTCAGTTAGCACAATGTCGGAAGCACTTCTTGCAGCATCGGTAGCATCAGCAACAGCAATTCCGATATCTGCCTTCTTTAGAGCAGGGGCATCATTGACACCGTCTCCCGTCATTCCAACAATGTGCTTCCTTTCTTGCAACTTCTTCACTATTTCGTATTTGTGCTCTGCGTGGCACAAGAAAGAAGGTAAATTTTTCTATTTGAGATTTCATTCAACGTAGAGGATGAAATATAGCTTAACAAAACTGACCTGGGAAGACCCCGGCAAAACCGTCTGCCTTCTCAATCAGTTCTTCAACAGGGAGGCCGGCTATCGACTCGTCCTTGTGTTGACCAAGTAAAGAAGCAGATGGGTACATGTTCACTCCCATTCCAAGCCTACGGCCGGTTTCCTTACCAATGGCAAGTTGATCACCTGGAATTTACGAAAACAGAAACGATATGAGTATGGAGATTGATTCAGAAGATCAGTAGGTTGACGATGAAACAATTAACTTACCAGTAATCATCTTGACGTTCACACCGAGGTTTAGAGCCCTGCGGATAGTTTCTGCACTATCGTGTCTGGGAGGGTCGAAAAGGGATAAGAGTCCGACAAATTGCCATGGACCGCCCGGAGCATCCTTTGATTTCTCTGGCACTTCCTGAAGAACATAGGACATTTGTTTGTTAGGTAACTGACTAAGGAGCAAAACACCCGTGCATTAAACGATCAGAACTCCATTGGTACGTAACCTGTCTAGCAACTGCCAATGATCGGAGACCACGCTCGGCAAATTTATCAATAACACTGTGGACCTTTTTCTTCAAGTCTTCCTTGCAGTTGCAGAGAGCCAAAATCTGATCCGACGAAAGAAGAAAATAAATTAGTAATGAGTAGATTTGAAAACCATTTATAGGTTGACGGACCAGTACGCCGAGAACGAACTAGAAAGCCCACCTGCTCAGGGGCTCCCTTGCTCGCGCGGTGCCAGTTCCCGTTAGAGTCGATGTAAGTCAAAGCAGTCCTCTTATCCACAGGGTTGAAGGGGAGGAAGTGAACCTCTTTGATTCCAGCTCTTGCCTGAAAATCGGATACACATCAAATGAGAAATCGTCTTCCTTCCATTTTATGTTGAACATATAACTCAGAGCATAGAAGCAAGAATGAACGAAAAAGAGAAAATAAATATATACCTCCTTCGGATCAGCAAGTGTACCGACAATGGCAGCATCAATAGCATCTTGATTTTCAACTCTCGAAGCCCTTGCAGCAAGAAGTAGCACGTGATCAGGATCGACGCCCTTAGCAAAGACCTCAATCAAGCTTTTATCGACTGTCAGCTTGTTTAACGTTAGAGTTCCGGTCTTGTCACTGCACAAGACGTCCATTCCAGCCATTTCCTCAATAGCCGTCATTCTCTTGGTGATAGCTCCCTGTTGGGATAGCCTGTGGGATCCAATAGCCATAGTAACGGACAAGACGGTGGGCATAGCAATTGGAATTCCTCCGATCAAGAGAACAAGGAGATTGTCGATTCCCTTTCTGTACTCCCTGTGTTGAATCGGGTACATGACGATAATCTCAGCCAGCATACCGACAGCAATTGAGCAAATGCAGAAGTTACCGATTGCAGTGAGCACTTTCTGGAAGTGTCCCACCTGGTTGGTGCTGTCGACTAGATGAGCCGCCTTTCCAAAGAACGTATGCACACCAGTGGCAATGACAACCGCTTCAATCTCACCTTGTTTGCATGTCGAACCAGAGAAAACTTCATCGTAATTGTTCTTGGTCACAGGAAGGGACTCTCCCGTCAAGGCAGACTGATCGACCTTTAACGGATCACCTTCAAGAAGACGAGCATCAGCAGGAATGATGTCTCCAAGTTTAATGCTGATAATGTCTCCAGGAACCAGGATTGCAGCTTCTTGCTCGCTCCATCGACCGTCTCTAAGGACCTGTTGTCGAGGAGCCATCATCGAACGTTATTAGGACAACCATTTCGGTTAAGATAAAGTCACAGGTCATGTAATAACCATTATACCTTAGTTTTGGGAGCAAGACCAGCCATAAGGGCTGCAGCAGCATTTCCTGCGTTGTTTTCTTCGATGAAACTGATAGTCGAGTTGATAACGAGCAAGCAAATGATACCGACAAAGTCTTGCCAATCCGGGGGCTTCCCGCCTCCGTTTGCCAGCACAATTGCCATCAAAGGCTGCAGCCTCCAATAACCCATGAAGAGTGGATTCCACATAAAACCAAGGAAACTTGAGTAATTTGCTTTCCTGCATCACACGACAAAGATTATCATCAACATTGCAACCTAAACACTAGTTTTCCGACATGTTAGATTAATTCAAACTTGTTACAAAGAAAACCAATCATGAAGAGTTTCACCTTCTTTTCTTCCAACTTGTTCGGACCAAAATCTGAAGCCTGTTGGCCTTCCTCGGAACTCAACCCCTCTCGGGTGCATTTCAAACTGCTCAAACACTTCTCAATCGGACTTTTTCCTGTCGTATTCATGACAAAAAACGGTTACTTGACAAACCTCGATACGATAATCAACATACGTAGATTGAAACAACTTTCTTGCCTATAAGCATATCATATGCATTGAGCTGATCACATGGTGTAATGACTAAAACAACATGTGTACATTTCGAACATCATAGAATCGATCAAAACAAAATTAAGATAATAACAAAAAACGAACAAAATCCCCGTTTAAAAGATTTCATTTATCTAAATTTAAAAGTAAAAAGGACACCTTGATTTTAATTATCCCAATAAGAAAAGATTTATCTTATTTTGAAATTATCAGAATATTTTTTTTGTAATTATCAATTATTAAACTTTCCTTATTTAAATCACTAAGTCAAATAAATTAAATCATGATGTTTAAAAATAGTACTTCTCCAACCACCACACAACAAAAAATTCAAACTTATACACCCAAAAAGTCCAAAATCAAATTTCCAAAAGTAAAAGCTGACTTCAGTACAATATCATCATCAATTTCTCCTTCTACTACTACACTTATCATAATCAGTTAGTTAAAGTCAACTATACTATAATACTCTTAATTAATTTGGAAAATAACATTCTTTTAATTTATATAATCTTAATTAAATTAGATTATCTTGAACTAATTGAATTTAATTTTTCCACATGGATTGTCATCACACATACATCACATACTTGTGAACATGAAGAACTGTTCCTTCACATGAATGCAACATGCAGTCATGTGAACCATGATATGCCAACCATCCAAAGTTGACTTCAATAGACTTAGTGTACATGTCAATCATTTATACACTCAATGCATAAAATATCATATATGATACCCATCTAATATATACATGTACATACATACATACATATTTCAAGAAACCCTGAATTCATGTATGCATGCATGTGTATGCCCATCCAAACCATTCATCACATGAATGGGTACATGCAGCCATGTGGGACCATGATGTGCGGACAATCCAAAGTTGACTTTAGGACAATGTGTGTGAGCGGGGCCCACTTGAAGCCCCGCCAAAGAATGGCCTTGGTTTCCCAACAATCACAGCACGCTTCCGGGGTGCCACTTCCGGGTGGGCCCCCACCCGCCCAAGGGGAAAAAAAATCCACCCCGTGGTGATTTTGTAATATTAAGGAAATCCAGGGGTCACTGTGCAATAATAATTAATATTTTCGGACAAGATTAAAAGTAATTTTTGGTGGAAATATAGTAATATTTTTTTTGTGTCAGAAGTCAGTGGTCAGGGTCAGGGGGGGCTGTTGGCATGTAAAGAAAGCTGCCCGTAACCGTTGATGAAAAGTTGGAGTTCCCAAAACGCAAATATCGAAAATTTAGGGGTCAAGTACCACGGAAAAAGTACCTCCCTATAAATTCCTTATTAAACTTTAAAAATATATAAATATTCAAATATTCCAAAAAAATACAATAAATTAAATAGATTCCCTTTTTTTTTCCTTTTCTTTTTTCTAAAAGAGTACAAAAAAGCAGGCGAACACACGAAAAAAAAGACAATTATTATTTTAAGTATGATTATACGAATTCTCATGACCTGCAATGTCGATCATCGGCAGTCAGCAAAGCAAATATCAATTGAATTAAAATTCTAAAACATAGTTATTACAAAGATCACACATACGATCGGACAACAAAAGTCGTAATTCTTGAATAATTATTATCACAAGTCGGACAACCAAGGGGATCGAATTTACAGATACGTCTATTGATTCAAACAGATCAATTTTTATGCAACTTGAGCATGATACTACAACAAACTTTCTCTATTATTCATAAAAAAAAAAAAAAAACATCTTGGTTTTTTTTATTCAGTTAGGCTGACAATGATTGACCAAGTTGTCCAACAGCATCATGTGATATCAAACTTTTTCAAACAAGAATATGTTCATGTTCTTACATATATGTATGTATTCTCATGCAATTTTCTTGTTTCCGTCTACCTTGCCTAAATTATCTGGGACAAAAAACCAATTTTCTTTTTCTTTTTTTTCGGTTTTTTCTTCCCCATTAATTCCACCCCCACCCCCATGTTCCAAGATATATTGTGATTCTTTGCTGATTATGTGGGATACACCTCTATTTTATATATGGTCAAGAAATTATTACAACTTTTGACTATATACCTTCATATGGTAACACAAAACAAATCTCTCTCTCTCTCTCTCTCTCTCTAGAGAGGAGGAGAGAGATGGGAATTGAAGCTGATGAGAATAAGACAACAAGTACAAGAATTCAGTCACAAAAAGCTTTTTCTTGAGCCAGAAAAAGATGGGGGAGTGATGAAATGATGATACCCATAGCCGCACTCTCCATGCGCTGTCTGTGTAAAAGGTTGTTCGTTTCTTCTTGTTTGTTTGGATACCAGAAAAGAAAAGTAAAACAGACAGAACAAGCGCGCGCGCGCACACACACACACATGAAAGTTGAAGCAAAGCATCTCTCTCTCTCTCTCTCTCTCTCTCTCACACACACACACACACACACACAGAGAAAGAGAGAGAGAGAGAGAGATACGGACAGTAAAGATAGAGAGAAACCTTTTCAATTCCCCCTAATGTCAATTTTCACATCCGCAGTCGAAATAGCAAAAACAAGGAAAACAAAAAAAGAAGAACTCAGACCAACAGATCCTAATTCCCACAGGCGAATTCAGTAAGAATCGAAACAAAAACAACCAAATCCGATGAACATCAAACAGAAACGAAAGTTAAAAAGTAAAAAAAAAGTAATCAATAATAATCTTGTCAATTTCATTACCAGATCAACAGTCTCATTCTTGATCTCCTCGAGGCTGATAGCCTTGTCTCCACCCATGTTTGCCTACAGCGATTCGATTTCCCCCTCCCCTCCTCGATCAGCTCTCTTTATATATCAACGATCAGAAGAAGAAGAACAAGAACTATAAGAAAAAACAGACAGAGAGTCTCTCTCTCTCTGTCTCTCTCTTTCTTTCTCAGTGTTTGATTTGAATGAGGTTTTTGCTCTCCTCTTCTCACAGGACTCCCCCTATACCCCTCCTTTTATACCCTCTCCACCAATGATACCCGCCGTATGTTTATACCTCATGTGGGCCCCCCCTATACGTACATGTTCTCCTTATATGACCGTATTACCCTTCCACCCTAATACATATACATACGCGTATAAATGTATACATACACTTTGTGTGTATGTATAGCCGCATTAAGTGGGGGTGTGCAGGTGCTTTTCTCAGTCTTGTTACATTGGGGTGCCAACCTTTACACAGACGCCGTCCAAATTGGGAGTCTCTGTGGGCCCAACCCCCCCCACCCCCACCCCCACCCCAATCCTCAACATGGCTGTCATTATTGCAGCTCTTACCCCTGCGTATACACGTATTCTCTGAGTTTAGCATAATTATAAATATTTTATTATTATTTTATAAATTATAAATATTTCATGAGATTAATAATTGCTTAATAAATTATTTATTTTCATCCAATTTTATAGGTGAATCGATCAAAATGCTCTTATGTGAATTGAATTTTTTGTATTTAATTTTTAAAATATTTTAAATTTCTTTAGACTACGAGAGATTTCTTAAGTTTTTTACACATACGAGCAATAATGAAATTTACCTCGACTAATTCTTTTATAATTTTAAAAAAAATCAAGGACAGAATGGTCAATTTTAGGCATTTAGTTAAAAACTACAAATATTATGGAGGTATTTGTAATTTTCAAACAAAGAAAGAGTATTTGTAATTATGTCAAACCTCAAAAGAAGTAGTTGTAATTTACTCCATATACATATGAATAATAATCATAAATGCAGAATTCTATTTTATTTTTACGAGTAATGAATTTTGGAGGCAAATATTGTTCATGGTAGTTATGTCTTACAGTTATTTTAGTTGATGAGTCAAGAATTTAGTCTCTTCCAATTGTTATTAATGTTGCTTGATTATTAGTAAATTTAATTTATTTGTAATGGTTAATTTTTATTAATTTTTGCTTTGTCTATATTTACTTTAATAGTAATTGTTGAATAATTATAATTATTTCTGTGACCCGATAATTAATATATCAATTGTTGTAACCGGTTATTTGTTTATTGGTGACTTTATATTCTTTGATAATAAATTCGATTGAGTTTTAGATTTAATTATAGTTTGTCAGTATAATTAATTACCGTGGTTAAAAGTACAAAATTATAGTGGATACTAATTAATCATGGTTGCACAACAACTATATTGGTTGTTGTTTTTGCAAATGCGGCTTGCTAAAAATTACTGTGGCAAATACTTTAACCATAGTGAACGATTTTAAAAGAATAGTGATCAATAGCATAAGAAATAATCAATTTTTTTTCTGTGATGTATTAAAATTGAAAAAGGCCAATTTGGTAATTTAATTGGTTTTAAGGAGGGCAAAAATTAGGAAATGTAAATTGGAAATAATGACATGATGGTCTTACCATAAATAATTAATAATGAAGGTAATAAATGGTAAAAGAAAATAAACCAAAAGCAATAAATAGAAATTCCTTTGGGATAATTAGGTAAAGTGTTCATGATTTTCTCCAAGATAAGTGGCATAAATGTATCACTAGATTGACAATTATTTATTTTTGTCATATGGTTCATTAATGTTGGATTGGCACACTTATATTATACAATATTTGAATTGATTGTTGTTGCAGTAATTAATAAATATTGACTGTCATTCAACTTATCTAAATGCAATGAATGGTAATTTACACTGTGCTTATCAAGGATAATATACATATATATATATATATTCAAACATCATTAATTAATAAACCCCTTTTGACCATGGAATAAACCTATGCTTATTTTTTTATAATTTTTAAATGATTTTAATAAATATAGTAACTCTATTTTCAAGAAAGTTTATGGCACTAAAAAGAATTCTATTTCAAATCAGATTTGTTCTTTATCCAGTCAATTATGTAATTTATTGGGTACATAGTTGAACCCAATTCAAACTCTATTTTTCTAAATTTAAAGAAAAAAGGTTGATGTATTTATAATAATGTTTGAATGAATTTTATTGTTTTAACTAATTAACTCTATTTTGAAGAAAGTTGATGACAATGAAAAGAATTCTATTTTGAATCAGATTTATTTTTCATCTGATCAATCATGTAATAAGTGTAATTCATTGGTTACGTAATCTGTGTTTGGTTGAATCCAATTCGAATTTGAATTTTTCCTGAAGATTTAGATTTACGCAAAATTAGATCTGAATTTTTTATTAAAAAAAAAGATATTATTTTAAATAACGTTCGATGAATTATTTTAATTAACTCTATTTTCAAGAAAATTGACACCGAAAAGAAGTCTAATTCGTTGTGATTTATTCATTAGTCAGTCGTCGACAATCACAAAGTAAATGTAATTCACTTGTTTATACAATCTATTTGGCTTTGGTTGAATCCAAATCGAACTCGTATTTCTCTTGAAAACTTAAGTTTGGATAAAATCAGGCTTGACTTAAAAAAAAAATAAATCTTTTTTTTTTTAATTTATAGTTGCAATGATTAAAATTGGTATATTTAAATCAAAGAGCATGATGAACAACTCTTAAGATTCTTTCTGTTTTTTTATTTTTTATATTTTCTCCAAATTTTCTCTTTGGGATTCAAATTCAATAGCATCAGATTCATGGTTGATATTTTCATCTAATTTAGTATAAAAACAGCAAGGATCCTACTGTCACAGACAATAAAAACACAAAAATAAATCACTGAAAAGATTCTCTATTTCTTTTTTTTTTTAATTAATTACACTCCAGTTTCAAATTAATATATATATATATATGTATATTTGCAAAATTTCATATATTTTATATTAATATATTTAGAGATATCATTCTCAGAATCTCCACTTGCAGATGAGTTAAATGAAAAAGACAGGAAACAACAAAATAAATAAGAGGTCAGAATTAATTTAAGATGTATTTATTTATTTTAATTTGTTTATTTGACTTACTACGTGGATGGATATATAGTGCCTTTACAAACCAAATATCGACAAATTCACTATAAATAAATAAATAATGAGGTATTCTGCTAATTCGTACTAGAATTAAGGTTCTGATATTTTTTTTAAAAAAAATAAAGACTCAGTTTCTTTTAAATATGTGAATTTATTAATTATACTAAGAGTTTTGTTATGTTGTGTGTTTAATTGGTAAAGACAAATCATTTCATCTTTTAATATTAGAGATTCTCATGAAAGCTACGCTGATAGGTAATTTATAAGTGTTGTTTTAAGTGGCTATGATTATTGCTCATCTATAAAAATTATGTTTAATTAATTGATAGTTTAATGATTATCGCCACGCATCCCACATAGATTATATTCGAGGAGCTTGAGTGACTTACAAGCCCCATTATCTCATCTCCTTAGCGGAATGTCGTTTCAACACTAAATTGTACGATCATCTGTAATTAAAGCGAACAATACCTCGTGCAATGAGACATTGTCACTCAGACATCACATAATTTGGTGTCATCTATGGAAACAAAATGTCTGTTCCAAACCTCGAAGGATTGACGATATTGTTATGCGTTCTTGATTGCAGATAAGAAACTTGAGTGGCTTCCATAAACCATAATGCCCCATTTCGCCAATAAGACACATTTTCAAAACAGGGGCATCGTCACTCAGACATCACATCATTTGGTGTTGTCTACGGAAATGAGACCATATGTCCATTCCAAACCCCAAAGGATTGACGATGTTGTTATGCGTTCTTGATTGCAGATAAAAAGGTTAAGTGGCTTCTATAAACCGTAATGCCCCATTTCCCTAGTAAGACACATTTTCAAATCAGGGGCATCGTCACTCAGACATCGCATCATTTGGTGTCGTCTATGGAAACGAGACCATATGTCCGTTTCAAACCCCAAAGGATTGACGATGTTGTTATGCGTTCTTGATTGCAAATAAGAAGTTTGAGTGGCTTCTATAAACCGTAATGCTCCATTTCCCCAATAAGACGCATTTTTAGAACAGGGGCATCGTCACTCAGACATTGCATCATTTGGTGTCGTCTATTGAAACGAGATCATATGTCTGTCCCAAATCCCAAAGGATTGACAATATTGTTATGCATTCTTGATTGCAGATAAGAAACTTGAGTGGCTTCTATAAACCATAATGTCTCATTTCCCCAATAAGACACATCTTCAAAACACAACCACAACGCTTATATAAAATTTAGATAAAAAAAGAATATCATCATACAATTTTTATTTTTATTTTTGTCTTTTTTTGTTGTTTTGACTTCACTTGAAGTACATGAAAGAGTTTGCACAATGTACGTACACACATTATTAAAGCTTAAGCTAAGGATGGGAAACCGTCAAAATAAAACGGACCATGTGATCACACATCAACCTACTCCATGATGGGTCCCCCTCCCACAAAACACCAAATGGTTGTGGAAAATACTACTCCAAAGGAACCAAGTGTGCAAGCTAAGTACTATGCTCACGAATTTTAATTGAAATCGAGTTTGATCAAATCTGAATTAATTATATAATAAATTATAGTTACTTTTTTTGAAGTTTGGTATATATTACAAATACCCTTTTATTGTTTAAAAAATTGTAAATACCTCCTAGGTTTGTAATCATTTAATAAATAACTCATTTCCATCCATTTTTATATATGAAGTGACCAAAATGTCCTTATGCATTGAATTATTTTTTATTTAATTCTTAAATGTTTGTTTGGACTACAATGCACATGGAGAGGTTTTGTAAGTTTTTCACAGAGGAATAATAATACAATTTGATTCGGCTGATTTCTTCAATTTTAATAAAATATTCAAGGGCAAAAATGATCAATTTCAGGCCTTTGGTTAAAACAACGAGGGAGTATTTGTAATTATGTCAAACCTTAGTGGAAGTGGCTGTAATTTACCCTTAAAGAAAATTTAGTTTGGATTAATTTTAAATAGATCTAAACTAATTATGTATTAAATGTATTATACCTATCATATACAATAAATATATTACACCAGTGATATAATTGATCTGATTCGACCAAACTCAAATACATTTTTTTCTCTTAGTACATGAGATGGATGTCCCATGTTAGCCGTGGAAAAAAGAGAGTCTATCAAGTGTTGTTTAAGAAATCAAAAGGATAGAATAGAGAGAGAGAATGAGAGAGAGAGAGAGAGAGAGAGAGAGAGAGAGATTGACTTTAATGAAAAAGGGGGCATCAATAATAGAAAGTCATCGCCCTTAATCCAATAGAGAGTCCATACCATTTAAACAAATCACTTATTTATTGGATTTAGATTTTTTATTTTAAAATCTATTCCATCTTCTACTCTATTCAACATATACACGTTACGTGTATAAAATCTTACATAGAATAAAAGTAGGGTAAATTACATTGACACCCCCTGAGATTAGGTCCAATTATACAAACATTCCTTGTCTTTACATAATTACAGCTACACCCCCTGAGGGATGTTAGTGTAATATTTTTCAGGAAGTATTAGTGTAAGCTTTGTCTTCAATAGGGGGTGTAGTTGTCATACAATTATAACTTCAGGGGGTATAATTGTAATTTTATAAAAAAATATGAGATATTTATATATTTTGATCTAATATCAAAGGATGTTACTGTAATTTACCCTAAAAAATATAATGTCATCCTTATACTCGTATCAGGTATATATTAAATAAAATAGAAAATAAAATAGAGTCTGCAACAAAAAATTTAATCCGTTATTATATTTTCTCACAAGTTGATTCTTATTCCTCTTTCTCTCTCTCTCAATCATACATTGCAGTTTCAATGGTGACCTTTACTCCTAATGGACCATTCATACATGTAAAATTCCATACGTCCCCACACTTCTATTAAAAGCTACTACCAAAAATTAATAAAACTTATTCCAAATTCATTTTTTGTCCATTATTAATACTAATATTGGGCTTTTTTCCAATGTTTATAATTCTTGAAATGAAATTAGTCTTCATCCCTATAGAGAAATTCTAATTCAAATCAAATTTAGCTGGATTATTAATAGTCAAATGGTCGGCAGTTTTGTCGTATAGTAATGTACAATTTTTAGAAAAAACAAATACCAATATACTTACTTTATTATATGATTAATTACATCGGACAAACTCAAATTTGATAATTAATTTTTCGTACCCTTTTCCTCCCTCTTTTTCTCCGGAGGAAACATTTTGATGCCTAAGAGGGCAACATAGTCATGCCATAATTATATATTTCGTGCCACGTCTTTAACTATTAATTGTGTTATCTTTATAAAAGTTTGTAATATTTTTTTTTAAATTTTGTTTTACAAAAGAGGGGTCACTTAAAATTGACATAATAATAATTAATATTATAACATGCCGAACTCCGTACATAATCAAGCTAGAACATAATTATATTGCTAGTAACTCTAATTTTCACGTCAATTTATCTATTTAATTATTCCTAGATTTTGGCATTAACAATTTATTGTATGTAAGTCTAGATATCTACTCACTTCAGGGGTGAGTATTTCTGAACGATTGAAAATAAGTACTTATCAATTTATTATTGAAAATAAATTGAAAAAAGTATCTTTATCTTGCAGCTTATGTTTTTGAACTGTTAAAATTAAGTTGATTTCAACCAAAAGCTACAAACAACTCCCTACCAACTTATGCAGTTTCGTGATAAATATCAAATAACTGTATCTAATTAATAACTACTATTAAAGTATAATAACATTCCATACATTAGTGGAGTGCGAACCCATGACTTTATAGTCATGGGGCCTCAACTATGCCAATTGAGTTGGGTCTCATTGGCACTAATGTTGTTTAACTTACAATTTTCTCGACAACTTATTTGCACCATAAAAGCAGAAACTATTGCGATCCCTTTTAATTGTTGAAATTGAGACTCTACGACTATGAATGATGGGTTCAAAGCTCACATATATATATAGGCGTCAGTTAACCTACTTGAATAGTAGTTGTTTATCTATTATAATAACACTTGCCGATTAACTATAGATATTATTAATTGATCAAATAATTTATATAATCATTAATATTAAAACTCATAATATAATGGGCTAATTACATTTTCCTCTTTTAAAGTTTGGTGTAATTATACATAGACCTCTGATAATTTGGAAAATTATATATAGTACTCCTGAGGTTTGTTTCATCTAACAAATAGGTCCATTCGTTATTCAAAATTTATCGAATTTGTTGATATTACCAAAAAGACTGAATGAAAGTCGTAATTCTCCATCGATTGACTTATTACTGAATTATTATAAGTCAAACAAATTCTTTTTTTTTTTTTTGAATCAAACTAGTATTATACATCTTCACATGTTAATGCATGTGAGGAGATACTTTTCCACCGTTATAATGGTAGTTTAATCAGAATAATAAAAATATAAGACAAATTGTGTCGTGGTCACATTTAGTATAGAGTGGAGGACCTTTATAAATGTCAAAGTCTACTTCCTCTTTTTCCCCACTATTTAATAATTAATATATATTTGGCCTTTTTGTGAGAATGTTGAGCCAAAACCATAAGAAAATTCGTCTGCGAAATTAATTTTTTGATTAAATCAAAGAGATATTCCAAAGATTGTGGTAGCCACAACCCCAACCAAAAGTCCATTTTACTTTGACTAAATCATTGTACTTTTACTATCTATCTATATATATATATATATTATTTTCTTCCCCTTCACAAATATTTATTTTTTGGAAAAGCTATGAAGAAAAATAAAATAATATGGAGTGCAGAACATTAAGAGGATATTTGGGTTTATAAGCTCTTTTTAAAAAAAAAAAGAAAAATAAAGACTTACCAACTTGTTTATAAGATCTTAACAAATTCTTTTAATTAATTATAAGAATAAATTACATCGAACTCTCCTAAAATTTGGCACAATTACGAATTTCCTTTTATTGTTTGGGAAATTACTAATGTCATGTAATATTTGATGAAATTATGTAATCCTTGAATGGAAGTTTGAAATTGTCAACTTTGTTTTTATTGTATTTCTTTATTTTCTTAAAAAAACAAAAATTATAAAATTATAAAAATCAAACGAGGTGGAGCGAAAAACTTGAAAACTTGTAAAAAAAATTGTCCACTTAGTCCATAAAAGAATTTCAGAATTTTGTAATAAATAAGTAAAATTGTATTCCATAGTCCGCAAATATATTTTGGTCAGTTCACCATGAAAAATGGATAAAAACCTAAGGAGGCTAATGGATTGAGCTAGTTGTGGACAACCGTTAAAATCAAGGGTTATTGATAAATTTTTAAACAATAAGGGGGTATTTGTAATTACGTCAAATTTCAGGAGATCTCGTTGTAATTTCTTCTAATTATAAATTTGTTGTTACTAATATCTTATAAGCTCCACAATCTTATTATAACCAAACACTTAACGGACTTATTTTAAAATAAAATCAAACATCTTATAAGATTTTGATCTTATAAGATTTTTTTTAAATAAGTTTAACCAAATACCCTCTAAATCTTGGGATATTTGAAAGGACAAAAATAACTATAAATAAAATCCACATTCATTTAAATTTAAAAAGATGTTTAATATTTTTTCTCATTAAAATTTAAGATTCAGACGTAGGCATTACTTGATTGGCAAGGTGAAGATTCACAACCAAAAAAGATTGTGGGCTCGATTTCGACTAATGTGGATATATTTCTATTTCTATAGTATTTTTTTATTTATTTGTCTCATTAGAATGTATTTAGTTATTTAAACTATTGATGCAGTAAATTAATTTTTGAATTTAAATATATTGAATGATGTAAAAAATCGTGGCTATAGAAAAAAAATGCAAGGGGAAATGCTATTGTTTGGCCTAGCACACTAGAAAAAAATTTTAGTTTTTAACCATGATTAATTGCCATGGTTAAAAATAAATAACCGTAGTAAATAGTCATTCAACATGGTCATACAACGGTTATTAACCGTGGTATTTGCAAGTGTGACTAAAATATTTGTCATGGCTAAAAGCCATGGTCAAAACATTTGCTATGGCTCATAACCATAGCAAAAAGCGTTTTTGTGGTGGATAATTTAGGTTTTGTAACGAATTTTATTTAATCATGATTAATAATAATTATTTATCATAATTTTAGTTCGTAATTAATAAATTTGTAGCCAATAGTGAATTTTCTTCTAGTGACACTAGCCGCTGACTACGTGCGACTAAATGTTGCGACAAACATGTTGCTGCAGTAGTACTCTACGAGCTAGCTAGTATAGCTGAATATTTATTTATAAAGACCTAACTAATTATTGAATATTTGTGGAATTTAAATAATAATTTAAGAGTAGTGTGTTTAAGGTCATAAATTCGTTTAATGGGTTTATATTTTCTTTAAATTCAGTGCAGTGTATGTCTGGGAATATTTGTTAGAAAATTTATGTGGTCAAATATTGAAGCTGAAATATAGGTTAGTTTTGAAAATTCTAGCTCGGAACGGATTTGGTCAGACCTAATCAATTATATGACAAATTTAATATACTTGCCATTTGAATCGTGTACAGTTTAAGAAAAATGACCAATCACATAACAAGTATGATACATTTGTTATGTGAATCGTGTACAGTTGAAGGAAAATGACTAATCATATAGCAAGTATGATGCATTTGTCATGTGATTGGTTTGATTCAACTAGATATGATTTGGGTAAGAAATTTTCAAATTAGTTACAAGTGAGTAATTAAGCAGAATTCATTGCATGATATACTATAGATTAAGTAATTGGAGAATTAGTCATAACTTAATCTTTTTTGGAGGAACAATTAATCATAACTTATCTGAATATATAATATATATGTTTATGGGGAAATCTAGTTCGAACCTGGCTCGGTCAAACTTGAACTAATCATATAGCAAGTAAAATACACTTGTCGTGTGATTGGTGTACAATTCAAGGAAAATGACCAATTACGTACAAGTGTATCACACTTGCTCTATTTATTTGGTTCGATCAAACTTGGTCGGGGCAAGAATTTATGACGTATAAACACTCAGGAAATATTGCAAAATAACAAATATACTTAGTGTAACTATTAATTTTATAATATATTTAGGATGGAAAAATTAATCAAACTACTCAATATTCAATTTTTAAGAATATTAATTGGTAAAAGCTAGTTTGAGCTTGATTTATTAATTTAACACACCAAATTTGAACATAATTTTTCATTTGACAAAATTTTCATGTTCGGTTGGAGCTCAATTCAATTATATAAAAAAAAAAGAGATAAAATATATTTAAAAATATCAAACTATTCGAGCTCGACTCACGCCCGTTTTAACTTATAAAATTCATTTTAGCCCGACTTAACTATTAATCAAAGAAAGCTCAAATGCAATTTTTCAAATTCGATATATAGTAATTCAAATAATCCCAAACAATAATACATTCGACTCAATTGTGACTTATTTAAAATCCTAAAATGTATCATACATATGTATAAATATATTGAAAGCTGAAACAACAGAATATATATGACTTAGAATACACGGTAATGAATAAAAATGAAGTAATATTATTGGACCAATTTCTTCAATAATGTACTCTTTTCCGACAACTCGGCTTCTTTCATGATTTTAACTATTTATATAAATATATAAATATATAGTTCCATTGTTTGTGCCGAAATTAACTCTCACCCCATAATCTCTAATTATCTATAAATATAATATGTACACACCCACATGTTAACATTTATATAATATTAATGTGTCTACGTACACAAAACAAGTACAATTATTTTTTTAATTGAATTTTTTGAATCTTCTCATCGATTTTTGTATATGATGAATTTGGTGGTAAAAATCGTCATTCTGAAGTTGAATTTGAAATTTTGTAATGTTAGGTATTTTGAATCTGAATCGAACGATATGATTTTGTGGAAAATAAAAGTATTCTTGTTTAAACGTGTCGACTTTGGACATTTTGGAGTTTAACCTGCATGGATCTGAGAAATTTGTGCAGTCGACTCTTGCAGGAAGTTGAATTTGAAATTTTGTAATGTTAGCTACGAAGTTAGCTATTTTGAATCCGAATCGAACGGTATGGTTTGGTGGGAAATAAAAAATATTCTTGTTTAAACGTGTCGCGTTTGGATATTTTAGAGTTTAACCTGCATAGATTTGAAAATTTTGTGCAGTCGACTCTTGCAGACTTATGTACTGAATCTTAAAATTAAAATTTGTACAGAAAAACTTTGGTACCCGGTGAATTTACTCATCCGAATGTTGTGGAATTTGGATAATTCAGTGAGAATTCATTGGTGTTTGAACTTTTTCATCTTGAATCTGTTTCAATTTCTCAGAGATCATCTCTAACCCTATATTATAAATACCTAGAAGCCCCATGCTGACCGAAGCGACGATGGCTGCATGAACCAAGGCCTGTGGGTTAGGTTCGGTTCAGTCCATGCATCGGCCGGGTCGGGCATGAAGAAGTAGGGACTGGTGATCGACGCGACGATGGCTCCATACGGAAAAACCGAAGGCACTTGTTCGCTAAAGAAATCATAATTGAGCATAGATTAGGAAGGAATAAGCTATTTCAAAGGGAGGCAGGATAGAAAGTATATAGTCTAAAATTTCAAAATTATGAGAAATGTTATTTTTCAATGTTGAACAAATTCAATATGAAAACTTAAGTTATGACCATAATTATAGCTAAGATTTTGTCCATGATCTTTAAGAATGTTTTAACCTCCTTTGCAAAAATAATAACTAATAATCCGTGTGTGGTTGTATTTAATTGATATTCGTCACGATTTCTTACTTCTTGATTTAATTTCTTTAAACACCTCAACTTCATACAATGCAATATATGATTAATTTGTCAGTAATTTTATAATTCGATTGAAAGTTTGAAAATATAAGCAAAAACATAAAATTAACCAATGGAAACAAGTAGACTACATATGCAAATGGATAATTAGCAATATAATTTCAATAATTACAAGACAGAAATATTATACAATATACCTATATAATGTGCATCATAATATGATCCATGTTACTTGCAAACCAATTCATATTAATTATTGGTGTCAAATTTGACTAACACTTTTTTTTTTTAATATTTTAAATTAAAGATTTTTCGTGATGCTATATGGTCATGTTAGGCACATGGTATGGGCACTTGAGCATCAAAATTTGTAACACATACATATATTATATATACTCTACATTGCCCATATTAAATGTTAAAATATTTGCCAATATATAGTAATATTAATATTTCTCACAACAAATTTTCCTTAATTATGTGCTGGCTGCATGTAGTTGGTATTTTTAAAATATGAATTTAGTAATTAATACAATGAAATCGCCATAATGGAAATTCCCAATTTGTGTCTCCAAATAGGTGTGTTCACATCTTGATAAACTGATCAAATCGAACCGAAATAAAAAAAAATTAATTTGGTACGTATCAAAATTGGACCAAAAAATTCGGTTGGATATTCGATTTTTATTTTCTTGAAAATTCGATGTTCAATTCAATTTTGATTTTAGTGTTGATTTCCAGAACTGTATTGAATATCAAAATTTTAATTTATTTTACTTAGTTTTATATTTATTTTGTATATATATTTATATATTTGATGCGAGCGAAAAATGTGGTGCTAGATCCAGTAAGAGTGCAAAATAATGAGTAAAATGCAAGAAAATAAAAGAGTAACAATGGGAGTGTTATTCCATATTTTGCGTGTATAAATGAGAGATTGATGTTGAAATCAAGCTCTAAGTATGAATTACAAGTGTTCCTTCAAGCTAAAGTGATAGCATAAAGGTGAAAATTGGAGAATATAGGCTCAAGTTGTAGTGTCAAGGTATAAGTTGTCATAAGAGGGTAAAAACTTGTCTTCTCCTGCTAGAGGGGTTTCTATTTATAGGCAACATTCAAGATAGAGAAGATCACGTATTTGGAAAGCATGACCTCAAAATTGTTAGATAATGATGCATCCCCTCAGATTCGGTGGAGAGTCCCTAGCGGTTGGAGGATTCCCCCCGGATTTGGGGAAAGACAGTTGGAGACCCACGATTCTTTGGGGTAGTTGGAGGTTGCTGCTGATGAAGGTATTCTTAGATGCTTTCCCGGATTTTTAGAAGGTGGTTGAGGATCTGTCTGCATTGGGAGGAGGTGGTTGAGGAGATGCCTTCTCCCAACTAGAGTCCAAACTTTTAGGGTATGATTGGTATGCGGGAATGGGTTATGAATGGAATGAACACTCCTAATCTTATTCCAAACACATGTTTTGTATAACTTAGGAATAGCAATAACCATTCCTTTGGGAATGCCCATTCCCATAAGTATGGGATTAGCCATTCCCCCACTTACTCATGGTTTTAGCTATTCCCAATAGGTTGGGAATAGATTTTTTTTTATATATTGCTAAAATAAATTTTAATAAAATTATAGTTTCAAGATTTATAATCACAAAATTATATATTATTTTGAATACATTAAATAAAATAAATATCAATATAAAATATTTAAATATGTGTTACCAAAATATCAAAATATATAATATAAAAAAATAAATTCTTAAATATTTTATTAAATATTATGTAAAATTATTAACATCTTTATACGCATTTTTTCCAAATATTACTATAAGTATGAGCATTTACCAAATAATAAGTATTTATCAAAAGAATTTAAATTAATGAAACGTCCAACAATATATATTATAAACTTATAATTAATTTAACATTTCAAAATAATATTTCTTATGTCATTAATGAGATGTAGTTTAGTTGTTTTTATTTTAATTTTTTAAGTTTCATTATTTAAAAATATATAAATGAGTAATTTGGAAAGTTTTGATTCAATTCCATTTTTCATTCATTTGGTATACCAAACATGGGAATGGCATACCAAAATCATTCCATTCCTAATTTCATTCCATTCCTAATTTCATTCCATTCCCATCCAATTCCATTCCTATATACCAATCATGACCTTAGGGTTTATGGTACTTCTCTCTGGAGGCGGCCAAGTGTCCCTGAGGGGGCTACTGGTCCTTGTCCGATTCTGTGAGGGATGCCTCCAGAGATCCTATGTGAATGTCACCTAGGTCGCCTGTGGATGCGATGTGAGAGAGGAACTTTGTCTTTGGTTGGGGGATTTCAAGTCTCTAAGCTTCCTTGTGGGCCGGTGGGGCCTTCTTGGATCGAGGTCCTCTCAGATTTGATTTCTTTTGGCTAATTTATTTTTTGGGAGGCATGTCGGACTCCTTTGAGGCTCTACTTGGATTGGAATTCCTGGGGTTGGGTGGCATTTTGAGCCTTGCCTTCCTTTGGGCTTGTGCGATCTCTTTCTTTCTTTTGGGCCATTTGGTTCTCTTTGGGCCAGCCCATTTTTAAACATCAATATCAATTATTTTTATACTATTTTTATTATTTTACCTAGTTAAAAATTTAAAAAGATGAAAAAGAAGTGTAGTTTTTATTTTTACTACTTATTTCTTTTTAACTATTTCTTTATATTTTAAAGAGGAGTGATTTACGGAATACCAAATTGAAAAATAGAGAAAAGAATTTTGGTAACCGAAAACAAAAAGAGTAATTCGGTTAGATATTCGATGTGGCATCTGGCGTACCGATCAAATTTTCAATTTATCAAAAGTTTAGTTTAATTCAGTTTGATTTTACCGAATGAATACCCCATCTCCAAAACATGAATGGAAGACCTAATTTCCTAATTAGGTTCCATCATGAGATTTACATATACCTAATTAAGGGGTACTATTCATTAATATTGAAAATTGTTTAATAATAGGAAAAGTAATGAGACCATTACTTGCCTAAAATCAATTATTTCACGTACGATCTATATGTTCTTTTTATTTCAATCAACCTCTCTAAGTCTACTAAAAAAATATAATATTTTATACACACATCACACGTTAAAAAGTATCTTAGTGATGTATGTCATGGTGATGATTATAGTGGCCACTGTCTAGGTTTTTGATCCCTCATAGATATTGTGCCCAACTTGAAATTTTTACACAATTTGCACACTCAAGTGGATATTTTCCTCTTTTCCATAAAAAGTACCATTAATTATATTATTCAATTCCCTTAAATATTAAAAATTAATTATTAAGAGCTGTACCTAATTAAATGACACAAGCAAATAAAGTACTATAAAATAGACATAAATCGTATTGATGAAATTTTAGTCTCTAACCTATCGATCATGACATTTTAATCTTCCTATTTGAACAAAATCTTAAGAATAAGTTAAGTGCGTTGGGATCAGAGCTGCACACAGATAAAGTATATAAGTTAAAATCTCAATTATTTATCAATGATCGGAATAATAATGTATATAATTTCAAAAATAAATGATCTTTGGCTCGAATCTTGTTAAAAGTGCAAGAATAATGTAGTTTTATTTTACTAATTTATTCTCACTAATTAAAATGTATATATAGTACATACATCACTTGACGAAATATGATTTTCCGTTATAGTCAATTACTATAGTTAAAACAAAAATATCGTGGCGTGTGCAAATTAACAACGATTCCGCCACGATCATTAGACATTGTTTCTTCAAGTGAGGCCAAAATATTAATCATAGTTAAAACCATGACAAATATTGATCAACCGTGGTAAAAAATTAAGTTTTCACGTTAGTATATTTGAATGTGATTAATAGTATTGATTTACCATAATTTTTAATTGTGATCGTTTATAATGTAGTGAAAAATCAATTTTCTTTTGTAGTGCATATCCACGTATGATGTATGTCTGAAATTAATATTGATATTAATGTTGTTGCCACGCTCTATATATGTACTTATATCTTTTTCTTAAAAAAAGCTATAAATATCCATCCAAAATTTTAATGTGAAAATGAAGCTTTTTTTGGTTGTTAATAGAAAATTTAAATAAAATCATCATAGTTAACTATAAAACCTAGTGAAAGCATTATAGGAAAAAACAAAACAAACAAAAAAAAGTACTATTATTATTTAGGGATAATTATACTCCCCTCCCTTGAGGTCTGGTATAACTACACGTAGACCTCCTGTAGTTTTTGGAAAATTATATATAAAGTTTGCTTCTGTCTAACAAATAGGTCCTTTAGTTAGTCAAAATTCACCAAATTTGTCGATATTAGCAAAAGAGCTGAATGAAAGTCGATATTTATCATCGATTGACTTATTACTGATTTACTGCAGGTCAAATAAATCTTTTTATGACCAAACTACCCTTATATATCTTCACACTTTAATGCATGGAGGAGGTATATTTTCACCGTTATAAGGGTAATTTGGTCATATTTTTTTTTAGTTTGCAATAAGTCATTAATAAGTCAATCGGTAGTAAATATCGATTTTCATTTAGTTTTTTTTTTGTTAATATCCACAAAGTCGATAAATTTTGACTAACAAATGGACTTACTTGTTAAACAAAAGCAAACTTTAGGGGTACTAGATGTAATTTTTCAAATCATAGGGATTCTACGTACAATTAGACCAAACTTCAAGAAATAAGAGTGTAATTATCCCTATTATTTAATATAAATTGATAATCCCACTTAAAATCAATAAAATATACTCGACAACTTTTGGAGACTAAAAAACATTAGATGACATCAAAATAAGGAGATTTTTGTTAATAATTAATATCAACTACGTCCTGTCTAATCAAGAAAATTACACATTGATGATAGCTTTTAACTATATAAAATTATATAAAATTTAAATAATTAGAAAGGTCATTTTACCCTTAGTTGATGTGAAAGAAAGTGTGTTATCGTCCCGGCAAACAACACTCAAAGGTTTATTGTACAATATTAGAACTGTGATTAGTAGTTTTCAGCTGTATAGTTGACTCCACAACAGGTCCTTATCCAAGATTTTGATGTGAAATTTCATAGTTGATTATTTGTGTATTATTTTGTTTTTAATATATAGGGTAAAACTACAACGACCTCCCATAAAGTTTGGCATAATTATAAATACTCCCTCGTTGTTTTAAAAATTACAAATATCCCTTAAGGTTTGTAATTTTTAATCAAGGGCCTGCAATGGTCCATTTTGCCCTTGATTTTTTTCTTTTTTAAATTGTAGACGTATCGGCCGAGACAAATTACGTTATTGCTCCTCTATGTAAAAACCGTAAGAAACATCTCTCTGCGCATTTTTGTCCAAAAAAAAATTAAAAAATAATTCAATTTGCATAAAGGCATTTTGGTTCGTTCATCCATAAAATGGATGAAAATGGATTATCTGTTAGATGATTACAAATTTTGAGAGGTATTTGTAATTTTTAAAATAAAGAGGGGATATTCGTAATTATACCAAATATTAGGGGAGGGCGTTGTAATTTACCCTAATATATAATTATAATACCTTCAAAAGATTGGTATTTTGGCATTGTTCAATGCATAGTTCCCAAGTGTCTTTTAAGTGTTAATCCTTCATGTCAAAGTTACCTTTTCTAGCTGAGGAAAAGATAATGTAGCTAGTAGGTATGGTATGATTTTCCCAACGCTACGTTTCAATTTCAAGATTTTAAATTAATGTATGAAAGTGAAGAGACAATAATATTCAATAGAAAATTTAATAAAATTGCAAATACAACTTAGGTACGCTTAGATTCATCTTGGTATAAGACGGCAAATTCTAGCTCAAATTTGGTTTGATCGAACCTAAACTAATTATATGGCAAGTGCAATACATTTGTCATGTAATTGGTGTACAATTCAGAGAAAGTGACCCATCACATAGCAAGTGTATCACACTTGCTACATAATTGGTTTGGTTTTGGTCAAACCTGGTTTGAACTAGAATTTTCCGTACAAGACCTACAAAAAAAATCGTAAGAACCACGTCGGGAAGGCTTGGGTTATAACCCTAAGTTTGTAGAGGAGAAACGTTTTAAGGTCGTTAGATGTATTTGGATCGGCTGGTATTATAGATTTTTGTAGTTGTACGGTTTCACATAAGCTACATATTTAAGATTGATTAGATGGTCACTATAAGTCCATACATGCTCGGAATTGGATCGGACAGGGCCCGGGTAGCAACGACCCGAATAAAGGGCATGGTCTCGGCATGTTTCGTAGTTAAAGGTAGAATTGGGGGTATTTGATCCACGAACAACCTTCGGGTGACTACCCCACATCATACATCATCGTGAAACCTTAATGGAACGACGTAGTATAAGTTACTACTATATAGTTTATTTTGATGTTCAACAAATATGTACATTTCAAATAAGAGAAAGTGAGAGAAATGGCAAAAAAAGGTAGTCTGTGCTGCATAAAATTACTCTTCGTCATAAAATTACTGTTCGTTATAATTAATATCAAGAGCACAAATATCACACTTGAGTAGCTGGAAAATCCTAATTCGGACCTGGCCTGACCAAATTTAAACCAATCATATGGCAAGTGCAATACATTTGTCGTGTGATTGGTGTACAGTGCAGAGAAAGTGACCAATCACATAACAAATGTACAACACTTGCTTTATGATTAATTTGATTCGGTCAAACCTGGTCCGAACAAGAACGGTTTGCGATAAACTTTTCTAGTATTATACCGTATAATCGAGTGTGGCCTCGTATTATACTTGGTGTATATAGTATAGTATGGTATAGTATAGTAGAAAGTAGTGTAGACATGGTCCTATATATGTATTGGGTGTATAGTGGGAGACAAGCACATAAGATCAAAAAACTGCAAACAAGGGGTATGGGGAAATCTATGATGCTCTTTTGTGCTGTTTTAGGACAATATTCCTTCCACTTGTACACTACCACCTTTCACTTTATCAACACAACAACAACTAAAACTACTTTTGGGGTAGGGGAAGAAGAAAAAGGTGACCCTCTCCTTCAAATTTCATCCAGAATTCAATGGTCCTAATTTCAATTTTCTAATCCATCAAACCATTGAAGGGGGAAATAAAATGATAGCCCACTAAGTGTGTGTGTGTGAGAGAGAGAGAGAGACCAAGTGCATGGAGATAGAGATTGTGGGTGGTGACAAGGAAAAGGACTTTGGAGTGAATTATTGCCAATAAAAAAGAATCATCTATCTCTTTTCAACACTAATGCTCAAAATATTGCTTCTTTTCATTCAATTCTTGGTTTCCATTCTCATGATGAAGGATCTTGAATTTTGGACCCCCTTTTTATTTTTTTCTTGGCTAAAAATTGAAATATATATATATATATATATATATATTGGAGGGTCTGAAATAATGACAGTCAGTGTGAAGCATATTATATCAGCATAACATAACTGCTCGTTGTTTATAATATACCATGATCTTTCGACCAGACACGTATGAAAAGTCCCACTATCCAAGTCTATGGTTGGATTCACAATCGTGCATAGAATGATGAGATTGTAGATTCTCTACTCCAAGGTCTAAGGGTGTACATAAAACAGGTCAAAATTCAGACCAGCTAGTAATATTTGTGCAGGAGGGCGTTGTCCAAACAAGAAGCAAATTGGTATTTGTCATTCATTCGTTCTTGCAAGAAAAAAAGGTGATGCGATGCCCCAATTCATAGAATCCTAACACCACAAACACAAAAAGCACAAAAGGCTAAACTATTGACATTATGAGAGGCTATGGAATGTCATCCCTTTCTGAGCGGCTTGCGACATACGAAGTATTGTCCGTTCTGATTTCGTAAGAGTCTCACGAATTTATGCTGAAAAGGCATGGAGTTTATGAACCGCTCCAACTCTTCATTTACCGTTAAGGTATGACGTTTGCCTACATCATCAACAGATCGTCGAGCGTGAACTTTTTCGAACAAAGAGAATCTTCAAGTACCTAACATGAGATATGTTGGTCCAGCGCCTAATCTATATACACATCAACACTTTTGTTTTCTCTCTTTTTTGGGGTGGGAGAGATTACACCTCTCCCATGATGTGAAATACTTGAGACAATCTTTGTGACCTTTATAATGTATTTGCTTCATGCTTAGTTCTTTTGGGTTAGAGTTGTTGATAGTTCCCTTTATTCTCACGAGGTATGTTTGCAATAGTTTTTATTTTTATGACGGGTATAAGTTGGCAAAATTATTTATTAAATGTAGAAAATAATAGTGTCGTTTGACACCAATTTTGAAATTGGGCAAAGACAGAATTAGAAATCCCGTCTTCAATAATGTGACAGGCGGGGTTTTTTAGAAATCCCGTCTTCAATAATGTGTCACCCCGCCTGACAAATTAACCCCATTTTCAATAATGTGTCAGGCGGGGTGAAAACCCTGCTTGATAGATTCTCTAACCCCGTCTTTGTCCAATTTTAAAATTGATGTCAAACGACATCGATTTTGAATTTTTTTTTACATTTAATAAATAATTTTGCCGTATATGTTAGTAGAAAATATTGTAAGTTGTTTGAAAACAAAAGTGAAATTGGGAAGAAAGTTGAGAGTAGAAAATACTGGGTAACTCCTCGTTTAGTTAGAAAAATTATAAATAGCACCTAAAATTAATCGTTGTCTAACAAATATCCCTATACAATGAGCTGTCTCAAGAAGGTATTTGTTAGACGATTATTAATTTCAAAAAGTATTTGTAATTTTCAAATAAAGATGGAATATTTGTAATTATGATAAATCTCAAGGGAGCTCTTTGTAATTGAACCAAATACATTTTGTACACTTGGTATTGTAGTGAAAATACGGAAATGCCCCTATACGAGGGCTTTTTGCTTTTTGCTGAAAATAAGTTGAAATTCATCTTTTTAGATGACAAAAAGCAAGCTTTGTGAGAACTCTAATCCAACTTATCTTTAGTCGTAAGCTACTAAACACTTTTATTAAGTTTCCTCCGAACATGCCTTAATAACCAATTGTCCAACGAGTATAATATACTTGTCGTGTAATTAATATACAATTCAAGAAAAGTGCCCAATCACATGATAAATATAGCACACGTACTGTTTAATTGGCTTAATTCGCCCGAACTTGATTTGATTAAGAATTTATATTAATATTGATCAAAAAAGATCCCTCATGAATAAAATGCTAGAATTAGGGATGACAACAGGACGAATTCATGACAAACCAAGAGTCCACCTTCTGACCCGATGGTCTAACCCCCAAGACTCGGTTACTTTTTTCTTTTTTAGTTTCGCTCAATTAATTGAAGTAATTATTTTTAAAAAGGTGAAATTATTGTTTATAAATATTCAATAAACTATTATTACGGCTAAAATATGATTTATTTTAACATGCACATATTGAAAAAAATTAAAATTTTGTATAAGTTAGGAATATTTATGAATATTATTGGATCATTGTTCGGACCGACCGGGTCCAAGAAATTAAAATCCATTTCTAGATCCAAACTTGATTGTTTATATCCAAATCCGTTCCATTCAGGCCGAATCCGGGGCAGGGCAAGGCTTTTACCCATCCCAATTGTCATCCCTACTGAAAAACATCGGTACTTTGAAGTCCAGTCTGCTAATGTTTTTAACACAATCCATAAGAAAAGTAAGAGAAACACACCGAGGAAGCCTAACTTAGTTGGCGAAGCTGAGGCCCCATAATCCTAGAAGTCATGGATTCGAACCCCCGCATGAGTTGATGTTAATTCTACTGTATACTAGGTATGATTTGTTGTTGTAATAGCTAGGTGTTAGTTTATGTGATATTATTGATTTGATTGTTTGTAATTGTCTCTATTCGACATTGATAGCCGACAGGACTGACTGTAATCACTTTACTTTCGATTAAAAAATTCATTGTTTCCAATTCAAAAAAAAAAAAAAAAAGAAAAGCAAGAGAAACACAGACAACCATAGCTACCATCTCTAGGACTGAAAGATAAATCAAACTATTCGATACTCGATTGAAATCAATCGACAAAAGCTCGTTTGAACTTGATTCATTAAACTTAACAAACCAAACTTGAACAAATTTTTTGTTCGATTTCGAGTTGAACTCGTGTTTGATCCAACTAAAGCTCATTTGAGCTCAATTAGATCAATAATCAAACCAAATTCAAACGCATATTTTTAAGCTCGACAACAATTCAAACAAGCTTGAACGATAATGTATTCAGTTCAATTAATACAAGTTGTTTGATGCAAATGAATGACCTAAGCACAGATGGAGCAACTTTTAGACCTTAGCAATCACAGTCTAGTAAGAGAGCAATGCTTTCATACTTTTTTATCGTTATGTTCGGTAGAACAAGCACATAATCCTCGAATCAACACGGAGTATTTACGTGCTCGTTGCTCTTTGTGCATCACATAATATCAACAGACGGGAGGTGGCCCGTGGCCGACAGAAAATAAGTCAACAATTGAGCAGGCAATGAGGCAGCTAAAGAAGCAGCAGAGTTCAGAGCCAATTTGTACGAGCGTTGTGTATTTACCTTACGAGAGGGATGAGCAGATACTCCGCGTAAAAGAGCTGCACAGTAGAGGAGAAGGGCTTACATATTTTCGACAATTCAAATGAAACCAGTAAGCGCCTAACTAGATCGATGGAAGCAGAAGCTATGCAATGTTTCTTGGAATTTTTTCTTTGAATAATGTACGATGAATTATTAATTTGAAAATACAACAATGTTTCTAGATCAACCAACTGCTACAGTTGGATTGATTGATTTGAAATTAGGGGTTTCAAATTCCTAACAACAATTCCCTTGGATATTTCTGTATATTACAAAGGATTTCAAATCACTCAGCTCTCGTTTTGAACTATGTTTTTTGAAATATTGATGGATCTCAAATTGTTTAATAACGAGTTATCTGAAATCCTTTCTCCCGATTCTTACCTTAAATCCAAATCATTCGATGGAGTTAACTTGAATTAGTAGCGTACCACAGAAGTGCAAATCGACAGTTTTTTCACAAAGAAATGCAAAATGGTCTTCCAGTTCACATTTGCATAATAAAAGAAAAAATTACCTTCCATATGAACATGTAGAAGGATGTTATTGCAGCCTTACTCTTCAAATCAACGGATTTCGCTCGATTCCACAGCAATAAACCCAACAGGGTATGACCGATAATCTAAAAAACAGGGGAAGAGGAGTAAGGCAATAAATAGTGCTAACCTTTGATTTGTCGGAGATTTTGAATCTCTTTGGTTTCATTTCATGTAAGATCATGTCAAAGTCATCAATTCGGCAGCTTTTTCTTATGTGGCGTTTTATAAAAAACGGGTGACTCAAAAGCTCAGTATTAAAGAATGGTCTTAGCTCATGATTTTCATGCTATATTTTTCTAGTTTTAAGACTGTTATTAGCGAACGGAAATATTACAGATTGGATTACCGTTGTCCACTTGCTCCAAATGCAGGAAGTTGTTGCTCCCACTAGCAAAGCAACGGCGTATGCCATTTCAAGAAGAGATATACAAATCCAGAAGACCTGCCACGATGTTTTTTTCAGCAAAACTCAACCCACAAAACGTAACCACAAAAAATATTGTTCGGCGATGCTTGTGCTAGAGTCATTGCAGTAGAAGCTCATAACTAACCCTTTCTTGGCCCAACCGGACAGTGAAAGATTGGATACCGTAAATCTTGTCACCAACAATATCAGGTATGTCCTACAAATGTGAAGTTTCAAAGTCAGACAAATTTCTCAAGCTGTAAATACTTCACAAAAGCATAATCAAGGCGAATGAAGACGTTCGCGCCTCATTCCTACCAACAAAGAATGAAATATCATGTGTTTACTTGTTTATATTAATTTCAAGAATTGAGCAATGCTAACTTGTTCACAAGTTGGGACGGAGATCACTTGACGAAGTTGAAGCAATTTGTAAGCCCATTTATGCTACTAATGTGAGAATTATTGTTACACAACAAGGAGAATCTTGCTTCCGAAGATCTTGTAGAATTTGTGCTTGTTGCTAATAATACTTTATTTGTTTTACCAAGTACGTCTATAGTGAAAATCGCTTACCTTAAATAGTGCAATAACAACTGAGAAGAAGCTCATGAAGGCAGTCGCAAAAATCACAGGCTTTGTAAAGACAGCTGGTCTGCTGAACACATATGTCTGTGAATGGTGCAAAGCACATTAAATACTTGATCAGATAGCAGTATGGCAAACCACCATAAAAAATCGCATAGTGAAAAGAAACGAATATTCTAGAAAAAAGAAATTAGCACCTGGACGTGCAAATAAAATGCTATTTGGACAATAACTGCACGCACGGCCAAGATGCACATTGCTGCAACGACAGCAAATCTCTTCCATCTCAAAAGGGGAAGCTGAGAAGTCACAAAAGTATATTTAGAATCACAAGCCGGATGACAATATATCCGGCATCCTGTATGAACGAAATATCACGAGCACAAGTGAGGGATTATATAATTCTCTAACTTGAGTATTTCTATCCCAAAACGGTCATTACAACGAGGTGGTGCTTCAACTAACGTGCATTCCATTTGGTATATAGCATTGACCAATGACATCAAGAAATTTGACATTATCTCTACATGGAACTAACTACTGAAAGGCAGAGTTTGGTCTTTTGTTGTCTCCATCCAGTATTCCTAGTAAAGGATTCGAGCCTCGAGAGAGAGCATCAAATACTCAATTCCTCAATCAAACATAAAAGCGGTACAGAATTTATATCTATACAATTAAAAAAGCACCAGCTTTGCATACTAATTTTATACATAAGACATGCTACAATATTTGTCGTGTTATTTTTTTAATATTCTCGCGAGATACATTTTGTTTTGTTAATTTTTACTTGTCTTATCATGCGGTGGACTTATAAAATTATTGGATGAATCTACTCAAAATGTAAAAGAATATGTTTTCAATTATTTATCTTAGTTTACTTAATCTAATTCCTACCTCCTAAATGCCAATGTATTCTAAAAAATTTGAGAGATCATCAAAAAATAAAAAAATGCATTTGACAAAAATTACAGAAATTCATGTAGTTTAATTAGAGACATGTATTCATATCTTCACGTAGGAATGCTCAAGCTAAGAGTTGGGCGGGTTTTGATCAATTTTAACTCAACACGGTATTTGTGATTTTGGACTCTTGTTGCTCAAGATCGACGAGATCATCATTAAGATCACACTTTGCAATTTTTTGGGTGGTTTTATATATTAGTTTTAAGTTTTCTAATTTTATTTTTTAAGAGCTAAATTTGACTATCTACTATTTTAAGTTACAATTTGAGGTGGATAATAGTGCTCTTTATCTCATTTATTATTTGTATACATTTTAAAATCTAAATGATCAATTTAGATGCATAAGTTTAGATTATATCATTTCTTTTATTCAAATTTTAATTTAATAGTCATATTCAAAATATTTAACTAATATGTTTGCTATTCAAAAAAAAAAAAAAAAAGAAACTAATATGTTTGAATTTGCTAAGCAAGTATCTAATCTAACCATATGTTTGATAAATAGTTTAATGTTCTAAAATATGCATATTCTTACATCAGTTGTAACATTGCAAAATCATGATTTTTTCCTTAAAAATTCAGAGTTAATTTGCTAAATTTGACATGGTAAATGAGAATATTGGCATTCAATAATGTTTTTTTAGTAAAATTAAATTTATAATAAGTACGTAATAAAAGATTAAATAATAACATGGGATTGCAATATTAGGAAAAAAATCATATAATTGGTTTAAGTAGTTTGCAGTTTGCATCTACAAACTACAACGTATTTTTATCGTATGCCTAGTAACAAGGGCATTAAAAAGATATATTCAAGTACAAATTAGAATAATAATTCATCAATTTTTTTCAGAATTTAATGTCAAATAATAACTAACAGTATGAACTAAATAAACATAAGTAATGTAATGCTTTAAAAGGGCATATTAAACATAAGCAAAAACTTACATTATTTTTTAAATTTTGGGAAGAAGATAAATTTTGTATTCTTAATTAAAATACTCTAGATTTTGTATTCTAATTAAAACATATTGAATAACACAAAGTATGCGGCCTTTTCCGGTTTGAAAATTTTTAAACATGCCTGACCGTTATTTTGGGGTCTTTTTTTTAACCCAAGACTTAACCATCAACTTGCAAACCCGACAAAGCTCCCCTAGCACTCTCTCTTCAAGTGCTTAGGCTATAAGGATGCTGTAGTTTTAACATCGATAAACCTAACAGAATATCCATAAGAATGAACATATTTTACGGGTAACGTTGGTTAATAAGTGTTGTACAAAATTGGGCAATCAATTAATTGGTCACCGCACAACCATATGCAAGACAAATATGCATCAAAGAATCAACTCACATTGATGGAATATGCGGTTCCAAGTATAAAGCTGACAAAAAGAGCCGAAAATAATGGCCACGAACCAACGATGTATCCAAGCCAAAAACTCTGAAATTAGTCAAAAAACACAGGTCATCAAGGAATAATTGTCATAAATTTATAGCAAGGATGATACAAGTGTCTAAATTGCTTAAACTTATTCGAACTAGAAAAAGTCTAACGATAACCAAACCTCGAAATGAGCAAAAGATAAGAGACAGATAAACACAGACTGCAAAATACAACAACATGGGTATTCACTACACCATCACACTAAAACATGTACACAACTCCTGCAGAAGCCCGCAAAGAGTTGCGCTAAATAAGTCTTAGAGCAATGGGATAAAGCTCCAATATTGATACATTGAGATGTCGATCCAAGATGATGAGGATACGGTACACATAAATTGCGCTGCACAAGCACTAGTTCTTTTTATTTGTAAAACTTATCATAATGCAAATCAAGTAGCAAAGCATGAAAACAATGTTCCTGGATCTAGCTGAAAGATTAAAATCATCATGTCAGATTTCCCCACAGTAACATATGGTGACAGAACATTATCAGTTTCCTAGAAAAGGGTGGAAAGTTCTTGAAGAAGTTCCATCGTCTTTAGAAACTTAGCTATCAAACTTTAGAGATATTGGTTTCCATAATAAGATACAGAAATAAAAACTTACAAACAAACTAAATGTTCTTTTCACCCACCAAGATGGCAAAGGATGAGACAATTGCTACACCAGTTGTAACTGAATATTCCCCAGATGCCAATGGAAGATATGGTTTGTTTACCTGATAAGAGATGCCATCAGAGATTTCATCTATCAGGGCAAAAAGTTATTGAACAGACACTGTAACTAAAGAATAACAAGAATGCCAAAAGAAAGAAGAAAATATATCACCAGTAGCAAAGAAGTAATAAAACCCATATGACTAATCATGATAATTAAACAAGAGCTCTAAAGAAGTATAGAGCCTGAGAGCAGGGGCTGCCAAAAACTACGTGATGTCCTAAAATTTGTAAGATCAGGGCATTATTGAACATAAGAGAAAAACAAAAATAACATTCTTGAGACATAAGCATCAACAAAGAAATTTGACATGGTAGAACGAAAGAATACTGAAAAAAGCTCCGTTTGTAGATCTGTACAATTTTGGCGAAGATTTCTGAGCACATTGGACAGCATGGGCAATAAAAACAGAGCTCATACGGTCAAAAGAATATAGAACCTTGTCATACACACTTTTAGCCATCCTTCTTCAAAACCTAAAGAAAATCCCTACTCATATTCCTAAAGAAGAAGTTTATCTAATAGGAGACACATTGATTATACTGATAGCTCCCACTAATTTTGTCAGGTTGAGATGTTCCAAATGATCAAGAAAACTAGCAAGAAAGAATGCATAGATGACATCGCGAGAAAGATATATCATTAAATTGCCAAACATGGATATCTAATATCAGTCATTAGACACTCCATTGCATCAGATTAGTTCAAGAATCTTCGAATCTGAGTTCAAGCATCTTAAAGAACTTTCATGTGTTTAACCGGAAGAACAGAAATAGGAAAGAGAAATATGTTCTTGATGTAAGTAGATTACAAACAGACAGCCCATTATCAAAGTTTTTCCATTTAACAAGAAACAATAAAACGTCTTTAATCCCAGATGCATATCCACACTTTCCAAAGAAGTAAACAACCCCCCAGTCAAAATCTTAGATTAGTCCTTCGTTAGAACACTGTCCTTTTGGTTTCTTCAGAACTTAAAATGCTGCACGGACATCTTTGCACACTAACCTTGTCTATTTCTATGTCAGACAGTTGATTTAAACCAACAATGTATATGTTCATCAACAGGGCAGCAACAATTGCCTGCAGTAAAACAGTTCACAATGTAAGTATAGCATCAATCAAGGTAGAAAGATTCTAATGAATCAAATTTCCTCACACCTCTAGCACCCCAGTAAAAAATAAAGGGGAAAAATCTGAGAGCTTCTGAACTGCAAGGAGAGAAACTGAAATTATGCTCAATGCCTGCTCATGGAAACAGATTGTAAGTTTACCAAACTAAGAGAAATCCATAAACATGGGCAGAAATAAAATAATTAACTAGATTCTGAACGCAACTGTTCCTATAACTGTGTGAGGCCGCGAAAACCTGTAGAAAGCATCACAGGCATGCTGCACTGATCTCCAAGGGCTCTTAGCAGGTTCAGATTCAAGAGAATGTCCAGAGGCCGAATTCGCTATATGCCTCGAACCCCGTTTTGGATTCGATGTGACAGTTCTTTCACCAATACTTTTGACATGCAGCTGCAGCAAATTCCGCCTTTCGACTTGCAAGTTCATCGATATGGCATAAATTCTTCCTGTATTGCTGGAACCTTTGCATTTTAAAACCTGCCCCCCACCTATTAATTCCAGATACTAAACATCAAAGCAAATAGATATTGAAAGACCATTCTCAGAGCACAGCTCCAAACACACACACACACACACACACACACACACGTTTATACATATATATACAATTATAATCTACATAGAGATACATCAGTCTATATCACAAATATAATGTGCAAATCATGATAGAAATCCATGAACCAACCAATAATTACAGAGTTCGCCCGTTGGATGACTAACTAAAAACTCGCAAACAAATCGAAAAATGAAACGAAATCAACCCAACTAATCTGAGCACGCTGATTATACTATCAAACACCCAAACCGTACGACATCAACTTGAATAAAATTCAATGCTGAAACCGTACATAATCCTTGAAATCAATCTCAGAAAGTTTAACAAAGCAACAAAAAGCCAAGAACTTTCAAGTCCCAGAACAGAAAAAAGCCAGAAAACGAAATTTGCAAGATGGTAAACTACACTAGCAAGCACAGACAGATACACGCACCAATGGGGTGTGAACACAACTCAGCAGTGATTGGAGACGAAAGCAGCAACGAAGGTTTCTGAAACGACCCAATTAACAAAGACTCCATTTTTTTTATCTTTGTTTTCTTGAATTTCTAGCAACTGAAAAATGGCTTAGCTCCGATGTTAACGAAAAGGAATGAATAATCTCAGTCTCTCTCTCTCTCTACAAAAAGAAGAGGGATGAGTGAGAAGACGGCTGCATGTACAATCCTGAGAAGTAGCTAACAAACTGTGTTGAACAGCGAAGGAAGCATGTGAAATAAATCGGTGAAAATAGTGTACTGAAGGTACTTCTCTTACAGCGGAATGTACAAGTCTTGAGGCAAGTGCGTGGCAAGACTGTAACGCTGTGTTTGGTTCCATTCTTGAACATTTCCCAGAAAGGGCCAAACACATCTCCAAAAACCCAAAACCAACATATAACATTTTTTAGTTATGTTTTACTTTTCAATTTTCTTTCTTAATTTATTATAGGGTAAATTACATTGACACTCCCTGATATTAGGTTAAATTACGCAAATATCCCCTATTTTTTATGAAATTATAGCTACACCCCTTAAGGGGTGTTAGTGTAATATTTTTCAGGGGTATTAGTGTAAGTTTTGCCTTTGAATAGGGGGTATAGTTGTAATGCAATTACAACCTCAGGGGGTGTAGCTGTAATTTTAACAAAAATAGGGGGTGTGTGTATTTTGGTCTAACCTCAAGGTGTGTCACTGTAATTTACCATTATTATATTTTTTATGACATTTTTTATCAATTACTTGACATTATTCCATATTTTTTAGGATAAATTACAGTTACCTCCCTTAAGGTTTGACATAATTACAAATACCCCCTCGTTGTTTGAAAAATTACAAATACCCCCTATGGGTGAACTGACCAAAATGTCCCTATGCAAATTGAATTATTCTTAAATTTTTTTGGACTACAATGCGCAGAGAGAGATTTTTTAAGTTTTTTTACACAGGGGAACAATAATGAAATTTGCTTTGGTTGATTTTTCTACGATTTTAAATAAAAATTCAAGGGCAAAATGATCAATTTTCACGCATTTGGTTAAAATTTACAAACCTCAGATAGGTATTTATAACTTTTCAAACAACGAGGGGGTATTTGTAATTATGTCAAAATTCAGGGAAGGTAGTTGTAATTTACCCTATTGTTTATTCACTTTTTTTTCAAAATAATTTAAAATAAAATGTCTCGATAATCTATTTAAACATTGCCAAAAGAAAGGCTTAATGCATTTAGGGGTATTCACACTTTGATTTACCAACCGAAGAGAATCGAAATCGAAATTGCAGTACAGAACTTTTGAAGAACCGAATACTAATTTTTTTAAATATATTATATATAATAAATAAAGATATATAAATATTAAATAACAATTTAGAATAATAAAAAAAAAATATGAAATTTTGAAGGTTTTTTAATCAAAAATTAATGATTTTAGTAATACACAGAACCAAATCGATATTTTTTATATCTTAACGAAATGAACCGAGAAAGCTTGAGCTCCACACTTCAAGTTTGTTATCCTAACCAACTTCGCTCCTCCACCGGGAGCCCGGCCCCTTCTTCTATCTTATCTATTGCCTAGCTCCTCGCTTCCATACTGCTCCAGCCATCGGCTGTAATAGTTTGCTTCTCGAGTGGCTTGCTCCCTAGGTAGTGCGACTGAGCTAGAGTGGGCTTAGCAATCAGCCTTGTCGTAAAATTTAATACGGTTCGTTTCAGTAAAATCGAATGTACACTCATAACTGTATTTTACTCCTTACGAGGCCACTAATAATAATCAAAAAATTCATTTATCAAAAAGAAGAAAAAAAAACCCAATATAGTTCTAAATTTTTAAATAAGAAACTCATTATCTCCCGTGTCAAGAGTTACGTTGTTTTTTTTTTTTTTTTTTCTTAAATAGTTGTTCTCATAGGGTGGTTGTTCCATTCAAACTTGAATAGAAATATGAAGGTCCTTTTTAAGGATTTTGGCAATTAGCTTTTTTGGTCTTTTTCCATTTTCTTATTAAAAACTCGAAATAATCTACTGAAAATTTTGAATAAAAATACGACCCGTTTTTACTTCGTATGGCAATTTCTTTTTCTTGAATACCACCTCACTTTCTTTGACCAAAAACTTATATTCCATTTATTGCTCTAATTTTTGTCTTTTTATTAAATAATATCTCAACGTCTTTAAAAAATTAAGGATAAATTACGACGAGCTCTTATGAAATTTGGTATCATCACAAATATCCTTTCATTATTTAGAAGATTATCAATACATCGGAAAAGGTATTGAAAAATTACAAACATCATAGATATATTAGTAAATTTTCAAACAATGATGAGATAATTGTAATTATATTAAACTTCATGTGAGTTCGTTGTAATTTATCCAAAATTTAACCGAGTTCAAAAGAACGAATAAAATCAAAAAGCAACTCAAGAGTACTTGCTTCAACTTTTTTCACTTTAAATGACGATCGAAAATTGAATTTTTTATTTTCTCAAAATTTTAATATAAAAACATCGTTCTACGTAGCGTCGAGCGCGTAACTATTAAAAAGGGAAAAAAAAAAACATTATTCTATAAAATATTTTTTTATTAAAAAAGAAAGAAAGAAAGAAAGAAAGAAAACAGGCAAAAGTGCAACCAAACAAGGCCTTATGACAAGAGTAGCGTTGCACCTCACGCTTCAGACTCTGAATGGCTTTGCCGGTTGCCGGGTGGCTTAGCTGACAAAGATCTCTTCCTACTTTGTTTGGCTCTACTTCAAAATCAATTATTCAATCATCCAAACCATATTAAGCATAACTATGCCTTTTTTTTTTTTTTCCCTTTTTATGTTTTGGTTATCTATATATATATAGCAAAACGATAGTTGATCACATTAAGCCAATTTTGACCAAATTCTGAATTCTTAGAATTTTGAATTTTTTAATTACTAAAAAAAATTCTAATTGGTTGGTTTAATTTTAGTTTCTTTTTTTTTTAAAAAAAACACTTAACAAACTAAATTTCAAAATTTTAGCATGGAAATAGAAAAACCCTCATGAAGATATACAAATAGTACTTCCTCTTAGAGTTGCATTCAATTCAAAACACTTAAAAATCACATCAAATACAAATATAAATATCAGTTAAAATTTTGGAATAACAAAAAAGTTGAAGAATCCATTATGCACTACGAATCATTTGTTGTTGTGCTTAAGCTCAACCCCTCTTAATGCTTGAATGGATGTTTTTTATCAAGATGTATATTGGTCAGCTACGTAACTTATATATATTATTTTTCTTTCAATATAGTAGCAAATTGATTTTGCATATGATGATCATCACATTTTGTCCTTTTCTATTTTTATTATTCGACGTCGTCTTTTTATTATTAGAAATTTCTTTTTTATATTATTTTTTTCTCATTTGATGTTCTTTGGATGTGTTCAAATTTTAGAGTGATATATCCCACAAATTTATTATTTTGATTGATGGTTTATTTCTTTACAGTTTACATTCACACACATATTCATTTGTCAAAGTTTCATTTTGGCAATAGAAAATTTTGTAATACTTCAATTTGTCTATTATCATGTGCTCTAATTTTACTTTCATATTAGTTTTTAGTAATTTCTTTACTTTTCATTACATTTTTTAAATTTATATTTTCTTCAATTATTTATGTGATTTGGTTGTGTTCACTCATTTAATTTTTATTTGCATAGTTTCATTCTTTCGATTTGCATGATGTCCTTCTTGGTTTTTCTCTTTGTATGATTCTACTTAATCTGCATTTAGTTTTTATTTGACATTTATCCCTTTTTATCTTTTTATGCATCATTCCTATATTTTGTAGTTTCTTCCATTAAATTTTTATTTTATAGTTTACTTTATTGTTCTTTTTCATGTTTTATTAACTTTTTTTTTTCTACAAGAAGGAACAAATTTGTTTACTGCTAAAAGCCATATATTTTTTTTTTTACATTTATTCGTATGATTCTACTTAATCTGACATTTAATTTTTATTTATATTAATATTTATTTTTTTATATCGTTTTATACACCAATTTTTTTTTTATAAATTATAACTTCATCCATCAAACTTTTTTGTTCTTTTATACACATGGTTGTTTGAATTTTATTTTCTTCTTTTATATATTTTAATTTAATTTAAAATTTTGTACATATGCATTAAATTAATAATAAATGCAGAGGTTAATTCAATTCCTTATATATCTTAATTATTGTTTTCAATTTTTCATTTTATTGTTAAATCTCTCTTTTCTTTTTATATAGTATCATATAATATTGCTATATTCATAATATTTGTAAATTATAGTATAATTTATATATTTTTGTAGCACAATTTAGGTGTTTGATAAATATTGAAAGCAAACTCTCTACCTATCTATTTAGAGATGAAAGTTGGAAAACTCATCAAATAAGAATCCAAGGTATGTATCTTTTGTTGCTTTTATTTTTTTCATTATCAATTAATTTATTTCATGAGTTCGTCAAATACATGAATATTTTTGTTAATTATCATTTTTTATTTATTTTATTAGTTTGATTATTTTTATTGATGGATAAATTGGACTTTGCTGATACCATTTTTTAGTAAGCATTTATAGTGCTGTTGTTCTTTCATTTTTTATTTTCAATTTATTATTTTTTTATAATTGAGTTCATGAATTATGTGATATGTCATATATACATTTTTTTTCCTTATGAGCAATGTATTTTCTTATTTTATAAGTTCTAACAACTTTTTCACTTGCGATAGCATATACAAATATGAATTCAGTCTTCTCTCTCTCTCTCTCTCTCTCTCTCTATATATATATATATATATATATATATTCTAAACCAATTATATAATTTTGTTCTCATAATAGTTTCTCATCATAATTATATGTTTCACTCTTTAATACATAATTTGTGGAAAATGAACTCTAGATTTTTAATTCATAAATTTTTGTGAACTAATCCTTAATCAAAACGTTTATATTTCTAAATTCACAATTTTACTATTTAAAAGTTATGAGATTCTTAATTGATGTTGAACATCCATAAACAATAGAATTTTGTTCCCTATTGCTATTAATTTTTTATTTTTTAATTTTATGAATTATGTGATATACACGTACAATTAAGTTTATAATAAAAGCAAATATGAACTTTGTTTAAAGAAAAAGATTGGACGCAAACTTCTTATATATCTACTTAAGGGTAAAAGTTCGAATAAAGTTAACTTATTAAATAAGAAAAGGCCCATTTAGTCGCTTTTTAATCTTTTTCATTATGAATTTGTTTATACTTAATATCAGTTTTTTTTAATTTATATTTACTATCATACTTATTTCGATTATTTATTGACAGTTTTGTGCAAACGTGATTTACATATACTTCTTATTGGTGAATATTCAATTTTTGTTGCTTTTATTATTTTTTATTATCAATACATTTATTGAGTTCATGAATTATGTGATATATACATTAAATTTGTTTTTTCATTTTCCTTATAATCAAGGTTTTTCCTTATTTTATATATGAGTTCTCATTATAAAGTCATTTTACCAATTTTTTTATTATTATTTTTTTTTATCACAAACCAACCGGCCATAACTTATATTAAATATTAAGCTTCAAGGTTTTGTTATTTCAAAAAAAAAAAAAAAGGTTTTGTTATAGAAAGAGGTAGCCGAACAATTAACATGCATAGTTACATAGATCCGCTTGAACAAAATGTGTAAAAAAGGGTGGCATTCATAAAAAAAATATTATCCATCATACATTCTGTTGCGCTATTGGTCAAAAAAAGAGTGCCGCTTGAAAGTTGTAAGACTTATTTGGTGAAAAGTTATTATTTTATCTATTTGAATTGTATTTTTGTCATCTATTTTCTAAATCATCATTATCAAAATATTTAATGAGATATTTCAATACTTAAATTTTAGTAACTTTTCTTTAAATAATGAAGATGCTTTTTATTCAATTTATATAAATAAGACATAGCTTCATTTGATCTTACTCTTTTTTGCTTATGTTCTTATAATTGTATTTTTCTTATGTATTTTATTGATGTTGATGCATGAAGTTTGAAAAAAATAATTACTTAAAATACTTTTTTTTTAATTTCCTTTCACATAATAAAAAATTAATTAAAATATAAGTTTATTCAAACTTATATTATGCCCGTGCATAGCACGGGTCACATACTAGTTTTTATATATGTATATATATATGCCTAAATCTATAATATACATTCATATGATAGGTCAATATGGGCTCGTTTACTTTTGAGTATGGATTATTGAATAACATCCATATTTCAAGAGTTTGGTGTCTCCTAAACTTGTGGTTAGGGATTACTCTTCTTGAGTGAAGAGTCTGTAGTCCCCTATAGTTTGTATTAGGGTTGGACTCTTCTCGTGCACACCTATAAATAAGGTGCTTCTATGAAATCATAAAAAGAGTTCAATATGATGTGAGCTAAAATAGCTCAATATGGATGTTATCATGGGCTTGAACGGAGTGGACTTCAGATTCTACAAGTCGGGAAAGGGACCAGCAAAAAAAGGGATTTGCACTCCAACGCTCAAGTCAGTAAGCAGTAATGAAATGACTTAGGCTCTCGACGGGCTCGTTTATTTTTGGGTATGGGATAAATGTACTAACGATAAATATATGATGGGATTATTCACACCGTGAATAAGCATCGAGATTAATAGGTAGTGTACTTAATTTGATTGTATCTCTTGATTACATTTTTACCCTCACACATATCTTTACAAAAGAAAATACTAATAAATAATAAAAAAAAAAAGGTCATTTTCTACTGCCTTTTTTTCGGATAGCAGCTTATGGAATTGGGGTTTTTTTTAAAGTTTGTTGCTATATTTCGCATATGGATTCTTTAATATGAATGGTGCCTTGTAATTACACAATAAAATGGGTTTCATTTTTTCCGAATTGATTATAATTTTTTATTGATTTTATAGATGGTACTTGAGAGAACGAACAAAAACAAGGCAAAATATACAATTTTTTCCCTACTTGAACCTCTTAGTTTCTCTCAATCGCAACTTCTCTCAGTCGTATGCAATAAGACAATCAAAAGAAAGAAAAAAAAAATAAATCAACAAGAGGGGCACAACTATAATATGCCGTTAACAAATCTGGACTAGATATTAATTTTACTGTCTTGTCCAGATTGGGCTTCCCGCTTGAATTAATAAATCCACTTATCTTGGTGGGTTTGCTTATTCAAGATGAATAGTGAATAATACTGGGCCCGTCCAATAAGTTCAGACTGTCATTCCACGAAGTAAACATGAAGTTAGGTTGTATTGAGTTACTTCAATAGTTCAATCATTCAATGTAAACAACACTACAAGGATGGTATCGGTGATTGAATTTAAAAAAGTTAAAAGGGGAAAAAATTGTCATTTTATCCTAAATGAGAAAAAATGTTGGATGGAATAGGATTCTTGTATCCTATCCCCAAGTTAGGACAATTTATTCGACCCAATACCAATCACTTAGGAGGCCTATGATTAAGTAATGGATCTGATATTTGTTAAGTAAACATGAGATTAGATTGGATAAATAAATTAATCTAGCCCAATTCATTGTAGTTAGCCAATCGTATGTAAGGGAATGTTTGGTGAGTTTATAAACTTTTTGAAAATATCATATAGTATCTTTTAGAGATTATAAGACGTTATAAAATATTTGTAAATTTTTCGAACGAAAATGCTTATAAAATCTAAAAATAAGACTTAGAAGCTTATAAACTCATTTGAAGAAAAGTAAAGATTTGTAACTTATGTTTAAAATCTTACCGACTTTTACAGCTTAATTACATTAATAATTATAATATTCTCATTACTAATATCTTATAAGTTGAATGATTTTATTGTGTCCCAATAATTTAATAACTTTAAGATCTTATATATAGCCCCATGTTCTGAAAATTGAGATCTCTTAGTTTGAGCAAGAAGCTCCAAATTAAGGGACCACTTAGCATATGAGCCAAAACCTTAGGGACCATGCATCAAAACTGCCCTTTTGCCATTCTTGAGGGGGGGAAAAGAAAACAAGGAAAACATCTTGCAATTCTTGTATACTAGTGTGTATGATGCATATTTATTATAAATATATGTGCACAATTAATTAAAAATAATTATTATTTTATTTTAATTGAATAATAAAATTAGGGTTAATTACACTTACATCCTCTCTGAGAACTTTCCCTCAAAAATGTTTTAAAATTACACTTACACTCCCTCCAAAAATCTGGCGTTTGTTAACCCCAAACGAAAGAGTGAAAATATCCATTTTACCCTCAAATTAAAATAACAAAAAAAGGCTGAATTTGTGACTTTTAAAAAGGACCATTATACCCCTCAACCAATAAATAAAAAAAAATCTTCTTTCTCTCTATTCTCCCGCCCAACTCATCGTTTTCTCACCTTCCTTCTTTCTCTTGGAGTTGAAACCCACATAACATTCTTCCATATATTTGTTTGGTGCATTTACAGTAAAATCATAGTTCAATCGATATGGATTGAGTAAAAGAGAAGACATCACGTTGAGGAGGGAGAAAAAATTTAGCCCACCTCTTAGATTTGGAGTAACACAAGGTAAATTTTCAATATCTACTTGATCCTCTATATCTTGGCAATATTTTGAAGGTTTTTTGTTTATTCTACATAATTCTTTTGGGTTTTTGCTTACCGTTAATTAAATTTATAAAATTGTTGTGATACATGAATTCATTCTTGGTCTTGGTCACTCTTTCTTGCATGTTGGATTTGGAGTTTGTATATATCCATCAATTGATTATAGAAGCTTTTATCAACAGAGTCCATAAGAATGGAAGAACTAATCTTAATTTTATGCATAGTAGGGTTTAAGTATATATATGGAATCATGAGTTTTAATGTAAGTTTAGTCACTTTGTTGCCTAGCAATTTTAATGTTCTTTAGCCATATTTGTTTTATTTCTGAAAATTCATTTTGTTTTGAAAATTCTGTTTGAAGTGGATTTATATGTTTTTAATCTGTTGTTATGTGGATATGGCTAGCTATATAAATTCTGCTATTTTCCTTATTTTCTAACAGATATGGCAGGCAAAAAGTTTGATCTTATATCATTACGAAGAAGAGACTTGCATCATAAGGAATTGGGATGCACACAATTCTACGTTTCAAAACTTGAAGAATGAAGTAACCCAGGTAAGAAATTATTTTTAACTAAGGTAAGAAATTATTTTTAACTAAATTATGTAGCTCTTCAATCATATGTTAAGATGTTGCTAAAATTGTTTTCCTGTTTTTTTTTTTTTTTTTGTTGTTGTAGGATCCTACGGATGAATCATCAACAACTAGATCTAGAGTTGCAAATTTTTGTGATGACACTCCTTTGGCTACAATGCTTCGAGGAAACAAAAGACGAAGAGCAAGTACAAATACAATTATCTCGGGGAGCCAAGATAGAGGAGAAACACCTCAACCTTCACAAGATGGTGCGTGAAGAAATATTTGGTTGATTGGATTTACGTGCAAAAATGCTACCTTCCACCATTGTTGCTTTCTTGATGCCCTAATTTTATTTTCTGTCAATGGGCATAATATTGTTTTTCGGTAGTATTGACTATATTTGGATTACTTGGTTAAGTTTTTGAACTATATTAGGTTGATATCTTTTGTTTATGTTAGGCTGGTATCTATATGTATGCACTAGGTTGCATATTGTGGTGAATTTATCACTATTTTTGTCTAAACATGCAATTAAAACATATTTTTTCTCTTTGATTTGGAGGAGTTTTGTTGCTTGTTAAATTATTTTGGTTATCTTCTAATACTAATAATGGAAGTACAAAATAAACTAAAATAGCATAACATGATATTGGTACAAAATATAATTTTATAACACTTTAACAGTTAGGTATAACATGAAAAATTGCTAGTATGGATAAACTTAAGGCCACTAATTCGAGAATAACGTTATATTAAATTTACACCATTTTGATTTTATACATATTACATTCACACCCTTTTGGTTCTTGTTATATTACATTTACCCCTTACAAGTATTAAAATATTACAATGGTTATAATTGTCAATAAATTATATAAAATAACTGAATGAAGGGTAAAATTGAAAGTTCACATTTTTTTTGTTGACATCAGCATTTTCCGTCCAAATTGCTAACGGAAGGGGTAACGTGTAAACGACAGATTCTTGGAGGGGGTGTAAGTGTAATTTTAAAATTTTATTGAGGGAAAGTGTAATTTCATATTCTCAGATGGGGTGTAGGTGTAATTAACCCATAAAATTATGATAAATTACAACTACCTCTTCGAAGTTTGGCATAATTATAAATATCCCCTCTTTATTTGAAAATTATAAATACCCCCATCAAATATAAAATAATTATGTAACGCCTAAATGGAAATGTGAAAAGTACTATTTTACCCTTGCTGAACTTTTTATTTTATTCAACAAAGGTTCGAAAAAATTTAAAAAGTATGAGGGTGGGTAAAATAAATAATCCATAGATAATATTAGTCCATAAAAATATTTTTCAAAGTTCTAAAAAATGTATAAAATTATAACTTATAATCCAAAATGGCATTTTGGGTAGCTCACTATAAAATTTGGATGAGACCTAACGGGATGAGATCATTGTTAGACAGACGTTAAAGTCAAGGGGTATTTATAATTTATCAAACAACGAGTATGTATTTATAATTATCCCAAAACTCAGTAAATCGTTGTAATTTACCCTAAACATACTTAAAAAATGATAAGAAGTTATTGGGCAAAAGTAGAATGTGAAAATTGAAAGTAGAGACAAACATAGAAAGTTACTAAAAAGTTTAAAATATAAAAAGAATGGCAGACTGAAAAATTGAGACACTATAATTGATGCCAAAAATATACTTGGCCCAAAGAGGAGCCCACTATGAAAAAAGCTCCACGAGGATTTAAGGATACATGGCCCAAGGGTAGACGACTTCAGGCCCAATTCTCCCAGGGGATATGAAAAGCAAGGAAGCAAGCCCAAGGAAGGACGATTCATGGAAAGCCCCAGAAAGGGACTTGCATGGCAACCACTTGGACATCAAAACATCCTTGTGTACACGTGGTTGGATGTCAGACAAAAAACTCGGCTGTCCGCCAAAGCTACCTGAAAATCTAGGAAGGTCATTATACTTATTTTACCCATTCCTTAAGAATTCAGAGAACCTATCCCAATGGATAAATCATTGAAAGACCCTCCTCGAAGCGGTTGGAGACTATCTCTTAGCAACCGATCGCTCGAGTCCCAAAGGGATCGGACTCTCTCGACTAGCAAGGGGCAAAGGGTATAAAAAGGGGCCCCTTTCCCAGGTAAAGGGTAATGTATTCACAATAGTCTCACACATAAAAACGCTATTGTTTGAAACACTTTCACATTGAGTTACCACTTTACATCACACTTTCTTAGTTTTAATTCTTATTTCTATCATTGTTTACTGGCTTGAGCACCGGAGTACTAATGTGTTTTTTGTATGTCCTCTTTTCAAGATTTGTGAAAAACTAAACCCAAATATCTCAAATTGAATGTATTTGAACGAGCAATTTTTTGTGTGCATAATAATAATAATAATTATTATAATAATAATAATAATGATAATAATGATAATCTTTTGTTTATAAGAAAGTATATTATATATATTTTTTGGGCAAATTGCAATTTACCCTCCTGTGTTAGGGAAAAATGGCAATTCACCCCTCTGTGAATTTTTTTTTAGCAATTTATCCCTTATGTTGTAATAAAAGAAGCAAAAATGCCCCCCTCATGCGAGCTGTGTAATACACGCGCTATTTACGTAATTTTATTTTTATTTTTTATTTCTATCTTTATTATCAATCCTTAGATCTTATCTTTATAGATGAACGACCCAGATTTAACTATATATATTAATTATATAAAAAATAAGTATTAAGATATATTTTATAAAAGTATAATATATATAATATTTATACATATACACAATATATATATATATATGTGCAGACCAGTTCGGCAGCCGCCCTCGCTGTCACCCGTCGCCGGCCGGCGCGCCCCTCTCTAAACCACCAGCGCCCCCCACCAGTTGTTGTGTGCCTCTACCTCCGTCCGCCCCCGCCTCTGTGCGCTCCTCGCCCCGGCCCCGCCTCCACCTTTCGTCGCTCCCACCACGCGCTCCTCCGTCCGCCCCACCTCTGCGCGCTCCTCCCCCCACCCCCCCCCGCCTCTGCGCGCTCCTTCACCTTTAAAGAATCGGTATGGCCGGGAACGCGGCGAAAGCATAAAATAAAAGAAATTAAACATCATAACATACAGAAAAATATGCTTGAACATGTGGCTAGAGGAGGAAATAAAAAGGTACAATAATTTAAATAGTAACATTACCTTTTCGTTTCACATGTAGAACGGCAACAAGCTTTCAATCCCTTTTCGTTCCTTTTCCGTTCACCTTAGGATTCAAGTTAGAACCCCTCTAAAGATGATCCACACCACACTAGGAAAGTAAATCTAGATCTACTGCTAGGTAGAAGCTAGATCAAGGAAGAAACGAAATACGTATTACACTATTGATTAGCGATATGTATTTCTCATGTTCTCATCTTGAATCCAATTCAAAGAGAACTTAAAAATGGAGAAAAATGCAGGAAATTTCGTGGCTTGTGTTAGGAGAGTGCAAGTTAGGGAGTTGAAAAATGTATACATATGTTGTATAGTTGTAGGTAGTTTCCAAAACCACCTACACACTAATGCACAACTTGTGCTCAACCTCCAACCATGTTAGCACAATATGTGGACCACCTAGCCATCATGGCAAGCCACATCATTGCTTACATGGAGCCAAATCATTGCTTACATGGAGGACTTTCAACTCCTCTTAAACTTGTATCAAACCTTTGACCTTTGATTTCAAGTCATGGACCGATTTTGACCGGTCTTGATTTAATCAAATTAAATCAAGTGATCCATGGGTTTCAAATTAATCCAATTAATTTTAAACCTTATTGAAATTCAAAGTTTATTTAATCCAATTAAATAAACATAAGCTCAAACACTAATTAATTGATCCAATCAATTAATTAAACGAAATCCAATAAATTAATCCAATTAATTAAAGGTATTAAGCCCAAAATTAATTAATCCAATTAATTAATTCTCATGCCATCCATCCAATGAATTTTCCCAATAAATGATCCAATCATTTATATTCTCCTTGAATTAATTTAATCCAATTAAATTAATTCACTTCTTCCAGAACTAATTCCACTACTTTCATAGTGATTTGTGTGTGACTCTTTAGATTCACCCTCAGCTAGACTTGGGCTTGTGTCCAACACAATTGATTAATTAAATCTAATTTAATTAATTATTTCTAATTAACCATTAATTAGAAATGCCCAGTACCATGGGTGGCCGTCTAGCAACGGTCCATGGCACTAGAGACTAGGTGAATGTTGGCGTGAACATTTAGGCTCCGAATTCCATATAGGTACAGTCCTTCCGTCGACCATCTCCCGGCCTTAGCCTAGGGCATGGAATTGGGTGTCGGTTCCCATCCTGGACTAAGCAACTATGCTACAAACTTGAGACGCGTTTACTCTATTGATCGACCTAGGGAACCATTCCCTACTCGACCAATCGCTACGGCCGTAGACTTAAAGAGTCGAAACTATCTCAGAGCGCATATGAGACATAGCTGTCAAATACTGACAGGGGACAGATTCTCTCTTGGAATCCACCGTTCTCACTACATACTCCGACTGCACTAGACAAGGCTTATAATGAACATATCGAAGACACGGTCACCTCTCGCCAGATCCAAGATACAACCTTCATATGCATGCGACTACCATGATTCCTCAAGTCCGAGGACTAATCCTGTACTATCAAGACCTGGAATTCCAGTCATACCGACCAAGCCTCCAAGGCTTCCATATGACGATTCCACGAGTCAGTTCAATCAGTCGACTACCTTGCCAACTAACCCACTAAAATTGCATAGACGATCCACGTCTGGCACCGATGAAACTCGGCACTCACCCAGTGAATGCAATTGTTAGTGCAAGTCTCTATAGGGCACTCGAGGCCCAGTCTCGAGGTCCTCGACTTGGAACGTTTCAGACCGATCCTCAAGGAGTTGGTTTCATAGCCACCAACCTATGCGCAACTCAACTCAATGGGTTTAACCAATCAGTATGTGGGCATTTGTTGTGACATTGAAACGACATTTAATGTAAGTAGTAAGCACAACAAACACATTTTGCCAGTGATGAATACTTACTTTATATATCAGTATAATATTACTTTGATAAAGATCGACGAATAGTTCCCAAAACAGCCAATCCAATTGACTTTCTGGTCACCTATTCTAACACACCTTCCCCGCCCCCTCACTGCGCGCTCCTCCCCCCACTCCCGCCTCTGCGGCTCCTCCCTCATCATCGGCCGCCGCTTCCCCTCCTCTCAAATCGGCAGCCAAAGAAATTATTTTATGAAATTTTTAATTTTTTTACTAATATTGTATGTATGTGTGTGTATATATTGTATGTCTATGTATATATATATATAATTTATTTATTATAAATATTATTTTTACAGTTTATAAATTTATTTTTATATTTTGAATAAATGTGAGCCATAGATCTAATTTAAATAGATTTGAGCCATTTATTTACAAATCAATATAGACCGTTCGATCTAAATTAAGAAAGATGTAGGCCATTGATTTGATTATCAAAATCTCAACCCTTGATATATGTATATATATAACAAGATCTAATGGTCCTCATTTAGGGCATAAAAGTAATTTTATAAAAAAAAAATGAAGGAAAATCGCAGATGACGCGCGTGTTGCACACCTCATGCTATAAGGGGGTATTTTGCTCCTTTTTCTAAAATAGAGAGGGGTAAATTGCTAAAAAAATAATTTACAGGGGGATAAATTGCCATTTTTTCCTAACACAAGAGGATAAATTGCAATTTGCCCTATTTTTTTTCTATAAAATAAAGAAGAAGAACAAAGACATCAACATTGGTTCAACTTCACACACAAACACAAGCATAAAGAGATAGGATGGGGTCATAAAGCATCCAGTGGACCTTGAAACAACAATCCCAAGAACACCATAGAATTGCATTTGTGTTGGCTTCTTTGTTATCTCTTTAACCCCAAATGTAACGCCAAGTTTCAATCTTTCAGAATTTCAAAGATTGTTACCTCAATTCTTCCCCATTCAGCCATGGAAGGAACCCTTTTCCCCAACAGACCAACACTCCCAATTCAACCAACAAAACCAGCCTTACACCCAAATCACCAGCGCCTCAAGTTCAACACATCCACTCTCCCTCTCCCTCCTCTGCAACAGCAGCAACAATCTTCCAATTCCTTTCCCCTTGATTCCCTCCTTCAGCATCTCCTCCATATTTCTTCTCCTGTCAAGTCGTCCTTAACTTCTTCCCACATAGTACCTTCCCATAATCATGATTCTTTGTCGGCCCATTTCAGGAAAGATGATGGGAGTTCTATTGCAATCCAAAGAATTGGTGAGAACTCTGTGAAAGATGAGGCGTCGCTTGATTTTCTTCCTTTGAAGTGTAAGTTCTTGCTTAACTCGATTTTGGGACAGCCCATTTCTAGTTTGCGGTCGTTCTTCGATTCTGCTAGGTCTGAATTGCTTCAAGAAGTCGATTTGATGAGTCTGTTGAAAGGTTTGGATGTTTCTGGTAATAGTGACAAGGCCATTTTGTTGTTTGAATGGGTTGTTCTCAATTTGGATGTGTCTAATAGTGATAAATTAGATAATCAGATTATTGAGTTGATGGTCAAGATTCTCGGTAGGGAGTCTCAGCATTCGGTTACTTCGAAATTATTTGATGTGATTCCTGTTAAGGAGTTTGCGTTGGATGTTCGAGCATGGACTACTATTTTACATGCATATTCACGCAGTGGGAAGTATGATAAGGCAATAGCATTGTTTGATTTCATGAAATGCAGAGGGTCGTGCCCGACTTTGGTTACTTACAATGTGATGTTGGATGTTTATGGGAAAAAGGGTCGATCTTGGGATAAAATTTTAGAACTTTTGGACGAGATGAGGAGCATGGGGCTTGAATTCGATGAGTTCACTTGTAGCACTGTGATATCGGCGTGTGGGAGAGAAGGGTTGGTGGAGGAAGCAAAGAGTTTCTTTGATGACTTAAGTTAAATGGTTATGTACCCGGGACAGTAACGTATAATTCTTTGCTTCAAGTCTATGGGAAGGCGGGGATTTACAATGAGGCGTTGAGTGTCTTGAAAGAGATGGAGGAACAAAATTGCCCTCCTGACTCGGTAACGTATAATGAGCTTGTGGCTGCATATGTAAGGGCAGGGTTCCTTGAGGAAGGAGCAGCGTTGATTGGCACTATGACACAAAAGGGTGTAATGCCAAATGCTGTCACTTACACCACTGTGATTGATGCCTATGGCAAAGCTGGGAAGGAGAACAAAGCTTTGAGTCTGCTCGAACAGATGAAGAAATCGGGTTGTGTTCCTAACGTGTGTACCTATAACTCTATGCTTGGGATGCTGGGGAAGAAGTCACGCATAGAAGAGATGATGGAGATCATCTCTGATATGAAATCCAACGGGTGCACGCCCAATCGCGTCACTTGGAACACGATGCTTGCAATGTGTGGTAACAGAGGGATGCACAAGTATGTGAACCGAGTTTTCCATGAGATGAAGAACTGTGGTTTTGAGCCTGATAGAGATACTTTTAATACTTTGATAAGTGCATACGGTAGGTGTGGTTCCCAAATCAATGCTGGAAAGATGCATGATGAGATGATTAAAGCAGGATTTTCACCGTGTATCACAACCTATAATTCATTTCTAAATGCATTGGCTCGTAGAGGGGATTGGAGAGCTGCAGAATCTGTTATTTTAGACATGAGAAATAAGGGTTTCAAGCCGAACGAGACCACATACTCGTTGATGCTTCATAGCTACTCAAAAGGAGGAAATATCAGAGGCATTGAAAGGATTGCTAAAGAAATTTATGATGGTCATATATTTCCTAGTTGGATGCTTTTGAGAACTCTGATTCTAGCAAATTTCAAGTGCAGATCTCTCAGGGGTATGGAGAGAGCGTTTCAAGAATTCCTCAAGAATGGTTACAAACCTGATTTGGTGTTGATAAATTCCATGCTTTCAATTTTTGCTAGGAACAAGTTGTATGAGCGTGCTCACGAGATGCTACATTTTATTCGAGAGTGTGGGTTGCAGCCCGATCTTGTCACCTACAATAGCTTGATGGATATGTACGCCAGGGCCGGTGAATGTTGGAAAGCACAAGAAGTTCTCAATGGATTGCTAGAAGGTGGTGGGAGGCCGGATCTCGTCTCTTATAACACTGTCATCAAAGGGTTCTGCAGGCAAGGCCTTATGCAGGAGGCTATGAGGACTTTCACAGAGATGACAAATAGGGAATAAGACCTTGCATCGTTACCTATAATACATTCATCGCTGGCTTCTCAGGACGCGGGTTTTTCCAAGAGGTAGATGAAGTGATCAGTTACATGATTCAGCATAACTGCAGACCAAACGAGCTAACATACAACACAGTCATAGACGGCTATTGTAAGGCAAAAAGGTACAAAGACGCAATGGATTTCGTGTCCACAATTAAGGATAAGGACACCTCATACAGCGAGGAAGCCTTGCAACGGCTTGTATATAGAGTCAGGGAAAATATGGAATCATGAGTTCACCCAACTCATCCTCAGAACAGAATCACACTATGATTCAGACCCATGGCTGACAGCAAAAACGTAAGGAACTGCCCATTGTGTCGATTTACTGTAACTTTTTGGCCCGACAGATTTTTGGGAACCCCGGCATCTTACTATCTTCTGAAGCTTCTCATACAATAAAGAAAAGTGTGCATCTTAGACAGAAGCACCCTGAGCTGTTCAGTGTTTTCACTTTTTCTTCCTTTCTTTACCTCTTTGTAATCTATTGACATCCGTAGTAACATGTAGTATATGAGATCATTGTCATACGTAAAGCATATTCTTTTGTTGTTTCATATCTGTGCATGATCTCTACAAACCATGCAAATACTGATGCCCGCCAACGTCCCTGAACCATGTAATGTACTCTGGGTCGATAACGGCCCAGCATACATAAAATTGTTGCCGGTACATCTATGCTGGTCCAAATCCATCTCGGCCCCATAATTCTACTTTTTAACATGAGATGGTAAGCTTGAAGGTAGCAGAATCCCATCCAAAGTAAGATCAACTGGTTTTCCCAGAAATTGGGGTTAACATTGTCCTTCAGGCTCCATTAAACTCAAAAGAGACGAGCAAACCAAGCAGAGTCTAAATTGCATACAGGAGGTTTAACCTGTGATTGTTGATATACAAGCTGCTCTAGAATTTAACATACCAAGGAATAGTAATGAATTGAAAGAACTGCAAATCAATCCATAGATGAAGTACAACACCAGGGATATTTGGATTTGCAGTCTATCTAGAGACTTATGGTTACCAATTCCTGCGTAGATGGGGCAATCAGGGAGTATTTATGAGGAGATACAGAACAGAGGCTTTTGTATTAAGTCGAACGACAGCTGAATCAACAACTAGAACAAGAAAATATGAACACGGACACGATCTAATACCAGAGCGCAAACGGTAGAAGGGCAGAATAAGCAGCAGTCTGACAGGTCGGACCATGAATTATTGACATATAAAGAAAAAACCACAAACGTAAATCATACATACACCCCAATATATTTTTCCTTCTATCTTGTTGCTGTGTTCCTCTCAAGCTTCAACTTACAGAACCTGAAGCACAACACCACATACATGAGTAAAGCTAAAACTACATATATTATGCCCTATGTTTCTACCGAGTACTAGCAGCCTAGAGAGAACTAACAACGGGCAGCATTTTCTCGGAAATTTCATACAAAACTCACAAAATTAAACTGAGAGCAGGCATTAGCTCAAATGCTCCAAGGAGCATTACAAGAAAGCAAATTCAAGAACAGCACAGGTCAAGCATTTCCAAAATGCAGAAATAGTCTCTAGAAACTGGTTGGCTTAGAACAGGTATCACGTTCTTGAAACCAAAAAGAATGTTTTTTTCTGTGAAGAGGCCTGACAAATTTCGTGTTACTCATCTTGATCATATGACGGAGCTTGCTAGCGATAGCTCATGAAGCTCACTCAGCATCCACTCCTCCCCAGTTTGACCTCCAAGAACTATAGCTCTGGTCCCTCCAACAACGCATGTGCTATGACCCCATGCAAATCTAGGAGGCCTCCCAGGTACATTCAGAATCCTCCATGTTGGCTTCTCTTCAGTTGGATCAAGAATATAAAGCTGGGAAGCAGAGTGAAGACCAGCTACAGAACCGCCAAAAACAAGGATTCTACCACCAGGAAGACTCACAGCCACATGATCTAGTCGAGGAGGAGGTGCTATGCCTCCAGGATTTCCAGCACCGGGCATCCCACTCCCTGTAACACATCTCCAACACGGCTCGTCCTCGCTCAGATCCATAGTGAACACATCACTGGATCGAAACCGCAGAGGACCACTCTTGGCAAGACCTCCAAACATCAAGATTTTCCGTCCGCCATAAACAGACAAAGTGTGGCCCAAACGTGAAGGTGGAGTCCATGCTACTGGTATCTCCCGCCATATAGGTTTCTCCATTGACAGATCAAGCAAGAAGGTATCACTCAAAAGCACTCCAGAATCGGCACAACCACCAGAGACTATTAGCTTAGTCCCATCAAGGGTGCAGGAGCTATGCCAAGATCGAGGAAGTGGTGGAGCCAAGCTAGAGATTTCGCGCCAGGTAGGATGTTTGGCATCCAAGTCCAACACAAAGACATCATTAAGTAAGCCTTGCCTTCCACAACCCCCAAACAGGACAAGATGAGAACCATTCACACAAGAAAGTGTGTGACCCCAGCGCCCAGGAGGTGGAGAGCTCACTTTGACATGTTGCCATTCTGGATTTGTGGAGTTCAGGTCCAACACAAACGTATCATTCATGGGTTGCATGTTAACACCTTCTCCACCAAAAAGAACCACACGGTTGCCAACAGCACATGCACTAAAGTTGCAACGAGATGGTTCAACTGCACCTCCAACTGTGAGTTTTCTCCATGCTGCTGCTTCAAGAGTGGTTAGTTCCCTTGCCAATCTACCCCACCCTAACCTTTTAGCACCAGGCACAGTCTCTAGCACTCTAGTTGTTTCGCTACCCCATGCATTCTGACAGACCATTCGCCAAAGATCTTCATTCCTTGTCAGTTCATATAGCCTCCGACAAACAGAGCCAACAGAAGCAATATCCCTTGGAGTCAATCGTGAAAGGATCTTCAGAGCAATTACTTCATCACTTAACTGCATTATTCCACAAACCCCGCGGCTGATATTCCGGCTCCCATCTGAAACCCCTCCAGAAAGAGAAATATTAAATCTAAACCTATCAGATGCTCTTGCAGGTTCCTTGGCCAATGATCCTGGAAGTGGACCCAGGTCAAGAGTTACTTCGGTAAAGACCTGTATGCCAATGATATGTGTTATTGTTTCATCATCACCGTATATTGGAGTCATACGAAGCCTATTCATCAGTGGAGATCCATCTTTTCTGAAATTTAACAATTCTCCTTCAAATTCAATCCCCTCCTCAAGACATCTTCTAATTTCAGCAACCACTGTGGGGTTCACAAGAGGATGTCTTCGCTTGGCAAATGGGCCTCTGCATTGCAAGAAGCGGCTGCAGCAATTTTGAAATAATCAAGGCTTGAGTAGGCTATCACACATATCACAAACATAAAACACAGACAATGTATTTAGCACCGTCAAAAATGACAAAGCTCACAAAAGTTAGGAAAACTGGTATCAACTCATAAAAGAGAAACGGTAAGGTTGATAATTTAATGCTTATTCAAATGGTTATTAAATCTTTTGTTTACAAATTAAAAATCCAACAATTCATGAATAAAATGAGTCCGTAATAAGCATATAACTTGATTTTGATAATACAGCAATGTCAAGTACATCGAATATCAAGAATATAGTAAAACTCCTACATTTGTACCAAAGTAAAAATCTCACCATTCAAACAAAAAAAATAATAATAAAATAGGCATTTATCAACTTCTAAAGTCACTTTTCAAGTTTCCCCTATCCCCTAGGTGCATAGGATCAAATAATTACAGTCTTCTTAATAATTAGGGTTAATCACACTTAGACCAGCTCTGAAAATGCGAAATTACACTTTTCCCCAAAAAAATTTTAAAATTACAATTACACCCCCTCCAAAATTCTCCTACACCTGATCCCTTCCATTGGGGTTTGGACGAAAAATGTTTTTGTCTGCAAAAAAAAAATTACGTAAATTTTCAATTTTACCCCTCATTTAAAATTCCTATATATATATATATATGTGTGTAATTTCGAAACTTTTTTGGAGGAAAGTGCAATTTCACATTTTTTGAGGGGGGCTAAGTGTAATTAACCCTAATAATTATCATCATTCTTTACCTTTTAGTATTGGTGGTTGATGAGAGTAAAATCACATACAACTAGCAAATGAGTTACACCACTGCCACAGATGAGCAAAGGCCACATTCTTTGTTCGGGACATGATTAGTGATAACATCCATGGACTTCTATCTAAAAGCATAACGAGATCTAGATCATAATAGAAGAACAATATAAAGATGGATAAATCATATTATGCTGAACTTTTCAACTCAGTGCTTAGTGGGCCAATTAACACACGCCAATACAAAGAGAACACAAAAACTTTTAGCGCAAACAGGAACCCCTTCCCACACATAGTTAGAAAGCATTTCACAAATTCCACTTATTAAACAAAGCATTATGTCTTTGGAATAAAGTGGTTGAGACCCAGGATATATTACCAAGAGAGAATAAGAAACAAATAAAAGCATGACTAACACAGCAATATTTCTACCAGGAGTTGCTGGTGAGAAGACCGGAAACTTCTACTTAAAGCCAAACCTACTGTTACCAGAAAACAGTCACGTGAACAAATGTTAAACTGAACCTAATCCAAGTTTGGAAAAGCTATACCATCCTTGAGTAGCGCAATTGAACTAAAAAGGTAAGCTAAAATTTGCAGATCTTACAGAAAACCTTACTAATGCAGCAGTTGACCAATATCTTGACCAACATTTATAGGCATAGCCTTACTAAAAGAAAGTTGCTAAGTTAAGAAATAAAATGTTGCTTCACTGCACAATGCATTAGGCTAAAACATCATCTACCAAGGGACCCAACCCAGTTTTACACTTTACAATAATTATTTTTATTTGTCTCGAAATTTCTTATTATGATCACTGAAGTCTCTACATTCTTTGGTTCTCCCTATCTAGCAGCAATAGATCTATATTTATAAATGGCACCTTAACTAAGTCAACTAAGACGAATAATCCAGTAGAATGATGTAAAGTGCAAGGCAAACAAGAATTTCCGTGTTTCTTACTTCTTGCACAATGTCAAACAAATCCAGTACTAGGTTCTTGGAAAGCTTTTAACAAAGAAATCAACAGGTCACATTCAAAGGTCTCTCACCACTTTCAACTTTGTGAAAACTACAAGTGACAGAAGGACCAGACACCACCATTTGACGCATGTGTTGAAAAGCTTCTCAAATTTTGCTGTGTTAATCTTTGACGCTGTGTTATGACGTATGTGTTCAAAAGCTTCTCAAATTTTTCTGTGTTATTTAAATAATGAACTAGCATAATAGATAATCAACAGGAACTGGCGCCACCAAAAGTAATAATATCTCAAAATTCTATTTACAACTTTATGTTGTCCAAAAACAAATAATATCTGCTGTCTTAACTTCATAACACAGAGCATCTTATCAAAGAAAATAGTATCAAGCACATCAAAACAGTCCCTCTCACCAAAAACATCTTGGAAGCAAATAGGATATGATACAGTCAGTTTTCCCGGTTCTAACAGCATATGATGCTTGAAAAGTTCAGTGGTGTCATATGCTATAAATGCAGCCACATTGCCACAAACCACCACAGATCAGGCTCAGCCACTCTGGTCGACACAGTTAACAATCTTAGTATTCTAATTCTCCAATTACTGACCCAGATCCAAGTTACTGACTGAAAAGTGAAAAACAAAGTACCAGAGTTGAAGACATAAGTTCAGTAAAACACGAAGTAAAAAATGAGCACAGTGACGTGGAAGGATACAGAACCAAAGGGGAGTGTTAAAGCAGCAAATGATAACTTTGCCGCAGGCAATGTGGAGCAGCTGACAACCGTGGCCAATGAGATAATGAGAAAAGCATGCCCAAACTATCATAATCTGAGAGAGAACTAACTTTAAAAAGAGAGAATATTCTTCAAAGACGGAAAAGGTAGAAAATCTCAGAGGAAAATAGCACAAGCTGATAGGGAAAATGAGAGAAAGGAATGAGTTTCCAAACATTATTTATAATCTCAAGCTTCTTTCTCCTCTTTTTCAAATCTTTGGGCAAAGTTTAGGGTCAACTGAACATTTCCAACTTGCAACAAATCCCAATTCCCAGGTATTCAACGGTTTCTGCTTGACTCAAAGCCTGCCCTAAACCAGTTCATACTTAATCCACTTTAGCCAAACCATTCTATTTGGGTTAACGTCCTATTTTTTTATTCGATGCCCACCCATCTTTGCAATTTTACTTCTTACCTTAAATATGTATAAGTAATTGTTCTTCTCCCGGGATTAGAAGGAACAAAGAAACATTACATAGCCACTAGACTTGGAAAGCTATTCACCCAAAGTCCGAAACATTCTACCAGTCATTTCAAACACGCAAAGCCTCATTTGCAGCCTATTTGGGCCATACCAACAATAAATGCAGAGGTTGCCATATTTTCTGTCATTGTCACCCGCAAAAGATACCAATATACAAAATTTGCAGCTGATATTACATGAGATATAGATGTTCACTACAGAAGGTCAGAAGCAACATGTCCTAACTGATCAGAAGAGATGAAGTTCATCTCTCTTTCTTCTGGTCAAAGTAGTTCCTAAGCCTAAGGTTGTAGGCAGAGAATCCTCCCAAAAGCTAGAGGTTAAAGCTCAAAAGATACTCCAGTTTAGCACTCTCACTCTCACTCTCATCTTTGAAACCAGGTACTGGGTACATCTTATGCCTCTAACTTCATTTAGCATGTTCCCAAGAATATGCTGACCAGAAATTCATGTGGGGACACCATTTCAACTGTCAAATTGCCATCAGATCCCACCTAATGTTATAAATTGACATCTCAACTAAGTTCTGTTAAATCCGATTGGCACATAAAGACCAAAAATATCAATTAAAATGGATATACAGTAAATATAACATATCAAAGTAAAATTACATTAACTAGGTCAGATTCTGTGCAAAAAAAAAAAAAAAAAACATGTCTTAGTAAACTCAACAACAAACTTATCCCTGTTCGACATAAAAAATAAACTTATAATGTATCCTGTGGGCAGTTCAACTTTCAAAATATAATCCGAAATGTTGCTATAAAACTTTCTTTAAGTGAGATCTGGCATTCACAATAAGTTATACTGAATCTCAAACTGTTCGATACTTAATACAGCCACAGTCAGTCTCAACAAAGAGAGTACAAAGTTTCCAAACACTGATCTATCCTTGTTCCAAGTCAGGTAACTAAGACATGAAAATCAAAAGTTCAGTGCCTTCCTAAAAGTCCTAAGCTCATCACAGCATCACCCATTTTTCATGTGAGAAGTGAGAACAAACCCTGATGCACCTGAAAATTTTCTATATCATATTCCAATTTCCAAGATAGTTGAGGGTAACAAATTCATGCATCCGTTACATATATTGCAACAGATCCAGCTTTAATGTCACCTCCAGAAAATAATACATCTTTTATACCCAAGAAATCAGTAACATGAACAAAAAGCCACAATATTAGCTGTTTTTGTTCTCCTATCATCTAATGTGACCTTCCATACTTTTGTTTACCATGACACCAAATCTTTTAGAACAAAAGGGTAATAAAGGTTCAAATGTCTTAAACCGAGAGGAAACAAATGTTTTCAAGTTCAACCCATTAACACGACCAATTAATAATTATAGAACAAAGATTACAAATCCCAAAGACCACTAAAGTGCAATGCATAAACAATAAGAGCACACAACAAACAAACTAGCACTTCCCCTCAATTCTTTCCCTTCTTCCTACTTTCTCATACTTTTAGAAAAATTGCAACGTCAATTACCTCCTGCTCTAGCCCACCCAATGTCTGTCTCTTTTGTTATACCCGTCACCATTCATGTAATTGGTCCCGAGGTATTCTGTTATTCCCATTATTATCAGACTCAAAATTAACATCGGTTCCCGTACATCTCCCCACGCATGAAAAATGAACAATCAACGAAATTATACTCGCTCATAGCCATAAGTAACCGATGAAATTTCCATAAAGCACTTTATCCAACCATAAAACGCAAAGAGAAGCCAAGACGGAGAGATTCAAGAAAACACTAACCAGTTACGACCGAGAACCTCCTCCGCGCGGTACCCAGTAACCATCTCAAACACCGAATTAACGTAAATAAGGGGATTATCAGGCTCCAAAGCATCCGTCACAACAAACCCACAAGGCGAGGGTTGCAGAAGCTTATCCACAGGAAACGGCAGTCCACCTCCGCCTCTCTTCCTCAACATAAACCCTAACCCTTCTCCTCTCTCCTCCTCCTCCTCATCACCGCTGAGATCAGACTCCGAGTTACTATCCCACTCCATCACACGGCGCCGTCTCCAATCACCCCATACTAACTGCGACCAAAATCGATAACAACCAAACAAAAACCAAAAAACACCACAAAACCACCAACTGGGCTCTAGATGGGTTTTAGGGTTCAAGAATTTGGGGGGTTTCACTGAACGTGCAAAAATGAGTGGAGGAGAAATTGGGGTTTAGCAAGAAAGAAATAGATTAGTAATCTAGAGAGAGAAACTACGGCGAGCAACAGCAGGTTGAGGGAGAAAAGGTTTGGAAAAGATCTGTGAGGAGTTGTAGTAGTACTAGTTTTGGCTTGGGCAAATGGAGATACGAGGGAGATAATGCTACAGCTGGCTTTTGTTGTTTGACTTTCATCCATAATATATATATATATAGCAACTCTCTACAAGCATGTTCGATACGTGTGTATAATTTTAAATTTTTAATAATTTTATTAAAAGAGGAGAAAAATAAAAATAAATAATTGATTTAATTAAATACTTTTTATTAATTTTGAATATGCATGAATAACATCTTTGATGAGAAAATTAAAAAAGATGGTGATTTTATGTAAAAATAAATATGATTGAGGGAATTTTAATAAATATATATTTGTCAATCAACCCTACTATTAATAAATAGTATCCACATATATATAGCATGATACGTATTTGGGTCTAGCAGCATCACAATGATCGAAGGATTTTTATGAAAATCCTAATATCACTTGAGGGCTAACCTGCAAAATAGAGATTACCACTTTGATGATTTAAGTTAGTAACTGAATTATTGAAACGAAATTGGGAAATGCTTGAAATAACACAAGATAATAATATAAACAAAATACGTAAATATGTAAATGGAAGCTAAATTAAGAGTGTGGTGTGCAAAAAATGAGCAGTAAATGCAAATTCGTGTTGTTTGTCGAGAGAAAGAGTGTGTAGAATGTAGAATGTACATAGCCCGTGTTACTATTTTGACTGTACTATAGCCTCCCTTTACACGAGGAGTGAGAGTATGATCTGAAAGTTAGTTGTAGTGAGCTGCATACAGTAAGAAAGCTGCGAACTTTAGCTAACTAACAAAAGATTCAAAACATGATTTATACGAAGTTATGATTTTGAAAATTTTTTGGCCAGTCAACCCGAAAATATGGAAAATTGTTACTGGTTGTTTGATTTGGAGACTTATGATGATATAAGAGGAGTTAACTAGAGATTTTTTAGGTGATGTAGCTTGATATACGAAGAGTTTGTTAGACGTGGAATCCCTAATGTTTGTTGAGTCATCTTATTGAATCATACATAGTTTTGAACCGTACCATATTATTTGAGTGTAAAAAATATGGACGCGTTACCTTTGTCATAAGCCAATAAGGCAGGGCCAGGCCTGCTGGCCAATTTTGTCAATAACGTTTTAAAAATATGGACGCGATACTGTACTTTTAAATATACTAAATTTTGCCAATAATGTTTTAAAAAAATAGAAAGTTACTCTAATGCACTTACACTTTTCGTAGATTAAAAATAAAATAAAATATGTTTTAAGCATATGTTATATAATAAAGAAAAAGATGATTTAAAAAAAAAAAAAACTTTAAAGATACCAACATATTAGACTTCCAAATTGAGGGTCTTACTTTTACCACTTTTTTAAATGACGAAAATTGAAAAATTGTAATTACCAAAGAAGCAAAACCTAATCTTTTTGCAATTGCGACAATTACCGAATTTAAGTTGTGGTTGTGAGTTAAATGTCAAATTGGCACGATTCGAATTATTGATTTCTGATTCTCACGCAAAATCGAAATTATTTAGATATAATTTTATCTATACTATATATTATTAAAGATAATTATTTTGTTTTCCAAATTAATTTGATCTGTCATTTAAAAAAAATAAATTAAATTAATTATTTTTAACTTCTTCCCCTATCATAATCTTCTGTAACTACTTTTTGGTAGTTTGTTTTCTCATGCATTTTTATCTTTTATATTATATATATTAAATAACTTTTCACCCTACAAAAATAAATAATATAATTTATCAAAATATTTTATTCTAAATATTCATTAAAGTTATGCACATATATAGAATATGCCCACTTACTAGTATCTATACTATATATTAAGGGGAGAGCACCTCTATAGTGTATTTCCTTTTTTGGTCTGTTTTTTTTTTTTTTTTTTGAATCTTTCATCTAACTTCCCACTCTCCCCATTATATTTTGATAGTTATTTTTTTTTTAATTTCCATTCATTTTTTGTGTCACAACTTTTTTTATACATTTAATATATTAAATTATTTTTTTTGTATATATTTCATTAAATAATAAATTTTTATAAATATTTTATTTTAAATAATACTTATAGAAGTTGCACACATATAATGTGTGCCAAAATTACTAGTTCTATATATTGAAGAGAGGAGTTTCGGTGTCTTGATTTTTTGGTCTGTCATTTTTGTTTTTATTTTAAAAATTATTTATTTATTTTTGTTGTTTCACTTTTCATGTTCGATAACTACTTATACTCCACTTATTACCTCACTTGTCGATAAAAATGCAGTTTTAGTCCTATACTCCACGTTTCGCCATTTTTTGTCCCATACTTTCTTAAATAGCCAAAAATAGTCCCAACGTTTAGGGTGTTTTGCATTTTTCATGCATTTATTCTTTTTATTTTATTTTACTCAATTGCATGTTAATAATAAATTATTAGTTTAATAAAAATATTATTGGAGTACATGTGTCGAGTGTGCTTTCCTACTAATTTGTAAGGATGAGGTATTGCTGAATTGGTAAGGTTGAGTCCTTAACGTCAAAAGATTGTGGGTTTTCTTCCATAAATGTGAGTGTATAGTACTTTTCCTTTTTTCTTTTTGTTTCTTTGGAACGTATTCGTTGTTTTAAATTTCAAGTAACTTTGGAGTTCGGAGTGTTTTGAATTAATTTAACTTTTGATGGAAAAAAGACCATTAAATTATTTTAATGATAATGTCTTTTTTTAAAAAATTATTTTAATGATAATGTCTTTTTTTTTTTTTTAGTAAATCGATTACAATCTTTAAGATCAAATATCTATATCTAACAACTACCGATAACTGTAACAATTATATACAAATCATCAATATAAAATAATTATATATAATCAACGATTACTATTAAAGTAGAACGATACTTACTATTAAAGTAGATAACATTCACATGTTGGTGGAGTTCGAACTATGATCTTATAGTCATGTGGCTTTAATTTCGTTTATGATTATGATCTGAATAGTTGAAAGATATATGACCATTGAAATTATAACGTGCAACAAAAATATGACTACTAAATATCTATTATCATTTTTTATATGTCCCGAGTACGAAAATAATAAAAATAAATAAATTTTATTAATATTATATTGTCCTGGCGTAACATAATTCACATAACATTTTCATATTAAATATAGGGATAATTACATTTACACCCCCTCACCTATTGTTCATTTACACAAACCACCTCTACCTTTTAAAAAATTACAGAAACCACCCCTGACAGCATTTAAAACCCCAAAATACTCCTATTGACTTGGTCAAACTTTAATATAAATTTTGAAGGACAAAAATACCCTTTGGGGTGTTTCTGTAATTACCAAAAGATAGAGGGGGTGTTAATGTAATGTTTATGAGGATGAGTAATATGACCCCATATATTTTTTTATTATTTATATCAAATTTAAATTATTTTATTAACTTTTTTTAGTTGAATCTCTATAAAAAATTATAATTTTTAATAATTGAAATATTAGATTATTCAATTAATATATATTTATAAAGTTAGCTATTAGGCTATACATTTAAATCATAATCATTACACTTGTATAAATTATTTTAGATTCTTAAAATTAAAAAAATATTTATCCTCTATTTTTATTTATAACTAAAATTAATAAATTATATCAAACTTAAATTTAAGTTTAAATCATTTTATAACTTTTTTTTATTGAATCTAATTTACACAAATTACACCTTTTAATAATTGGAATATTAAATTATTCAATTAATATATTACAGAAAGTTAGTTACTAGGCTATATATTTAAATTATAATTATCATACTTTTATAAATTATTTTAAATTCTTAAAATTAAAAGATTATTTATCCACTATGCTTATTTGTATTTAAATTTTACTATAATTAATAAATTATACATATATGTATATATATATTTATACATATATAAAAAATATATATTTATACATATATGATATATATCTATATTTTTGTACATACATATTTAGATAGCGGATGAAGGTGGAGGAGGGCGACAACGAAGGCGGGTGAAAACGGAAGAGGGGTCGGGCACAGACAGGGTGGCGGGATTGAGGGATAATTTTAAAAAAATTAATAATTTAAACAAACCACCCCTACCTTTTAAAAAATTACAGAAATCACCCCTGACAGCATTTAAAATCCCAAAATACCCCTATTGACTTGGTCAAACTTTAATATAAATTTTGAGGACAAAAATGCCCTTTGGGGTGTTTCTGTAATTACCAAAAGATAGAGGGGGTGTTAATGTAATGTTTATGAGGATGAGTAATATGACACATATATATTTTTTATTATTTATATCAAACTTAAATTTAAATTTAAATTATTTTATTAACTTTTTTTTTATATAAAATTACAGTTTTTAATAATTAAAATATTAAATTATTCAATTAATATATATTTATAAAATTAGTTACTAGATTATAAGTTTGAATTAAAAAATTATTATACTTGAATAAATTATTTGAAATTATTAAAATTGAAAAAAATATTTATCCTCTATTTTTATTTATAACTAAATTTTATTAAAATTAATATATTGTAATTCAAAATAATTTATGAATTTTATATAAATCATATCAGAATTAGTAAAATAAATAATTTATTTATTAAAAAGATATTTTAAATTATTAATTTTTTTAAATTATCCCTCAACCCCGCCACCCCGTCTGTGCCCGACCCCTCTTCCGTTTTCACCCGCCTTCGTTGTCGCCCTCCTCCACCTTCATCCGCTATCTAAATATGTATGTACAAAAATATAGATATATATCCTATATGTATAAATATATATTTTTATATATGTATAAATATATATATACATATATGTATAATTTATTAATTATAGTAAAATTTAAATACAAATAAGCATAGTGGATAAATAATCTTTTAATTTTAAGAATTTAAAATAATTTATAAAAGTGTGATAATTATAATTTAAATATATAGCCTAGTAACTAACTTTCTGTAATATATTAATTAAATAATTTAATATTCCAATTATTAAAAGGTGTAATTTGTGTAAATTAGATTCAATAAAAAAAAGTTATAAAATGATTTAAACTTAAATTTAAGTTTGATATAATTTATTAATTTTAGTTATAAATAAAAATAGAGGATAAATATTTTTTTTATTTTAAGAATCTAAAATAATTTATACAAGTGTGATGATTATGATTTAAATGTATAGCCTAGTAGCTAACTTTATAAATATATATTAATTGAATAATCTAATATTTCAATTATTAAAAATTATAATTTTTTATAGAGATTCAACTAAAAAAAGTTAATAAAATAATTTAAATTTGATATAAATAATAAAAAAATATATGGGGTCATATTACTCATCCTCATAAACATTACATTAACACCCCCTCTATCTTTTGGTAATTACAGAAACACCCCAAAGGGTATTTTTGTCCTTCAAAATTTATATTAAAATTTGACCAAGTCAATTGGGGTATTTTGGGGTTTTAAATGCTGTCAGGGGTGGTTTCTGTAATTTTTTAAAAAGGTAGGGATGGTTTGTGTAAATGAACAATAGATGAGGGGGTGTAAATGTAATTATCCCAAAAGGAAATAAAGAATTCTTGAAATGAAGCAGTACGACTAAAGAACTCTTTGCTCAGAGATAAAATGAAAAATGAAAAAACTCTTTATATATACATGAATCAATAAATAAAACTTGGGTTGTTTTTATATTTTCTTTAATAGAAAAATAAAATATATTTAAAAAGAATATAGTAAATTTAAGGGATAATTACATAAAAACCTCCCGTATTTTCATTTATCTGCAAAAAACCCCCTTATGTTTTAATAATATGCAAAAGGTCCCCTTGTGTTTTGTAAAACACTATGCAAAACCCTTTTTTCCGTTAGTTTCGGACGGAAGGTGGGTTACACGTCTTTTTGAGCGAAAATGCATTATTTTTTATATTTTTTTTCATCTTTTTTGACTTAAAAAGATCTAAATACCCTTCTTTTTGTCTTATTTGGATCATTGTTTTTTAAACTTATTTTTTAACTTTTATTTTTAAGTTTTTCTTTAATTGTGTTTAGATTAGATTAATTGTATTTTAATAAATTATTAAATATATTAATATAAAACACTTAATAAGTATATAAAAGTTTTATATTTTTAATACTTAATAATTTTATATTTTTAATAAGTATATATTTTTTTATATTTAATAAGTATATAAAATTAATATTTTTAATATAAAGATATATTTTTAGTATTTAATAACTATATAGCATTTTATATATTTTAAAAATTAATATGTAATACTTTTAAATTTATTTTCCTTTTTGCCACCGCGGCCACCACCACCACCGACGGCGGTCGCCTGAAGTGGCGACCGTCGTCGCGCCGTTTGAAGGGGGCGACAACGCCCTTTCAGATCTGGGCCGTCGCCTCGTCTGAAGGGGCGACGACGCGACACGACGAGGGCATCGCGCCGTCGCCCCTTTCAGATCTGGGCAACGGCGGTCGCCCAGAGAAGTCCCCTGAATTTTTTTATAATATATTTTATTTTATATATAATGTAATATTAAATATAAATTTATATGATTGTATATATATAACTAAAAAACATATTTTAAATTGTCAAAACCTGGACCGTTCATTTTCATCCATTGAAGATCAATGGTTTTGGTAACAAGGGCATAACGGGCAATATAGGAAATTTTTTAACGCCGTTAAGTACAACTGACGAAAGGGGAGAATTTTGCATTATTTTACAAAATACAGGGGATTTTTTTGCATATTTTTAAAACACTAGGGAATTTTTTGCAAATAAACGAAAATACAGGGGAGTTTTATATAATTATCCCTAAATTTAATATTATTAGAACAAAATGAAATGCTAGGAAAATATATACTTCTTTTTTACCATGTTTGCCCAAACATTTTCTTTAACCTTTAATACCAAACAAAATTTCCAAGACTCAGAGTACAATATTTTTGCACTGGGGTGTGTATGATTGGGTTCGATTCGCTCGATATTTGAAGGAAATTCTTGTTCAATTATGTAAGTACGAGTTGTCACAAAGTTAAATCCAAATTATTTCATTATCATTTTTCGAGCTATTCGAGTGGGTTGAGTTTCACTTAATTAGTAGAGTAATTTACATTGACACCTTACGAGGTTATGCTAAAATACATTAAATGGCATATTAACATCACAAAGCATTTTATGTATGTGCATATTTTAGAAATTAGACCCAATTCCAATACTTCTACCACATCAACAAGCTCTTTCAAATCTTGCGCATGTAATCCAATCGAATAAGAATTTTCTAGCTGAGTTAGCGAAGCTGAGGTCTCATGATCCCAAAGCTCATGGGTTCGAACCCCCGATGTGGATGATTGTTATTATTATTGTATAGTAGGTGTGTTACCGTATAGTAACAACATCATCCCACGCTGGGGGTTCGAACCCATGACCTTTGGGATCATAGGGCCTAAACTTCGCCAACTGAACTAGAAAATTCTTATTTGATTGGATTACATGCGCAAGATTTGAAAGAGCTTGTTGATGTGGTAGAAATACTGGAATTGGCCTAATTTCTAAAATGTGCACATACAGACTTTTATTTATTAATTTTGAAAAGTTCATTTTATCCTTACAAAAATTACTTTCTGAAAAATAAAATAAAATTAAAGAATATTTTTAAAATGCCAAAATCACCTGTTGTCCAAGCTTTGTCTAATTTTAGTTTCACTTGTTCATCAAATTCTTTTTATTTTGGTAATCCTAAAGTATTTAGAGCTCATTTTCTTTTAGTTTCACTTGTTTGTCAAACCAAGTTAAATATAAATCTATACATGCATATAATTACCACATTTATATAATTACATATATATATGTAAATATGATGAGATATTGGACCAAGGGGCCCAACACCATGGATGGCCCAACAGATCACTAGTCAGCCCAAGACCCGACTTATGTGACCCGACCCAACTCTCTCTCTCATATAAGTACTACTAAACCCTAATCTCCTCATTCCATTCTGCTGCGCCTCTGATCTCTCTCCCCCAAAACTGATTCTCCTCTCTTCCTCTGTGAGATTCTGCCCACCATCTATGGGATTGCCTTCCACCATTACCGAGCCTCTGCTTTTCTTCTGTAAGGAAAGCTTCCTCTCGATCAGACCATTTTCTTCTCGGCTCATCGTTTCTAATCACTATAAATGACGCCTTTCCGCCACCAAAAGAACATAGAAAACCTTCAACACAATTCTGTGTGAGTTGCAAGGTAACATCTAAGTGTTCTGACATTTTTCCCGAGAGAGAACTTCTCGAACGAACCCTCTGTGTGAGCATTTTGTTGAGTAATCGAGAGGTCGACCGTGAGTTGGTCTGTGTGACTTTGATATGTTGGTGCAACCGGTAGTTGAGTGCCGACCTGTTGTGGTCGAGGTCTTCTCACTCCGGATCTGTGGCTATCTGAGCCTTGTTAGGTGACATTCAGTAATTTTACTGTTGTACACTTATTATTACCGATTGTTTACCTTAGATCTATTTGCTTTTGTTATTCTTCCCGGTCTGTAATTTATAAGGGTAATAATACCCATCCCCCCCACTGTAATTCATTAGATATTGTGCTTCCGCTTAAGTAGTAAATCCACTTCTAACAGTGGTATCAGAGCCGGTGTTAACCGGTTCTGGGTGAGATCGTTGGTTCGGTAAACCTCTTTTAACTTTGTCTCTCTTATTACTTTGAGGATCTGTTGGTTATACTGCTCAGTGCTTATATTGCTATTGTGCGTCTGTTGGTAAAAACACTGTTATAACACTGCTCTGTGCACCGGTTACGTTTCCTCTGATCCCTCACTTGGTCGGGTCCCGTGAGACCGTCGGGTATCTGGTTGAGGCTCAGAGTTGATTATTTTTGGGGTTTTACAATCGCTTCTATTCTATTATCTGTTATCGTTACTCTGTTACTGTTTTCTGGGAAATTTTTGCTGTTAAATCTGTGTGATATCCTTCATTTCATATGGCTGGTTATAATCTGCTTCCCTTTGATGGTAAATCTGACTTTTCTATATGACAACAAAAAATGAAAGGGATTCTTATACAACAAAAGGTTTTTAAGGCTATAGATGGTAGATACCTGGATAATGTCACTAAGGATAAGAAACTAGAAGACGATGAATTTGCCTATTCCTCTTTAATACTGAACCTATCTGATTCCGTAATTAGAAAAGTAGGTAAACAAGAAACGGCTAAAGAATTATGGGATAGGTTAGAAGAGCTATACACCGAGACCTCACTTCCTAGTAAACTCTTTCTTCTAGAAAAATTCTTTAGATATAAGTTAGACATATCCAAAAAACATAGATGAGAACATAGATGACTTCACCAAACTAGTCCAGGATATAAAACTCACCGGAGACAAAAACATAGATGATTACACTCCAATAGTTTTGTTGAATGCCATTCCTGACACCTATAGTGATGTGAAAGCAGCAATAAAATACGGTAGAGATAACGTTAACCTCGACACTGTCATAAATGGACTAAAAAGCAAGGAAATGGACATCAGGACTAATAAGGCCAACCAACCTAGTAATGAGGTTAATGCAGTAAGAGGTAGAACCAGTAACCGTAACTCAGATCACAAACATAGAAAAAACAGCCGAGGAAGGAGTAGAAGTAGGAGTAAATCCCGGACCCGTGATAATAACCAAGATAGTCTTAAAAGGGAAAGAAAATGCTATAATTGTGGAATAAAAGGGAACTACATTAAGGATTGTAGGAAACCCAAGAAGGAAAACAGGGATAACCATAACAATTATCACAACAAGGAAAATGCTAATTCTGTTAGTTCTGATAATTCTGGAGATGTATTTATGGTATGTGATATAAACAATGTGAATGACATGGGCATGCATAAATGGTTGATTGATTCTGGTTGTACATTCCATATGAGCCCTTTCAAAAACATTTTTTCAAATTTTCAATCTGGAAATTTTGGCTATGTTTCTATGGCAAATGAAAAATAATGTGCTATTCAAGGTCTTGGTGATGTATGCTTAACTTTCGAAAACAGCTATAAGCTTACTTTGAAAAACGTGCGCTTTATTCCTGATTTAAGTCATAATTTGATATCATGTGCTGTTTTAGAAGAAGAGGATTTTGAGGGTAGATGGGGTAAAGGGGTCATGAAAATCATGAAGGGGTCATTAACTGCTTTCAAAGCTGAAAAATTGAGAAACCTCTACATCTGTCATGTCTCATATGATATACTTGCTGCATCCGTCACTGCACTTGATAAAACATCTTTGTGGCATAAGAGACTTGGGCATATAAGTCTTAAAGGGCTAGAACTTCTTAGTAAAGAAGGTATCTTGCATGATAAGGTTGAAAAACTAAAGTTCTGTGATGATTGTGTTATGGGTAAACAACACAAAGTGCATTTCCCTGTTTCACCTTACCCTGCCCCCTCATCTTCTACTTGCATTCTGGACTATGTACATGCTGATGTTTGGGGTCCGTCTAATATACCCACTCATGGTGGGAACAAGTATTTTTTTTTTATCTATAATTGATAATTTCTCCAGAAAAGTGTTTGTTTTCTTGTTGAAAAACAAATCTGATGTTTTTGATGCTTTCAAAACTTGGAAAACACTTGTTGAAAACCAAACTGGCATGAGATTGAAAGCACTGCGAACTGATAATGTCTTGAATTTTGCAATCAAAATTTTTCTGATCTATGTGATCAATTTGGCATCAAACGTCATAAAACCAACCCCTGCACTCCCCAGCAAAATGGTGTTGCTGAACGCATGAATAGAACGATTTTAGATAAAGTCAGATGTATGCTTGTAAGTTCGGGCATGTCTAAGTCTTTTTTGGGGTGAAGCTGTATTAACTGCTGTGCACGTGATCAATAGATCATCATCTGTTCCTTTACTTGGAAAAATACCTGAATCTGTTTGGTTAAATAAGAGTATTGATATTTCCTATCTTCGTGTGTTTGGTTGTTCTGCTTTTGTGCATCAACATTCTGATAAATTGGAACCTAGATCTCTAAAATGTGTTTTCATTGGGTACCCTGAAGGGGTTAAGGGATATAGGTTGTGGGTTAGAAGTCAACCCGGCTTGAAAGTACTAATTAGTAGGAACATGGTGTTTAATGAGGAAGAGATGCCATGCTTGTCTGAACAACAGAAAGAAAATGAATCAATACCCTTAGAACCTTACTTCAATCAGGTAGAGGTGAACTCAGAAGAAAACAAACAGGTAAAGGAAGGGCCTGTAGAAATTCCACCTGATTCTGAAACAGTCTTAGAAGAGTATAATCTAGCTAGGGATAGACACAGGCGAGAGCCGAGGATCCCTACCCGCTTAGGGACTATCACATTGCACTTCATACCGAATCTAGTAACCCAGCACCTTCGAAGAAGCTCTAAAATCTGATATGTCAAAAATTGGGTTAGTGCCATGAATGAGGAAATGGAGTCTCTTAAGAATAACAAAACATGGGTACTAGTTCCAAAACCTGCAAAATGTTCCATAATAGGTTGCAAATGGGTATACAAGATAAAACCAGAAGAACATTCCACACGCTTTAAAGCTAGATTAGTTGCTAAAGGCTTTAATCAGAAAGAAGGGATTGATTACACAGAAGTTTTTTCCCTCTGTAGTTAAATACACTACTGTGCGCATCCTACTTGCCTTATCTGCTCACTTTGATTGGGAACTCAAACAAATGGATGTTAAAACTGCTTTTTTGCATGGGGATTTAGATGAAAATATTTACATGCATCAACCTGTTGATTCATTGATAAAACAAAACCGGATCATGTATGTTTATTAAAGAAATCTCTTTATGGTCTAAAGCAGTCTCCAAGGCGGTGGAACAAAAAATTTGATATGTTCATGCATTCCCTTAAGTTCACTAGGAGCAACTATGATCATTGCCTTTATTTCAAGTATGACAATGAAATTCCTGTTTTCTTGGTACTATACGTGGATGATATGTTAATTGCTAGTCCATGTCTACAGCATGTTAAAAACCTTCAGAACAATCTGTGTAAGACTTTTGATATGAAGGATCTAGGCGATGCTAAGAAAATACTAGGCATGACTATTGAAAGAAAAAGGAAGGATTTCACTATCTTCTTGAATCAGAGTTCTTATATTACATCCATGCTTGCCAAATTCTCTATGTCTGATTCAAAACCATGCTCTGTTCCTTTGTCCTCACATTTTCAACTTAGTAAGGAATAAAGTCCAAAAACAGAAAAAGAAAAGGAAAGAATGGAAAAGGTTCCATATTCCAACGCTATTGGTTCTATCATGTTTCTTATGGTATGTACTAGGCCTGATATAGCCTATGCAATTAGTTGTCTCAGCAGGTACATGTCTAATGCTGGACCTCCACATTGGGAGGCCCTCAAGTGGCTCCTAAGATATTTAAAAGGTAGCACTAATCGTGGTATTTTATTTTTTAAAAGCAAATCTGATGTTGATCTTGTTGGATATGTGGACTCTAATTATGCAAACGATAGGGATAGTCGTAAATCCACTACTTCATATGTATTTACATTATGTGGGTCTTGCATAAGTTGGAAATCCCAACTACAACATGTTGTTTCATTATCTACTACCGAAGCCGAGTACATAACGGCTACTGAGGCATTTAAAGAGAACCTATGGTTAGAAGGGCTAGTAAAAGAAATCGGTTTTTTAAGGCAAAAAATCTCTATCTTTGCCGACAGCCAGTCGGCCATACAACTTTGCAAAAATCCTGTTTTTCATGATAGGACAAAGCATATAGATGTTCGTTATCATTTCATTAGGGACATTATAGGAAAGGATCTTATTAATCTTGATAAAATTGATTCTGAATCCAATCCTGCAGATATGGGGACTAAGTGTCTTCCAGTTGATAAGTTCAATAAATGCTTAGAAATTGTGAAACTTTTATAACTCTGTTACTAATCTTGTTTCAAGTAATGTTTCTCTTTGCAGGTACAAGGAAGAAGTAAAAGGCAGTGATGAAATACCACAGTCCGGTATTGGTCCAGGATGTCCTGTTGGGGCTTGGTCCAAGGTAGAGATTGATGAGATATTGGACCAAGGGGCCCAACACGGTTAGGCCCAACACCATGGATGGCCCAACAGATCACTAGTCAGCCCAAGACCCGACTTATGTGACCCGGCCCGACTCTCTCTCTCATATAAGTACTACTAAACCCTAATCTCCTCATTCCATTCTGCTACGCCTCTGATCTCTCTCTCCCAAAACTGATTCTCCTCTCTTCCTCTGTGAGATTCTGCCCACCATCTATGGGATTGCCTTCCACCATTACCGAGCCTCTGCTTTTCTTCTGTAAGGAAAGCTTCCTCTAGATCAGACCATTTCCTTCTCGGCTCATCGTTTCTAATCACTATAAATGACGCCTCTCCGCCACCAAAAGAACATAGAAAACCTTCAACACAATTCTGTGTGAGTTGCAAGGTAACATCTAAGTGTTCTGACATTTTTCCCGAGAGAGAACTTCTCGAACGAACCCTCTGTGTGAGCATTTTGTTGAGTAACCGAGAGGTCGACCGTGAGTTGGTCTGTGTGACTTTGATCTGTTGGTGCAACCGGTAGTTGAGTGCCGACCTGTTGTGGTCGAGGTCTTCTCACTCCGGATCTGTGGCTATCTGAGCCTTGTTAGGTGACATTCAGTAATTTTACTGTTTTACACTTATTATTACCGATTGTTTACCTTAGATCTATTTGCTTTTGTTATTCTTCCCGGTCTGTAATTTATAAGGGTAATAATACCCATCCCTCCGCTGTAATTCATGAGATATTGTGCTTCCGCTTAAGTAGTAAATCCACTTCTAACAAAATATATTAAATTTATATTTTTTTATTAGTTCGTGAGCGCTTTGATTTTATTAATTGTATATTTTTAAATAAATATATATATATATATATATATGCATGTATAAATTAACTTTTAATTTTGTTTGACAAATAAGTGAAACTAAAATAAAACGAGCACAAAGTACTTTAGGATTATGAAAATAAAAAGAGCTGGATGAATATATGAAACTAGAATTAGACAAATTTTCAATAAATGGTGATTTTGGCATTTTAAGATCCCTTTTTTTTTTTTTTCCAGAAAGCAATTTTTATAAGATTATGAACTTTTCAAACTCAAAAATTAAAGGTCAGAGTTTTTTTTTTTTTTGAAAGTTTTTAATACTTTAGGGGGTAATTGATATGAGGTGGATAATTCAGCGATGGTAACTGTACTTAATTCTTATTATTATTTATCAAAATATTAAAATCGATAAATTGACTTTTCTTTTATTTTTTTATCTATATTTTCCAATCCAACCAATTGTTTTTGGCAACCCAAAATTGGTGTAATTTTCACACTAATATATCTTTTCTATTTTAAATTGATATTTTTATATTATATAAACATCGTGTATATATATATATATAATATGAATCACTAATTTAAAGTAAGAACCCTAAATTTATGGCATCCTCCAAATGAGTCACTTTCAAATATGTTGCTTTTCACTTTAGGTGGTTGGGCTCCAAGTTTCCATTGCAATCTTAAAATTGGCATTGTGATGTCAATATGCCATTTTATCACATGGATCAAGGGAAGCTACTCCTTCATCTTCTTCTTTATTTTTTTTTATATATATACATATAAAAATGATTAATTATATATAAAATACATTAAAATATTCACTTCCAATAAATATATCAATAATTTCATAACAAGCAAAACAACAAATTACTGTATAAGTAGTCCGACACCTACATATTCGGATCTCAAACTTAAAACTTGTATTTAGTAAAAGAATTTTGAAACCTCAACCTTACAATTGGGGCAAAACCCTTGTTTGCATGAATAAAGAGAAGCTTGACTACTATTAGATATGAAACCCTAGAATTTATAATTATAAACTCTTTGATTCAGTTCCCCAAAACTAGATAATCTGATGTCATATGTAGTTTTTCACCTCGATCGATCATTGTTGCACAAGGTATTATCATTTCGATCGGAGTATCACAAGTTTGTCACTAAAAGAACTTCTCAACAGGAAACACTGATCTTTTGAACTTATATGTTACTCGAGTCTCCTGTCTCCATACAACCATATGAGATAAGAATACACATTCACCATCATAGGACCCCTAACTAAACAGGGGACGATTAATTGTCGCTAATGCGATCGATCTTTCACGTCTCTCGAATAAAAATCACTATATCCTTCATGATAATCGAACGAGCCGGAGGGTTCTAGACTGCAGCACGAACAATTATTTATCTAATTTGATTCTAATTTATTAAAAATGATGCAAAATTAATCATGAAATGACATGAAGCACCATGTAATTAAGAGAGAACATGGGGTATGGTCCCCCAAAAACAGAAGAAACATGGGAGCTAGTAGTCATGTGGAGTTTATTACAAATTTCCAAAAATTGTTATCTGCAGCATGAAGGGGGAGTTTTGTGAAGTCCATTCTCATCAAGGGTGGTTGGTTGGTGGTAGATATATAGTATGGATGCTAACTTTAGGGCACATTGGCCTATGTTTAAAGCTTAAAAACATAACATAATATAGTAAAACACTATGCCCTAATGATAATGACATACAACTAATTAAGAAAATTCCTTTTTTATAAGTAAAATTATACTTTTAGTCCCATAAGATAAAATGTTCAACATATACGGCCATCCATTTTACGTAATTTTCAAAATAGTCTTAAAATTGAGAAAACTCGACGCGCTTGGTCCTCTGCTTTACGAGATTTGTGGGACTAAATGCGTCGAGTTTTTTTAAATTTGGAACCATTTTGAAATCCCGTAAAGCATAAGACTAAATGTGTCGAATTTTTTTAATTTTGAGTCCATTTTAAAAATCTCGTAAAATATAGGATTAAAAGTGTTGAACCCCATATTTTATGAGAATAAAAGTGTAATTTCCCCTTATTTATATGAATCGAATGAGAAAATACTGATTATACAATTTGAATGAGAATATATTGATTGAGTGTGTAATGAAATTGATAAACTGTGATTAAATTTCAACTGAGTATTTAATAGTATTGTTAAATGTAAATTACCCCATGTGAAAAAAAATAGCAAATTACCCCTTGTATTTTTAAAAGTAGAGCAATTAAACCCCTCACACCCCTGCGTGCCATTCACGCGCATTTTTCAAAAAATTTTAGATTTTTTTATTTTAATCATAAATTATATTTACATCTTTATTTTTGGCCATTGGATTTGATTGAATCTAAGGCCCAAATTTAATTGATAAGATCAATGGTCCAAATTTTACTTAATTCGATCAACGATCTAGATTTAAAAGCATATATTTATTTAATATATATTTATACAAAATTTAATTAGAAATATATGTATAATATATCTTTATTAATTAAAATAATATATATGTGTATGTATATATATATATATAGAGAGAGAGAGAGAGAGAGGAGGGCTGGACGGAGGGGAGGGCGGTGGCCGACGGCACTGGGAGGTTGGAGGGAGAGGGCAGCCGCCAACGGCATCGGGAGGTTGGAGAGAGAAGGCAGCCGCCGACGCGGGGAGGGGGGGCGACGGGGAATGAGGGGCCGACGGGGAAGGGGGAAGGAGGGGGGCGACGACAGAGAAGTGGAGATGGGGGCGGGGAAGGTAGCTGCTGGGGCGGGCGATGGGGGGCGGAAGGTGGAGGTGGCGGGGAGGGGGAAGGTGAAGGGGGAGGTTGGGGGAGCTTTATTTATTTTTTAAATAAAAAATATATATTATTATAAATATTATATATAATAATAATAAATATTATAATATATTTAAATATAATATAATATTTTATTTTTAAAAATCAAGTAAAAATCGCATTTTAAGCGTATGAAGTACATCGCACTGGCGAAATGGATAAATTATTTCTTTCTTAAAAACATAAAGGATAATTTGGTTTTTTTTTTCTTAAGATAGTTTGCACATTTTATATGTCACCAGGGACAGCATGCATTTTTTCCAATAAAATATGTACAAAAGGTACGTATTTGATTATATTTTTTCAGTCTCTTCTCACATGACATAAGATGTACAGTGGTTTCATGTTAGAAAAACATGGACATGTCCAAGGGCTAGCAAGGAGACAACACTACACAATGCTGAATTAAGAGTAACGGGCCAAACAACTTGGAGCAACTATAATTTGATTGTCTCAAATCAGCAAAGTGGACAGGTTTGATAAGTTTACACCTGCCTCTTTTGAGATTTCATATAATTATAAATATACATTCTCGTTGTTTGATAAATTATAAATACCCCCATGACTTTAATATTCGTCTAACAATGAGCCCATTTCATTAGTATCCGTTAGATTTCCATCCAATTTTTTTGATGTACTGCCCAAAATGTTCTTTTGAGTTATAAATTATAATTTTATATACATTTTAGAATTTTCTAAAATATTTTTATAGACTAATATTCTCTATGAATTATTTATTTTACCCACCCTCAGATTTTTTTTTACAATTTTTTAAATATATATTTTTTTTAAAAAGTAAACATTCAACAAGGGTAAGGCAGTACTTTCCACATCATAGTTTAGGAGCTACATAATTATTTTCTATTTCAGGGGGTATTTGTAATTTTTCAAATAACAATAGAGTATTTATACAGTGGGATTTTCTTGTTGTCGTGGTGAATTTGTTTTAGTTTCATGATAAGTTGGTGCAATGGATACAGGAATGTGTTAGTACACTTGGATTCTCTGTGTACTTGAAAACAATCGTCGTGGAATTTTTTCAAGAGACAAGGGGATTCTATATCCCATTTATTTATTTATTTTGGTTATGGAAGTATTAAAGTTTATTATCAAAGCCAAAGTGAAAAAAATTATAGCTACAAAGAAATCATGTCAGCTAAATTTGGAGCTAAGTTGAAGTTCCCAATTTGATAGTCTAAAGAACAACGAAGGGAAGCCCGCCGATAAGGCCTAACTCAGTTGGTGAAACTGAGGTTCCATAATCCTAGAAATTTAATGGGTTTGAACCCCCAACGTTGAATAATGTGGTTACTACTGTATAGTATGTATTATTTGTGACTGTAATTGTTAGGTGTTAGTTATGTGATACTGTTGATTTGATTGCTGTAATTATATCTGTTCGATGTTGATATTCGACAAAACTGCCTGTAATATCTTTACTTCGATAAATAAAAAGGCTTAAATAGATTTTTCGGCCTATATCATTTGCCTTTTGGTGTTTGTCCTTTATCTTTCTAGGTTAGCAAATAAGTCATGTAATTTTTTAATGTTTTGCGATTTTGGTCCTTTAATCGCGGAGTTTGCAAATGTTACCGGATTTTTTTTAATTTGGGGCTTTTGTTCCCATCGGCCAAATTATTGCCAGTATGGAACCAAATTTTCGTCATATATCTTTTATATTTTGGTGTTTTAGTCCTTTATCTTTTTAGTGTAGAAAATAGGTCCTGTAACTTATAATTTTTCGCAATTTTGGTCGATTTAATTGACCAATGGGAACAAAAGCCCCAAATAAAAAAATTCCGGTAATATTTGCAAACTTCGGCTATTGAAGGACCAAAATCATAAAAAGTTTAAAATTATAGGACCTATTTACTATCCTAGAAAGATAAATGATTAAAATGCCAAAATGCAAAATATACAGAACGAAAATTACTTTAATATTTAATTATGTGATATTGTTGATTTGATTGTTGTAATTATCTTTATTCGATGTTGATATTCGACAGGACTGCTTGTGATTTTTACTTCAATTAATAAAAATTAATTGCCTTCAATAAAAAAAAATAATAAAAAAACAAAGGGAAGCCCAAAAGTTCCTTTCATTCTTTTGACAAAAAGATCGGATTGCCCATCTCAACCCCCTTTCTTTCCTCTAAAGTGAATCAAAGTAAGAAAATCAAAACGTACATCTTTCCCTTTCCCTTCAAGGCTTTTCCGTTCTCTCTCTCTTTTTTTTTTTTCCTTAATTATTACATTTTCCATTAATTTATTATTAATCTTCATTTTTTATGATGAAAAACCTAAGCAAAATAAATTTCTTTTATCATTTTTTACTACAAAATCTTAATCTTTGACGTATTTGAAAGATTGTCCCAACTATGTTGAGCCTCTATTGACTGTTAAAATTGAGGTGAATTCGTCAAAATTCAGATCTAAGAACTGAAACTTGAGATTTGCCTAAAAATTTATTTATATTTTTGAATTTCGTTTCTTCATTTGCTAATCGCCATTAGCATGTCGTCTTATTTTTCAATGTTTTCTTATTTATTGAAAAAACTGTGGATACTTCTTGCACTTAATTCGATTGGATTATATGTGCAAGATTTGAAAGAGCTTGTTGATGTGGTAGAAATACTGGAATTGAGCCTAATTTTTAAATAGAACCAAATAAAATAAAGTGACCGTGTTAATGAAAAAAATTACCCCCAAACAATGTGTTTCATGCTTTAAATTATAATGCAATAGAGTATCGTGCGGATCTTTTATTATATTTTGGTGTCACACTAATATATGACTGGTGATGATCTTTTATTATATTTTGGTGTCATATTAATATATGACGGATACATATTTCTTTTAAAAATTAAAATGTATAAATAAATTAGACTATAGCTTAAAAGCATGCAGAGAGTCATAGTGGGATAAATAATTTTGACAAAATTATATTTATGGACCTATAACTATAAGTTGTTAGCATTTCTGGTTATGTAACTTATTTTATTTACAAATTCAATTCTTTTTTTTAATAAATTTAGTTCTGAACATCTCACGTTTGCTCAAACTTAGAAGTTGATTTTTCGAAATTATTATTTTTGCACACATTTCACAAAGTAATAGCCAATATTATTTTCACCAAGTATGCAACAATATAATATTCTCAATGATATGCCAATTTTATATTCATTTTTCGGTTTTTAAAATCATAATTGAAGTAGAAATATATTTGTTTATGTGTACTTTTATTATTTATTATTGTTGATACTTATATTTTAATATAAAATACGATTTCATTAACTATTTTTAATATAATCTTATTTCACATAAAATTTTTAGGGATAATTACATTTACACCCCCTGACCTATAGTTTATTTACACAAATCACTCATGTCTTTTGCATAATTACATAAATCACCATTGATAGCCAAAAAATATGGATAATTTGTGTAATAATGTCGATACTTTTGAGGGGTGTAAGTGTGTAATTTTCTAAAAAATCGAGATAATTTGTGTAAATGATGCTTACATTTTTAATGAGTGTATGTGTAATTATTCAAAAAGCAAGAATAATTTGTGTAAATAGACCATAGATTAGGGGGTGTAAATATAAATTATCCCAAAATTTTATCCAAAATTAAAAATCATATTTTTCAGAAAATAAAGACATAAACAATCCGACTGATAGCGAGACAAAGGGAGTGTTTGCGATAGCTTCTGCTTTTAAATAAGTGATTTTTGTACAAAAAATTGGAAGTTGTAACAGAATCAAAAGTGGGTAGTGTTTGTAAAAAAAAGTGAAAAGCATATAAAAGCTAAATTGGTAGTGTTTGAGATAAAAACACTTTTAAAATACGTTTAATTGATTAAAGACCGTTTTGTCCTCACTGTTAAACAGATGCTATTGTCTTAATATTTGCACTTATCTCTTGATTATAATAATTATTTTTTCCTCAAAAAATAATAATTTTTATTTCAATTAGTATATCTCATATTTAATTTTTTACAAAATAATTATAATTTATATTATTAAAATATTCAATATTAATAGAAAAACTGGATGTTTAGTTCAATAATGTTCCTATTATGTAATATAATTGTTCATTCACGAACAATAAATAAACTTACAATATTGACAAAATAATTATTATTTTTTAATTAATCCTAGCAATTAAATTTTTTTTCTATGATTTAGGAATAATATCATATAATATAGAAAATAAAATAGTAAAATTTTAAAATATTAAACATGTGAAATTATAAATTTTGTTAGTAATAATTTATTCAAATTATTTAAAATTTCTAACATCAACTTTGGATGAGCAATTTTTAAAATACATTAAAAAGTATAAAATTGAATTGAAATTATTATAATGAGGTAAAGATGTTTAAAAATAAGTTGAATTTATTTACAAAAAAACCAAAACAGCTAGAAGTACCCCCAAGGTATTTCCAGTTTTTGGCTTAAAAGTGCTTTTCGTAGTAATTTAAAAAGCAGAATTTGGCATCTCAAACAGCTCAAAAGTGTTTTTCAGCATCCAGAAACTGAAAAGCACTTTTTCAAAACGCCCGCAAACACTCCCAAACATCGACGCGAACATGGGGTACCGTGCTTTTCCACGTGAATTCCGTAAATGCCCCTGATATTCTCTGACAATTACCTTTCGATTTTTTCAAAGTACAGACCCCACTCCTAACAGTCCCAAAACCCTCTCTCCACACTCTCACTTGCACTTCTTCACTTCCAAAACACACACAACACACACTAGAAAAAAGGGCAGAACCTTCTTCCAATCTTCGGGAAGAACCCTTGTTTGAATTCTCCGGTGGTCTGAAAAGCTGAGGGAAAAGGGGGAAAGATAGGGGGGAGGAAGAATTTTGCTCCATTTTGAGTTTTTTTTGAGGAAAGATGCCAATCAAGAGTGAATCAGCGACGCCGCCGCCGAGGATCGGGAAGATCGGGCCGTACACCGTGTTTGTGACGCCTCCGGCGACGCCAAGTCCCAGCTCCAGCCCCAGCCCCAGGCCTGAATCTCCAAGGACACCGGTTCAGTTTCAGGCACAGACACCGGTTCAGAAGCCGGTCCACCTTCCTTCCCCTCCCCCGGTTATGGCCCCGCCCGCGCAGTTCTACAAAGAGAAGCCTTCTTCTTTTGCCTTCTTCTGGAACACGGTTGCCAAGGTTCAGAATGGTATCCTTTCACGACTCCCTTTTTCTTATTATTTCTATTAAATGCTGAAATTGTGGAAAATTCAGTATTTTTTTACTTTTCTTTTTTTTTAAATTAAAAAATTAAAATTTGGTTGAGATAGGGAAGAATTTGGGGTTTATAGATACTGTATTTTATTTAAATTCCTTTTGCAGCGCATTCGAGTTTGGACGAGCATGTGGCACATTGGTTTGGGTTGAATCAGTCAAAATATCAGTGGGCATTGGATGATTACTACGAGAGCAATGGAAAGGTAGTTTTCTTCTTTACATTGAGGGATTGATATTAGCTGTTGGTACATTTTTTCAGGTTCTCAAACTTAAATTTGCCCTTTTCTTTGGAGGTTTTTGGATTTAATTGCAATTGAAATTGGGTATGTCCTTTGGCAATCTCTCACAATTGTCTGAGAGTGGTTTACCTCTGGATTAACAAGTATTGCACATAGAATAGACCAGCTATGACGTATTTGTCTGGTCTGAAGGATGAATCCAGGATGTGATATGAGAGAGAAAAATTCACTTAGGCTAACTTGAGATGCGGATTCCTGCAGTTTTGGTTGGATGAGGGGGATTTGCTGTTTTCATGAGGAGCATTTTACGGTGTTAAAGGAGTGAAAATTGTTTTGTTGTCCACTTCATTTTGTAGCAAATCAGAAAACAAGAAACCATAGTTTAGTAAAAGGAGTGAAGATTTCCGTTACAAGCTAATAGTATAGAAGATCGATGGGGCTTAGTTATAGGATGAAAAGTAAGACCACGAGGGCCTTGTTATAGTATGTAAACAATGACCTTATAGAGCATACGTCTGATTCACATGCATGTACCTAATAATAGACTCACTTCTGGAGAGAAATGGTTTACACAAACCAGGGGGGGGGGGGGGTGGTGGTGCAGATTTTTTAAATGTATCTACCAAATTTTGTTCAGCCTTGTGTAGATGTTGGTACATGTCGCCTCTTTTTGATTTTTTTTAATTTATCACCCATTTCCTTTTTCTTTTAGAAAAATTTTCAACATGATGCCATGCACAATTATCTCAGTGCACAGATGTGAATATGGCAGCGTGTATGCACTCTGGTGCATGGTTGATTTGAGAAAGATTATGAAAATAAAATTTCTGATAAGGAAGGTTGATTAAAAAGTAAGTAAACCGTGCAATAAAAAATAATATAAAAATGAGGGGACCTTGTGAAAATCTGCAAAAGCTTTGATTGATACATATACTGCAGACTTGATGTTGTCTACCAGGTGCAAAATCAAGGAAACTAAGAGTATATAGGAGGCTGTGAGAAAAGAACTTCTTGTACCATTTTTGGCCTGACTTGTCTTGAGAATATTGTCTCATAAGTTTGTATTATCTGATCAAATTTGGTGTGTGATTTGGAGCAAAGAACTAATAAAATATGTTCCAAGTCATAGTTCTAGCATGACTAGATACCTGTATGTAATACATCATGTGCAACTCCTAGTTACATGATGTTCCCATCCCGGTAAAAGATGGGATATTTTTTAATGAATAAGTGTAGTGGGTTCCCATGTAATCAACTAGGCTATTCATTAGCAAGCACTTGCCATGTGGTGTTCCCATTGAGTCTTATTTCCAAAATTTGCTTCTGACAAGGTTGTTACCCGCAAGCCTATTAATGAGAACCAAAACTAGCTTGCAGGCAATAGATGCCCAATATGAGCAGTTGGATTGAAGGAAGTGAAATTTTAACAGGTTATAGGTATTGGGAAGGCCTAACAATTAGATTTGATTTTTGAGGAAGTAATATTTTGTAGAGAGCAACCTAGATAAATTTGGTTGTTTTGTATTTATGTAGTGCTTTGAATGGGATTAAGCACTACTTGTGTAGTTGTTCCAGATGTCCACAGTAGTTAATTAACTTCTATATGAGGATTTTTAAGAAAGAGATTACAGAGAAAATACATCCCCCATACTTCTTTGAAGAAATTGACTACCATTAAAGGCCATCTACGTGAAGTTAGTCATCCAAGTCGAAAGAACCAAGCATAAATATGAATATGGGAAATATGTGAAACGGTAGACATTCTGTATACTAACATGCCTAGTATATGTTGATTTAAGCCGAGAAAGTGTCGTAGTGAACAGCAAAATTGATGTGCTCATCACAAGGATAAACTCCAAGTTCAAATTTTATAAATTCTGTGCCCTGTTATCTTTGCCTTTTAACTCCAAGTGCCCTTCAAATAAATTGATCAAATGCATTGACTGCAGAATCAGACGGAGGCAAAACCACAGGTTAAACCCAGCAAAATACAGAATGTGTAACATTTATGAGCAGGTAAGAGATTTCCATTGTTTTTTTTAAGAATCTTTTCCCTTGTTTCTCGAAATCTTAGTAAAGTTGGACTCACCATTTTTCAGATTTTTCTCCATGGAGGACATCTGCAGAAACTCTTTTCTGGTATTCCATCCTAAATCCTGAATATCAAATGACAGAATGTCATACAGTTTCAATGGAAATTTCTCCTCATGTCTTAAAGTCTACATTTCCAGCTGTTCCGTTGATATCGTATCTAACCCATTGAACGATATCGTGTAGCCCCTGTAATCTCCAATTTTAACCACTTTAGCTTTTTGTTAATATCTGCAGCTGAGCAAACTTCAAAGAGCTGCACCCTGAATCTTTGGACGATTCAAATGTTGTTTTCATGTCTGTACTAATATTTGATGTAAGATTAACAATATGTTGCAATATGTAATTCCTAATGTGCCATCAAGTGCCTATTCTTTTGCTGTCCTAAATTGCATGGCTAACACTTCTTATTACTGGCGAAACTGTATGTCACTATGTCTTCATTAAACTTGGGCAAAATTACATTTTTGGTCCAATAGAACAGGGTAGTTTGCATTTTTGGTACCCTATTTTACGAAGTTAACATTTTTGGTCCCACAAGATTAAAAGATATTGCAGATGTGGTCTCATGCACTAATCCTACTGAGACCAAATCTATTAGGTTTTGAGATCACATCTGCAGCGTATTTTAATCTTGTGAGACAAAAAATGTTAATATCGTAAAGTGCAGGACCAAAAGTGCAACCAGCCCTGTTCTATGGAACCAAAAAGTGCAACTGTGGCTTAATCCAGTGAATATATGTTCTAAATGTTAGCATCATCTTGATTCCATACAGCACCTGGTTAGTAGATCAATTTGTTTTACTTCCCCACAAATTTTATTAGGATCCACACAAACTTATTAATATTCATGGTGTATGAATGGGTACAAGATTATTGTACACAAAATTACATAAAATTGACCTCTCGATATGGACTGTTTGCGTAGAAAATAGGAAAATTCTTATTAATTCACCATGAATTTTAGTATAATTATAAATACTTCATCGTAAAAATTACGAATGCTCTCATGATGTTTGATGAAATTTCTAGATGAAATTATAATTCATTTTTGCAGAATGTCATTCTGATTAATTCACCATGAAAAATGAATGAATATTTAATAAAAATTAAAGAATTGAGCTAGTTGTTAGACGACCGTTAAAATTATGAGGTATTGGTAATTTTTTGAACAAAGATAGGGTATTGATAATTGTAATTTACCCATAAGAGAATGAAATAAGCTGCAATATCCTTTTTAGAAAGGGCGTCCATCAAAAGGCAAAAGGATCCATCCCTCTATAAAGAACAAAGATTTCTTTGGTAATTAATGAGAAATTGAAGACCATATGCTAATAGAAGAAGAATCCAGAATTCAGAGAGTGCTGAATTAAGAATTGTAACCTCAAATTTGACTTGGTCCAAATATATGAACACCAGGACACCTTAAACCAATGAAAAAGTTGACTGGTAAGAAAGATTAGCTTACAAGAAACATCATTGCCCTTGACATTATTACAGTTTACTTTCAAGATTAAACATGAATTGGCAATCATAATTATGACAAGAAAATTCTAATAAACAGAATCATTAGGCAACAAGAAAGAGAAGGCAACAATTCCCTTTTGTATAACCTTTCATACGAGATGAGAATATGTTTGGATTAGTTAATGAGACAATTTTTTACATTGACATTTTCAACGAAATAAACAAACATACCCTCACTTTAATTATTGTTTTGAAAACTGAAATTGGAAATGAAAACACAAACAAACATGCAAAATTTTCCATTATTCAAGATTCAAAAGAAGCCTAGTTTAGAAACCCCTTAATTGCTGTCATTAACTCAGTCTCATAGATGGAAACTACAGCAAGTGTTTCACTCATGAGAACAGGGTTCTAGAGATGAAACAAATCTTATTGCCAACAAAGTTCTAACTCCGACATCTGTAACGTACGATTACACAACACGAACATTCGATGAGATTAATTCACTTTAATCTGTCTGTCCGCAGATGAAGAAAATTAACTCCTGTGGAAATAGTCTTGTGATTTACAGACACATTGCTACCAGCATTAGATAACAGAAAAGAAACCAAAAATGGAAGACAAGAGTGAAGCAACGGGGAGAGAGAGATCTGTACATAGCTCGGAGTCACCAAACACATATCTAAACAGGAGGTATGTTGGCGAAGGAGAAACCTTTGTACCCCTTGTATGCATAATAGGCGATCCGCGTGTAGTAGAATCCAGGAAGGAATAGCAGACCACCCAGTATAGCAAAAAACGTCCCTGCAATACAGCATTTCATCGAAACAAATTAACATCGCGGGAGAAGAGAATAGTTAGTAAAAAACACTGGATCTCTCCGACTAGAAAAAAGTTATTTGTGCAGATGAAACAACGATGTAGAGGACGCCTCATTGTTTGTGATCAGCCGGGAATTCTCAATTCCAGTGACAATGATGACAAAATGCCCGACAAAAGGTAAAATGGATAAATGAGATAAGTTTTTGTCGCCCAAAGAAATTCAAAACATGATGAATTATACTGCTGGGCGGCTGGGCCAAAGTTATTCAGTAGAACACACCAGAGAGTTTGGCAAAAGCTCCCTCCCTCAACCAACACAGGATATGGTAACAAATAGAATATTTTCAACATCGTAGCAACAGAAAGAAAACAGCAAAGCAGCTTCAGCACTGGCTAATGGCTACTATCCAATGGCCGATAATGGTGATAGATGCCATATTCAGATAACATAATCAAGACAACTGAATGCACTGTATTTGACGTAAATCATTCTAGTGTCACTGTTGGATGTATACTACAACAAACAATGTGCAGAGTTTTTCACTTTTGTCTTATCTATTACAAGATAACCTCATGCATTAAGTTAACTTAGACAAACATCATAGATTTTACCATCAATATGTCCATATAAACCTCAGTACGAGCTATCCGTTCGGTTTCACAGAACTGAGTCTCTCCTATTTATTCACCTCATTTTCTCTTTATCTCCTTCCAAAGCACTAAATTTAGTGACAACCTAGGCTCAACATACTTCAAGAACAAGCAGGCCGGCCAACAAATGAGCAAATCATTACAGTGAAGTCTAAATCTTAACGTAAGGAAATGGGAACATAATCTATGGGCAATCTTTATCATATTACATTGTATAAATAAACTCTGATTCAGCAATCAAAAGCTGATTTTTCCTCTATTTGCTCAGCTTACTCTGTAATTCTAAAATTACACATTTTAATTACTGAGCTGTTACATTAAAGAACAACATAAATGAATGTAATTACATAAGCTGAGACATCAATTATGTCGAAGACACGTACTGTAATTCATGCTGGTTCTTGCTTACTAGTATACTTCATTCACTACGAACTTCTATGAAATATCGTCAAGAATTTACTACAGTAATAATCAATTTCAGACTGTGGGAAGAACACAAAAGGGCTTGTATTACTGATTAAACGCCCCAAAATCCCAATTAATAACTAATAATACTAATAAATCAATCATACCCTCTTGAAGAAACACAGACCAGCTCAAAATCTCCAACCCCCCAACAATAAAAGGAAAAATTGAGCAGTGAGGGAGAAGGAAACGAAGAATTCAACGGAGGAAAAAACAGGAAATTTGGAGGAAAGAATACCGTGAGCGCGGTCGCCGCCGACTTGATTGACGGCCATGATGATGCCGAAGACGATTCCGAGGACGCCGAAGACAAGGAGAGCTACGGCGAGGGCGATCTCCTTGATGGGGGGCTTGTTGTTGACGCTATAAGAGGTTTCCATCATTATATCCTCGTCCGTTATCGAGAAGGCATGATCCACATACGCCATTGCTTTCTTCTACAGAAATTTCTTGATGGGTTCTTCTTCCTTTTCCTTCAATTTTTCCTCCCGAGATTCAAAGAGAGGATCTTTGTTCTACAGCAGAAAAATTGGCTGGGAAATGGAAAGAGAGAGAGAGAGAGAGAGAGAGAGAGAGAGGAGAGAGAGAGAGGGTATGCTTGAGAAGAAGGGACTGCGAAAAATGGCTGCTTTATTTCGTGATTACTGAAGAAACAAGAAAATAATAACAGTGGCAATACCGTGGACGATACGCTGCACCCGCACCAGCTGAAGAAATGGGAATTTTCTGTATTTCTTGGACTTCGACAATCTTTATTTTTATTGTTATGTTATTTTTAGGAGAAATTCCAAAAGCCTATTTTTTTGTAAGATATATATATATATATATATATATTGATGCCAGCGAAAAATATATAATGAATTAAATTGCTAGAAAATAAAAGAGTGTAATGCGTGAATTGAGAGTCTCGAATTTGGTGGAACATGACCTCAAAGTTGTTAGATAATGTTGTATCCCTCAGATTTAGTGGAGAGTCTCCAACGGTTGGAGGATCCCCCCGAATTCAGGGGAAGGCGGTTGGAGAGCCACGATTCTCTGGGGGCAGTTGGAGTCTGCCGCTGATGAGGGTATCTTGGTGTCTTCTCGGATTTTCAGGGAAGCGGTTGAGGGTCCCCCGAATTTGGAGGAGATCGGTGAGGAGATGCCTTCTCCACCTGGAGTCCAAACTTTTAGGGTTTATAATACTTTTCCCTTAAGGCGCCACGTGCCCCCGAGGGGGCTGCTGGTCCTTATCTGTATCTATAAGGGGTGCCTCCAGAGATCTTACATGGATGCCACGTAGGTCGTTCGCGGATGTCATGTGAGAGGTGCTTTGACTTTTGGCTAAGGGATTTCAAGTTTCTAAGCTTCCTTGTGGGCCTATGAGGCCTTCTTGGATCGGATCCTCTCATATTTGGGCTGATTGTACTTCTTTTGGCCAATTTATTTTTTGTGGGGCCTGTTGGACTCCTTGGAAGCTCTACTTGGATTGGGCTTCTTGGGGGCACAAATTGGGCCCCCTTGGGGCTCACTTTAAGCATTGATTTCTTTTGGGCTCGTGCGATCATTTTCTTTCTTTTGGGCCGTTTGCCGTCAGTTTATTTTTATATACATCATTCAACCCCCTACTATAATAGGTAGAGACTTCGACACTTTTAGAGTAGGTATTTTTGTTTAGCAGAGGCAAGCCACTGACCTGAAGAGGGAGTCATTTATTTTTTCATTTTCCTGTAAGAAACTGTTAGTAGCGTAAGCATGCTTAGAGAAAGAAGAACTTACTTCGTGCCTGTAGAGAGCAGAGCTTTTCAAAAGGTGCATGCTCAGAGCAAGGTTTATGTTCTTCAAGGAAGAGGGTTTATTTGAGAGTGCCTACTCGTAGCAGGACTTAGGGGCCTCACCGCAGGAAGGATAAGGTGTCCGCTGGAAGCAGGGCTTAGGTGCTTACACGAAACAGAGCTTAAACATCCCCCAGAGAAGTGCCTAGTTACCTGCCCAAATGAGGGCTTGGATGCCTCTACGGAGGAGGGCTTATGTGCTTGTGTAGAAGACAGAGCTTTTTCTGAGAGGGTACCTGCCAGAAGGCAGGATTTTATTCTGAGAAGGTTCTTGCTAGGGGGTAGGACTTATTCGAGGGGCTCTTGCCAGGGGGCAGGACTTATTCTGAGAAAACTCCTACATCAGGGCATGACTTATTTATGAGAGGGCTCTTGCTTTTTTGTGCCCATGGATGAGGGCTTTTGACTAGAAGTTTGGAGAAGTACCCATCATGAAATCCCTACAAAGTTTCACATGTTAGCATACCAGAGGTAGTAGAAGGGATTTCCAAAGCCACTAAGGTAAAATACTGAAGATACTCCTTGAGGGAAGTCCGTCCGTCATGACTACTTTGCTGAGGGGGTGCTTTCTTCTCTCGTGGGGGACCCTAAGACATGGCTCTGCAGGTCTAGAAGTTCCTGCTGAAGCTCATCAATGTGTGTCTTCCAGTCTCTGGGGACACCTTTATGTCAGGGCGGGTGCTCCCACCTTCTCCCAGAAGGGGCGTCTTGTCGCAAGGTTCTCTGCACATTAAAAGGTGAGTTAGTAGGGACATTAATATTAAATAAAGATAATGATGGGGCTATTAAAGTCGGGCCCTGAACGGAGGTAGTAATCCTTCGCTAGAGGTCCTCTAGTGTGAGGGGGATAGGACCTAGTGCAGGGGGGACCATCCTCCGGGAAGAGGTATCTGACGAAGTGTTAGTTCCGGTGTTGGTAACTTCCATCATTCTCACGTCTCAACTCTATGTTTCTATATACCGCGCCAATGATGCAAGAGAAAAATATGGTGCTCAATACAGTTAGAGTACAAAATAATGAAGTAAATTGCAAGAAAATAAAAGAGTGTAAATGTGTGAATTGAGAGTGTTTCTTGTTGGAGGATCCCCCCCGAATTTAGGGGAGGGTGGTTGAAGACCCACGATTTTTTGGGGGCAGTTGGATTCTGCTATTGATGAGGGTATCTTGGATGCCTTCCCGAATTTTTCAAGGAGGCGGTTAAGGATCCCACAGGATTCGGAGGAGGTTGTTGAGGAGATGCCTTCTCCCCGCTGGAGTTCAAGCTTTTAGGGTTTATAATACTTCTCTCTGGAGGTACCACGTGTCCCTAAGGGAGCTGCTGGTCCTTATCCGATTATGTGAGGGGTGTCTCCAGAGATCCTACGTGGATGCCACCTAGGTTGCCCATAGACGCTATGTAAGAGGAGCTTTGATTTTGTTGGGGGATATCAAGTCCCTAAGCTTCCTTGTGGCCCTGTGAGGTCTTCTTGGATCGAGGCTCTCACAGATTTGGGCCGATTGGATTTCTTTTAGTCAATTTATCTTCTAGGAAGCCTGTCGGACTCCTTGGGAGCTCTACTTGGACTGAGCTTCCTGGGAGCATGAATTGGGTCACCTTTAGGTTTACTTTGAGCCGTGCATTCTTTTACGGTCGTGTAATCTCTTTCTTTCTTTTGGGCAGTTTGAGCCTTTCTGGGCCAACCTATTTTTATGAATATCATATCTATATATACATACACACACAAAAGGGATAATTATATCGTCTTTTCCTGAAATTTGGTGTAATTACACGTAAATCCTCCGTAGTTTGAGAAATTGCTTTTAGTACCCTTGATGTTTGATTCGACACAACAAATAGATCCATTTGTTAGTTAAAATTAACTGAATTTGTTGATATTAGCAAAACCAAATTAAATAAAAGTAAATATTTACCTGTGATTGACTTATTGTGGGTAAAAAAAAATTATTTGACCTTCATGAAGTCAGTAATAAGTTAATCGGGGGTAAATATGAATTTTTTTTTTAACTAAAATCAGCAAATTCAATAAATTTTTGACTAATAGAAGAATATATTAGTTAGATGTAAATAAAAATCAGTAGTACTAGATATAATTTTTCAAATTACGATTTACGTATAATTACATTAAACCTCATAAAAAGGCGGTGTAATTATCTCAATAGAAAAAGATAATTTCATAAAATTGTGTCATTGTTAGGGTTGTAAGGTGAGTCGAGCCGACCTGCGAACTTAGGTGCATGGACTCGTTCGAAACTGATATAAAGTAGAAGTTTTTGAGCTGGAGCTAGAGCGAGCCGAGCTTCAATTCCTTTTAAGAGTTGAGTTTGAGTCAAAACATAAAATTCTAAAAATTTATGGGTTGGCTTGTAAATTCTTTATTTCTTTTTTTTTTCTTTAACTTTTTATATTATTAATAGAATTTTAATTTTGATAAATGGCGTTTTGTGAATCTTTGTTTTCAAAAGCTTATCTTATAAATTCAAAAAAATATTTTATAGGATATAAAAATTAAGAGAATTTTTTAAATAAATTTAATGGAATACGTCTGAAGGGTCTTCTAGATACAAAGTAATAGTTTTTATACTACTACACCAAATTATTATAACACCAAACCCTTCAACTTCCCAACTCATGTAATTGAATAGTTAATTCAGTTACATACAATTACATTTATTAAAAAAATAAATTTACTCCCATTTTGTTTAAGTTTATTGTTAATTGGAATAGAAATAACATATTAGTGTTTGTGTTTCACATGTATATATAATCATCGCTATCAATATACTGTATATTGTACAAAGTTTCAATTTTTAATTTATTTTGAGTAATATTTACTGATAATTAGTGCATTACAAAAAGTTATTAGATAGTTTTTGTATATGAGGTTGTTAAGCAATGACAAATTTTAATATAATAAGGACAAATTATGAGTTTCAATAAACTAAAAGCATTATTAAAAAATTATGGGCTCAGTACATAAAATATTACTAAAAATTATGCGCACATGTATTACATGCTACAATTTTTAGTCTTCTAATATCTAAAATAAAGAAATATTGACGCAAGTTGACATTTACAAAAAAGTATTATAAATATTTAAAATTCGAATTCACCTAACTTGCTATTCTTCGATTTATAGAATGATGCACCCGTGGCCAATATCGTGTGGATGTTGATCTATTTTAATAATAATTATTTTTTTATTGATTCATAACAAATATTTAATACTGATAATTGATATATTGCTTGATCATGATTGAAATTCATAATATAATTTATAATATAATTTATAACAAATTCATAGTATAATTTACGTAAACAAAAAAAGAAAAGAAAGAAGACCCCCTTATTATTAATCTTCTTTGCGATGAGAAACCTTTTTGGTAGAATTACTAATTATTTTTTCAATATTAGACAACCCTTTACACACATTATTACATTTATTTTTATGTCAATTATTTTTTAATATAATATATTATTAGAAGTGCGATAACTACATGTACACTATGAAAAATCAAGATGTACATATAAGATATTGGCTAAACTTCCATTTACCCCCTTGTGTTTTATTAAAAAAGTTAAAAACCCCTCTATGATTTGGAAATAGGCAAAAAAACTCTTATTTTGTTAAAATCAGCAAAAAATACTAATTCCATTAGTAATTAACGGAAGGTGGATTACAAGTGCGACTTATGCGATTTTGGGTGTATTTTTTTTAGCTGCTTTTGATCTCAATTTTGGGGGACTTTTACCAAATGTTCTCATGACGTGTATATATTCGATTTGGATATCTTTGACTTGTGTTTGGATGATCTTTTTTTTTTTTTTTGCATTTTCATCTATATAAAAAAATAATTATTTTAAAACACATTTACTTAAAAAATACGAAAAAAGTATATTATTTTTTTAAGTTTTAAAATTTTAGTTGAAATATTAAATTTAAATCACAGTACAAAGATTCATATAGTAAATTCATTTTCAAAATTTAAATATCTTGACAAATATAATTGTTAATATTTATAAAAATTATATGTTAATAACTAATTTAAATTATTATCTAGTTAAAAATATTTCAATAAATTATCTTTATTTGCTATAAATAATATTTTAAACTTAAATTACTTATATAAGTATTGAATTAAAATTTAATAGTTTTGTTTAATTATTTTAAATTTATAAATGTTTTGCATTGTCATCAGTTCTAAAAATACACATTTGTGTTCTAAACTATATTTATTTATATGTCAAAATACAAAAAGAAAATATTTAAAATTAGTTAAATCTATACCATTGAAAATTTTATAAATTTAAGATACTACGCTCATGATTAATTGATTAGATCAAACGGTTTTGGTATAATCAATAAAGATCCGGCGGTTATTAAAATAAAAATAATATATAATAAGTAAGGGTGCAATAGTCAAATTATTAAAAAAAATAACGTCATTAGTGATTTTAACAGAGAGGGACGATTGAGCTTCGTTTAAAAAATAGAGTCTTAATTCGTGTCAACAACCTATAAATAATTGTAGAACGATTGAACATTTTCAACTAAAATAAAATAAAAAAAAGGTGAAGTAAATTTTCATGTGATGGATTAAATTTTTTAATGTGAAATAAAAAGTTACAATGCAAATGGAAAATATAATATTTATATAAAATAATAGGGAGCCAACAAAGTCGGCAGCCGATGACCCCGCCACCACAGAGAGCCAACAGCAGACAATAGATGCCAATTCACACCCTCTTGTGATGATCAGGAGGGCGTGGCATTAGATTATGATTTATTTTTAAGAAGATGCTTGCTTTCTTTCGGCAGTTTTATTTTGTTTAGGGGTATTGCTACATGTAGATTAATGGTGGACACCTTTTTATAGGCATATATTAAAATAATTTGTTCCATTATTAGAGCTTAATGTGTTGATTTTTGTTTGAAATGTTGATTTGCTTACTTATTATTGTTCGCCTGGGTGCGTGGAGGTCCCAAAATTTGACATTTAGGACCGCATCATCAGTACGAGGGCGCCACTTGTGGCTCGGGTTCGTGTAGGTAACCTTGGGTACGAGTGTTTACATCTGTACAAGGAACACTTCTCTTTCTCTATGGCAATGACATTTACAAAGGAAGAGTTACAAATGATGGTACGTGGACTCACGGTTCCCACGTATGATGAACACGGACGAGTCTATAATAAGTGGTTCATGCTTCGCCCCTAGATATACTCTGAAAGGAACAGATGGACGGAAGAAACTAGCACAGGTCAACGACTTGCGAGAGGGGACGGTTATCGCGTTGTGGATCTATCACGAGAGTTTGACCCTTGGACTAATTATGTAGCTGCCCCGTTTTTCTTGTACAGGTTGAAGACCGTCACGAGCGCAATTTCCATAAGTGCAAAATGATTTGTGTCTGTATAACTGGCAAATCATTAATTTGGAACAGTTTTTGAACGTTGTAACGGTTTTTGTAACTGCCAAGGAATTCATCGCTATTTTATTAGTTACAAAAAATTTGTAACGGCTTAGATAAAGCCGTTACAATTTGGAACGACTTTTGCACCGGCCTACGTCAACCGTTACAATACTTGATCGGATGGAGAAAATGAATTTGGACCTATTTTTGGAACGTCAAATGTAACTTTATTATATTTATTTTGGAACAACTATTGTAACACACAGTAATGGTTTGGCTTCGAATGTGGAACGGTTTTTTGCATTCTTTTTGTAACAACCTGACATTATTTTGTAACGACTTGACATTATTTTTGTAACAACCTGATATTATTTTGCTGATGTTGTAGGAGATCATATCATTATTCATTACATTTATTTTTACGTCAATTACTTTTAATATAATACATTATTAGAAGTGTGATATCTACACATACAATACGAAAATCAAGTTGTACATATAAGATATTGACTGAACTCCCGTTTACCCCTGTGTTTTGCTGAGAAAGCGAAAAACCTCTCTATGATTTGGAAATAGGCGAAAAAAACCCCTCGTGTTTAAACTCACATAAAACACCCATTCTGTTAGTAATTAACAGAAGGTGCATTACACGCGCGCCTCATTCGATTTTTAGTGTTTTGTAGTTGTTTTTTTTACCGCAATTTTGGATGATTTTTACTAAAATGCACTCATGATGTGTATATATATTTGATTTGGACATCTTTTACTTGTGACTATCTTTCTTAATCCATTACCTTACTAAATTTCATTTCCAGATCTTGATCACATTCATTTTCGATTATTTTATTTTGTTGCAGGCTTGCAGCGAAGCAAAGATGTACGGACTCCCAAGACTCCAAACTGCACGGATATTTTCTGCTCTCCCTTCTTCTTTATTGATTTTCAACCTACTAGTCCTTTCTTATGCTTGATTTGCTACTTCAAGAAGATGCTTGCTTTTCTTTCGGCAATTCAATTTTGTTTAGGGGTATTGCTACATGTAGATTGATGGTGGACACCTTTTTACAGACACATATTAAAATATTTTGTTCCATTATTAGAGCTTAATGTGTTGATTTTTGTTTTTATTGATTTGTTTACTTATTATTGTTCGTCTGGGTGCGTGGAGGTCCCAAAGTTTGACATATAGGACCACATCATCATTACGAGGGCGTCACTTGTGGCCCGGGTGGTTCGTGTAGGTGACCTTGGATACGAGTGTTTACATCTATACAAGGAACACTTCTCTTCCTCTATGGCGATGGCATTTACAAAAGAAGAGTTACAAATGATGGTACGTGGACTCGCGGTGCCCAAGTATGATGACCACGGACGAGTCAATGACGTAGTGGTTCGTGCTTCACCCCCTAAATATACTCTGAAAGGAACAGATGGATGGAAGAAACTGGCATATATCAATGACTTGCGAGAGGGGACGATTATCACGTCGTGGATCTACCGCGAGAGTTTGACCCTTCGACCAATTATACAGCTGCCCCGTTTTCTGGGTCGAAGACCGTCAGGAGCGCCATTTCCACAAGTGCAAAATGATTTGTGTCTGTATTACGGGCAAATCATTAATTTGGAACAATTTTTGAACGTTGTAACGGCTTTTGTAACTGCCAAGGAATTCGTCGCTATTTTATGAGTTACAAAAAATTTATAACAGCTTAGCTGAAAGCCGACAATTTGGAACGGCTTTTGCACCGGCCTACGTCGGCCGTTACAATACTTGATCGGATGGAGAAAATGAATTTAGACCTATTTTTGGAACGCCAATGTAACTTTATTGTATTTATTTTGGAACAGCTATTGTAACACACAGTAATGGCTTGGCTTCGAATGTGAAACAGTTTTTTGCATTCTTTTTGTAAGGACTTGACATTATTTTGTAACGACTAGACAGTATTATTGTAACGACCTGACATTATTTTGCTGATGTTCTAGGAGATCATATCATTATTCATTACATTTATTTTTACGTCAATTATTTTTAATATAATACATTATTAGAAGTGTGATAACTACAAATACAATATGAAAAATCAAGTTGTACATATAAGATATTGGCTAAACTCCCGTTTACCCCTGTGTTTTATTGAAAAAGCAAAAAACCTCTCTAAGATTTGGAAATAGGCGAAAAAACCCTCGTGTTTTATTAAACGCACATGAAACACCTATTCTGTTAGTAATTAACGGAAGGTGCATTACATGCATGCCTCCTTCGATTTTTGGTGTTTTGTAGCTGTTTTTTTTTACCTCAATTTTGAATGATTTTTACTAAAATGCCCTCATGATTGTGTATATATATATTTGATTTGGACATCTTTGACTTGTGACTATCTTCCTTAATCCATTACCTTACTAAATTTCATTTCCAGATCTTGATCACATTCCTGTTCGATTATTTTATTTTGTTGCAGGCTTGCAGCTGAGCAAAGATGTACGGACTCCCAAGATTCCCAACTGCACGGGTTTTCTCTACTCTCCCTTCTTCTTTATTGATTTTCGACCTACTAGTCCTTTCCTATGCTTGATTTCCGACTTCAAGAAGATGCTTGCTTTTCTTTCGGAAATTCTATTTTGTTTAGGGGTATTGCTACATGTAAATTGATGGTCGAAACCTTTTTACAGGCACATATTAAAATATTATGTTCCATTAATGTGTTGATTTTTGTTTGAAATATTAATTTGCTTACTTATTATTACTTATCGCGAGAGTTTTGCCTTTGGACCAATTATGCAGCTACCCCATTTTCTTATACGGATTGAAGACCGTCACGAGCGTCATTTCCACAAGTGCAAAATGATTTGTGTCTGTATAACGGGCAAATCATTAATTTGGAACAATTTTTGAACGTTGTAACGACTTTTGTAACTACCAAGGAATTCCTCGCTATTTTATGAGTTACAAAAAATTTGTAATGGCTTAGATGAAAGCCGTTACAATTTGGAATGGCTTTTGCACCGCCCTATGTCGGCCGTTACAATGCTTGATCGGATGGAGAAAATGAATTTGGACCTGTTTTTGGAACGACCAATGTAACTTTATTGTATTTATTTTGGGACAGCTATTGTAACACACACAGTAATGGCTTGGCTTCGGATGTGGAACGGTTTCTTTATTCTATTTGTAAGGACCTGACATTATTTTGTAACTACTTGACATTATTTTTGTAACGACCTGCCATTATTTTGCTGATGTTCTAGGAGATCATATCATTATTCATTACATTTATTTTTACATCAATTATTTTTTAATATAATACATTATTAGAAGTGTGATAACTACACATATAATATGAAAAATCAAGTTCTACATATAAGATATTGTCTAAAGTCACGTTTACCCCTGTGTTTTGTTGAAAAAGCAAAAAACCTATCTATGATTTGAAAATAGGTGAAAAAACCCCTCGTGTTTTATTAAACTCACATAAAACACGCATTCCGTTAGTAATTAACGGAAAGTGGATTACACGCGCGCTTCATTCAATTTTTGCTATTTTGTAGCCTTTTTTTTACCTCAATTTTGGATGATTTTTACTAAAATATCCTCATGGATGTGTATATATATTTGATTTGGACATCTTTGACTTGTGACTATCTTCCTTAATCCATTACCTTACTATCTCGTCCTATAGATCCTTTTTAGGTTCTTTCTTGAATGCAATCTCGTCCCATAAATCCCTTTCACGCTCTAATTTGCTCAACTCGATCTGGTTCAGGTACTCGTGTTCCGGAGTAGATAAAAGTTCCCTTAAAGGGATCAAATCATCCTTGAAGTTGGGGAAGAAGTCTAAATCCTCCAGCCTATCTTGTGGCACGCACAACTGGCTAATGTTGTTGTTGGAATCATTGGGATAAAATTCATGTTGTTCGAACATTAATCCGTCCGACGTTGTCACGCCTGAAAGATTCCTGTAATCATCGTTGCGATAGACCATCGTGTGTGAAGAAGAAAAAAGAAGCAAATAAATAAAAGAAAGACAAATGTATGAATATGAATACATATATATATATATATATATAAGCATATAATGGTGCTTAATTTTCAGTGTTGTGTGTAGGCTGAGAGACATAAGGCAGTAAGTAATATGGTATTTATTATTGTTCGTCTGGGTGCGTGGAGGTCCCAAAATTTGACATTTAGGACCGCATCTTCAGTACGAGGGCGTCACTTGTGGCCCGAGTGGTTCGTGTAGGTGACCTTGGGTACGAGTGATTACATCTGTACAAGGAACACTTCTCTTCCTCTATGGTGATGACATTTACAAAAGAAGAGTTACAAATGATGGTACGTGGATTCACGGTGCCCATGTATGATGACCACGGACGAGTCTATGACGTAGTGGTTTGTGCTACACCCCCATGATATACTCTGAAAGGAACAGATGGATGGAAGAAACTGGCACATATCAACGACTTGCGAGAGGGGACGATTATCACGTTGTGGATCTATCGCGAGAGTTTGACCCTTGGACCAATTATACCGTCAGGAGTGCCATTTCCACAAGTGCAAAATGATTTGTGTCTGTATAACGGGCAAATGATTAATTGGAATAATTTTTGAACGTTGTAACGGCTTTTGTAACTGTCAAGGAATTCGTCGCTATTTTATGAGTTACAAAAAATTTATAACGGCTTAGCTGAAAGCAGTTACAATACTTGATCAGCTGGAAAAAATGAATTTGGACCTGTTTTTGGAACGACCAATGTAAATTTATTGTATTTATTTTGGAACAGCTATTGTAACACACACAGTAACGGCTTGGCTTCGAATGTGGAACGGTTTTTTGCATTCTTTTTGTAAGGACCTAACATTATTTTGTAACGACTTGACTTTATTTTTGTAACGACCTAACATTATTTTGCTGCTTTTCTAGGAGATCATATCATTATTCATTACATTTATTTTTACGTCAATTACTTTTAATATAATACATTATTAGAAGTGTGACAACTACACATACAATATGAAAAATCAAGTTGTACATATAAGATATTGACTAAACTCCCGTTTACCCCTGTGTTTTGTTGAAAAAGCAAAACACCTCTCTAAGATTTGGAAATAGGTGAAAAAACCTCTCGTGTTTTATTAAACTCACATAAAATACTCATTCCGTTAGTAATTAACGGAAGGTGCATTACACACGCCACTCCTTCGATTTTTGGTGTTTTGTAGCTGTTTTTTTTACCTCAATTTTGGATTATTTTTACTAAAATGCCCTCATGATGTGTATATATATATATATATATATATATATATTTAATTTTGGACATATTTGACTTGTGACTATCTTCCTTAATCCATTACCTTACTAAATTTCATTTCCGGATCTTGATCACATTCCTGTTCGATTATTTTATTTTGTTGCAGGCTTGCAGCGAAGCAAAGATGTACGGACTCCTAAGATTCCCAACTGCACGGGTTTTTTTCTGCTCTCCCTTCTTCTTTATTGATTTTCGACCTACTAGTCCTTCAAGAAGATGCTTGATTTCTTACTTCAAGAAGATGCTTGCTTTTCTTTCGGCAATTCTATTTTGTTTAGGGGTATTGCTACATGTAGATTGATTGTGGACACCTTTTTACAGGCACATATTAAAATATTTTGTTCCATTATTAGAGCTTAATGTGTTGATTTTTGTTTGAAATATTGATTTGCTTCTTATTATTGTTCGCCTGGGTGCGTGGAGGTCCCAAAATTTGTCATTTAGGTACGCATCAACAGTACGAGGGCGTCACTTGTGGCCCGGGTTCGTGTAGGTGACCTTGGGTACGAGTGTTTACATTTGTACAAGGAACACTTCTCTTCGTCTATGGCGATGGCATTTACAAAAAAAGAGTTACAAATGATGGTACGTGGACTCACGGTGCCCACGTATGATGACCACGGACGAGTCTATGACATAGTGGTTCGTGCTTCACCCCCTAGATGTACTCTGAAAGGAACAGATGGATGGAAGAAACTGGCACAGATCAACAACTTGCGAGAGGGGACGATTATCATGTTGTGGATCTATCGCGAGAGTTTGACCCTTGGACCAATTATGCAGCTGCCCCGTTTTCTTGTATGGGTTGAAGACTGTCACGAGCGCCATTTGCACAAGTGCAAAATGATTTGTGTTTGTATAACGGGCAAATTATTAATTTGGAAAAGTTTTTGAACATTGTAACGACTTTTGTAACTGCCAAGAAATTTGTCGCTATTTTATGAGTTCCAAAAAATTTGTAACGGCTTAGCTGAAAGCCGTTACAATTTGAAACGACTTTTGCACCGGCCTACGTCGGCCGTTACAATACTTGATCGGATGGAGAAAATGAATTTGGCCTATCATAACATTGTAAAAACTGGAAATGTTCTATCCAAGTTTTGTATCATTTTGAATGATTGCCAAATTCATGAAGCTTTAATGGCCAATCTCTCTTACCTATAGATCGATCCTATGCATTCATATGCAAACATCTATCTCTTACCTGCAGATGATCCTATGCATTCATCTGATATAGGCATGATGATGGTTGGGCAATCAGTAAAAATTGTGGTATATATAGATTAGTGGTCTCTTAAAGGCTCCTCCTAGTCATTCTACCTATGGTATGCATGTATTCATAATGATACTTGGTGTGAGAGACATATATGCTTAAGATTTCTTGTATCCATATGTATTAGAATTGTTATAAATTATTCCGACCACTAATCCTTGTAAAAAAGCTTCTCCACACACACACACACACATATATATATATAGTGCTGTAGTTTCTTGAACGGCTACTTGCGTTGTTTCCAGTCTCCATATTTCGTCCGTTCACTTAAGAATTCAAACTAGAATTCCTCTAAACATGATTCACATTATATAGTGAAAACAAGATCTAATCTATTGCTGGATAGAAACCAGATTCGTAAAAGAAAATTCGTATCAGTGTATTTGAATTTTGTTTGTTCTTCACTTGAACCTAGTCCAAAAAGACACAAAATTTTGAGAATATTGTTATAATGTTATAAAGTATTTAAAAGTGCAACAATACGAGAATTAGAGTAGAGATGAGAGAAGAGAGTATTCTTATCATATTTCTTATTCATCTCAATACAAAAGAAGTGACCTATTTATATGTTCCAGAAATACAATCAAAAGTCTCATCATGATGAAGGAAGATGAATCACAAGGGTTAACAATTTATGGGGATTGTAATGAGTATGGGAGATGAAGATGTTATATCCACAAGCTTTAATTTTCATAGCACTCCCCCTTGGATGTTCATTATTCAAGAATATGCCTCGTTAAAACCTTACTAGAAAAACCCTGAGAGACAAAAACTTAGTGAAGGAAAAGAGTACATTATTCTTTAATACGTGATTATATATTGCCTCATTAAAAACCTTACCAGGAAAACCCAATGAAAAAAACCATGGTTAAGGAAAAGAGTGCAGTCCATATTTACTCCCCCTCATTAAAATATCAATTGAGATCTTTAAGGCGATGAATGCCAATATTATGGACTAGCATCTAAAATATTGCAGTAGGAAGTGCTTTCGTGAACAAATCTGCTAGACTGTCATTTGAACGGACTTGTTGAATATCAATATCACCATTCTTTTGAAGATCATGACTGAAGAAGAATTTTGGTGAAATATGTTTCCTTCGATCCCATTTTATGTACCTTCTTTCAATTGAGTAATACATGCCACATTATCCTCATAACGGACTTGTTGAACATCAATATCACCATTCTTTTGAAGATCATAACTGAAGAAAAATTTTGGTGAAATATGTTTCCTTTGATCCCATTTTATGTACCATTCTTTCAATTGAGTAATGCATGTCACATTATCCTCATATAAGATTGTCGGGATAATTTTTTTTCAAATGATAATCCACAAGTCCCTCGGATGTGTTGAATCATGGATCTCAACCACACACATTCTCGACTTGCCTCATGCATTGCTATTATTGCTGCATGATTCGATGAGGTAGCTGTTATTGTTTGTTTAGATCGCCATGAAATTGTCGTACCACCACAATTGAACAAATAACCAATTTGCGATCGACCATTATGAGGATCAAGCAAATAACCAGCATCTGCATAACCAATTAGATCGGAATTGGGTACTTTTGATTAAAATAACCCCATATCCATCATACCTCTAAGATAGCGAAGTATATGCTTAATTCCATTCCAATGCCTTCGCGTGGGTGAAAAACTATATCTTGCTAACAAATGAACAACAAATGTTATATCTCATCTTGTATGGTTAGCAAGATACATTAGTGTTCTAATTGCACTAAGATATGGTACTTCAAGACCAAGTAGTTCTTCATCACCTTCTCAAGGTCTAAAAAGGATCCTTCTTCACATCAAATGATCTTACAACCATTGGGGTGTTCAATGAATGTGATTTGTCCATATAGAATCTCTTTAACACCTTAGCGATATAAGCTTCTTGATGCACAAGAATTCAATTCTTCAAATGTTCAACTTGCAATCCAAGATAATATTTTGTTCATAATAAATATTTCATCTCAAACTCTTTCTTTAAGCAGTTTATAGTTTTTGGAAGATCTTCTGGAGTTCCAATAATGTTTAAGTCATCAACATAAACTGCAATTATAACGAATTCATTTTTAGATCTTCTCGTAAAAATACATGGACAAATGGGATCATTTTTATCTTCTTTAAACAAATAATCACTGAGATGATTATACCACATGCATCCAAATTGCTTCAAACCATACAGGGGTTTATTTAAGTTAATAGAATAATGTTCTCGAGAACCTGAATTGTATGCTTCGGGCAAATGAAATTCTTGATGGAGTTTCATATAGATATCATTATCAAGTGGAGCCATATAAATAAGCTGTAACGATATCCAGTAGATGCAAATTGAGTCCTTCTTTTACTGCCAGACTAATTAAGTACCGAAAAGTAGTTGCATCCAACATAGGCGAGTAAGTCTCTTAATAGTCAATATCGGGTCTTTGTGAAAAACCTTTGAGCAACAAGTCTTTCTTTATATCTGACAATTTCACATTGCTCATTTCGTTTTCGCACAAATACACCTTTTTATCCCATTGGTTTTACATCTTTAGGTGTATGGACTACAGGTCCAAAAACCTTTCATTGTGCAAGCGAGTTTAATTCTGCCTCAATTGCGTCTTTCCATTTTGGCCAATCATTTCTTTGTCTGCATTCCTAAACAGACTTTAGTTCATGGTCCTCATTATCATTTATTATAGCGCTACATTATATGCAAAAATATCGTCGATGATGACTTCATTGCGGTTCCAACATATTCCATTCATAACATAATTTATAGAGATCTCTTAATTTTCATAAATTTCAAGTACCTAAGTTCTTCTGGAACTGACATATTAATTATGCCTGGAGACTCTTCGGGAGTTATATCCTCGATTTGGCCATCTTGATTCATAGCTCATTTTATTTCGAGGATTTTTATCTTTGGAACCAATAGGCCTACCTCGCTTCAGGTGTGCTTTAGGCTCATTTGCAATATTAACTTGTCCGACAGGGACATTTATTTATATGAGCATTAACGGCTGGAACATGAGATTTAGTTACTCGTTTTGGGTCAGTAAAAATGCATCTGACAGTTGATTTGCTAGACTTTGAAAATGAATTATCTTTTGAACTTTCAGTTCACTTTAATTAGTACGAGGATCAAGATGAGATAATGATAATTCATTCCAACTATTTTTATATTCCAGCTGCTTACTCTCTCCCCCTAATGTTCAAAAAACTGATTCATCAAAATGACAATCGGCAAATCTAGCCGTAAATAAGTCTCTTGTTAATGATTCAAGATATTTTACTATGGAAGGAGACTCAAATTCAACATAAATTCCCAACCTCTGTTGAGGACCCCTCTTAGTGTGTTGTGGTGGAGCAATTGGAACATATACTGCGCACCCAAAAGACTTTTAGATGGAAAATATTAGGTTCCTGACCAATTATAGGGGAGAGAATTTTTGAGAACTTATTGGCCTAATGCGAATTAGTGTTGTTGCATGCAAAATGACATGTCCCCAACAAGAAATGAGAAGTTTTGATTTCGTACTCAATGGTCTTGCAATTAATTACAGACGCTTAATGAATGATTCTACAAGACCATTCTGTGTATGAATATGTGCTACAGGATGTTCAACATCAATTCCAATAGACATACAATACTCATTGAAAGTCTGAGAAGTGAATTCTTTCAGCATTATCAAGCTGTATTTTCTTAATTTGATAATCAGAAAAATGTGTTCGTAATCTAATTAATTCAACAAGCAATCTCGCAAACGCCAGGTTGCGAGATGATAATAAAGATATATGTGACCATCTAGTTGATGCATCAAAATCATGAAATATCAAAATGGTCCACATGGCGAGTGGATTGGTCTACAAATATCGCCTTGCATATTTTCTAGAAATGTGAGAGATTCATTCTCTATTTTTGCTGGTGATGGTCGAATAATTAAATTTCCTCGAGAACACGCAACACATGAGAAATCACTAGAATGAAGAATCTGCAGGCTCTTCAATTATTTTTCGCATCATAATTGATCCGGGATGGCCCAACCGGTCATGCCATACAACAAACTCATTATAATTCATAAACTTCTGGTTTACGATAGTATGATTTTCAATTGTACTAATATATATATAGTACAAACTAGAATAAAATGTCGATAAATTTTTCGATATGCATTTCTTCCCCGAGATCACACTTGTGATTGGAGATATTCAATATCTCTTGATTTGTTGTCTCAATATGATATTCATTTCGGTAGATATCCTTAAAGCTTAGAAGGTTTCTTTGAAACTTGGTGGAATAAAGTACATCATTAATATAAACTCTACTTTGTCACTAAATAAAGGTAGAAGTATCCAAATAAAAAATAATTCGATCCCGTGAAATCAAAATCAAGTTGAAGGAAAAAATCAATAAAAATGTATAAAGCATAATTAAGAGAACTTTGAACTTGGGAATTAATTAATGAGTTACAATATAAATTTATATAGTATATATATATATATATATAGATATACGTAGTTTATGATAAGAAAATAAGAGAGGCCGGAAATTTAATATGAATTATATATAAACACACACTAATTCAATGATACCATGTGCTTGAAAATAGTTGTTCCTTATGTTGGTGCAAGTGCATTTTGTGAATTTTTTGTTTCAAAATGGCTGATAATTGATATGATGATTGATTGTGTTGAGCATCAACAATTTGTTCAATGCTATCAGAATATGCCTTAATGTCTTGAGTTTCTCTCTCACTCAGGTCAATAGGGATGGCAATGGGTTCGGAATTTTCTTGGAGAGGCGCGTCTCGAGTTCTGACAAATCCCTATTAGACCGACCTTGTTGTCATTCCTACAAATCAGGTGGCGCTGCATTCTTCACTTCGTCCATTGGGCTGTTTCTTTCACTGGCTCAAGAGATGAGGGCTGGGAATGGGATCATCTTTTTGCTGCCTAATTGAATTAGGATTAGTTTGTCTTGGGACTGTAAATACACTTTAATATGAATTCCCAACCAAATCCCCACTTATACTCAATTTCAATTTATTTGTTTCTTAAATAACTAACAAATACTTTAACATTAATCAATAATAATGAAAATAAAAAGGGACAATTACACTCTCTTTCCCTGAGTTTTGGTGGAATTACACGTAGACCCCTGTGGTTTGGAAAATTACATTAGTACCCCTGAGGTTTGCGTCCGTCTAACAAATAGGTCCCTCCGTTAGTCAAAATTCACTGAATTTGTTGATATTAACAAAGACTTATGAAAATCGATATTTCTCCTTGATTGACTTATTACTAACTTATTGCCGGCCAAATAAATCTTTTATGACTAGAATACCCTTATAACAGTGAAGATATACCACATCACATGTGCATTAACGTGTGTGATATATAAGGGTAGTTTGGTTATAAAAGAAATTGTTTAACTTGGAATAAGTCAATAATAAGTCAATTGATGGTAAATATTCACATGTAAAAAGAGAGATACAATAAAAAAAAAAAAAAATAACGAAAGAGACAATACACTTACATGTTATTTATACTTTTTCATATTAAGTATATTTCACTTAGATAATCATATTTATACTAATATGATTAATATAATTAACGTATGGAATATAAATACTTTTTTCTTGCTTTTATTGATAAATATTTTATTCCCTTTTTAACTTGTGATTTTTAATTTCTGAAATCAAATGGATGCTCTTTTTTTTAGATGGCTCGAACCTCAAATCTGTTTAGATGTTATTTCACACTACAACATCACACCAATTTTCTTACATGTAACTTTTTTTTTCCTTTGTTAAACAAGAGGCTTCAGTACTTCAGTTCTTGTTGGGAATTAATCTCTTCAGTGACAAACATCAGACTTAACCATACTATTACAAGCAGGATGTAAAATTACAGAAAATAACAATAGAGAGAACAAATTTTACAGAACAACAACTAAAATACATAAGAAGAGGAAACAGGGGAAAGTATTAAGCTCTCAAAACAACAGATGCAGAAGGGACATTCTCTACCTTCAACCAGATACCCGACAGCCTCAAGGGCTCAGCCAGGTGAAGAAAATAAAGAAGGGGTTGGTCGAGGTTAAGAGCAGTATGCACAAGGCAATAATATCAGCAGTATCAACAGAACCTCACCAAAGATAGCACTTAAGCAGTTTATCAACAAGATATCAGAGTTTAGCACCTACCAGCAGAATACTATATGAATTACACGGAGCAACGGGTTTAAAAATTGCACTGGCACAAAGCAAATCACTATAACAACCAAAAAAAAAGCACTAACCAGAATATCAGCACTAAGAGAGACCCCACTAAGATGCCAGAATAAGCACTTAAGCAAAACAGAAGAACCCAAAGTAAAGTACCAGTTTTAATCACTAAATAGGATATCACTAAACTGATTGGCACTAAGCAATAGCACTTAAGTAGTGTAGCACAATAGAATGTAATTCGTAACAACTTTGCACTAAGCAGTAAAACTGTGGTTTTGCACACAACAGAATGTTACTAAGTTATTAGAGTACGCACTAAGCAAGATGCCAACACACAATAAACGATACCAACATAAAAACAGGATATCCGCACAAAGCAATATACCAGCACTAAGTGGATACAGAAACAGGATATAGTAATATACTGACACTAAGCAGAGTACCAACACAGGGTAACTCAAAATAGGATTTTTAGCACAAAGTGATAAACAAGGACTGAGCAGGATATAAACACAGAATGAGGGATACCAACACAAAACAGGGTATCGATACAGGGAAAGCGATACCAGCACTAAGCAGATTCTATACTAAAACAACATAGAGCAATAACGGAAAGAAGGATCGAGTAGCCCTTACCAAACCTTTAGAGGCCAGCGAGAGCCCGAAGGCTCTGATACCACTGTTGGGAATTAATCCCTCCGGTGATAAACACCAGACTTAACCTTACTATTACAAGCAGGATGTAAAATTACAGAAAATAACAATAGAGAGAACAAATTTTACAGAACAACAACTAAAATACATAAGAAGGGGAAACAGGGGAAAGTATTAAGCTCTCAAGAAACAACACACAGAGCTACGGCTCAGGGAGCCAAGATCCGGTAGCGGGCCGACACAGCCACCAAGGCCGGCACCGAATTGCCGGTTGCACCAAGACCCGGTTCTAGGGACCCCAAGCCACTGAGGCTCGATCCCACAAAAACCGATCAGATCACCAAGATCACAATCCCAGCCAGCCACACTACGATCACACAGATCAACCACAAAGGTCCACAAAGGAAAGGATCAACCACAAAGGTCCACTAAGGAAATGATCAAAGTTTTGGGAGTAAGGGATAAGAGATATCGTTCGGTTCAATCTACCAGAGGCATGAGAGAAGGGGGCCATTTATAGTGAGTGAAAGACGGCAGTAAGTGGTCGAGAGAGATGGCCGAGCCAAGTCCCAATATCATCGTTAATGGAAGAGGGTGGATCTAGAGAGTTCAGTGCACGAAGGGTCGGGGGAAGGAGAAGACACAAGTCTTCTGATTAGGGTTAAGGCAAGAGTTTAAGTAGTGGATCGGCCGGGTCGGGTAATCAAGCGGGCTGGGTCGCCAGAATTGGGTCTTGGGCCTTCCAGGAAGTTAGGTGGAGTGGCATCGGGCTTGGGCCTCCCTTGAGGGTCATGGGCCACACTCAACAGTTCTCTTCTTACCCCATTTTTTTTTTTTACTTGGTTAAATTTTTTGTTTCAAATCGCTTTCGTTTTTTATTTTACATAAAGAAAAAAATTGTATTTTCGTCTTGGTTAATTTGATTTTCAAGCCTGTGTATTTATTTCCCTCCTTTTGTAGCATTCTGGTAAATTTACATCATCAACCCATGTGGCAATGACATGTTATGCTGACTCATTTTTTTTTTTTTTTGTTGATGTCTAATGGACATAAACATAATTGCCATTAAAAGTAATGTGTTTATTTTTTTTTTCCAAAAAGATTTTATCGTTAACATGATGGGCTTTTTTTGGTATGTTTCATAGTTTAAGGGTTACTTTGTGATTGATAGTTCAGGGGTGGTGAATGTCTATAAAGAACACACCATTCTTATTCAGTTAAAATATTTAACAAAAATCATGATGAATTCCCTCCGACGATGAGACAAAAAGATATTAAAAATTGGTCTAAAATGCATAAAACCCCCTTGTATTTTGCAAAGTCGGCTAAAAACCCCCCTGTGTTTTTGAAATAGGCAAAAACATCCCCTGTGTTTTATAAAAGTCAGCAAAAAACACCCCTTCCATTATGAATTAATGGAGGGTGTAATGCACGCGCGTGTTGTGCGTGTGGGGCTGTTTTCTAGCATTTTTTTATGTCTTTTTCGTACACTTTTGACAAAATACCCTTATGGAGCCTATATATTTGACTAAGTGCACTTTGACTTGTTTTGAGTGTGTTTCTTTTATATTTTGAATGCATGTAAAAAATTACTTAAAAATACAAAAAAAGTATATAAATATTTTGAAGTTTTATAATTTAAATTGAAATATTAAATTAAAATTATAATACAAAAATTAATATAATAAATTCATTTTTATATTTAAATATCTTAATGAATATAAGTGTTAATAAATATCTAAATCTAATATAAATGCTAATAATTATTTATATATTATTAATTAATTTAAATTATTAATTAATTAAAAAATTTAAATAATTATCTTTATTTACTATAAATAATATTAAAATTAAATTATTATTATAAAAAACTGAATTAATTTAAATTTATATTATTTGAAATTAAAAAGAATTAGAAACTATAAATATAAAATTAAAAAAAAAATTGGGCGACGGGCTTGGGCGGCCGCCGTTGCCTCAGATTGGGGGCGACAGCGTCGCCCTTCTGTATACCCGATGGCGACGTCGACGTCGCCCAGATGCAGGGGCGACGGCGTTGCCGTCGTCCCTTTGGTAGGGGTGGGGGGCGGAGCAGGGGTGGGAGGGGTGGGGCGGCAGCAGGGTGGGAGGGGCGGGGGGGGGGGGGGGCGGGTTTTTTTTTTTTTGGGGGGGGGGTTAATTTTGAATTATTATTAAATAATAATATTTATTTTTTATAATATATTATTTAATTAATTAAATCTAAACCATTGATTTTCTTATAAATTTGAGATCCAACGGTCAAATTAATAGATTAGATCTAAAGGCTCAAATATAACAATCAAGATCCAACGGTCATTAAAATAAAGAATAATATATAATAAGGAAGGGCATAACGGTCAATTTGTTAAAAAGTTAATGCCGTTAGTGTTTTTTAACGGAGATGGGCGATTGAGCTGACTTTTACAAAACACAAGGGTTTTTTTTACCTATTTTTAAAACAGAAGGAGGTTTTTAACCGACTTTTCAAACACAGGGGGGTTTTATGCATTTTAGCCTAAAAATTGCAAGAAATAGCAAAGATGGGAGATCTTCAAAATGAGAAGCCGCAATTTGATTATTCTCCACGGTTAATAAAATGTTTATTTCCGAATTGATAAATAACTTTATCAACTAATTGATCTAGGTAAAATATTGGGCTTTGGAGTACACAATTGGCTGGCCCGGTTTAGAATCGATACGGACCAACTTAGAAAAGCTTAGCTCAGAACCAATTCAGTATTGTTCATGTTTGGTTATGAGGTGGTTCTGAACTTTTAAATGAACTTTAATTAAGTCCATTTTTAAATCGAGACCCCAACCAAAGAATTAACCGTGGTTGAGGCCTACCCAGGCCGATTAGGCCTTTTTTTTAAATGAAAAATTTATAGTCAGAAAAAAGTAGTTAAAATTATATCATGAACTTATATAATAATTTGATTAACAGACTTATAAGAATAAACCTAAATAATATCAAGTCAAAAAATACTTAAATAAACTTAGACAATTAATGAAGGTCAAATCTCATTGTTATTCTCTCATCTTTTCTTTTTGTCTCGCTTTAATTCCTCATATTTCAAATGCACTTTAGCAGTCTCTCATCTCTTAAATTTATCCTGTTAAAATCCTTAATCGTTAGATCTAATAATCAAATACCTTAATAGGACAAATTTAAGGGATGAGGGACTACAATAATGCATTTAAAAAATGAGGGATTAAAGTGGAATAAAAAGAAGAGATAAGGGATAACAAAGAAATTTGACATTAATAAATAAAAAATTAGAAATAGAACAATAAAGATAAATATTTAGAATTTTAGAAGTTTAAAAAACTTCTAGTATAGTCAACTTCAAAAAAATAAAATAAAAATATATATCATGCATTATTAAAATTTAAAAAAATTGGCCTAACTGGGCCGATCCAAGCCCTTTAGACCTGGGACTAGCTAGGAGTAGCCCGATTCCCACTGGGCTTGGACTGGATCAACTCACGTTTTTATTTGTTGGGTCGTCCCAACCCGTCCCACTATCTATCTAGAACTGAACTCAAACGCAAGCTTTCCCACCTCTACTATTGTAAATTAAAAGAATTGATAATTCTTTTTGTCACCCCCATGTCATCATTTCAAATTGAAGATAAAACTAATCCTATTTAGATTAGATCAAAAGAGTTAAACACCTCATACCAAACGGGATTATAAGGTTTCAAACCCTGTATGAGTACTTAATCAATCACTTTGGGTTTAAGAATTGAAACTTAGAGTAGGATGCTAAGTATGTAGTTTATATTCAGTGCTACAATTTTATTTTATTTTTAATTCTTTTCTTGATTTTTTTCTTGATTCTTTTTATTAGTATTCCAAGCTAAATATTTTGAAGTAATACTTGCATTTTTATAAATTCCAATTTATTCCCCACTATTCTAGTATATTGTCTCACTTTACCTTTTTCTTTTGCTTTCAATTGCATCACTCAATTCACTTGAACTTATATAAATGCTTCAATTGCAATTTTTTTTAAAAGTAAAAATGATAAATAGTATTAATTGGACTAAATCGATTATAATCAGCCTAGTTGACTATCAATTTCTAATAGATACAATTACAATATCATATATTAATCAACAATATCACATAATATAAATCTAAACAACCCCTTATTAATTATACAATTGTACCTCAAAAAAAATAATTATTAGCGATTTGGTTCACAAATTTTACAAAATTAAATACTTAATGATAAGTTATGAAATTTTTTCCATACTCCTAACATCTCCGAGTTACTACTCCAAATTTTCAATTTAAAAGATAATCATGTAAATAAAAAATAATTTTCAGAACCCAAAAGTTTTTAGAGAGATTTAACAGTTAGATAATTTATTTTTAAGAAATTTAGAAAAGTAACTATACTAAAAAGAGTTTTGAAACTTTATATTCAAGTAACATATACGTTCATACAATTATAGTAATTTTTTTAAATGAATTAAAACTATAGTGTTGTCAATATATTGAATAATTTCTATCTCGATAGAAAAATATTATTATTCAAATAATATTATTCTTGAAATAATATGAATATCTTTTGCATCTTATTTCTTTTTCAAAAATCCACTATAACCAATTCGACATGTATATAATCTAAAAAATAAATTTGCATAATTGTTATATAATTATTTTTTATATTTTTGGGTATATATTTAACCTTTTTATTTTTGGTATATAAAATTTGGAATCTTTAGAAAATATTTTATTTTAAATTTAGAATTTTTGCACATACATTGGAACTGTGGAAATTGCTTATGCACTAGACGAAATATGGCTTTTAATTTTTACTATTGATGTCCCTCAAATATTTTTGTCAAAGTCCAAACCTAAGGAAGTGGCCCCCCACCAAGCAACCTAGCAGGCAATCCTGTTAGCCCATGAGCAAGGTATTGAGACCATGGTATGTTTATTTTTTCTAACTTGGTAGGCCTAAGAAACGAGTCCAATCTAGTAAGGCGATTCAACATACGGTAGGGACGACACATCACACATATTTCTGATATCATTAGACACGTCATGTTAAAAAATTTCTAACTAATTCCACGTAACCCGGCTGGAATCAACTCCTTAAGAAGCCGATAAACGGATTCCCGAATTCTCAGTGACTAGCCAAGACTCGATCAAAAGGTCATATCTTCGTCCAGATAAGTCCAAAACTCGAATCGACTTTTGTTATTTAACTAACATGTGCACCTTTTTAACAATGTATGATTTGCCCTAATTACTTACTCGATCTTGCTCTACGACTACTTACAAATTGATTTTGGTAACTAAGTCTTTCATACTCTTGCTTTCATTCTTCTTGTTTTTCAGCTACTTTTAGCTCACATTTACGCTCCATACGAATTTTATCACTTTAGCATCATATTCAATCATTATTTCAAGTTTTCTCTTTATTTAATCAGTAAAACCATTACTGACTTAAGCATCCGAGAGCTAACTCCTGTTTTGCAAGTTAGTCCTCCTTTGATCTTAAAATTTTATTCAAGATCCTTTGATTATTGTAGTACTGCTAGACCTCAATACGCATCAACTAGGTTAATTAAAATGGTTAAAAGTAAAAAATAATGATGGATACTAATTAACCACGGCTGCACAACTTCTATTAGACGTTGTTTTTGCAAGCAAGATCAAAACACTTGTTACAACTAAAAATTGATGCAGATATTTTGGCCATAGAGAAAACCATAGCAAATATTGATTAACTTTGAGCCTGTTTGTTTGTGTTTTCATTTTCAGTTTTCAGTGGAAAGTATGTATTTTTAATTTTGTATAAATTTTTATTTGAAATATTAATAAGTCTAGATTAGTTAATAAGATTGTATCATATATTGAACTGTCGTATCAAATTAATATATTTTCAATGAGATTACGTATAAATAAACATATTTTCGCATTTATTAGTATTTCAAAAAATGAATAATATCATAGTAAATAATATTATTTTTGCATTGACTTTATTTAATGGTGGTAAATAGTAAATAATAGTGTTTTGTAGTGTAAATATAATAAACTTTTCTTTGTGTTGATAGTTGTACAAAAATTGGCAGCTGAATTGGGGTTTGGAGATTTCATTCCTTAAGCATATTTTTCAGATATTAGCCGTCCGAACAGGAGACATTTGGAGGGCTGTCCTACTCGCTGTCTTATAACTACGTAGTATCTCACTCGAAACCACTTGCCAACACTTTGAATTGTTCAAAGAATTCCAGTTTCGATTATATCCATGTTGCGATAATTCCACACAAGACTGCGAACAAGAAAGAGAGGTTGCAGGAACGAAATCAAGAAGCTGTAATTTGCAGGGTGGATTCTGCTGCATGCAGTGCCTGTTTTCAGCCTGGTGTGCAAGAAAGAAGGGATTTGCTTGTTTTTATGAGAGATATGGCCCGTTTAGCACTTGAAGGTATGGATTCTACCAGGGTTTGGGTTTCTTTTTTTATTTTTACGCAGCCATTTTCAGTTTTACATTGGTTCTTTACTGTGTTTTGGTTTTGTGGGAAGTTATGAAAATCGATGGTTCAAGAATCGATAGTTTTTAGTTCTTGAAGGTGCTCTGGTTCTGTTGGGAAAAAATCGTCCATATGCTTACACTGAGTGATCCAGATTGCAAAGAATGTTTACATACTGTTTGATAAATTGTGGCCTAGAAACCGGAAGTATAAATGATTCTTTCAACTTCTGTTGGTGAAACTGTACGTTTTGATGCTAGGTCAAAGAACCATATTTCAGTTATGAATGTTTTTCGAATTGGAATAGACAACAGTATAGTTTAAGTGGAGAAATCTCCAAAGTTGTTACTGCTCTTATATTGAAGAAAAGAACCATTTGTTCTTTAGATCATGTGAATTCCATAAGTTGGATCGCCATTTGAAATTATCTTCATTGGAAACAATCGGAACTTAACGATGAATCTTCAGTTTCTTGTGATCCTTTCGAGTTATGCTCATTATTGAAAAGATTGTTTCGAATCAGGCTAAAATCACTGGAAACTATCGGAACTTAGCGATGAATCTTCAGTTTCTTGTGACCCTTTTGAGTTTTGCTCATTATTGACAAGATTGTAGTTTGAATCAGGCTAAATTCATTGGAAACTTCGGAACTTAACCATGAAACTTCAGTTTCTTGTGACTCTTTTGAGTTATGCTCATTATTGAAAAGATTGTAGTTTGAAATCCCAAGTTAATGCAGGGAGTGCTCCATCAGCTTCACTTGATATGCAGAGTTCCACAGCTAAACATCCTTCACCAGCTCTCTTCTTTTTACTTGGGGGGATAATATTATTCCTCATTCTGCTTATCCTGATATTTTTCTTCCGGGGAGTTATCAAACCAGCACAGCTGAAGATGCTCGTTGCTCGAACAATGAAGCGACCAGGTTGCGAATTTTATTATGTAAGATAAGTGCAGAGTAATTAATTGAAGCATTCTCTCATCATGGTCTAATTTTGATGATTATTGCAGTAACAAAGGATGTCCTGAATGGAAATTTTCATACAATAAGCTATTTCAACTTCCAGACGTTGAAGAAGGCAACCAAGAATTTCCACCAGAATAATCTGCTCGGGACAGGCGGATTTGGGCCAGTCTACTTGGTAAAACACAGAAAACATTTTTATACGGATGGCATTTATTTTTCTCTATTTCTTAAGGGGTCCGGAGTTTCTGAGATTTGTCGATTTAACTCATGAGTGAGTGATAGAATGACTGGAGTGATACATTAATGTCTCTGCCCATCTGAATTAAAGCAGCATTACAGAATCCAATTTCTCTTTCCATAGGGGAAATTAGAAGATGGGAGGTTGGTTGCGGTAAAGAAACTATCCCTTGATAAATCACAGCAAGGAGAATCAGAATTCCTTGCTGAGGTGAAGATGATCACAAGCATACAGCACAAGAATCTGGTCCGCCTTCTAGGTTGCTGCTCAGATGGAGCTCAACGACTGCTTGTGTATGAGTACATGAAGAATAGGAGTTTAGACCGTATCGTTTATGGTATTGAAGACTTAATTTGACTAGGATGAAATAAAAAATGACTTTATCTGACTAGGATCCTCGTTTTCGTATTCCATGCAATGCAGGGAGAAGCGATGTAGTCTTAAACTGGACCACTCGGTTCCAAATAATACTTGGGATTGCTCGAGGGTTGCAGTATCTGCACGAAGATTCACATGTCCGAATTGTTCACAGGGATATTAAAGCAAGTAACATTCTCCTGGACGACAAATTTCAACCTAGGATCGGAGACTTTGGCTTGGCTAGGTTTTTCCCTGAAGATCAGGCTTATCTCAGCACCAAATTTGCTGGAACCTTGTAAGTTCTCTCCATGTAAGTAAATATAGTACACAACCTTCACATAACAGTCCACTGTTTTTCTGCTTCAACTCAATAACAATAATCAAAGAATCGGCAAAATCCTGCTTTCCGTAGATTCTGTTTTTTTATTTGTAATAATCATCCAGCAAAAGAAAATTTAAGCCACAGTCAGTAGCCATGAATCCATGCAGTTCATTTTTGCAGAGGTTATACTGCACCAGAATATGCCATTAGAGGAGAACTGTCCGAGAAGGCCGACATATACAGTTTTGGAGTTTTGGTTCTTGAAATTATCAGCTGCAGGAGAAATACTGACCTTAATTTGCCTTCAGAAATGCAATACCTCCCTGAATATGTATGTTTGTCTTCCTTTTTAACTTGTTTATGGTTTTTCTCTGATGAACCAGTAAAATTCACGTATCTGCTTTATGCATGTTTGACAAGGCCTGGAAGCTGTATGAGAGGTCTATGTTGACTGATCTCATCGATCCCAGAATGCAAGAAAATGGATATGTCGAGAAGGATGTTCTTCAGGCAACTCATGTAGCTTTCTTATGCCTTCAGCCTCACGCCCATCAAAGGCCACCAATGTCTGAGATTGTAGCAATGTTAACATGCAAGGTCGAACTGGAGGGAACGCCTTCAAGACCAGCTTTCTTGGACCGAAGGAAAAGGAAGGATGAGAAAATTTTGTGGGATTCTATATCGGAGCATTTCCCATCTCCGCTAAAGAGCGAATCTCCTTCTTTCCCTCGGCATCCAAAGTAAGGATCGTTATTCCCTCGAACAATTGATATAGCTATTTAAGATCATTCTTTCGGTTCAAGCCTTTGCTAACAATATGCAGAACCACATGGGATGAAAAGTTCTTTTTGGTTCTTGTGTTGTGTAGATGAACAAACTTACATGCTGATGATTTCAAACTGAAGATCATTTAGATGTACATATGTTGGTGTCATTGGAAGTAACGAATTTTGTGAAACTCGTGGTATTTGATAATTTTCGAAACTTTTTGTTGATACTACTGTTTCTTGATATACTTACTCAGCTATTTGGCGAAACCGTAATGGATAAGAAAACATTCTTGATAAAGAAACCGGAAATGGAGTCGGGTTATGAATGGTTCGAGTGTGTTGCACTTAATCCCGTCAAGAGTTTCACCTTGTATAAGCTAGAATTTGTGTGTGTGCATGAATTGTCTTGCCATCATAAGATCGTACGGCTTTGCTTGGATTGTCAATCAACTAGAAAATGATGTAATCTAGAGTTGAAGAAATGTGTGATCTGTTTTTGAATGTTATAGGGATGAAAGTTACTGTTTGAATTGTCTTGCCATTATTAGTGAGTAGATTTTATCTGTGTATGTGTTAATATTAATATATATATATATATATGTATGTATGTATATAGATAATTAATAATTGGATAATTTCACTTTTGATACTCTAATTATAACATTAGTTTAGTTTTGATATCCCATGTTTTTAGTCATCAGTCTTGGTACCTAATATTTCTATTTTTCATCATTGTTGCTGCCCTCCGTTAGTTTAATCGTGAAAACTAAGAGTCACCCCAGTTCGGCGGGAAAAAGACGTGGGATTTTGCCTCTCGTTTTTTGCTATTTTTTCCCTCAATCCCAATCCTTAACTCGCTCTTGGGTAGTGAACACTAAAGCAACCAACCATGCTTTTTTTTTTTTATTGAGGAAATCCCGTCTTTTTTTCCTCTAAATTGGGATTGATCGTAAGTTTTCACAGTCAAACTAACAACGGATAACAAACATCATGAAAAATAAGGCTTTGTTTGGCTTTATTTTTGGAATATTTTGTTTCGTTTTGTGGAGATAGAGAAAGAAAAATAAAGATAAATAAGTGTGTATTAGAGATATGGCTTATATTTGGATTTATTTTTTGAGTTAATTTTAAATAGTATAAAAAAATATATTGTATGTATTGTGTTGTATATTGAGAGACAAAAAACTCTGTTTATTGTCAAATCATGTCTCTTTTATATATTTTTATATATGTATATAATAATATTTATTTATTTTGTATGTATTGTGTTGTATATTGAGAGACAAAAAATATTGTTCATTGCAAATCATGTCTCTTTTATATATTTTTTATAAATATATATATATATATAATAATATTTATTTAGTTATAGATGGATGTGTATATATATATATATGAGAAAACGAGTCAAAACACCCAATAAAACTATTTTGAGTAATATTATGTTTGTTTTTATTTTTTTACCGTTTTGAAAACAAAATGAAAATAAAATCAAACACAAGAAAAAATATGCTCAAATACCAAGACTGATGACTTGAGAAGAGGGGATATAAAAAATTGAATTAGTGGTACAAGTAGGGTGACGTATTTTGGTCTGCCCCAATTGCACACGTGGACATGGGGCCCACAAATTTAAGCTGGAAAACGGTCATAATCCGACCAGTCAAAATACATACCAAAGTTCCTCTAAGTCTACGTAGAAGAGATGTTGTCTCAAAGATACGGTCTCAGTCAGCATCAGATGTTTGTTCTAGATTTGGTTCATATATTAATATTGAAAAGAAATATTTATTATATATATATATATAAATTAATTATTAATTTGAATTTGATTAAATTTGAATGAACTATACACTTTCTCTTAATCACCATACCAATTTGTTTGGACATTTTTTTTTTAAAATTCTAAATCATACTGTATCTTTTATTTGAACTTGAAAGAATTTGTTAAGATTTTTAAAATAAGTAGAGAACTCCTTATATTTTTCATACAAGTTTGTAAAAATTTTGAATATTTTATTTTTGAATCTTATAAACTCGTCCTTCAAAAAATTTATCAAATACTTTTCATCATTTTGTAGATTTTCAAACATCTTATAGGATGTTCTGGAGAGTTTTTAAGCTCGTCAAAACATCCTCCAAGACTTTAAATATAATACATGTCTTCCTGTGGTGTTGATGGAAAAAATTTACATGTATTATAATAAAATTTAGTGTAAATTACAACCGTCTCCTCTGAAATTATCATTTAGTGACCGTCTAACGAATATCCCCTCATGATAGCACATTGTAGGGGTATTTGTTACACGATAATTAATTTCAGAGAATATTTATAATTTTTCAAATAACGAGAGAATATTTGTGTAATTATAACTAATCTCTAAGGAGCCTTTTGTAATTTACCATAAAATTTAAGTCACATGGATATTATTTATTACGATCCAAATTATTCTAATTATATATCCAAAATTTAATATTTGTGCATGTAAAACATTATTTTGAGATCATCACTAGAAAAAATTTAACATTTAACCATAGCTAATTGCCATGGTTAAAAATAAATAGTCGTAGTGAATAGTTATTCACCACGGTCATACAACGGTTATTAGCCGTGGTATTTACAAGTATGACTAAAACATTCGCCATGGCTAAAAGTCATGGCAAAAACATTCATAACCATGGCAAAAAGAATTTTCATGGTGGATAATTTAAGTTTTTACAACGATTTTTATTTAATCATAATTAATAATAATTATTTACCATAGTTTTAACCCTTAGCCAATAAATTTATAGCGAATAATAAATTTTTTTCTACTCCATTGAGAAAAAGGAGAAGTTTCTCAAAGTGGAAGAAGGCTGGAAATAGCAATTGATAGTGACAATTTATGAGAAAAAGTGGGACAAAAAAGGTGCTGCATGCATGGGATGGGATATTGCTGCATCCCAACCCCAACCCAACATTCTTTTTTTCTGTTTTTTTTTTAAATAAAATAGTTGGGGGAAAAAATTAAAAAAGAAAAGAAAAGAAAAGACTGCATTGGATTTAATTTTCTGTGCTGCTGATGCATAGAAATTCAATGCCATTGTCCCATCAACAATAAATTAATAACGAATCAAAACTAACTCCTCCTCTATATATATGTGTCATCAAAAATAAAATTCAAGAAAATTATATATACCATTATTTTAGAAGTTTTTTTCATAAAAATTCGAATCTTGATCTTGTTTTCTAGTCCAACAAATCATATAACGAATGTGATAATACTCACATTCTGATTTAAAATGTTATTTACTGTAAGTGAGACGATCATGTATTTATTTCAGTTGTATTAAAATATATATTTATGTGTATTACTCTCTAATTAATATAACAATTTATCACGGTATCTCAACATATTTTGTTTTTAAGATTCTAATAAACGTTAAAGTCCCTTAACATCTCCGGCTTAAACATATATATATATATATATAAGTGATTTCTAAAAACAAAATAAAATAAAATAATAGTAGGATAGTAATTAATTTCTACTAATTATCATATGCAAGAAAATTGAGGAATCAAAATGTAAGGATGGTGAGAGTATGACAAATTCTCCAGTCCCTTTTTCTTAAATAAACAAGAATTAATAAATATTTCAACACTTCTTGATTAAATACATACACAATTAATAATCTCTCATTCTATACATATTATATATAATGGCCTCAAACAGCAACAAATACTGATCACAAATCATCATTTTCTAGCCATAATTCACTACATGTGAAAATCACATTTTTTATCCCATATATTAGGATATTTATTTCAGTTTAGTCTTATTTGTTATAATTTTCTCACATTACTTCCCATAAGTTGAAAATTTTCTAAAATTTTTCTCCTCACGTGTATTTTCAGTTCAATAATTATTAGAGCAATCAATAGTCTCACATGCATTTCTGTAAAATACAGGATGCAGCGTGACAAAGCCGTAACAATTTTGACTGAATTAAAAAAGATCATGAGATATGATACCAAAAATATACATTTTTTCCTTCACCACATATATAACACAACCACCACATGAGAAAATAAATTAAAGGGCAAGAACAAAATTAACTAAAATTTGGAAAAACAAAAAAAATATTAAAAAAAAAAAACACAAAGCAAAAACTCCCAAAGAACACAGAAACCAATTGAATTAAGCAAGTTCTTGCAGCATCATAAATCTCTTCTACCTGTTGTGCAGAGGGTTTGATCCTGTCGGGACGAATCGCTTGTCCTCGTACGTGTTCTTGCCGGAGGAGTAGCGGGCGAAACGCAGCCGCATTGAGTTTTTATTGCCTGCAGAATCATCAGATGAAGGCATGTTTTGATCATCAGAAGTGTGGTGATAATGATGATCAGTTGGAGGGAGGAAGAACCCTTTTGTCTGCACAGCTTTTGAGCCTATGATCATCAGAATGATCTGATGGTGGAGAAGAAGAAGTAGGAGGACATGAGAAATTCTCATGATTGTCAAATTTTGAGCTACAAATGAAGGACTAAAGAATATGTCCTAACAATGAATTATAGTATAGTATATAGTTGAAAGTGACCAAGTATTTAAACCTCGGGCCGAGGGCTAGCTGTTCCAACGACCGTCGAGCATGACTCAATATTACATTCTGGTCAAATTACACTAGAAAAAAATTAATATTAGCTACATTTTTAATGACCATGACTAAAAATCATAGTAAATAATTATTATTAACTACGGTTAAATAAAAATCGATGCAAAAACTAGCTTTTTCACCATGAAAAACTTATTTGTCATGGCTTTTAGCCGTAGTAAAAACAAATGTTTTTGCCACCCTCTCAGAAACTACGACAACAACCTTTACGTGGCCGTGGTCAATGACTATTCGTTACGGTTATTTGGTATTAACCATGACAATTAGCCATGATTAAATATTATACTTTTTTGTAGTGTTAATACTTTATTTACAAGGGTGAAATTTTATAATCCTAGTATAAATAGGTAGTGGGCTGCTGTCTGTTGTAACTGTTCAAAATTCTATTATAGTAAATAATTTAAATGTCATTAAGACGTAGGAGAATTATGCGAACCACTCGAATTTTTCCGAACATTGAATATATATAATTCTTCTTGTTTTTCCTTTTTTACACACATTTAATTATTTGTTTTGAAGTTGTCCAAGAAGGGAATGGGGGGTAGGTGGGGGTGGGGTGGGGGGGGGGTGCAGGGAGCAAAAGGAAACAAGTATTTGCAGGTTTAAAGGCATTAACTATACACAGTGGAATTTCTGATGCATCAACACCTCCATATCAGAAACCCTCTCACCAAACTGCATTAATTGCTTTTGAATTAAAGGAAACAAAAATTGACAACCTGGGATTTTAGGGAACTTCTGGTTTGGATCGAGTTTGATCATATCTGAACTAATTATAATGTAAGTGTAATGTACTTGTCGTGTGATTGATGTACGGTTAAAGAGAAGCGATCAATGACATGACAAGTGTATCACACTGATACACTTGCTATGTGATTGATTTGATTCGATCATACCTGTTTTGAGTGAGAAGTTTCCGGGATTTTTAGTTAGTGAAAGAGACTTCATTTCTGTATGGTACAATATTGCCCATGCCTTCTATATACGTATGCATGTATGGCAGGGTCCCAATGCAGGCAACTTGACAGTGCAGGAATTTAATAACAAAGAACAGTTTTGCTATCAAGAAAAGGGGAAAAAGAAAGTTAAAAAAGAGAAGAAACTGAGGGCTTGTCCTCTCAAATTAATATATATAATAAATATTTCACATAGGAAAAAAGATCTTGTCCATTGGGAAAAATTAACATTGTAGATTCTTGCTGAATTATTCACCTTAATTATGCAGCGTGTTGGCTCAGTTAGTATGAACGGATTTGTTCTGGTCGTAAGATTTGTGGGTAGGCAAATTTAATTGTACTTTTGATTTCATTAAATAGGGTTATTGAAGGGTAAAATTGACATTTTAGATAATGACGACTAAAGGAAGACCATATATTTGTACAGTTGTACACATTTATAAACGGGCCATAGCTGAGAAAAATTATGGTGTCTACATGCAGTCAATTGATTGAGGGTAAAATTGATTTTGAACCTTTCGATTAAATGGCATTTTGCAGTATAAATAGACCTTCAAAGCATTGTAAGAGCGGACCATTTGACTGAACTGAAGAAGAGAGATTCCTAGATTGACATTAGCCACGCGTGTTCGGAATGTACTTGGATTGCTTACCTCCACTTATTCCCCATAAATTTTATACACCTTATGAGTCAAGTCGAAAAATTCTAACATGTATTAGATGTACTTGTCCATTGTTGTAGCATTCTTATTAGGATGTCTAAACTTAAAAAATGCGTGAGATTTATGTTATCATAACGTGATGTAATACTAACACACTACAAGAAAATATAATACTAGTGACAAAGTATGAAATGACAATTTTAAAGTTGTCATTAAAAATATATATTAAGTGACAACATTTTTTATCTTGTCACTATATAATTATTAGTGACAAGAATTATGTATAAAGTTGTCACTAAATACAATTAGTGACTCATGTATAGTGACAACTTAGTGACAACACAATATAGTGACAACAATTATTTTTTGTCACTAGGTTGTCACTATATATGAGTCACTAATTGTATTTAGTAACAACTTTGTGCACATTTTTTTGTCACTAATAACAATTTTTACAAAATAATAGCAATTATTAAAATCATAAAATTCATTATTGTGACAAAATAAACATTCTTGTCACTAAATATATATAATTAGTGACAATATTAAACTTGTCACTTGATTTTTTTGTCGCTAATCTTCTATTTTCTTGTAGTGACAGTTAACATGAATATTCCAGTGAAAAAGGGTGTTCCTCTAAATTATTATTAGTGTGAGAATGATGAGTGATTTTGCAAAAACTTTAGAAAAATCAGAAGATATATATATATATATATATATAAGAAAAATAGAATATATTTTTATATCTTTGCACTAAAAGTTAATTTAAAATATCATACAAGAAACATGGAATATCAATGTGACAAGATTTCCAGTCTTAGGTTTAGTTATACCTTACAGGAATTTTTGCAACATTTGGTGTACCCTAGTATATATATATTTAATTGTGGAAATATATCATACAAAATTTTGGTGGATAGGCACAATCACATACTATATATAACCTGCTATAATCAATATGCAAGGTTATAATATATAGTGAAATGTCTATTTCATATCCAATTGGACAAAAGTTACTTTTTTGTCTAACTAGTCGTAATCGCATAAGATTTTCGCGAGCATATAAAAAAGAATTATGATATGATATGAAAGAAAGAGCAAAAAAATGTGAAAAAAAAAAAAAACCAAACAAACGTGGTGTGAGAAAGAAACCAAGTCCGTTAGAAGAAATGAAGAAACATGGGGCTACACGCATAAATCTACAGTGAAACAGGTCTGAAGAGTCAAACTATCCACGTCTCGTCAAAAGAAATATGATTTCTAACTACAATTTCGTAATGACTGTTAGTCGTTGTTTTGACAAATAAGGCTAAAATATTTATCACAGTTAAAAATTGTGACAAGTATTTTGGCCATAGATAAAACAAGCGAATCTTGATCAATCGTGGCCAAAGTATAAGTTTTCACATCGATTTTATTTGTTGAGTGTTAAATGGTATTTTAAGGCCGGCATAGTTATTTATAATATAGGAAATAATCAATTTTTTTTTATAGTGTCTTTATAATTATGTTAACACCATCATAAAGAACAATATGCTACGGAGTTCATTTTCTTTGATATATACATATATATATATATATTATTTTAAATATGTTAAATAGATAATTATATTGGTCATAATTTAAACGTTGGGGTTGCCGACACAAGCATAGGTATCATCACATTAATTTCAAAATTGACAAATCCAATTATTAAGCTATTATCTAGTTATTATCTATACTATTTGATGCGCACTAGAGACCATCAACACTATAAAAAGTTGACCAATTTTCACGAAAATTTCAAGATTGAGTGTGACTGACTTGCAATGAGGGGTTAGCACTCCGATGCTTAAGTCAATAATTTTCTACTAAACGAACATAAACGAAAAAGCTTGAAATAATTGAGAATAGAGTGTGTTTAAGAGGGTGTTTGGCTAAGCTTATAAGCTCTAAAAAGCCTTTTAGCAAATTTTTATGTAAAGAGCTTATAAGATCTCAAAATAAAATGTTTTGGATCTTATAAGCTTTTTAGAAAAAAGTTAACCTCTTCCAACTTTTTTCTTAAAATCTTATAAGCTCTATAAAATTAATGTGTAATTAGACAATAATACCATCATTCACACACACTCTCTCTCACACACACGCACTCTCTCTCTCTCTCTCTCACACACACACACACACTCACTCTCACCGAACTCTCTCTCTCTCTCTCTCTCTCCCCACACACACGCACCCTCACAGATACACAAATACACTTTCTTCCTGTTAAAATTTTAAAGCATTTTATTGGTATTTATTTTTTCTTTTAATTGAAAATGAGAGTTTGTTTCACTACTTAATAAATTATTATTTATGAAACAAAAATAAGATTGCTATTGATATTATATTTACTGAAAAAATATAAATTAATGATATTAAAAATTATACCATTAGAAAATAGTCATTTCGTTAACAAAGAGAATATCAATTATATATCAGTGTCAATATTCGACAAACATTAATGTAAATATATATTATTTTTATTCAAAAAATTAGGTAATAATTATCATCATTTTCTTATTTTTAAAAAAATATTATCTCTTTATTAGAAGTTAAACTAATGTGTACTACTTATGAAAGTATTTTTAATATATTAAAAACAAAAATATGCCAAGAAATGACAACTTATTTGATTTTAATAGTAACATATCCTTTTTGGTCATTTTACAACAAAAGACCTTATTATGCCAAATACCCTAACATTAGTTATAATATCTTATGTTATCCAAACACTTTAGGGCTTAGAGATTGAGAGAATTTGAGTGAAAATGAAGTTATGAAGTGGAAGAATGTTATTAGAAGAATGACTGCACAATGAGTCATTTTATAGGGGCTCGTGCATCCGATTTTTGTGGAGTCTTGTTGAGAGTCGTACGCCATTGGGAAGCATGGAGAGTCAGCTATCTTTTCTAACAAACCACATGACATTTGGATAAGAATTGACTGAGATTCAATCGTTTGATCGAACATTACCAGGTCTACCACCTTTTCGAGGAAGTAGTTACCTGCTGAGAAAAATCCGGATTCCAGTATGAGAATTTGGGTGAGATCTTTTAACATGATGTGGCCCCACGTGTTAGCCATTTATATGACATGGAATTCTTGCTGGATGGTGACTAGACTTGTTGTACGGAGTTTTTTGTTTGGATCTGCCAGGTTAGTAGACAAAATAGAGCCCTATGGGTTAGATACATTGCTCTTTGGGCGAAGTGGACTTTACATGCTGTATTGTTTGGTTGGAGTCCACTTCCTTACTCTTGGGCTGGTAAAATAGATCATTTTAGGGGCATCACTAATATAAAAGAAAACTCTTTTGTCGTTTCAATTTTTAACTGCTCGAATTTGCTCTCTAATTCATTTTTTCTTTTAATTTTTTGTTTGATCAAAATACTAATTTTAATATTTTTTTAAATAACCTCACGTACAATTATATTTTTTCTCTCAATCCATTACTCCACATTTCTTTTCCACTTTACTTCTCCACGTTTCTTTTATCACAAACTTCTATATTTTTAATAAATTCATCATTATAATTTTTTTTTTCCCTCTCACATCAAACGCTTGCATTAGACGAGCTTAATTGGAGTTGGTTAAAAGACTAAAATGTTGAATTGATTATTACGACAAGGAAGTGGTTGATAAAAAAAAAGATAATAATATAATATTAGAGAGAAAATTATCTACATGAAAAAAGAAAAAAATAACTACAAAAAATAATGAAAGAATAAGAAGTTAGATAAATAAATATGAAAATCAAAATAAATAAGAGATACAAGATGACGGGCCAAAAATGACGAGACACCAATGAACCCTCTTCCTTAATAATAACGTATAGATTAATAAATACTATGAATTCCAAAATGAATCACGTAACGCCCACATATTTTGTCGTCGTCTTCTTTCAAACTACCACCATTATTGAGATTACCCAGCGTAGTCTCTATTTCTTTTGCGACAAATGCTATCAGTTACTGATGGAGTCACATAAAATCTATAAATTTTAGGATAAATTATAATGGGCTCTATGAAATTTGTCATAATTACAAATACTTTTTATTGTTTAAAAAATTACAAATATTTCTTTAAAATTAATGGAAGTTAGAAGTGAAAGCTTATTTGAAACGACTGTGTCATAAAAAATGATAGTAATAGAGTATTACTTCATTGATGAATCATTAATAGAAATACAAAAAAAAGTAAAATAAGTGTGTTTTACCAAGATTCAACTCGCCCCAATATAAGAAGACTAAAGTTACCAGCTAACGACTCACGTTATTTTTTATTTTTATTTTTAAAAAATATGCATGAGCTAAAGACTCATGCATGTTTTTTTTTCGGATCGTTTATTAATAATTAATTAATACTTTAATTATTTTCAACTCGCCCCAATATAAGAAGACTAAAGTTACCAGCTAACGACTCACGTTATTTTTTATTTTTATTTTTAAAAAATATGCATGAGCTAAAGACTCATGCATGTTTTTTTTTCGGATCGTTTATTAATAATTAATTAATACTTTAATTTTAATAATTATAATAATTAATTTAATAAGTAATTTAATAATTAATTAATAATGAATGATTTTGAATTATAATATTTTGAATATTTTTATTTAATTTAGCCTTTTATAATTAAAAAATATCAATAAAGAAAAATATATGAAATTGATAAGTTAAGTTAATTGATAATTTAATATATATTTTGTCATCAAATCAATGACCAACAACAATAAGTGTCAAAATTGAAGTGTTTTGGACAATCAAATTATGTTTTACAGTTAAAGATTCAAGCAAATCAAACGGCGCCACGTGGAGCAACTGGATGTACGTTTCAATGAAATCAAGAAAAGTAATTTGATATTTGTCTCTTAGAAAATATAAATATTAAAAAGGTAATGTTAAATCAACATTCATGCCATTGCAAATATTCGATGCATTTATCTCTTTAAAGTAAAATTATGAAAAGATAATATAAAAGGCGTTCAAGTATATTACAACTCTACTTCGTGATCGTGCCCTTTTTTAAAAATATAGAGGGATAATGCATGGATTTTGCTTTGGCATCACTCAAACGTATGCACCAAGACATAATGTAACTAATGTTTTACCAATCTAACTTCTATCATTTAATGCATATCGTTATCCAATAAGGTCGAGTTCTACAATATCATCAAGTTAGTTGCAGATTAATGCCGATTATGATGATCAACAACAAAATGAACAAACAGAACCAGCTGGTCAGGAAAGACGAATACCACGATGCCAATGCCACTAAATGCACTTATAGGATTGGTGGATATTTTTAAAATGTATAATTATCATAAATTTTATAATATTTTTGTTGGTACATTATTCTTTTATTTGTATGTAATTATTGAATTAATTAGTTGTTAAAACTTAATTTAATATCTAATATGGTTTTATTTATTAATATTATTTATTATAAAAATATTATATAAAAAATTCATAATATTTTAATTCAAAATAATTAATTATTAAAATTACTTATTAAATTAATTAATCATAATTAGTAAAATAAAGTATTAATTAATTATTAATATAAAATAATAATTAAATTTTAAAAAGTAAGATGAATCGTTTCTGGACAAACACTCAAAATCATCAAATTAAAAAAATAATAGAAAAAGAAAGAAAAAACATGCACGAGTCGTTAGCTTAGCTCAGCCAGCGACTCATCCATATCTTTTTTAAAAGAAAAATAAAAAATAGCGTGAGTTGTTAGTTGGATTAACGACCCATAATATTTTTACAATTATACCCCAAATTAAAATACAATTATATATATTTTTATAATTTTTATATAAATTAACCTCAATTTATAATAATAAGACGCCATCTCATATGTCACAAATGAAAAAAAAAACCAATTACATTGGACCAAAACAAAACTGTATTGAATATATTCCCGTGATTCATTTATATAAATATTATATAAAATAAATAAAAATTACAATAATACCGCAAAATGAGATATTGTTGCAAAAATAAATCACGCCATTTTTCTATTTTTAAGCTAGCCACCATGCCATTTTTATTTAATTAAAAAAAATTAAAAAAAGAAGAAGAAAGCATGGCTTTAAAAAAAATAAAAAGAAATTGTGGGTTGCTATTTTTATTAGTGTGCAGTTGGTGGCAGTAAAATTATAATTTTTTTATTTTTTTATAATATTAATATAATTAGGCCCACGGCCCGCACTTATTAGTTTGTAATAATAAATAATACTTTAAACAAATAATATTTACATTGAATTATACAAGACAACTAATAAACTCTCCAAATTATAATTTTTGCTTTTACCAATAAGTTCTTTCTCATCTGGAAGCAATAAACAGGGAATAGAATTTTTAGGATGAGATCCTGTAAAGTTATTAAAAAAGTATTATATTTATAAAAGTCAATTAAAGTTAAATAAATTGATTTATTAAAGAGGTCTTGATCATATTCATATCCTATTCAGCAAATCACAAGATTGCTCCTCCCACTGCTAAAATCATTGCATTTGCAGGGGTAAAAGCTTATTGGGAAATGGCAATTGGCAGCTGCCCATTCACCCCTTGCCGCCTTCATTACCAAACCAAGCAAGAAACTGTAATTCCGAACATGTAATTCTCACTCATATGGCAACTTCCTCCACATCTGCCTCTTCCAGAAAGAGAAACCGTTGTGAACTCGCCGTCCTACCTCTGCTACTTGTTTCCCTCGTCTGCTTGTTCTTCTTCAGCAGAAGGGCTCTTGACTCCAAGCTCTCTTTTTACAGGGATTTCATCTCTCAAACCTCTGTACCCCTCCTCGCGTCTCCGCCAAGATCGGCTGAGTTCAATGAGACATTTGATGATTTAAGAGAACCCGTTTCATCAGGTCCTGATCGTGGTGAGAATGTGGATGGGAATAGTACTGTCTCCTCTGGATTATCTGCGCCTGGATTTGAAAGAGAAGAGCGTAATGAGGAAAGAAATGTGCCCTTTTCGTCAAATTCTGATCTTGATGGTGAGACTACTGAGAAGAACTCGACAGGGCAGGTTGTTTCGTCGGAGGCTGAATCTCGGGGCAATTTTGAGGGAATAACTGGTGAGCCCATTTCAGAAAATGGGAAAACAGCGCCCCCCGTTTCATCAAAAGATGATCTTGATGAGAAAGCCAGGGAAAATTCAGAAATTCTTGGCGTCAGGGAGAAGTCTTCCGAGGAGGCCGTTTCACCAGGTACTGAACCTGGAGGTGTTGTTGACAATGGGAAAACAGAGGCCCCCGTTTCATCGAAAGATGATCTTGATGAGAAAACCAGGGGAAATTCCGAAATTCTTGGCGTCAAGGAGAAGTCTCTCGAGGAGGCCGTTTCACCAGGCGCTGAAGCTGGAGGTGTTATTGACAATGCTATAGCAGAAAAGTTGCGGAATTGTGATATTTACAAGGGAAAATGGGTGAGAGATGAGGGTTATCCACTTTACAGACCAGGGTCTTGCCCATATGTCGATGAGGCCTTTGATTGCCTGAGCAATGGGAGGCCTGATTCTGGCTACCTCAAATGGAGATGGAAACCAGATAACTGTGATCTTCCCAGGTTTAGCATGCTGTTCTCTTATGGGGATTAACAAGTAATTAGTTGTACTTAAGCAATGATAACTTTGGTTATTCTTTGTTCATCAAGGCTTATTTATTGTCTGATATATAGTTAGTTTGCTTGCATTTAATATGATAACCAACTCAATTAAGTAGCATTTGAAATTCAGGTGGAAAGGTAATAATAGTCTTAGATATTGTGTAATTGTAAGCCTATCTTGACATTATTGAATTACTATCTTGAGTAATGAAGCTTTACACTAGACATTTTTGGGTTAGATGTTGCCTTCCTCAGGTATACCCTGATACAGTAAATTTGACTGATTATTAAGGCAGTGGATAATTTTCACTTTGCAGTTTCAATTTAGACTGCGGATGGATGAGCAAAAACACTTCTAGTATGTGCTGGTTAGATTGAATAAGATATCAGTCTCTGATTTGTTTCTTTTGATGTAAATTTCTAGCGATGCAAGCATAATGAAGTGTTCATTGGTTGTTATGGGGGACATGATCTCCAGTTGGATCCTTACCAAAAAAAAAAAAGAAAATCCCTTGTCAATTATCACATCAGCAGGGAATTTTCTAAGTCTGTCGCAGTAGCGGAAATTGAGGGCCTATAAGTTCCCAAAGAAGGAATAGTTTGAATGCAGTTCTTTGGTCCATTTACAAGCTAAAAGTTTCCACTTGAGCTAAAATAATTTCTTAGAGCTTGTTGTTTGGTGAAATCATGAACCATATCCTGAGGTTATTTCTCAGTCGCTCTCAACATTTCAACCTCTCTGTTGTACCACGAATGTAAGCAAAGTCCGTCAGTGTGCTTGCAGAAGCAGGTTGGAGGGCTAATGCCAGTTGTGCAAATTAACTCTTCTTAAGTGACCTTAATCTGGGTGAGAATAGTTGCTGATGTTGCCACCTGATCTTAAAATGAGACAGTCTTGTTCCCATCTTGTATAACACCAAAGGTAGCTAAATCTACTGCTGTGCCTGTTGCCATTTTCGTTTAATAGGTTGTTCTAGAAAACAGAAAGCGGCTTCCTTAAGTTTGCTACTAGAAGAAGGCTTAAAAAGTCATTGATAACCTGTTGATTCTGCATCCCTGAAATCCCCAGCATGGATCTTTAAATCCTACTTCGATATTAGTCTAGATTTGTCTAATGGTTTCTTAACTAGATCAATGATCTCCTTTCATAATGGTTCCTCAAATTGCTTTATTCTTGGAATACTTGGATACTTCTTTGTCGATGTATTAGGTAGCTTTCTTCTTAACTCTGTTACCATAAGTAGCATAATGAACATGTCACCTAGTAAACTTTGAAGTGCTAAGTTAAAGTACGAGTAACGAGTAAAGATACAATTTCCAGATGCATTAGTGAATTTGAATTTGAACGAGATATTATCTGAATATCTTTGTTATGTGGTGGCAATCTGTCTAACATTTAGAATCGCGGTCGTGGTTAATGATTAGCTTTGCTGGGGTTCGGTTTTATGGTCTTTAATCGATGCTAACACAAATGTTGAATCTATGGCCACTTGACTTGCTTGTGTAGGTTTAACGCGACAGACTTTTTGGAGAGGCTGAGAGGAAAAAGGCTTATGCTGGTAGGAGACTCTATGAACCGGAACCAGTTTGAATCCCTCCTCTGTCTTTTACGTGAAGCTCTACCTGATAAGAGCAGAATGTATGAAGTCCATGGGTATAAAATCACAAAAGGAAGAGGCTTTTACATTTTCAAATTTGAGGTAACCGCAAGTGGAGGCTTTGTTCGTTTTGTTTGTTTTCAAATGTTCCGATTGTCATAAAACCCCATATGATTCTTTTTATAATAATCGGCTCAGGATGTAGTTTGTGAGAGAGTTTCTCACAGAAGGCAACAAGAGTAACACTGGTTGTTGAACTGCTGTGCAGGATTATAATTGTACAGTGGAATTTGTCCGATCCCATTTCCTGGTTCGGGAGGGGCTTCGTATCAATGGACAAGGAAACTCCAACCCGACTCTATCAATAGACCGTATTGACAAGTCGTCTGGTCGTTGGCAGAGAGCCGATATTCTTGTGTTTAATACAGGCCACTGGTGGACACATGGGAAGACTTCTAGGGGGTACGTGGGATAGCAACTCCTCACCAAATAGACGTGTCGTGTCCTGAGTTATGTGCCTCTCGTGTGTGTGACTCCTAACGTTGTTCAATTAGACTTGCCTGCAAAACTGATATGGACTGTTCATGCAGTAAAAACTACTATAAAGAAGGCGAGTACATCTATCCTCGATTCGATTCTGTGGAAGCGTATAGGAGAGCCATGAAGACCTGGGCCACATGGATCAAGAAAAACATCAAACAAGACAAGCTGGTGTTTTATCGTGGCTACTCAACTGCTCATTTTAGGTACCGTTTATCGTACTCAGCTTTAGCAATTATGAAACACTTGACATGACGGAAACAGCCCAGAATTTCCCACGTTTACTGCATCAATACTCATTCTATCCCTCAGGAGAAACAAGAATTTGTTGAAAAAGGACAATGTTCTTACACTATGTTTCTATATAACAGAGGTGGAGGATGGGATTCAGGTGGAACGTGCAACGGAGAGAGGGAACCTGTAGTAAACGGGAGTGTTCTGGATAACTATCCTGAAAAGATGACAATCATAGAGAATGTGATCAAAGAAACACAGGTTCCCATTGTGCTCTTAAACGTCACACGATTAACCAACTACCGCAAAGACGGACACCCTTCCGTTTATGGGAAGAACGTGACTGGTCTGACAAAGATCTCTACAAAAAGGCAAGACTGCAGCCACTGGTGTCTTCCTGGTGTGCCTGATGTCTGGAACGAGCTAATATACACCACATTGGTTGCCAGACAAACGTCGTCTCATAACCGGTGATGATATCTTCAGTTACTTACTGTACCTTTGAATTGACGGTTAAGTATGAGTCATCGTTCTTAACACAATATATATATAGGGAAGCGAACGGCATAGCTATAGTAGTTGTTTTTAGTCACAGAAATACACATTCTTGCTCGTGGAGAGACGGCTGCGGCCTCCGTTACCGCACCCGTCGACGATGTATTTGTATAAAAAAAAACTAACTATGAGGTGGTCGTAGAAGAATTGATTCTGAGAAATGGAAGAATTTTTCAACCAAGCAAATGTGTTTATCTAGCCTGCCTTCATCATTGATTTGATGGTCCTGAGATTATTTTCTATTCTTAGTATTCTGTACTGAGAAAATTCATATATATTATTCTTCATGTTGATCCGAATAGCTTAGACGAGCGTAGCGATCGAACGAAACGCTTCACGAGTCCATAACATTCTACCCAGTTATATACATGTTAAAAGTTTCGTTTCCAACAAATGTTTCGAATTTATAAATATTAAAAACTCTTCGGAAATGTTTCGAAAACACTATAGAAAAATCGTAAAATCAAAAAAACATACATAATACTAATTATAGAAAATTTTAAATTATTACCATTCTTTTTTTAATTTAATATATGTAGTTTAATTTTGTATCATTTAAGCAATTAATATTATTTTTATGTAGCATAATTATGTATTTGGAGTTATTAATTGATGTAGTTGATATAGAAACTAAATAATAATATAACATTTATGTTTAACTATATGTTATAAATTATCTATATTATGTTGATACTTATAACATTACTAATTTAGCTTAATATTAAATTTGTTATCATTAAATGAAATACATATGTATAACACAAGAATTTATATATTTGTAGCTAGAAGTATGGAATAAATGCTTCGCTGAAAAATTAGGAAAAATAAAAAGTTTTTTAGGAAACTTAAAGATTTCGAAGGAAAATTAAGAAAAATGAAGTGTTTCGAAGGAAATTAGATAATTTCGAAACTATCATATATTTTTGTTTCCATAACATCAAAAAGGGAAACGTTTTCCGATGATTTCGATGGAATCGTATGGAAATTTTAAACCATAGTTATATATATATATATATATATATATGGCTTATTCATATCCTCATTTTCAAACTATAGGCTTATTCAAATCCTGCAACTATAATTTTATTAAAATTTAGGGTTAAATACATTTTAAATTTAGGGTTAAATACATTTTGCACCCTTGAACTTTATACATAGTCTCATTTAGACCCCTAAAGTATGAAATGTAACAAAAAGACCCTGATAAAATAATTTGATATTAAAAGAACAAAAATGCTCTTCTCACCTTATCTCCTATACATTTCATTTTATTCCCTAAAGATATGTTTTATTATTTTGCCAAAACTACTTTTAGAGATTTAAAATTTTACTCAAATTTTATTTAAAAAATAGTATTTAAAATTTGTAACTTTTTTATTAATTATGTAATACAAAAAATATTTATAGTCGCACTATATGTATATATATTTTATAAAGTAAATTATTTATGTTAAAAAAATACATGTAAATATGTGTAAATAAATGATGCATATAATTTTATAAAAATGTATGTTATATAACCTATAATTTTTTGTTTAGGTATATGTACGCATAATTAAATGATATCATATCATTACTCAAAAGATTATAGAATATTATAGATTAATTATATTATAGATTTGTATATTTATAGTGTTTTATGTTCGATGTAATATTTTTAAATTGTATCCAAAAATATTATTTTTTTAAAAAAAAATCAACATATATATAACAACACAAGCAAAAATTATGTAAATTTTTAAATATTATGTAAAAGATATAAGGTTTGTAAATTTATAGAGTGTTATACAGATTTTATACTAATTATAAAACTAATAAATTTTGATAGTATTTATGTTAAATGTATTTTTTATAATAATTAAAATTATGTCTTAGGGGAATGATTGAAATAAGCATATTTTAGGGTGTAAACAATAAGGACATTTTCATCATAAAAAAAATAATCCATGTCATGAGGGGTCATTTTGTTACATTTTATAGTTTAGGGGGGAAAATGCACTTTATGCATAGTTCAGGGGGTGCAAAGTGTATTTAACCCTAAAATTTATTTTAACAATATATAAAAAAACATATATTCCCAATCTATTGGGAATAGCTAAAACCATGGGTGATTCGAGGAATGCCTAATCTCATACTTATGGGAATGGTCATTCTCAAAGGAATGACTATTGTTATTCCTAAATTATACCAAACATGTGTTTGGAACCAAATTAGAAATGTTCATTATATTCCTAATTCATTCCATCGTACCAATCATACCCTTATAATTTTATTCCAAAAGTGTTTTTTTTTAAGAGAAATGAGGTATTCGGATTCTTAAGTCAGGCAATTTCCTTGTCATGTAATTAACGTGCAAGGAGAGCCAATACTGTCTCCTTATTATATTTATGATATGGTTATTTTAAATTTATTCAAAATCAGTTCAAATTATTTATTCCTAAAAAAGTTGACCGTTACAGTTGAGCACATCTTTTGTTGTGAATTTCTAGAAGGGAACAAGTAGTAGTACAGTGTGCTATACAAATAAAGGTTACCCCGTGACCGGTAACTGGCAATATGGGTCCCCCAACTCCTACTTTCCATTTGTTTCACTCACCTGTCTGTCGGTGACACACTGACACCATATACAAATCACTCTCTCTCTCTCTCTCTCACCTTATTTTTTCGACAATGTCACGTTTTGACATATTTCTTTTTAGGGATAATTATATTCCCTCTTACGAGTTTTGGTGTAATTATGCGTAAAAATTTTTATAGTTTGAAAGATTATATTTAATACTCTTGAAATTTGTCTCTATCCAACAAATAAATCCTTTTGTTAGTAAAAATTTATCGAATTTGTTGACAATCGATATTTACCATCGATTGACTTATTAATGACTTGCTGCGCACCAAACAAATCTTTTATGACTAAATTAACCTTTATAACGGTGAAGAGATATATACGAGTAGTTTGAGCATAAAAAGATTTGTTTAACTTACAACAAGTCAATAATAAGTCAATTGATGGTAAATATCGACTTTAATTCGATTTTTTGCTATATCAACAAATTCGATGAATTTTGACTAACAGATGGACTTGTTTGTTGGACAAAAACAAACTTCAGGGATACTAGATGTAATTTTCCAAATCACAGAGGGTCTACGTGTAATTATACCAAATGTTAGAGGAGGGAAGTGTAATTATCCCTTCTTTTTAATAAACATGTGATATTCTTAAACAAATTTCAAATATTTATTTCACCGCTCCATATCATTATATGGCTCTATAAGTATTGCTAATTAATTATTTTTGGACAATGATGTGTGTAATTTGTCTTTAAATCTTAAATTTACTTTAGGTCATTAGGTAAACACACGACTTCAATATTATTTAGGTAAATCTTGATTCCTTTTCATACGCGACCTACAAGGTAGAAAACGGTGATGATTTTATTGAAAATGCTCTGATTATAGTCCTTCGATACTTAAGTCAGTAAGGTCATATAGAAGAATTATATAAAGTTGTAAAAAATGTATGGATAGCAAGAGTTGTATCTCGGGCATGGAGGAGTGGTATTAATAGATTGGGTAAATTGCATAACATCCCCATGTGTTTTGTTGAAATAGCGCGAAATCCCCCTATGTTATTTTTTTAGGCAAAAAATCTCCTGTGTTATGGAAAAAGCAGCAAAAAAACCCCTCTCTGTTAGAAACTAACGGATAGTGCATGTCACACGCCTAAAATGCATGTGGGTTTCTTTTCTGACACTTTGTAACATTATTTGTGTTTGAAAAAGTCCATTTTGCCCCTTTCTTTGATATATAAGAGATAATCAATGTTTTTCTTAAATATATTTTAATAAATTATACATAATTGTAATTTAATTTATCATTTATTTTTAATATACTTTAATTAATTTATATTTATTTAAAAATTATATACACTCAATATAAAAAATACCTAAAATGTATATAAAATTTTTAAGAGTTGAAAATTTAAAATATATTTATTTATAAAATATACTAATTTAATATCAAATTACCAAAAATTGATATCAATTTTTTTATGTTATATTATTTACTATAGATAATTTTTAAAATAAAACTACCAATAAAATTACAATTTAAATTTTATAGTTAATTTTTTTAAAAAATAAAAATAATAATTATATTTCGGGCGTCTTCTCCATCACCGTCGACTGCTTCATCGCCGGCCGTTATTGGCGACGGCGCCTGGGCGACGTCGCCTAGATCGAAGGCGCCGTAGCCAGATCAAGGGCCGCCGTACAGAAGGGGCCGACGCTCGATCTGGGCGGCGAAGGGGGCGACCGCCACCCAGATCGAGCGTCGCCCCTTCCATGAGGGGACGCGACGCCTGTTCAGTGCCGTCGCCCCCGCAGAAGGGGGCGACCTTGGATCTGGGCGACCGTCGCCCAGATCAAGCGTCGCCCATTCCATGAGGGACGCGGTGCCTATTCAGCGCCGTCCTCCCCGCAGAAGGGGGCGACAACGCTGAACAGGGCAACGCGACCTTGTCCCCATTTGAGGGGGGCGACGTCGCTGTCGCCCCCGCTGTGGGCGGGCGATGGCGACGTCGTCGTCGAACAGTTTGGGCGGCGATTGCCTCGCCGCCCACAGAGGAGGCGGTGGCCGTCGCCGCCGTCAACATATATATTTTTATATAGTATATTATATATATAAATAGTATCTTATAATGTATATTTAGGATATATATATATATAATTATATGAAAAGAAAAAGTATATTTTAAATTACTTAAGATCTGGACCATCGATTTTTTAATGATGAATGATCAATGGCTATTATGAGAAGGGTATAACGGGCAATTCAACACAAATTTTAACGCCGTTAAGGTTATCTAACGGAAGGGGAGAGTGTGCATTATTTTCAAAAACACGGGATTTTTTTGCCTATTCTTTTAACATAGGGGAGTTTTTAGCTAAATTTTAAAAACACAGGGAGGTTTTATGCAATTACCCTAATAGATTTTAGCGACTATATGATTTCATGCGAACCATATATTTGTGATTGATCAGGTGGTCATCATAGGTAGGTACTTACATACTTGAGTTTGAATCAGCCTGTTCCAACCCGAATAAAAATGTACAGATCTTGACATGTTTTGTGATGCGACTTGCAACTTGATCGGTGCCCCGTTGCGCGAGGTATTGTCCGCTTTGGCTACGTGAGCCTCACGGTTTTTGTCTTGAAAAGGTGCCTCGCTAGGGAGAGGAAGCATTGGGGCTTATAAGCCACTCAAGCTCCTCGTCTGCAACTGATGTGAGACGCTTGCTACATCATCAGCCCCCAGACAAGGGGCTTGGGGCGGACACATGGCCTCGTCCCCACAGAGACGCCAAATGATGCAGCTTGCAACTTGCTCGGTGCCCCGTTGCGCGAGGTATTGTCTGCTTTGACTACGTGAGCCTCACGGTTTTGTCCTGAAAATGGCGCCTCGCTAGGAAGAGGAAGCATTGGGGATTATAAGCCACTCAAGCTCCTCGTCTACAACCGATGTGGGACGCTTGTTACGTCATTTTGTAATTAATAAAAGAGGTGAGGACATTTAATCTTATATCGACAACATATTATAATTACGTGAGATGTCTTTTCAAAACAAAATTATAATATTATTGTGAGACTAAAAAGTCATAAAATCATAAAATTATGAAAAGAATTGGATACTTGAGAGGGGCCTGCCTCTGCCTGCTGTACCGTTGAATGTAAGACCCTTTACCACCCTCTGTTATTCATCAAGAATATTTATTTTCAAAAGCACCTCCCAAACGGGCCTCTCTCTCTCTCTCTCAAAATCTGGGCGCAAAATCCTCTCTCTCTAAATCTGCGGATTACAAAGATTTTGTCCTATATTTTGTTGGGTTGTTGATAAATATCCAAATAAATGTGAAAAATTTCATCTTTCTCATTTACTGAGTGTCTTGTCTGTCACCTACACACACACCACTTCTACTTACACTCACACTCACATCACACGCAAGGGAATGCACTGACTCTGCAACAAATAGCATCAGAAGAAGTGGAAGAAAATGCTGAATTTTTTGATCAGAAAAGATGTCAGGAAAATTCTCAAGCGCAAGGACAGCGATGCTGGTGAAAGAGGTTCATTTACTTTTTCTTTCTTTTTTGTATTTTTGACAAATTTGCTCTGAGTTTGGTCTTCTTTTGTAGTGTTTTTGTGGTGAGAATCTCTGAAAATGTGGTTGTTAGTCACTTTGTCTACTTAAAGAATGGCAAAATGTCATTATCACTTTGAATTTTTGTTTGAAAATATTTGGTAATCATGGGGTAAAGGGTTGTGCTTTCCAGTTTCCATGAGAATGAATGGAGATAAAAACTGAAGAAAAAGCCAGAAATTGAAGTAAAAAGAAATGGGCTTGTGAATTTCAATTGATCTGGTACTGCGAAGCAGCTTTCAATTATTTATTTATTTGTTTTTTAATAATGTCTGATTTTTTGTTATATTCAAATTCAGAAGATTGCTTGAAATCTCTGATTTTTGGTAATAATGATGAGTAGCTTATGGTTCTTCTGCTATATGTCCCTTTAGTGTTGTGTTCTGGGGTTTCAGTGGTCAGCAAGATTGGATTTTTAATTGGTTAAGAGAGGGCAACATGTGATGGATGTTGTTTAGAGATTGAGATTTGAACAAAGGAGCCTCAGAAATTGAGAACACATAAGTGAAAACTGCTATGTAATTAATGTAAAAGCTCCCCATTGTGAAAGCAATTAGTGTTAAAGTGGATAGGAGAGGTAGAGTCGACTGTCGAGCCTGAAGTTCCGTGGAAAAGGTCAGATTCAAGGGAGGGGTTGAATGATTTTTAACACAGATTTAACACAACGATAGCGGGCTCATATAACCTTCCAGCGCGACGGTTTGGAGAGGCAGAAATCTGAGTAAATCTAAACTTTTCCTTGAAATATTATGAAATTAAATCTTAATAGCTATTTATTTCGTTTGAGAGAATAAGTAACTTTTCGAGGGATTTCAACATTAGTTTCTGCTAATTCCATTAAAAATTAATAATTCTCGGCATGTAACTTGAGGCTAGTTTACTTTTACCTTTTATTCATAAGTATATAGAGTGTGATTAGCAAGTGTAAGTATTTCGGACATTAATGAACTCAAAATTCGGTCTTGAATGCTGATTTGTCCTTAAATTATGGGATTAACTCTAAAAATTAATCTCTTGTGCTTGGTGGGCTGGGGCATAAATTTTAGTTTCAACTAGTAACCTGCACAACTCCTCAAATGAATAGGCATTTGAATGCAGAGTGCAAATGTTAGCCTAGCATCTACTTCATTTAGAAATGATGCCTAAACAGCGGGGGTTGCGTGTCATTGAGCAATATTCAGGCAACCAAATTCAAGAAGCTTTCCCTGGGATAGAGAACAATTAAAAATGACTAGCTTACTGTTGACATAGAACAGTAAAAACAAAAACCTACCAATCGGGATTGAAAAATTTGACAAAATTAATTTAAATTGGGATTTTTAACTTTGTGAAGTTGAACTTTGTACATTGCGAACCACAAAAAAGAAAAGAAGCTCTGAGAACAGCCTATCTGTATATGGATATTTCAGTTTATTTCACCTGATCAAGGAAGTGATATATCTCCAGATTTGTTCGTATTGTTAGTTTGATACATTCCTACCGTACTTGATACTATCATGTGAGGCCTGGTTTTCATGGTTCTTCTTTTAATTCTGAGTGTTGCCTCATAAAGTTGCAAATTTTTGCAATTCTCTTGTTAAAGGTGGGAGCATATGCGTACGCCCTCGAGTATTTGTGCCTGCATTCTCCATGTGTACATGTCATCTTTTATCCGCTTTTTCTTCTTCTTTTTATTTAAGTTACCTGCCATCTTAAGCTTATTCTGGCCAAACCTTAAAAACTTTAACTCCCAAGAGCTGTTAAGAACGTTGAGTTGGTCTTGTAATTGTTATGAAAATCTTTCATCTCTATACATATGTACTTATATCTATATATCATATGTATATATATATATTTCTAATTGACACTATTAGTTTGCTACAATCTGCTTGTTTTTCTTATTGCCATGGATTGTTTTTGTGAATTGGTGTTATTACCATGTTGTTTGTCGGAACTGATTTCTCTGCTATCTTCTTTCAGGTAGAGCCTTGGAGGAATTACGTGCCTCTATGTTCAGCAAATTACGGTTAATCGATGGGGCCAAGCGTCAACAACAATCTCTATGGGGACCAACTGTTGCTCTTACATTTAATTTTTTGGTTTCTGTTAGTATCATCTTGATGAACAAATTGGTAAACTACATACCTTTTTCTCCTATCTCATGCTATGTTCAAATCGCATGATAATTTAGGCTTTGACCTTTTTCTTTTCGTTCGTCCAGGTACTCGTCAGGGTTGGATTTAATTATCCAATTTTCTTGACATTTATTCACTATGTAGTTAGTTGGTTGATCATGGCACTTTTAAAAACTCTGTCAATTCTCTCCCTATCTTCTCCGCCCAAGTCGACGAAATACTCTTCATTGTTATCCCTCGGTATCGTTATGTCTCTCTCCACTGGTCTTGCCAATGTTAGCTTGAAATATAACAGGTGAGGCATCATTATCCCTTTCACTTCACCTTGCCTATGTCTTACGGACATTTGTTCTCAGTAACAGTGCAAACATACTTTTCCAGTGTCGGATTTTATCAGATGGCTAAGATTGCTGTGACGCCCGCAATAGTTTTAGCTGAATTCATTCTCTTCCGGAAAAGAATTTCGGTGCAAAAGGTAAGAATCTGTTAGCCAATTTTATCAGTCCATTGTGAAACTAGAGACTAGGTTGGTACTATACTCTATTCTTGGATGGAAATGGTTTAGCTATATGTGATGAAAACAATAAAATTGAAGAATTCCGATCCTAGATCATTTTCTAAAAGGATAATTTCATTTGCAACCCTTGATCTATGGTCTGTTTATACAAACCACCCATGTCTTTTACATAATTACAAAAACCACCCGTGACAACCAAAAAGCAAGGTAGTTTGTGTAATGATGTTGACATTTTAGGGGGTTGTATGTTTAATTTTTTAACAAGCAGGGGTAGTTTCTGTAAATTGTGTTGACGTTCTGGTAGGTGTACGTGTAATTATCCAAAAGGCAAGGGTGGTTTGTGTAAGCAGACCATAGGTCAAGGTGTAAATGTAATTATCCTTTTCTATAGTTGCAGTGTGCTTGTAAATTTTTCCCATCTAGATGTAGGAAAAGTTATAGTATGAAAGAAAAGAAAGAGATTCATGTTGTCGGTTTTTTGATACGTCTAAATTATTGTAAACGGCGAAGTATTTTAAGTAAATGGGTATCCTTCACTGTGAATTGCTACTAGCTGCTATATTAGTGAAATAAGAGGAACTGTTTCGTGAGACGGGTTCTACTTTTCGGTACTCACTATGCAATTTCAGGTACTTGCACTAACCGTAGTATCCATTGGTGTTGCTGTTGCTACGGTGACCGATCTTCAGTTTCATTTTTTCGGTGCTTGCATAGCAGTAGCATGGATCATACCAAGTGCAGTTAATAAAATACTCTGGTCTAATCTTCAACAGCAAGACAACTGGAGTGCCTTGGCGTAAGTTACATGTTTACATAGGTTCTTTTAGGACATATGTTTCCAGTATTCCGTTATCCGACATTATAGGTCGTAATTTACTTTCATGCCTGTTGTTCTGACAGGCTAATGTGGAAGACGACACCTATTACTTTGTTCTTCCTGGTTATGTTGATGCCATCACTGGACCCTCCTGGCGTCCTTTCTTTTGATTGGAACTTCTACAACTGTGCTACTATTGGTGCTTCGGCCGTTCTTGGCTTCTTGCTTCAATGGTCCGGTGCTCTAGCTCTTGGGTAGGTATTTTCACTCTTGTATTCTCTTAAGCAATTTCGATGCAACATACTAAACCAGTGTTCTCGACCTCTAATGTAAATAGTTAAGTCGAAACGCAGTTAGAGTCTTCATTGTATTGAGCTAATCTTGCAATTCATTCGATACTAGAAATGCAACAGCTATATCGTTAACCATGTGCTTCCTCATCGACGTAGGGCAACCTCTGCAACGACCCACGTCGTTCTTGGACAGTTCAAAACTTGTGTCATTCTTCTGGGAGGCTTTCTTCTCTTTGGTTCAAATCCCGGGCTAACCAGCATTCTTGGAGCCGCCACAGCTCTCATCGGTATGTCTTTCTACACGTGCCTCAACTTGCAATCACGGCAGCAATCAGCCAAAGTATCGTCCAGGCAATCTGCATTGCCGTTGTTGTCAAAATCCAAGCTCAGCAAAGAAAATGGCGACGCCCACGATGGAGGTGGTGGAGAGGAGCACGTCTGATATGCAGTCAAGAACTGCAACCGACTGCCGTCTGCTGGTGAAGCCTTTCATCAAACTCCAATTTTGAACAGACTTTACTTGTGTTGGTTTCTGGACATGATCAACGGCCGTAGCTAACCTTTCGATGTTCTGATAATTATATCTGAGTACTGGATTTGTTGATCTGGTTAAGATATGTTAACAGGGTTCTGTAAATGCTGTTAGATTTTCTTTCTTTTTGTCTTTTTTTTTTTTAAGGTTTATTGGTCAGTCACTGTATATTGCCTGAAATTTTTGCAACATTATTTATTTCGAAAATAAATACTGTACTTTGGGAAGCTTGCTTATACTTGTTTTTGTTTTGAAGAAAGGATTTGAAATGACTCTTTTGGGTTCTACAATTTGAAAATTTGGTGCGGGTCGGGTCTAACTCCGTGAGCTCACACCCACCCGCTTGTCTGAAGGGATCGAGTTTATTATTACATCTTTTATTTCATTTTATATATGCACGCTACGTGTATAATTTTTTTTAATTAAAATTGATGATATAATTATTATACACGTGTTGTGTATATGAAAAATTGAATAGAAGATGCAAGAAAAATTGCAATGCGGAATTCATTCTGTTCAAACAAATCAAGCTCATGTTCCATTGGAACGAGGCATCTATATATTTAGGTTCAAACTCGTAACACTTTTTCACATTAAGATGAATTGATATGTAAATTTTTCAATCAAACTATATTCGGACAATAGGCCCATCGGGTCATAATAGTATTTTCGTGGTTACATTTATTAGGTTTTGGATAATACTTGTTAGTTGGCCCATTTATATTTGAACCAATTAATTTAATTAATTATAGTTAAAAAATTGAATTTTTCCGTGTTTAAATTATATTTTTTTTAATAAAATATTTTTTTCAAGGTAAAATTGTGAGACGAATAAAATTAAAGCAGACAATAACTCATTATATTATGCGCTAATTACGCTGCATGTTGCGTCATTTGATGCAGATGGGTGACCCTTCAAGAACGACCTTTTTCAAACCCCTTGTTGGATGATGATACTAGTTTTGCTCTCATATCAGTGATAAACAAGAAATTTGTCTTGCCTGAAAAGGGCCGCGCCCATTCTCTTCATAGCATAACACTATAAAACTATGAGGTTGAAAAAATAAAAACCGATAATTAGATATGACAATTGGCCCAGTTCCAACTCGGACCCGTCCCAATTGAGGTGGGTTTTGAAGACTCAAATGGGTCCGGGTCATTGTAGTTTGGATCCGAACCTGCCCCAATTATTTTTAATATTTTCTTGTACTTATATAAAATATATTTGTACATATATAAAAAATAGTATAATTTATTTACACTTACATATAATACATAAACTTAATTTTAATGTTCATATAAGTAACATTCTAAAATATTTAATATTTCAATGCCTAAAGTTACAAAAATAAAAAAAGTCTTGCAATAATATTAATGTATCATATTTATAAAGTTATGATAGTATTATATCAAAAAATATATTTTTTTAATATTTTCAAAATATTAATGGAGTCCAACTAATCCAACTCAATAGATCCCAAATCCGGGGATGAGTCCTGGGTTTCAATAAATCCACCATGATGTACATAAAAATGACTTGGCCCAAAGAGGCTCAAAAGAAAGAAAGAGATTGCACAAACCCAAGAAAATACAAGGCTCAAACTGCCCCCAGGAAGCTCAGTCGAACTAAAGCCCCCAGGGAGTCCACTTGGAAGCCCTCAGAAAATAAATTGGTCAAAAGAAGCCCAATCGATGCAATCCTAAGGAGGCCTAGATCCAACAAGGCCTCACATGCCCACAAGGAAGCTTAAAGACTTGAAATCTCCTAGCCAAAGTCAAAGCTCCTCTCACATGGCGTCCATGGGTGGCCTAATTAGCATCCACATAGGATCTCTGGAGGCACCCGTCACAAAATCAGATAAGGACCAACAGCCCCCTCGGGGAAAATATGGAGCCTCCAGAGGGAAATACTATAAACCCTAAAAGACTCTAGCTAGGAGAAAGCATCTCCTCAACCACCTCCTCCGAATCTGGGGGATCTTCCAACCAGTGGGGACTCTCCACCAAATATGAGAGGGATGCAGCATTATCTAACAACTTTGAGATCATGTTCCCCCAAATATGTGATCTTCTCCAACCAACTGAAGGTTGCTTATAAATAGAGACATATCCCCCCTCCCCCCGGGAGAAGCATGTTTCTTACCCTCCTATGGCAACATGTACCTTGATATTACAACTTGAGCATATATCTACAACTTTCACCTTCATGCTACCACTTTAACTTGAAGGAACACATATAATTCATACTTAGAGTTTGATTTCAATATCAATATCTCATTTGTACATACAAATCGAGCAACAACACATTTTTTTTACTCATTTACATATTTTTATCTTATAGCATTTATTTTACTACTTTTCACCCTAACTGGATTGCGCACCACATTTTACGCTCGCATCATTGGCACCGTCTGTGGGAACATAGGGGTAGGACGTGAGAACAATGCATGGAAGCTATCAACATGGGAACTAACACCTCCTTAGATACCTCCTCCGTGGGGATGGTCCCCCTCCTGCTAAGGGACCTCTGACGAATGATTACTACCTCTGTTTAGGGCCCGACTTCAACGGTCCCACCATTATTATTACCTAATGGAATTTCATGATTGGTACATTTCCAAGCTTTGAGTCAAAAGCTCTTATCCCTGGGGGCACAAAAAAGTCCTGGCCCCTAGAAGGAGTACGGGTGGCAACGGGGCGGGTTTGAATTGATTCGGGACCCGTCTCGCCAATTCCAAGAAGGACCGGGGACTTGCCCCACCCCGGTAGAAAACCCGTTGGGGGCGGGTCTCACCTGATTACATTTTGTTTTTGTTCTATATATATATATATATATATATATATATAAAAGAAAAAATCAACATATGAATTACAAATAAAATTCTTAATCAAATACTTAAGTCCAAAACACAAGTTCTCAACTACAAATGAAATTGTTCATAACAAAACAACCCAAATAATTCATACTAATTATACTTTAGTAACTAGTAACTATGTCTTCACTCTTCATCTTCCTCCTCGTCAAGTATTGTGGGATAATTTTTTGAATCATCAACTGTTGAATAAGTACCTAACAAAACAAAGAAAATGATGTAATATTTTATTAATGTCTATTCCACCAAGATAAAGTAAAAGAAAAATAAAAATAAAATTTGACTTACCATTCACCTCATTTCCACAACCAACAACGAGAACACATCAATGCCTCCAAAGTATTTAGGTGGAGTTTACTACAATGAGGGCTGGCCAATCTACCACTTGTACTAAGTGGAAACTGGAGCTAATATATCCCTTGCCATCCTTTGTAAATTAGGATATTTGACCCATTTAATTTCCACTAACTTAAGACATCAAAATTTGGAGTTCTTGGAAAGATGCTTTCGTCCAAATACATATCCAATTCTGATTTCATTGTAGCAGTAGAATTTGAGCTCGTAGCCACATATTGATCATACATGTCTAAATCATCAAATGCATCACCCGCACCAAAAACACCAGATGACATTGTACTTCCCAAACCACCAGTGATAGAACTACTTTCTTTCGACCCGATAGATCTAGATTGATAGTCAAGCAACAAATCATGTCAGTGTTTTTGAATTTCATCTATCTTAACTTGTGATCTATCACCATAAATTAACGGAAAGTAAAATTCTACCAACTTCACTTTATAACGAGGATCAAAAACTACAACAACACCCATCATAATATGATAAGTATCCCAATATTTTTTCATATTTCTCCAACATCTTCATGCCCATATTTTGAATCATGATATTTGGACTCTTTACCCACTCATCCAAATTCAATTTGAGACCACAAATCTTCGAAAAATAAAAATTGGATGTAGGATAAAGTGTACCAAAAAATATGTCAGTTACTTGATAAAATAATTTCAACTTTCCACATATATCAATGGCATTTGCCCAATCATCATCAGTTGGTAAACTTTTGTAATTTCTCTCTCGGACTATAACACGTGTGAACACATCTTTCTAAATTATGGCAGTTTTTAGCATCAAATAAGTTGAGTCCCAACGTGCTTAGCAATCTAGAGACATTTTTTTTTTTGCACAAGGAATATTCAACTGACGAGCAGCTTGCTCAAAATTTTCAACTCTAGCAGGTGAAGCAGTCCAATATATAACACTATCATGAATTTTCTTAATTGCACTACTAATAACTTCTACAAATCTTTGACAATCAAATTCAAAGTATGAGCACAACCTCGAATATGGAGTACCTTTCCATCCAGAGGAAGATCTTTTCTTGGCAACTTCTCCAAAAGATGATGAAACATAACATCATTTGTAGTACAATTATCAGCAGTGATTGTTGACAATTTTCGATCGATGTTCCAATCAATCAAGGTTTCAACAAGTGACTCAGCTAATACTTCAGCTGTATGTGGAGGCGGAACATGTATAAACCTGCAAAATAATTAAAATGATCAAAATATTCTTTTAAATTAATATTATATAATATAACATATCAACTTGCCTCAAAATGCAACTCCGTAAAATCCAAGAGTCATCAACAAAATGTCCCGTGATTGCCATGAAGCCTTTTTTGTTGTTGCTAGATGTCCACATATCAGTTGTGATAGCAACATGACACTTAAGCTTGCCCAACAACTGATAACACTTTATCTTCTCATTATTATAAATCTTTATGATATTAGACTTCACGGTGTTTATTGATACCAAGTTAGAAGAAGGCTGGAGTCAAGCAATAAATCCCCTAAAACCAATGTGCTCAACCATTAAAAGGATAACCATGAAGTATAACCATCATAGCAAGGTCACGCCTTGACTCTTCTTGCTTGAAAACATGTGATGTAACCTCTTGATTTCCACCAAGTTGTTTATTTGTCATGATAAAGCTTTGTCGAATATCCATTTTTCATTGTCGCTTTTTGCAAGTCCTATCATAATGCTTCATCAGATGTGTTGTAAAATAATCACTTGGAGCTTTCAAACAGGTTTTACAATAATTACATTCCGCGTAATGAATGTTGTCAATCTTCAATACTGTAAAGTGGTTCCAAGCTTCAGATGTTCGTTTCCTCTTTTCACTTTTTTCAGGAACAACCCCAATGCTATCATGCATATCATTCTCATTTTTGTATGGAGTCGTCTCAATTACATTATTACTTTCTTGAATATCCACGAAAACAGAATATTGAGATTGGATGCTATCACCTCCTTAAAATTCCATCTAATATATTCAGAAAAATAAAAGCAACTTATCATAGTCCAAATATACTTTGGATTACATTAACTAATTTATTACTGTATATATACTTTATATGTATAAATACTTATTATTTAAATTTGGATAAATTGCATAAAAGCCCCCTGTGTTTTAATAATTTAGCTAAAAACCCCCCTATGTTAAAAAAATAAGCAAAAAAGCCCCCGTGTTTTGCAAAATAATGCATACTTTCTCCTTCCGTTAGTTGTCACTAACGACGTTAAAATTTTGACCAAATTGCCCGTTATACCCTTGTTACCATAGCCATTGATCTTCAATCACTAAAAATGAACGGCTCAGATATCAAGTAATTTAAAAATATATTATTTATTTATATATACATATATATACTATACATATATATATATATATATATTATATATATATAATAACAGAGCCGGCAACGGCCGCCGCCTCTGTGGGCGGCGACGGTACCTGCCGATGTCGCCTCGCGATTTCTCCATCGCCCCCGCAGATGGGAGCGACGGCGGTCGCCCTTTCAGAAGGGGGCGACGCTAAGTCGCCCCCATTCTGAGAGACCACCGTCGCCTAGAACCTGGCGACGTCGCGTCACCCAGCACAAAGGGGGCGATGCCACGTCGCCTCGTGATTTCGCCATCACCCCCGCCGTCGCCCCCTTCTGCGAAGTCGCTCGCCATCGCCCAGATCCGGGCGACAGCAAGCGGCTCACAGGTGACCATCATAGGTGGCCGACGGCGAGGCAGTGAGGCGGAGGCGAGGCGGCGGAATTCTAGTATATTAAATTATATATTATTTTTTATATTGTTTTTAGTATATTAATTTTATATCGTTTTTTTAGTATATTAATTTTTATATTTTTTTAATTTAGAATTTAAATTTTAAAAAAATTATATATTTTTTTATGTATTTTTATATTTATATAAAAATATTTCATAAGTAAATATAATTTACTAAATAATAACTTAAAATTAATTAAATATATAATTTATTAAAATAATATAACAAAAAGATCCAAATTGAGAGGGCAAAAAAAACATTTACACACTTAAAATAACCTCAAGAAATGTCAAAAATGAAACCCGCTTTCACAATACGCGCGTGTGATACACTCTCCGTTAGTTTCTAACGGAGAGGGGGTTTTTTGCTTATAAATTTAACACATGGGGATTTCGTGCTTTTTCACCAAAACACAAGAGGGTGTTATGCAATTTTACCCTTTAAATTTTCAAACCAAATCATACAAAAATTACATTGATTACATTAATTACGACATATGTAATTTCTAAACAAAAATTTCCAAATCAAATCACACAAAAATTACATATGTTTCTCAAACCTTCTTTGAAATTTACCTCGTCCGGTGTTTTGAACCGTTTGTTTTTGCACTTTCTGCAGAGGACACTTAATCTTCTCCCCGTCCATATATGCACGCTGAGACTGGGCCCATTCTAGAAATGTTGTAACACTATCCTCAAACTCCGGCGTCACACATCCATCTCCTCAACTGTCTTAACATGATTAGTCCTACATACACAAGCAATTCACAACAGTAATTAAAAGACCAGAACAAATTATATATATATATATAATTAACCATTAAAGAATTTCAACTTCTTACCGGAGCAAAATACATTTCAAGATCAATGCAAATTTAGCGCAGATTGTTGCTATTTTCGATTATACGTATAAAGAATCAAGAGAGGGGGTTACAACAAATGAGTTGGAGAGATAGAGTAATAAGAACAATTAAAATGAAGGAGGACATATATATAGAAAAATATTGGAACGGGCATTGGAATATTATTTAGAACACTAAACTAGCCGTTGAAATATAGCCGTTGCTTCATCATTAGGAACGGTCTCTAAAACGGACGTACGAACGCTAATGTAACCATTATAATATAGTCGTTGGAGAATATTTGGAACGGTGTTCGGAACACATAAGTCCAAAAAAATGCAGGAATTGGAACGGATATAGTTGACCGTTCCAAACACCGTTCCAAATAGGAGTGGAACTGTTGTAGAACGGAAAATCGTTGATGAGGTCACTTTCGAGTTAATTGTAGTACAAAAGAATAGGAACAACACGACCGTTTCTATTTATGTGTCAACATATGTGTGCCAATTTGTACACCTATTATCGTTCCTAAAAAGGACCGGATATAATTTGGTATTCCATTCCGCCGCCGGCCCGTCACGGCCTCCTAGAGACCCCCCCCCCTTTCAGACGTTGACGAGATGGACGAGGACGAGGGGGACGAGGAGTAGATTTAGGACTTATTTTTTATTTTTTATTTTTGTAATTAAAGTGGATAATATTCTTATTTAATATAATTTTTATTTTTAAATTATGCATTTTTCCATATTTAAATAATAATTACAAAATCAAATTCAAAAATATTATTAATAATTTAATATATATTTTAATGATAATAATTATTACTATAAAAAAAATTAATAATTCATTATTTAGGAACGGTACTTTAGACGGTCATGGAGCGCATATAAACCGTTCTAATTTTTGTCTGTTTTAAAGAAATGACCGTTCCTATCACCGGGTAAACAACCATTCCAAATCTATATAACAACCGTTCCTAAAAGAAGGTAAAAACGAATTCCAAATTAGGGACAGACCGTTCCTACATGTATTCCAAATTCAATGCTTTCGTGGTTAGGTTACCGTTCTAAATACAATACCAAAACCGGTCTAATGTCGTATTTCAAATTTGGAGTACAAAATCCGTGCCCAAAGACCGTGTCAAAATGTATTCCAGTGATCGTTCCTAACTTGTATACCTGACCGTTCCAAGACGTATTCTAGAACCAGTGCTAAAATGTATCTGCAACTTATGCTAACAATTCCAAACTGTGTTCTAACTACCGTTCCTAATCGCGCGATTTACTTTTGATATGACCGTTCCAAAAATTAATAAGGTGTTCCAAATATAAAAATTATAAATTCATACATAAAAAGATAATTAGGAATGGTAAAACAATTGTATGCCAGAAACCATTCCGAAATTGGAACGGTCGTTCTGTTACCATTCCTAATTATTAGGAACGCCTCTCCTTTCAACGGATAGCCTCCCGTTCCTGAACCGTTCCTAATACCAGTCCAAATGAATCCAGTGATCTATTTACCGTTCCAATTATGAAAAAAAACGTTGCTATTCCCATTGCAATTCCCGCATTCTTTTGTAGTGGTTCCTAATAGTAAAATATGTTGGAGCGGTAGTTGGAACTGAACTTGATTTTCACAAGACCCACAATTTGGATCGGTCATTGCATTACATTGTCCACTCAATGCGTAAAAGGGTTTCATTTAGCACTACATGTTGGAACGGTCTATCATGTGTTCCAATCATCCCGGGTTGAGGAACACGGGTAGGAACGGTTACTTTTTTTGGTCAAATAACCATTCCAATTTTCACATATGTGTTCTAAATGGAAAACCAAAATATATCCGCTCTCTTTTTGGAACGGTAATGTGATTACATTTTGGCATAGATATGTTGGCACACAAATAGGAATGGTATAGCCGTTCCTACACTTTTTGACTCCAAATAATACGAAAGTGACGTCAACAACGGGTTACCGTTCCACAACAGTTCCAGTTACCATTCCTATTTGGACTGGAATTTGGAACGGTCCTACTAAACCGTCCCAATTACCACATTTTTTTTGTAGTGGTCGTCGTTGCTGGAGTTTCTCTCAAGTTTCAATTTGTGCTATGTCAATGAGAGAGAGAGTAAAGTAAAATAGAGAGAGAATGAAGAGAGATGTGAAATAGAGATAAGTGGGTTTTACCTTTTAGGGCACCACTCTAATTGGAGGGGGGATGAAAGTCCAAAAAATCTAATTTGTATATAAAGTATATATATATATATATATATATATAACATCCAAGGCGGGTCCTTGTGGACCTGGGACCCGCCCTGAACCCGGGCCTGTCCTAAGTGTTAGGACCCATTACCTGCCCCATCTCCAAATATTTGGACCCAAACCCGCCCAATTAGGGGTGGGTCCGGAGCGGGTCTTGTCGGGTTCGGGTCTTTTTGCCACCCCTAAGAAGGAGCCCCCTCATAATAATTCATGCCCCCAGGCAGGAGGAGTCTTCTTAGAATAAGTTCAGCCACCAAACAGACACCTTCTCAAAATAAAACCCTGCCCCCTGGCAGGTACCCTCTCAGAAAAAGCCCTCAAATAGGGTTGAATAAATTTTGATCCCCTAACTTAGGTCATTTGGTGTTTTCGCCCTTTAATTTTTTAGGATAGCATCTTGGTCCTGCATCTTTTTAATTTTCGTGATTTTAGTCTTTTTTCTCCCCAGAGTTCACCTCTACCAACTAGAAGGGTGAACTTCTGAAAAAAATAACTGAAACTGCGAAAACTAAAAAGATGTAGAACCAAAATGCTACCCTAAAAAGTTGAAGGTAAAAAATGCTAGCAAAAATGAACCAATAGGAACAATAGCCGCAATTTTAAAAGGTCACGTAAGATGCACATGCATTTTTCCGGCGAGAAGAGTGAACTCCAACGAGAAAAAAAAAGGAATAAAATCATGTAAATTAAAAAAATGCAAGACTAAAATGCTATCCTAAAAAGTTAAAGAACGAAAACGCCACATAACCTAAATTAAAGAACAAAAAATGCATTTAAACCTATCAATATCAAATATTAACATAAAAAACTATTAGACAATACGAACTATATATTAATGAAACTCGAATCCAGGACTTGTTAAATTTAACGTCTTCGATCCATTACTCCAAGAAATCTACGTCAACGGAACTATCAATATTTGAATACTCGAAGTCTTACATACAAACGAAACACGTACTTGTATTAATTATTTACATTTTCGTCGAATAAAAAGCATTATTATATAGGAGAAGAAGAGATTTTATGAGTGGGAGAATCGAAATAAGTAGATATTAAAACATAGTTGCAACATGCTCGATCGGGAAAAACTCCGAGAATCAAATGACAAAATGTTCCTTTGCCCCCTTACTAGACAATGTCGCACATGCAACAACCATTTTAATATATAAATATATTTTAATTAAGATACCCTCAATTTTGCAGAACTAATTAATTAATTATACTTAAATTGTTTAATTGTTGAAGGAAATGCCTTGAAGTCACCAGGCTTATCGATCTTTTCCCAAAGTACAATTAATTTCGACTTTAATTTAATTATTTCAGAAGCATGCACATGCATGAAAGTTTAGTTCAACGTCATTGATGATTAAAACGTTGTCAGATGTAAGAAATCGAGAATAAATTAAATTAAATTAATGAATTGATCAGAAACTATATAAATAAGAGTTAAATACACTTAATTTATCCCTGAACTGTTTTTGATGTAACGTTTATCCCGCTAAATTATCAAATGTAACACTCAGCCCCTTAGTTGGACAAATTGCTCTCATGCCTTGAATAATTATATTATTTTCAATATACTTAGTATTTTACGCATTAAATCATCACCAAATTATTTTCTAGCTAAAAAGAATTTTTTATAGGTGAAGAATTTAGATTAATAGTAGATTAATAAGTTAATATATATAATAGACACACAATAATATAATATCTCCAAAAAAAAGAGTTTTTAACATGAAAGTTTTTGGGATATTTATTGTATTCATTCATTACTTAACTTAAAGTTTGTTGTGTATTTACTTTACAATTTTGAAATATTTTATAGATTCAAAATGAAGTAATGAATTAGTACAATAATACTCCAAAAACTTTCACGTAAATTTTTTTTGTTAATTTGGTAATAAAATATAGTTATTAACTATTTATTTTTTTAGATAAGAATAAGTAATTGCATATCCGTTTTTAAAATATATTTTCTTTAAAAAATATGACAAAATATATTTATAGATCTTTTTTTCCTAATAGTGTTTAAATTTTGGTTAAGCACATATATATATATTCTTTTAAAATGATATATGAGTTGGTGTGATATTATATTTATTGTGTATCCATAATATATATATTAACTTATTACAAAATTTTTAATTTAAATTCTTTACTTATTAAAAGAATTAGTTATAAAATAATATGGTGATGATTTAATGTGCAAAATATTAAAATATATTAAGAATATATAATATATAATTATTCAAGATATGCGGGGCAATTTTGTCCAACTAAAAGGATAAATATTATATTTAATAATTTAAGGGAGTAAATATTACATCAAATATAATTAAGCGAAACAAAGTGTATTTAACCCTATATATAATTCGAATTAAATCAATTCAAATCCAACTCATCCATTTTCTTGTTTGACTTCCGTGTAACAAGATCTTGTCATTAATTAATAAAATTTTAAATAATAAAAAATGCGAGATAGGAACAATTCAACGAGTATCTTTTTGCATCTCGTCAGGAATTAGATTTCTCTGTCTACCTAAATAAATGTAATAAGATTCATAATCCCACCTCGGAGACAGTGAATTTGTCGGAGGATTATTCGAGTAGTAAGATTGAAATTTCATTTATATATACGAACGTCTATTTGTTTTAATAATAATATCTTTTTTTTTCCTTCCGTAAACTATTAACGTACAATCTGCTTATGATATTCGAATGCAACGACTGATATAAAGATCCAAATATATAAAAAAAGGGTACGGAACAATAATAATTAATTAAATTAGTAAAATTCAAATAATGCCCGAACGTTACATAACTAATTAAGCTAAAAAAAAACACTACAATTGCATTAAAATTCCTCTAGAAATTGTACTAATTAATTTCTGTCTAAGACAAAGAGAGAAAATTGTAAAAAATAAAATAAAATAAAATAAAACTAGTGATGAAGAAAGACAAGGAATATTGGAATAAATATTTAAGGTGTATAATATAAGGTGAAGAAGAGGCACATGCAGATGCAGCAGGTACCATATGTATTCCAAGTTGTACACTGACTCCAATGGAAAATAATTAATTTCCTGCATGCATGCATCTTCAACATCTTCATTAGTTTATCCCTTTTCTTGGATTCATCATCTCCAATTTTCTAATCCAAACAGAGCCTAAACCCCAAGAAGCACATAGTATAGAATTGTAATGGGCAAAGCTACCAGCATTCCAAAAATAACCCTGCAAAATACACATAGTAAATGGTGTAAATCACTCTGAATTTTCTATTATAAATTATGTATAATTACACCGTCATCATCTGAGATTTGACGTAATTACACGTGGATTGAAAAATTATATCTAGTACCCTTGAAGTTTGTCTCTGTCTAATAAACGAACCTCACATTTAGTTAAAATGCACCAAATTTGCTGATATTAACAAAAAAATTGAATGACAATTCACATTTACCCCTGGTTGACTTAGATTATTGCAAGTCAAATAAATTGTTTGTTCTGACAAAATACCCTTATACATCGTCGTACGCTAAAGCATGTGATGAGGTATATCTTCACTTTATAAGGGCAGTTTGGTCAGAAAAAGATTTGTTTTACTTATAATAAATCAGTAATAAGTCAATTCGGGGCAAAAATGAACTTTCATTAAAATTTTTTTGCTAATATGAACAAATTCGGTGAATTTTGATTAATGGAAATCTATTTGTTAGACAAGAACAAACGTCAAGGATACTAGATGCAATATTTCAAACTAAAAGAGATTTACGTGTAATTACATTAAACCTCCGAAAAGGGCTATGTAATTATCCCTATAAATTAATCTCGCATTGCATGCTATACACGTATAAATTATTACATACATGTGATGTATACGTAAAGTATTATACAAAAATATATGGATCTTGTAAGCATAGATCAATAGGTGTAAATGTGTGTTTGTGTGTGAAAAAGTAGACTTACGCAGTGCTTAGTATGTCCGGATGGACATTGTATTCTTTAGCAAACACGAAGGGGACAATTCCCTGTGGAAGAGCCGCCTGTCGCCAAAGAAATATTCCTTCAGTTAGTTTCACATTTTTAGTTTAGAATTAAGCGTATTTTTGGTCCCATAACTTAAGTCACTTGTGTTCTCATTCTTTAATATTTTCGGATAACATTTTCGTATCTTTTCAATTTTCGCGATTCAAATCAATTCTTTTTTTTGCCGGAGCTAACCTTTACTGGCAAGAAAGGTGAACTCCTACTAAAAAAAAGGACTGAAATCACAAAAATTAAAATAATATAAGAAATGATGAAAACGTCAAAATGACCTAAAGTATGAAACCAAAAAACGATGATCATTTAAACTATGAAGGTAATTCGACCTGAACAATTGCTACGTGAAGAAGAACTCCTCGGAGGCCGATGGCGATGGACGTCGCGGCAATGACAGCCGGCCCTGTCAAGAACCTAACGGCCATGGAGAATGTAGCTACTGACTTTCCACAAGCAATGATCTTTGGCTGCAAAGCCATGAACAAACCTGCCAGGGAAAAAAAAAAACTATAGTTTTTCATACATTGTACAAAAATTATTACAAAATTTTTGAAGAATATTATTAGTACCTAGACTGAACATGGCCATGCCGAGACCGGCATCCGACAAAATCGATATCGATCCTTTAACGATTGACGGCATCTGGATGTTCCATCTGAGCGTCGACGAATAATATATATTTCAGACAATTAATAAGCCAAGTTTGATAGAACTAAACCAATCATAAAGCAAGTGCGTACAACCTGAATGAGATGAGAGACCAAATTAGGCCTAAAAGACTTGAATAAGTGTTGGGATTTCTGATGAGTTTCCTCCAGACCATGATCAGTATAAGCCTTGTCATAACACTTGCAGGAGGCATTTGTGTCTTTTTCTCCATTGTTTCTCCTTCTTCTGGATCCATTTTCTTCTGACATGAATATGGAGAAGCATTAGGTGGAAACTTGGCAGCATCCTCGATTTCGATCTCCTTGTCCACGTTTGTTTTTCTAGCAGGGCTTCCGTTTTCTGTCGGATCAAAGAAGACTCATGTAATAAGGAAAGACAGGGAAAATATGTTCCAAGAAACTACATGTGAAAGTATGCTAAAAAACTGTGACCGCTGAAAATTAGAAGACAAGTTTAATTCTTTGTGTAATTCTCGACATAGTATACCTCTTGATGGAGCAGCAGCATGATCTTGTTGGAAAACAGCTTTAGCAGCATCGATGTTTGCGAAATCGGCCGACGCAGCCTTATTGACAGCGTTTCTCATGTTTGCCTCAGACACAGGGGAGGCACTAGAACTCCAAACAAACATGTGAAGCTCCTTGTTTGGATTAGCATTAGTACTATTGTTGTTGTTGTTGCTGCTGCCGCTTTCTTTCCTCCTAGGACCGGAGAACATAGGATTCGGAGGCGGATAAGAAGGCGGCATCCCTCCATTGAAAAGCTCACCACTCATACTCCTCCCTTGAGCCGTCCTCTTCTTGGCCATCTTCATCATTTCCTCATCGAAATTCGAGGTTCTTGGAGTAGCCCCTTTCGACGACTGCAACGAAAACACATCGCCTCCGAAGCTGTTTGTGTATCCGTGTTTCGGGCTAGCAGCCTTGCTAGCAAACATGGCGTAAAAATCAGTCTGATTGAAGCTTGATGCACGCGGAGTGGGCTCCCGGGACGACTGAACGGAGTAAATCTCAACACCGGTCAAATTGGATGCTCTTGGAGTCATGGCGCTGGAATGCAGGCCTTTGTTGTATGAAGATATCATGGAGGCCGACGTCGACCGCTTAACGACGACATGAAGCTTGCCATCGTCCCCAATCTCTGCGTCGGCCTGCAACGGCTCCCGACCGTTGAGGGAAATCACATCAGACTCGACCTTAAATGAAGTGATGGAGGCAGCAGTCTCAGGGAACTGATCAGTAATCAGCAGCTTCGCTCCTCTGTACTCAAACATGAAGAGCATGAGAGTGTACCAAATCACACTTTGCATGACGACAATTTGCACCATGAGGTTGCCGGAGAAGTCGCCGTACATGGCCCGGAGCAGTGGGATTCCCATGACGAGAGTGTTGGGGAGAGTGGAGAGGGAAAAGAGAGTGATCATCCACTCCAAGCTGCCGTTCTTGCTGAAAGCCTGCCAGACGAAAAGGGCTGCAAGAATCACAACTTTCTGGAGAGAATCCGCCGCCAAGAAGTGGTAGTTCATGGCGTAGATGTCGTTGGTGGAAATGAAGTGGAAGCCGAGCAACGGGACAGCGAAGACGGCGACGAAACGGTTGATCCCGGAGCACTGATCAGGGGTGAAGATCTTCCACCACCGGACAGAGCCGTAGGCAAGAATCATGGCGACGTAGAGTGGGATGATTGCAGCAAGAACATCGTAGATGTCCTTTCCAGTAATCATTGTTTCAGATTCAGACACAGAGAGAGAGAGAGAGAGTTTGAGGGGAAAAGGATGAAGAGAGAGAGAGAGAGAGAAGGAGGAGAGTTGGTAATCACATGGAAGTGAGAGAGGGGAAAAGGTTGAAAATGGCGTTGTGCTGGTACTTGTGTTGTGTGCATATATAAATCAAACTTTGCAGCTCATAAATGCCATATTTTCACACAGCAGATATTTAGGAGGAAGAAAAGAAATAAATAAAGTTTGCTTACCGGACTCTGAAGAAAGTAGAAATGATATTATACAGTTTGAATTATAGGGTTAATTGCACTTATATCCCTCTAAAAATGTAAAATTATAATTTTTACCAAAAAATTTTAAAATTATATTTACACCTGACCCCCTTTTGTTAAGATTTGGACTAAAAATGCTTAAGTTAGATAAGACAATTACATAAATTCTTAATTTTACTCCTCATTTTCATTCCCTGTGATGGGGGTGTAACCCAAATATCAAGAAAAGACACAAATGACCCTGAAAAAGGGCCAAAATCACCAAAAAGCCCAAGGATCTGCGCACTGCCCAGTCGGGTTGGGTTACGCGACCCGAACCATACCCGTTACTAGGTGTTCAAGATCTAGGCCCTTGAAAAGGAGACAACTAAAGTTTGGAGATGAGTCCACGTGGACCAGGCAAGTACATACATTTTGTCCTATAAATACTCCTACCCCACAACATTTATGATAAGTTATTCAGGTTACATTCGACCACATTACTGTATCAGATTGCTCTATCACCCTCTCGATCTATACTGACTTAAGCATCGGAGGATCTTCGCCAGGGACACTCCCGGCTAACCTGACGTGCTTTCTTATTCCTAGGGATACACAAAGTCTGGAAAGCTTAGGAGATTATTCAGTGAGGTACTCAATGAGGTCCTTACTTGGAATCACAGGTATTGGTGAGGTACTCACGTGGGATCACAGGTAGCGACCCGAATCATCATGTAATAATTTTGTATTTATAAAGAAAAAAATGTATTAATGCTAACCTATCTTCATATTATATATATAACATTTATCCCCTTATAAACATAAACATATACATGAAAATGTTAAATGAGATGTGAAATAGAAAATTTATATAATTTGTTTGCTAATGTCAACATTTTCTGTGTAAATCCTAACGGAAGGGGGTCAGGTGTAAAGGAGAATTTTCGAAAGGAGTGTAAGTATAATTTCAAAACTTATTCCGGGAAAGTATAATTTCATATTTTTAAAGGGGATTTACGTGTAATGAACCCTTCGAATTATATGGATACTTGATGAGGTTTAGGCTAATTGTAAATACATCCTTATTATATTTAAAATTGCATTTATAGTCCCTGAGGTTTAGTTTTGTTGAACAATTACTCCCTACCATTTGTTGCCAGCAAAATTTGGATGATATCATGAGAAATTTGATTGGAAGTTTTATAGGTGAGGAATTGGGACGGTTCCATGATATATCGATACGGATATTATATATAATATGGATATTAAAAATATTATTTCAATCAGATTAAATTATAATAAATAATTGGTTACGATGCACGATACATGACAAGTTCGTGACACGTAAATGATGGTTCATAACGTCCAATCATCATCCAACAATGTCCAATCAACCGAATATGTGTGGATCCTCAAGTGGTGTGTCCTTCAGTTGAAATAGTGAATCTATTCCTGGACAATGGTATGCCCTGTTGGTAGAAATGATGTGTCTATACTAGTGAAAAGGTATGTACTTTCAATGAAACTGACGTGTTTGAGAGTTCCAAATACTATTGGATCACTGTTCTCAAAGTTTGTAGTGTTGTTACTTTGATATTTTAAGTCCTTGTATCTTGAAGAGACAAATTACAATGGGTGCAATAATTATTTTAAAGATAAAAAGTTTAACTTTTATCTTGACTTTCTAATACACAACTAGACATTTCTTTTCAGAACAATTTCTAAAAGTTTTAGTGCATGACATGGCTCAGACAAGGCTACTCTATAAATCTATACTATTATATAAAGAAAACCCCATCCACACTCACAAATTGCGGTTAATTACACCGTTGTACCAATTTTTGTGAGGTCAAAAATGTCATTCAACTGATAATATAACCAACTTATTTAACTTCCAAAGTTTCACTAATTGATAATTGGTTTTTTTTTCTTTCTTTTATTTTTTTTAATGTGATGTAATGGTTATATTTTGCTCTTATTTATAATAATAATATATTTTAAAGCGCAAAAGAATATTTATTATATGCATGCGGGGACGGCGTGCCACAACAACTAGTATATATTGAGTAAACTACAATTACCTCCCTTGAGGTTTTACATAATTATAAATACCTATCGTTGTTTGAAAAATTATAAATACACCCGTTAGTAAAAAATGATTATGTAATTCCTAAACAGTGAGGTGAAAATTACTACTTTGCCCTTATTGAGTTCTTTTCTTTTTTAAAAAAATATTTGAAAAAATATAAAAAAAAATGAGGGTGGGTAAAATAAATAATCCATAAGGTATATTAGTCCACAAAAATATTTTAAAAGTTTTTTAAAAATATATAAAATTATAGGGTAAATTATATCTACCTCCCCTGAGGTTTAGCATAATTACAAATACCTCCTTGTTGTTTGAAACATTACAAATACCCTCCTGAGGTTTGTAATTTTTAACCAAAGGCCTGAAATTGACCATTTTGCCCTTGGATATTTTTTATAAAAAATTTAACCCGAGGCAAGTTGCACTATTCATCATCTGTGTAAAAAACTTAGGAAACCTCTCCATGCCCATTATAGTCCAAAAAAAATTAAGAATTAAATAAAAAATAATTCAGTGCATAAGGACATTTTGATCAATTTACCCATAAAAATGGATGGAAATGGGTTATTTGTTAGATGATTACAAACTTTAGGGGGGTATTTGTAATTTTTCAAACAATGAGGGGATATTTATAATTATGCCAAACCTCAGGGAACTAATTGTAATTTACCCAAAATTATAATTCATAATTAAAAAAGGATATTTTGGTCACTTTACTATAAAAATTGGATGGAAACCTAAAGGAAATGAGCTCGTTGTTAGACAAACAATTAAATCAGGTGAGTATTTATAATGTTTCAAACAACAAAGAGATAATTGGAATTATATCATATTTTAAGGAAGGTGATTGTAATTTACATATATATATATATAAGTATACACATGCATATATAAATATACGCGCCTCTTCTCTCACACAAGAGTGAGGTACGTAAATGAAATACAATAAACGAAAATCGCACTACATGTATTTTTGTAACATTAGTAATATTTTATCAATACAGCCATTTAATTTATAGGTATTGGTATCAGTGTTATATATACTCACAATGATTCCAAATTGCGAAAATTCGACACATTTACTCCTATGTTTTACAAGATTTATGGGACTAAATATGTCGAATTTTCTCAATTTCCCAAATTTTAGGACCATTTTAAAAATCTCGTAAAGCAGAAAACTAAAATTGTTGAACCCCTATCCTATGGGACTAAAAGCATAATTTCACCTATAATTTTTGTACATCAGTATGAGAAAAATATATTATTTTTTTTTTGTCTCGTTACCATAGTAGGTGGTATTTTTAATTTGTCCTCTTCGATATCGAATTTGCAGTGAGGACTATAATTAAAAACAATTAGGATATCTAGTCCATTGTCGTTGAAAAATGCTAAAATTTTCAAAAATTAGCACACGCTTGGCACGTTATCCTTTTAATTTGGGCATTTTTTATTTTCCCATTAATTTTACTGATTTGACATTTACCCTAACTCTGTTGTAAAGAATATAAGGGAAAAGTGTAATTTTGGTTCTAAAATTATAGGAGATGCCACTTTTAGTCCTCTTGAATTTCAAAATTTCATTTGTGGACTACAATTAAAAAGAATCAACACATTTTAATCCAAATGTCACTAGCGCAAAAATATCACATAGCATAATTGTTCAAAAAATTAAAAATTCTTAAATTAAAGGGGTCATTTGCCAAGCATGTGCAAATTTAATATTTTTGGGTAACGTTTAAACTAAATATAATAATTGTTTGTTACTATAATCCTCAATTACAAATTTAAAATCAAAGAGGACAAAAACTGCCACAAAATTACATTCTTTTTTCCATATATAAAAGAACAAATCTTAAATATATATTTTTTGAAGTAAAAGCGATGAATATTATTAATTAAACTAAATCGAATACAATCAGTCCTATCGACTATTTTGCAACAATTACAACAATCATAACTTGATCAACAATATCATATAAATTAAATCTAAACAACCCCTTATTATTACAGTATACATAATTTTATTATACATTAGACTATCCTCCCACGCATTGATGGGGTTCGAACCCATGATCTTTAAAATCATGGGACCTCAACCTTAAATACTAATAACTAAATTATAATTCATTAACATGTGACATCAAATACATAGAACAAATCTTAAAATCCTAGTATTGACAAATATCCTATTGCTTAAGCCCAAGTCCGTAAATATATTACGGGCCGATTGTCTTGGATCTTTAGTCTTTTGGACCAAATAGGTTATGTTTGTAGTTGGACTCAACTAGGGCTGTCCAATTCGGTTAATTTAACTGAATCGAACCAAAAATTCGGTTATTCGGTTGAACAAACATTGTTATAATGTTTATTTACCAGAAAGGATGAATACATATTTGTGGAAGGTATATAGTTGAGGGTATTTTCGGGATCTCACTATTAATAAATAGTATCAAGTATCTCAGTAAATTTTCGAGCATTTGATCATAGTATATTTAGTTTTTTCATGATTTTACTATTTAATATTCTTTTATTATGTTAATAATATCGGTATAGTTTCTTTTTAGTAAATTAACTATATTATTCATTACTATATATATATATATATACCTGAAAATATAGGAAATGATCATTTTGTTGAAGGAGGTACTATGTGATAAACTTTAGTTCTCCAAAAGTTTAATTCAAATTGTATTAAATTTAAAATATTCTTAAGTATAGTTAAATTATAAAATAGCCGAGCTTGAATTATTTTTATCTAGTAATTCGAGTTGAACTTTATATCGTAGTTGAACATTTCTTATTTCTACTACATGTAATTATCGAGACGGTTTTCAACAGTGTTAATTTTGGCTCAATACTTTCCAATTTTTTATTTTTATTTTTACCGCGTGCATATAGAACAATGTCGTTCTGATGCGAAAAGGGTTGAAGCGAGGTCGTTTTGCCAGAGCAGCAAGGTGTTTCAACTTCAGTACCGTTTTTGATCTAATGCTTTTTTTCGGCCGCATGTATATGAAACCACGTCGTTTTGATCCATAAAGGGTTGAAGCACGGTTGTTTTGCCCTGGTAGCAAGGCCCTTCATGTACATTGCTATTTTTGGTCCAATAATTTTTTACTTTTTTTTTTTTTCTCTGTCACGTGCATATGAAATGACTAGGGGTGGCAACGGGACGGGTATGGGGCGGGTTTTGGTGGACTCGGCACCCGCCCCGCCAACTCCGGAAAGGACTCAGGACCCGCCCAGCCCCGGTTATTGTTCAACCCCGGACCTGTCCCGCCCCGCTACAAAATCCGCCGGGGCGGGTCTAATCCGGTAGACCCGGTTTTTTAAATTTTTTTTATTTTGTAATTGTTCTCTAAATTAAAAAAATAAAATTTAATATATCAATTACAAATAAAATTAATTGTTCATAATCTAACTCAAATTCAAGTCGAAAAAGAATTTCAAGTACAAATAAAATTGTTCATAATAGAACAACTCAAACAATTCATATCGAATTGTTGATTATACATTAGTAACAACTTCTTTGTCTTTCTCATCGTTAAATATTGTGGGACAAATTTTTAATTAATCAACTATTGAACATGAACCTAACAAAAGTTAAATTAAATAATATAATATTTTATTAGTATTTATTCTATCATAATAAATATATATATATACATATCTAAACGGGGCGGGTCCTTAAGGACCTGGGACCCAGCCCCGGACCCGCTACCCGCCCCGTCTTCAATTTTTTGGACCCGAACCCGCCCCATTAGGAGCGGGTTCGAGACTGGTTTTGCCGGGTCCGGGTTGAATTGCCACCCCTAGAAATGATGTTGTTTTGGATCAAAACAGCGTCGTACCAATGCATTTTTAATAAATACGATGTAGTCTTGGTGTACCAATGAGTTCTCTAATTAAAGTTTAATTCAAATTTTAACCCTATATTTTAGTTCTCTAATTAAAGTTTAATTCAAATTTTATTAAATCTAAAATATTCTTAAAAGTAATTAAATTATGAAAATAGCTGAGCTTGAATTATTTTTATCTAGTACTTAGAGTTGAAATTTATATAGTAGTCGGATATATTATCAAGCAATAAAAGGCATTGAAATTTATGAATATATATATATGGGATAATTGCCTTTACACTCCTCACTTATTGTCCTTCTACACAAATATATAAGTATCAATATAATCATATATGTATAAACATTTAAATATGTATAATATATTAATTTTAGTAAAATTAAGTTAAAAATGAAAATAGAGGATAAATAATATTTTAATTTTAATAATTTAACATAGTTTATACATGTGTGATAATTTTTAATTTAAATTTATAATCTAGTAACTAATTTTTGTTAATATATTAATAATTTAATATTTAATTATTAAAAAGTGTAATTTTATATAGATATTCTATTAAAAAATTAATAAAATAATTTAGATTTAAATTAAAAATGGATATAAATAATAAAAAATATATGAGGTCATAATACACATCCCCATAAACATTACTTTGACAATCCCTCTACCTTTTGGTGATTACATAAACACCCTTCAGAGCATATATGTCCTTGAAAAATTATATTGAAGTTTGACTCCGTCAATAGGGATATTTTTGAATTTTATAAAAGCTGTCAGGGGTGGTTTATGTAATTTTTCAAAAGATACGAGTGGTTTGTATAAAGGAACAATAGGATTCCTATATATAATAATTAAGATAATGTTTGATGATAAAAAAAAAAAAAAACTTAAGATAATAAAACTATTATCAAATAGAGGTATTAATTAGAATAAAATTTCTTATTTTTCATTACAATAAATTTTTATATATAATTTTAGTAGCAAAAATAATTTGTGTAAATTAAATTGTCATTAACAATAACTAAAAAAATCATAAAATTATACTATAGCTAGGCAGTTAATTTACATGTACATTGACAATCAAATAATAACAGATATGATCAAAATATTTACTGGAACAATTAACCTAAAATCTTGTAATCATTTAACACATTGTTTTACTTTTACCTTGTAATTAATTTATTACTTTCCTTGGGAAAATCGTCGATTACGTAGAATTAATCAATATTAGCAAGTGTCAAATCTTTTGGCTGTCGCAAAAATCTCAAATAATTAATTGCATTAATTACTGTTTACATATAATTAACAACATAATCGTCCTTTTTAAACTTATTATATGTATATAGTGTGCTACATCTATTGGCCACCACTATAATTATTATATTTCCAATGAATTTTCTTTTTTTCCGTCTGGCTATTTGAGTTCAAGGAGAAAAGGGTTATCATTAAATTTTGCGACTGACGGCTCATAATTATTTGAATATGCTGCTTGCTTAGTAAAATTGAGGCCTTATAATTAAAAAATATTATAGATTCAAATCCTAATACTGAAACAGAATAAAATAATATTCGTGATACAATATCAATTAAGGGTTAATTACACTTAGATTTCTTTTGAAAGTAAAATTACGTTTTTCTCCAAAAAAATTTTGAAATGATACTTACACTCTTTCGAAAAATTCACTGTTTACACCCGATGTCCTTTTGGTAGGATTTTGACGAAAAATGCTGACATCAGCAAAAAAAAAAAAGGTACATAAATGTTTAATTATATCCTTCTTTAACATCCTGATGTAATAATTTTGTAATTATAAGGAATAAAATGTAGTAATGTTAACCTCACTCTCTATATATACATTACATTAAGTTATCCCCTATAAGTACAAAAATATACATAAAAATATTAAGTGAGGGGTAAAATTAATAAATTATGTAATTTCTTTTTCTGATGTAAATATTTTCTGTCCAAACTTTCACGTAAGTGTATCAGGTGAAAATAGAGAACTTTTGGAGGGGTGTAAGTGTAATTTCAAAAATATTTTGGGGGAAAAGTGTAATTTTGCATTTTTAGAGGGGGTCTAAGTGTAATTAACCCTATCAATTAATAATGTCAAAATATAATTAAGGGATAATTACACTCCTCTCCCCTAAGGTTTGGTGTAATTATACATAGACACCCTGTCGGTTGAAAAATAACATCTAATACCTCTGAGGTTTGCTTCTATCTAACAAATAGGTCACTCCATTTGTTAAAATTCACCAAATTTATCGATATTAACAAAATACCTTAATGAAAATCAATATTTACCCTCGATTGACTTATTAATGACTTAATGCGGGCCAAACAAATCTTTTATGATTAAATTACCCTTATAACCATGAAGATATACATCCTCTAATGCATTCACGTGTGACAATATATAAGGGTAGTTTGGTCATAAAAAGATTCATCTGACCTACAATAAGTCAGTAATAAGTCAATCGGTGGCAAATATCACCTTTAACTCATTTTTTTTATTTTGCTAATATCAATAAATTCGGTGAATTTTGACTAGCAGATGCACCTATTTGTTAGATAAAAGCAAACCTCAGGGATACTAGATGTAATATTTTAAACCACAAAGGGTCTATGTGTAACACCAAACTTCAAGGAATGAGAGTGTAATTATCCCTATAATTAATTGATGTTTGTTTTTAACAATTAGTTACACATCTGTGATGACTTCTGTTATAATATAATAATTTTAATAATTAGTGATACATTTATGTATATTAAGCTTAACGATTAATTTGTTATAGTATAATTATTAGTTTTTTTATTCATAAAGTCGTCGCTCTGCACAACACATCTACCGGGACAATTTGCTGACAATAATTGTTTGCAATTGTTCTTACTATCTTTAGCTTGGACTCTATAAACACCACAAATATGGAAGATCTACACGACAGAAAATCGTTAAAATCAGATTGGAAATGTCCTAATTATAATATTTCGATGTCTAGCTTTGATAGGTATATAGTAAAGGAGAAATATTGGAGGTCGTAAGAAATATCAGGATAGCAAAAGTTGTATATACCGGGTATAGAGGACATATATTTATAAATTTTTCTAATTGTGCGATGATTTCATGTGAACCGTATATCTGAGAATGATCAGTTGGTAATGTTGAGTCCATACATATTCGGTTTTTATCGGATCAGGGGTGGGGGCGGATTATTGTATACAAAAAATTTTAAAATAGTCTCACAACTTGTAAAAAGTTGTATTTTTAGTCTCTTTCCAACTTTTACTAGAAAATTAACGATAAAAATCATTTTCAGGTTACCTCGTTATCTTTTCAAAATGGAAAACAACGATCATGTGACTTGTTTCCGTCAACTTCCTAAACGAAATTGGTACAATAACTATAAATCATAATTTTTAAAAAAATTATGAAAATATATTCAAAAATTTAATTGGCAATGTAACTAAAAGAGTAAAAAAATTTACATTTTGAGAAGAAAAATGAATGAATGAGTTTGTTGTCGCCTCAATTAATTTGCGTCTGCCGTCGAGCCAACGGCAGATTATACAAATGGCTTAAATGCATTTTTGGCACGTAATTTAAATTATTTGGTATTTTCATTTTTTAATTTTTTAGAGTAGTATTTTAATTCTGTATCTTTTTAATTTTTGTGATTTTAGTCCTTTTTTTCATCAGAATTCACCCTTCTTGTCGGAAAAATACATGTGCCTCTCACGTAATATTTTAAAATTGGGATTTTTGTTCCTACTGGCCCATTTTTATCAGCATTTTTGTCCTTTAACTTTTAGAATAATATTTTGGTCTTGGATCTTTTTAATTTTTTCAATTTGAGTCCTTTTTTTTGTTGGAGTTCACTCTTCTCACTGGTGTATATGAACTCCGAGAACAAAAGAACTGAAATTGCGAAAATTAAAAAGATGCAGGACTAAAATGCTACATACCCTCAAAAGTTAAAGGCCAAAAACGTCAAATGAGCTAAATTACGGAACCAAAATGCATTTAATCCTTATACAAATATATGCCAGAATTAGGATATCACAAACTTATGAATTTAATTAGAGTAAAACTAGATACGAACTGTTGATGCCCTTATGCTAAGGATTCTCAATGGAACCTATATTCAACTCTACCTACAAATTATATTTGAGATGATTATCTTACTTTAATTTTAGCATGGCTGAATTTCGGCCATTTAATTAATTAATTAGATATAGTGCAATTATTAGTCAGCTTGAGCTTAATTAATTAATAATTTAAACATCATCAGCTCATTTTAATTTTATATATTTAGTTCTAAAAATATATGTTAGTTTTGAATTTTTATTATTAATAAAGTAAGATCTTTAAAATTGAAATTTGAACTTTCTTGGGCTGAATGTCTTTTAGTAGATATGCTTGCTAGTGTTAAGTTAATTAAACCGACTTATTAGAATAAAGGTAAATTATGTTTGCACTCCCCGAGGTTTAATTACGATGATTAGAACTATATATATATATATATATATATATTGTTAAAAATTAAGGTAAATTACAGCTATATCCCTTGAAGTATGGTAATATGTAGTCCCTAGACGGATATATGCAAAGTACTATTTTCTACTCAGAAGTACAAAAACACCTTCAAGTTTTAAGGGGGAAAAAACTGAAAAACAATACATTTTTAAAAGGCAAAAAAGAAACCATAATTAGTGAAAATATCAAGAATTAATTAGCATTCTGATCACAGATTATAAGACTGTTGTTCTATTACGAAGTTAACAAACAAACCTTCACTCTCTTTTCTCCCCTCTCTCCTCATCAATTAGATATTGGAGTTATATATAAGATTGGACGATAAATCTTAATTAAGTGGAATAATTGTTGTTTTCAATCTAATTAATAGGAAGTTGCCGATCAGACCTAGTTTAGTTGGCGAAGTTGAGGGCATATGATTCTAAAGGTTATAGGTTGAACCCCATGCGGGTTGATGTTGTTTCTACTGTATAGTAGGGGTATTATTTGCTGGTGTAATAGCTAGGTATTAGTTTATGTGATATTATTGATATAATTGTTTGTAATTATCTATGTTTGATATTGATAGTCGACAGGACAGATATGTAATCACTTTATCTTAGAATAATAAAATTAATCGCTTCTAATTCAAAAAATCTAATTCATAGGAAGTTGTTTGTAATTAGCTTGAACAAACTTGAGAGGGTGCATAATTTACCCTATTAGAAAACCACTATAAGAAAAACGTCCAATAGCAACAAAAAAAAATCAACGTCGAATTAATTAACAAGTAAAATTCTCGTTGCTAATTTATATTATTTAATACAAAAAATTTACTTGCTAACAAATTTAACCACTAATTGTTGAAAATATATATTAAGTAGTGCAAATTAGCAACGGAAATTTTATTTGTTAATTAGTTCGACGCTGATTTCATCAAAAAATTATTTTGTTACTATTAAGCTATTTTCTCGTAGTGAACATGCATGGGAAGGCTTATATCAAAATGAAATCCAATATATATAATATATATATATATATATATATAATTAAGCGGCCATTTTTTTCTAGCTTTTCTTCATTTTTTCACCAAATTTTCATTATTTTTAATAATTTATCGGATTTTTACATTGCATTAATGTGTATACCATATGTTTCTGTAAGAATAAATTTGAAACACCATTAATATCAACACTTGCAACCGACATTAATAGAAGAACTGCATACCTCAAATTGGAAAGTCAAATATATACATATATATATATAGGTTAAATAAAACAATCTCTCTGAAAATTTGACATAATTACAAATACCTTATCATTTTTTGAAAAATTATAAAAAATTAATGTTAGATGAAAGTATGTATCCTTATATGGAACTTAGAATTGTCAACTTTGCCCTTATATTTTTTTTCTAAAAAAAAATAAAAAATTATCCACTTAGCCATATCAGAAAATATAAATAAAATTATCACTTATAATATAAGGACATTTTGGTTAACTCACCATAAAAAGTGGATGGAAACCTAACAGAAACGCAAACGGATTGGGTTAGTTGTCGACAACCACTGGATCAGGAGTGTATTATATAATTTTTAAATAATAAGAAGTATTTGTAATTATGTCAAACTTTAAGAGATCTTGTCTTAATTTACGTAGAGAGAGAGAACTCTTTTCATATTCCTGCAAATAATTCCCTTCAAGAAAACAAATTAATTAATGGTTGAGGGGTTACAACTTGAGAATTACCAATAAGTAACCATTTTGACTGACTTTACATCACAACTTTCCTCATATTAATCTAACCCTTAATTTTCTTGTCATACCACGTACAAACACTGCACATCAAATGCTCCCATTAATTAATTTAATACCAATTTGTGGACAAAATGGGGTCAAATTAAAACCCATTATTAATTCAATTTGTGTAAAAAAAAAAATTAAATTATTACAGTAAGTCAAACATGAGTTTTTTTGGTTTCCTCCTAGGAGTCATAATCCTAACGCATGCATGATGCCCTCTTCTCTCTTCTTCCCATTCATAATACATACACATATATACACACACAATTAATACATAATTAAAAATGTGATTAATTTCATCACTTATAGTAGTTTTTGTTATAATTACTCCAATTAATTAATTATTATGATATATAACAGTATAAAAATTTCCTGACTAGACCTTCCTAACTCATTGACAAAACATCCCCACCATGGATGAAAATGATGAAGCTCGTCTCGGGCTCGGGTTAGGTCTCGGGTCGAGCGAATGTACGCCCAAAAGGGATCATAATTCGCGCAAGAACAACAAACGTGTGTTTTTTCTTGATCTTTCGATCCCACTTCACCCTAGTGATGATCATGATCATGGAACCAGTGCTGATGACTCGAGCTCGAGCTTCAAAATCATCGGAGATGATAAACAAGGATGCAAGAATTACGACAGCTTCTCCTGTAAAGATCAGGACGATGATTCCAGCAAGGATTTTAGCAGGAAAAAATTGAGGCTCACTAGAGATCAGATCACCTTGCTTGAAGACAGTTTCAGACAGCACACTACCCTCAATACGGTACGTAATACACACACACACACACACACACATATATATATATATATATATATAATTTGCATATTTTTTCATGATCAACTATTTCAATAATTTGCATGAATATATCTTCTTATTATTATTTTTGATGTTAATAGAAAATAAATAATTATGATTTTTTTTGGGTAATATATGTGAAAAAAATGGACTGTTCTACAGGCTCAGAAACAGACACTGGCAGAAAAATTGAATCTGAAACCTAGACAAGTAGAAGTTTGGTTTCAAAACAGAAGAGCAAGGTAATTAATTTCTTTTTTTTTTTTAATTTAATCCCTCTTCTCCTAATTATACATTAATTAATTTTTCTTGTTCTTTTTTTGATTTTTTGCTATATATATATATAAATATTTTCTTGAATGTTATATATATTTTTTTGTAATAAATTTTAGGACAAAACTGAAGCAAACAGAGGTAGACCGGGAGTTCTTGAAGAAAAACTGCGAAAGATTGAGCGAAGAGAACCGGAGGTTGAAGAAAGAGTTGACAGAACTACGATCATTGCTGAAGATAGAAAACCCACTACCACCAGCAGCTGCTCCGCCGCCGCCATTTTTCCATCATAATGTCAAGGCAGCGGCGGCGTCACGCGAGAAAAATGGGAAAGGCCCGTAGGGGGGGCGGCGGAGAAAAGCGGAAAGCGGCTGCGGGCGGCCGGCGGTGGTCCAAGAACCCTAAACCTAAATGATGGATGATGAGAAAAGGGGTTACGTAGGGTTAGTAGGGGGGCCAAAGGTGAAGGAAATTTGACGTCATACTGTACATTGAGTAATCATTAATTACCAGATTTAATTAAAGAATAAGTTGTCCAATGCTGCCCTACTCTTCAATTATTTTTTTCAAGTACTTTTTATTATTATATTTTTTGGGACCAAAATATATATGATGTCATATATAAACTTAAGAATAAAATTTATAGACTCTTCTCATTTAAATTTAAGAGATAATTATATCTACACCCTCGTGTCTTTTGTGTAATTATAAAAATATATCATCCCTGGTGGCCAAAGAGACTGAGTAGTTTGTGTAATGATGTCGATGTTTTGGGGATGTATGTATACTTTTTCAAAAAATATGGGTGGTCCGTGTAATTAAGACTGTTAGCATTTTTTGTGGGTGTATGTGTAAATTTTCAAAAGATAAGGGTGATTTGTATAAATAGATTATAGAATAGGGGGTTTAAATGTAATTATCTCTAAATTTGAAGGATATTTTGTATGAATTATAATTTTTAAAAATTAATAGTCTAAAGTTTATTAGTTGTTTTTTGAGTAATTAATTGGTAAAATCTTCAAAAAACTGAAATAATAAGATTCAAATATATATATATATATATAAGATTTTATCTTATATATATGAGCTTGTAAGGACCTTCTAATTTACTTCTAGAGTATTACCAGACTTATTTAATTAATTTTGATCAGATTAATTATAGTTATTATCAACATTTTGTAAGATTGCAATTTTAAGTATTTCTAAAACTTATTAAAATAAGAGCTAACTTCTAGTCACAAGTTTACAAAAATATAAGATAAAGGAATTTATTTTTTTCTAAATAAATTTAGCTTTCATAGATTGGTTGCATCCAAGCAAATGATCATATGACGAGTAAACTACTACGCGACATGTAAATTATTAACTTATATAAGGCTTGAACACATATTTAGTTCGATAACGTAGGTTATTTAGTGTTTTCGTCATAATTTTTTAGCATTTTGGTATTGCGGCTTTTTAGCTTTTGCGATTTTAAACCTTTTGTCTGTTGAAGTTCGCTCTTCTCGCCAAAAAAATGCATCTACATCTTACGTGACATTTTAAAGTTGGGGCTACTGCTATTGCTCATATTTTCCAACATTTTTGTCTATCAACTTTTTAAGGTAGCATTTTCGTTCTGTATCTTTTAATTTTTAAAATTTTTATTCTTTTTTTTCATTGGATTTCACCCTTCTTGCTGGTGCTAGTAAACTCCGACAAAAGAAAAAAAAACTGAAATCACAAAAATTAAAAAGATGCATAACCAAAATTATTACCCTAAAAAATTAAAGGACGAGAACACTAAATAACCTAAGTTACGAGATAAAAAAATATATTTGATCCCTTATATAAAGTACAATTCTACGATAGTAATCAATCATTTAGGAAATATAAATTTTGTTTGCCATATAATTAATTGAATAAATGAAGTGTTTTCTACGATATAGTTTTCATTTATTCATTTGTTGCCAAATAATTATCTATGAATATTGTACATTAAGGCTCAAGGTTTTAGAAAAATTACTCTTAGTAGACAAGATATGTATTAACTAAAATACCCTTACTTGTATTTATTTCTTTCATAGATAACTATCTATTCAGTTAATTAATTATATCAATAATTTTTTATTCGTGTACATTCAAAGTTAATTTATTTTATAAAATTTGATCAGTTATTCATTTTATTTTTTCTTCAGTAAATCATTTAATTAAACAAATATAATAAAAAAATTAAACTATACGTACACTACTTGAATGCTAGTACTGTATATTAAGGTTCAAGGCCTTAAAATAACTCTTTTTTGTTGGGAAGATATATAAATTAAGTAAAATGCCCTCAAATATACTTTTATCTTTCACAAATAATCATCTCCTTAACCAATTAATTGATTTGCTCTATAAGTTTTTATTGACAATTTTAAAATTAATTCATTTGACAATTATTAATTTATTTTACCTTCCTTTTTCTATTTAATTAAATACATTTAATAAAATTTTAGTGATATACACGCGTCGAATGTGTTTCAATTGCTAGTGAATTATGTAATACTCCTTCGAATACTTCTTTTATACCTCGAGAACATGGTAAACTCTCTAATAATTTCTTAATGGAGGAAGGTTAATTAAATTAAACTGGTAACATAATAGTATGAATTACAATGACCTCCACTGAGATTTGGCATAATTATGGATACCTTCTCATTTTTTATAAAATTATAAATACCCACATAAACTTTGTAATTTTTAATCTGAGATTTGTAATTTTTGCCCTTGTTTTTTCTTTTTAAATTGTAAAAAAATCAGCCAAGACAAATTATATTATTGTCCATCTGTGTAAAAAACGTATAAAACATCTCCTCGTGCATTTTAGTCCAAAAACATTCAAAAAACCTTAAATATTAAATAAATAATTCAGTTTACATAAATACATTATGGTTAGTTAACCCGTAAAATGAATGAAAAATGAACTATTACAAATATTAGGGGGTATTTGTAATTTTTTTTTTAAAATATGAGGTATTCATAATTATATCAAATATCTGGAAGGTTATTGTAATTCACCCTCTATATATTACATGCATGCCGCGCGCGTATTCTGTTATGACCAATAATTAATCTTCAAATTATACATCAAAAGTTAATTATCTCTCTAATTAAGTGTTGTACCTAAAAGTTGACCAAAAATGTCCTTTGATAATTATTGGACAAGAGAAGAAAAATTATAGTTAAAATATAATTGTGACGTCGAATTAATTTCAGCAACAAACCTCGTGGGAGCTAGCTTTAGACTTTCATTCAGAGTGTAGCCTCACAAATCATAACTCCTTTAGTTACCTAATTGATTACTTAATTATTTTTTTGAGATATCGAAATTCCCGCCCGAGGCTATGTGCACTTTATTTGCATTCTACGCTTTATTTGTTAAAATATTAAAAATTGAATAATTATCTTTTTTTCCATTTTTAGACCATAATCTTCAATTAAGTAAAAGAAAATGTTACATCAAGTTCTAGTGACCAATAACATCCTCAGGCCACGCTATTTGCCATAGTTTATACAACATTGTTGCCCGCAAGATATATATCGTAGCTCGACAATGATGATTCCATTTCGAACTCCATCTAATACAAGATGTGCCACAACAACTGTCGTCCTATATTGCGCTTGGAACTTCCTCCAGTTTCTTTCTTGTCATATATGATATAAAAGTGAAGCTAATGTTTGTCTATAAGCCGTGTTCATCAAGGGTTGACCCCTCTACGGTATACTGCCCAACTAATTCCCATCTGCTAGTCAGGGGGATAAGGCCAACTGAACTTGATATATCGATTTAGAAGACTCAACTATCACTTGTTAATGTGCAATCAAAGAAGAGATGCGTGTGGGTTTCGTTCGCTTGTTGATCACAAAGTATGTACCTGCCTACAGCATGTGCCAGCCATGGTGTCATCTTTCGCCCCTTAGTCAAGAGTGTCGGCAGTAACTTGCGGAAGACGTGCGGGCGGTAAGGGGATGCCGTCCGGAATGCAAGTGCACAAACAGCAAGTGAGCAGAGACTCTTAGCGATTGGGGATCACATTGTTCATATGGGAACTTACTTGATGTGTTAGGATGCTATCCGCCAAGTATGAAGTCATTCCATGGACGTTTGGGCATGAAGATATAAGGGCGAGTTGTTGGATTTCATTGAAACTGTTTCAATGGTGTGTTCTGTGGAGTGTTGGGAACATCTCCACCAAGTTTCAAATTTCGACGGTTTCGATTGATCAGGAAACGACAATGATGTTTGGAATATGCCAGTGCAGTAGCGGGACAGCAGTTTCAGAATATTGCGAGGTCAATTCCCTTACGATGGATGATCGGATTGGGCTGAAATGCTGGATTTGTGATGTAGAAGGCGTAAGCTAGACAACAGTTCAAGCGGTATGGAAGTCGGGCACGGAGATGTGAAAAAAGTGCGCTCCTCGGCCTCCTTAATGTCTGTTGCTGGAACAATGAAAATTCTTTTTAAATCTATTATAAGGGGGGCATGCAGTGGCAAGCTCCAACCAGCCCTCCTCGTGCAGTAAGGCACTAAATGAGAAATTCCTTGGGGGCATGTGGGGCCTTCCTGGGCCGGCTTTAGGAAACTCAAAGGGAGTGCTAGTGTTCCCAGATGGGATGAGAACTGGATAGGCGGCGTGGGGCCAGGATGGTCCACGTTGGGCAAGAAATGAGTTGAGAGGTTCCGTGTGAACGCGAGGTTGCCCCGCGGATTGCGGAAAATCAGGGGCAACACCTCTAGGCTGAATGGGCGATCGAGGCAAGCATTCCAAGGCTTCGTGAGCTAACTCATGACATGCGTTATTGGATTCTAGCCATGCACGGGGGTCCATTGGCTAAGATACGCGGTCGTGGGGTGACTCTACGCTGTGGGCAAGTTGAGAAGCCATGTCGAAATGCAAGAAGGCATGTCGTGTGGGATCAATTCAAGATGTTGGCTTATCGATTGAGCCTTGGACTTATGATGTTGTCCTACTTGAGCTAGGCATAGAAAATGGGCATGGCGAAGACATACGCCGATGGCGCACTGAGTGTTGGGCATGCGATGGGCGTTGTAGGCGTAAGAATGGCCTCTAATGCCGAGGCAGAGCGATGATGCTCCAAACCATTACGAGATGTACCGAAAGGTCCCGAGATTGTGGGCGAGATACATGATGGCAAACTAGCTAGTTGGGGCCAGATACGAAGACACACAATGCATGCGAGCCATGACCCTCGGCGAACATGGGAATTTCAGGTAGACAAGTGCCGGGCACAAGTTGCCGCACAGGGAAGCGTTCGAATGTCGCGCTGGTATGTTTCGAGTGTCGCAATTACATGATAGGCAACTGTTATCGAATGGATGAAGTCTGTTCGAAGGTTGAGTGTAACCTGAGACGCTGCACGGGCAAAAAATGATATTCCGCTGCATGAGGAAATGAAATCCCTAAATGCAAACAAAACCTAGGTTCTTGTTCCAAAACCTAGTAAAGGTTCCATAGTAGACTGTAAATGGGTTTTCAAACTAAAACAAGAAACAGATTCTAACAGGTTTAAGGCTAGATTTGTAGCTAAAGGCTTTACCTAAAAGAAAGGAATTGATTACTCTGAAATTTTCTCTCCTATGGTTAAATATACAACTATTAGAATCATGCTTGCTCTTGTTGCTCAATATAACTGGAAATTAAAACAGATGGATGTAAAAACTGCTTTTCTGTATGGAGATTTAGAAGAACAAATATGCATGAAACAACCGAGTGGATTTGTTGATAAAAACTTTCCTGATCATGTATGTCTTCTAAAGAAATCACTCTATCGTTTGAAACAGTCTCCCAGGCAATGGAACAAGAAATTTGACTCTTTCATGCATTCTTTAAAGTTCAAAAGAAGTGCTTATGATCCTTGCATATATTTCAAGTTTGAATCTGCTACTCCTGTATTTCTTGTTCTGTATGTTGACGACATGTTGATTGCAAGTCCTAATTTAGAACTAGTCACTAAGTTGCAACACAGTCTCGGTAAAAATTTTGAAATGAAGAATTTCGAAGATGCTAAAAAGATTCTAGGAATGACCATAGAAAGGAATAAAAGTAAATCCACAATCCTCTTGAATTAGTCAGCTTATGTTAAAGATGTCTTAAAGAAATTCTCAATGGCTGATTCAAAACCTTCAGATGTTCCCTTAGCAGCTCATCTCAAACTTAGTAAAGAACAGAGCCCTAAGATTGATCAAGAAGAGGAACAAATGAATAAAATATCATATTCAAATGCTATAGGATCTGTCATGTACTTAATGGTCAGCACCCGACCTGATATAGCATAAGATGTAAGTTGTCTCAGTAAGTATATGTCCAATGCAGGCTTGCCTCATTGGGAATCACTTAAAGGCTTGTTAAGATACTTAAAAGGATCACTTGAAAAAAGGAATAAAATTTTCAAAACATCCTGACGGAACTCGCTTGGTAGGGTATGTAGACTCCAACTATGTTAATGATAGGGATAACATAAAATCCACCACATCTTATGTGTTTACTCTATGTGGCTCATGCATTAGTTGGAAGTCACAATTACAGCATATTGTTGCATTATCTACCACTGAAGCTGAATACATTGCTACAACTGAAGCTTTTAAAGAAGCAATTTGGTTAGAAGGTTTGTTGAAAGAAATTGGTTTTCTAAACGAAAAGGTCATTATCTTTTCTGACAGTCAGTCTGGGATCCAACTATGTAAAAATCCTGTGTTTCATGATAGAACTAAACACATAGACGTCAGGTACCATTTCATCAGAGCTATAGTTGGAAAAGACGTCATCAAGTTAGAAAAGATAAAGTCAGAATGTAATCCAACAGACATGGGGACTAAGTGTCTGACCATAGAGAAATTTAAAGCATGCCTGCAGACTCTAAATTTACTCTGATTATTTTGTACATGTTTTGTGCTAACTTTTTTTGCAGGTACAACTAGGGACCCGTAGAAGTTTCTTGGCAATGATGAATTACCATGATCCAAATAAGGACGGACTCTCTTTGAGGGTCCATGGTCCAAGGTGGAGGTTGTTGGAAAAATGGCCTAAGTCCCCTCAAAGGTTCAGCCCAAAGCCCCCTAAGCCCAACCTAGAAGGCTTGCTTACTCTCTGGCCCAAGGCCTAAGCCCATTGGTCCAGTTGACCTTCCCTTAAACCTGGTCATCCCCCGTTCATCTGATTATCCCTAAAACCTAAGTGACTCCTCTTCTCCTTCGTCTCCCTCAGAATCCTCCCACCCGCCTCCTCGTATCTCTGGCCTTATGATTTGCCCCACCACCTCTGATACTCGCCTCTCATGGCGAACCACCACCCTCTCTCCGCCTCACTATAAAAGCCATTCCCTCCCTATGGCAGAAAGTATTCAAGCTCTCTGTCTTTTTTCTCTTCTCAAACACATACCTACTTAGTGTGAACTCTGATAAGCTTAGTGTTGTGACCTTTGTGGTGGTTTCGCCTAAACCGGTCTTTTGAGTTCGATGCCTTTATGGTGTCTGAGTAATCAAAGCAACTGGTTGGGCTACTGGCGTTTGGGGCCAAGGGCTGACCCACCTGGATCAGGGAAACCTAAGCCAACCTGACTATTGTGTTCCTATTGGTGTTTGATATTTCCCCTGCTTCCCCCTTTTGTTTTAGGTTAAAAGTTTTCTAAAACCCGATTTGTAATTTAAAGGATTTTGAAACCCTAGATCCCGCCTGTAATAGTAAATAGGTTCTGTTTCTAGTGTTTGTCACTGGAGGAATTTGGTGCAACAGTGGTATCAGAGCCTCCGGGCTCTCGCTGACCATTGAAGGTTTGGTAAGAGCTATCTGATCCTTGCTCTTTTATTGCTTTGTGCTGTTCTTTCTGCTTAGTGCATATTCTGGTATCTTGCTTAGTGTTAAGAACTGGTATTCTGCTTTGTGCTATTCTGCTTAGTGCATATTCTGCTTAGTGACATCTTACTTAGTGTAAAAACTGGTATTCTACTGTGTGTTGCTCCGCTTAGTGCTAAACTCTGGTATCTTGTTCAGCTTAGTGCTTATTTATTGATAAACTGTTGTGTGCAAACTGTTGCTATAAACTGCTCTGTGCTATTACAAAGTTCACTAAGCTTAGTGTTGTGACCTTTGTGGTGGTTTCGCCTAAACCGGTCTTCTGAGTTTGGTGCCTTTGTGGTGCCTAATTAATCAAAGCAACCGGTTGGGCGACCGGTGTTTGGAGCCAAGGGCTGACCCACCTGGATTAGGGAAACCTGAGCCAACGTGACTGTTGTGTTTCTTTTGGTGTTTGATATTTCCCCTGCTTCCCCCTTTTGTTTTATGTTAAAAGTTTTCTAAAACCCGATTTGTAATTTAGGGTTTTGAAACCCTAGATCCCGCTTGTAATAGTAAATAGGTTCTATTTCTAGTGTTTGTCATAGGAGGACTTAGGTCCAACAGTCATAAATCTGCCTAACCTCAATGGAATTGATGGCAGGCCATCTCCGTTCTCCTGCATATATCAACTGTTGTAGCAACCCTAGCGAATTCTAGGGGGGCCCTCCATAGCATGAATCTCTCCCCCCTAGCAACTTTATAGTCAATTGGAGGCAGAACATATTGCCTCAATTTGGTCAATCGTTTCCAAACCCAAGAGCCTGCCCTCAAGCGTATAGTCCTAAGAAACCTTGGCATATCCATGTCCGGTGGTCCCTTTCCACAAAGTGTTCTAAGCAGCTTCTCTATGTCGTTCATGACACCCTTTGGTAAAATGAAAGCACTTGACCAATATATCTGGAAGGCCGAGAAGACTAACTTGATGATCGAACCCTACTCGCATGTAATAGGAGTGCTGACCTCCAAGCACCAATCCTGCTTTCAATCTCCTGTATAAGCGCCCTACAATGTTGTGTAATGAATTTTGATCACATGGTATAGAACCCGGGTAAAAAAAAAAAAAAAAAAAAAAGTCTTAATCTCATTGCCAACCATTTATTAAAAGAAAAAAGGTTTCACGTGTCGAATTTGCATGTCATGAGGGGGACATATTAAGATATTAAATAATAAATAATTTTTCTATCTAACAGATTAAATTTTGGGGTGATTGTTTAACATTATTCTTATAAGAGTGATTTGCTTTGAATTCCTTTTTCAACAATTCCATTTCATGATTCTTTTTTTCCCCTTTGATTTTTTTTTTTTTTTAAATTGGAAGTAATGAATTTTATTAATCGAAAGTAATGTGATTACATTCAGTTATGTCGGCTATCAATATTGAATAGAGATAATTACAAACAATCAAATCAATAATATCACATAAACTGACACCTAGCAATTATAGTAGAAAATCATACCTACTATACAGTAGAAATAACATCAACCCACGTAGGGGTTCGAACCCATGACCTTAAGGATCATGGGGCCTCAACTTCACCAACTAAGCTAGGCCACCTCAGTCCCTCAGAAGTGTTTTTAATTAAGTTTAGAAAAAAAAATTCTCAATATGCATCTTTAATTTTTCTTCAAATGAACGTATTACATTAACTATATCTTTGGGATGTGTGAGGCTAAATTGTCATTGTATTATAAGATTAAAATTTTTGGAAAACATAATCTGTTTGACGTCAAATATTCGTTCACTATTTCATTTTATTTATTGAACTTGCAATAAATAAATAAAAATTGACATTTAATAATATAAAATAATATCAATAGAGAGATATATAATAAAGCGAGGAAAACGTTAGATAAAATGCCACGAGAGAGGAGAGGAAAATGAAAATATATATGTATAGATATATATCTATACTAATATATAAATGAAAGACTTTTATCACTCACAAATGGCGGTTTATGACACCGCTACACCGATTTTCTGATTTTGCCGATAATACCCCTAAAGTTAATTTTTTTTTTTTTCTTTCTTTCTTTATTTTTTAAATGTAATTTGTTGATTTATATATATATATATATATATATTTCATATGCACGCAGGGACGGCGTGCCACGACGGCTAGTATATATATAATGGAAAGACCGTTTACACTCACAAGTGGCGGTTACTGACATTGCTACACCAATTTTTTATGATGCCAAAAATGCCCTTCAATTGATAAGATAACTAACTTATTCAACTATCCACATTTCACATTAACTGATAAATTAGTTTTTTTTTTAATATAATGTATTGGTTTATATATTTTACTCTTATTCAAAAATATATATATATATATTTTAAATGTAAAAGATTATTTACAATATGCACGCAGGAACGGCGTGCCACCACAACTAGTATATATATATATACCAATCTTATCCTTTTATAGTTAATTTGGTCATTCTATGTAAAAACACACCAAAAATATATAAAATTCCAACATTTTTCTAACGAGTATGAATTATATATATATTTTATATAATATAGCTTTAATGCCTTTACTTATATTTGGCAATGTAAATCGCTATGCTGATGATTGTCAATATGAAATAATTATATCTCTATATCTACAGCAGTTCTCGCCCGATTATATTATTCTTATAATTAAATGATGGTACTGATAATAAATATCAATACAAACGCAATTTTCAAATACAGTTGTCATTTTTCCAAATTAATCCTTCACATGTCTAAATCGAAAATTATATATCGACCCTATATTCACCAGAAAAACTTAGAAATTTGAAAAAAGAAAATTAAAATATTGTGCGTGTAAAATAAGAAAAGAATGTGAGCATTGAGACTACGTACGTACCCTACCTATACATATATTCCCAACCATTTGCAAATGAGTGCATTATTAGTTAATTCTTATAGCTACCAATTTTGAAATTAATTAATTTTGGCAACTATTTCCTTCCCTAATTAATTAGATAGTATCGCCCACAAAAATTAATTAGATAGTATCGTAATTTTATTTTCTTTCTCTTTCATCCTTGGTACAAGAGAAAAAAAATTATTTATTACATTATATGACTACGGCTTAAAAATTTAATAAATCAATATAATCTAGGGTAAAATTATAGCTATCTTCCATGAGATTTGATATAATTACGACTACCCCATCACTGTTTAGAAAATTATAAATACCATCCTCATATGAAAAAATAATTATGTAATCCTTATATGGTGACGTGAAAATCACTATTTTGCCCTTGCTGATTTTTTTTTAAAAAAAAATATTTGAAAAAAATGTAAAAAAAGATTTGAGGGTTGGTAAAGTAAATAATCCATTAAGAATATTAGTTCATAAAAATATTTTATAAAATTATAATTCATAACCCAAAAGGGCATTTTGTGTAGTTCACCACAAAACTTGGATGAAAATATAACGGAATGGACTCGTTGTTATACAGAAATTAGAATTAGAGGGGTATTTGTAATTTTCCAAACAATAAGAAGGTATTTATAATTATGCTAAACTTCAAGGGAGGTTGTTGTAATTTACCCTATTGTTTACCAAATAAAGTTAATGTGAAAGCTTAAGTTTTTACGATAGTTGTCATGATTTTATCTATGATTAAAATATTTTCAATGATTTTTAGTTATGACTGATGGTGTAGTCTTATAGGTAAATTACAGGCACCTCCCCTAAGGTTTGATGTAATTTAAAATACTCCCTTGTTGTTTAAAAATTACAAATACCCCCCTCAAGTTGGTAAATTTTAACCAAATACCTGAAATTGACCATTTTGCCCTTGAATTGTTTATTAAAATTATAGAAAAATCAGCCAAGGCAAATTACGTTATTGCTCCTCTGTGTTAAAAACTTAAGAAACCTCTCTTTGCACATTGTAGTCCAAAATTTTTTAAAAATTAAATAAAAAATAATTCAGTGCATAAGGACATTTTGGTCAGTTCACCCATAAAAATGGATAGAAATGACTTATTTGTTAGACGGTTACAAACCTCAGGAGAGTATTTATAATTTTTTCAAACAAGGAGGGGGTATTTGTAATTATGTCAAAGCTCAGGCGAGGTAGCTGTAATTTACCCTGAGTCTTACCTACAAAAGCAACAACTAATAGAGTGAAACTACGGATTATTAATATTTATCATGATTCTTTTTACTTTTGATCATCTATACTATTATAAAAGCAAACATTTTAGCGTACCAACTTTTGAATGCCCAAATTTATCCTTCAATCATTTTCTTTTCTCAAAGAAGTTATTGGTCAGAAAAGTAATTTTATTTTTTTTCTCTCAACCCACTACTTCACGTTTCTCTCATATCACTCCATGTTTCTTTCTTCTTACTAACTTTTTTTTCTCATTCCTTTACGATTTTTTTTCTTTACATTTCACACAGTTCTTTTTTATATGCTCGCAAGGATTGCGTGCAGCGACAACTGTGATAATTAACTATAACAACAAATCATATTTCTTCCGGTGGGAATAGTACTAATGCTGGTACTAGCTAATATCGTTAGGTGTAACCCATTGTCAAACATATCATACTTGTCATAATTAATCTAAGCTTTCAGAGATTAATTAGTCAATTGGTGGAAAATTAATCATTTTCTTGTATCCACAAGATCATTTTTTTTCTGTTAATAGTTACTCGAGAATATCTAAAAGTAGAATTAAGTGCATTTAATCAAGTACTTATCTTTAACAAGGCAAAACGTGTAGGTTGATCTTGATAATTAATCAAGAAATATGGTTTGCTCAAAAGCCCATATACTTCATTAAAATTACCGTTTACCACCCTCCATTACTCATATGCAATTTAATATCGACATTCACTACAATCATATATAGGAATAATTATACCACCCCTCTTTGAAATTTGGTGTAATTATACATAAACCTCCTATAATTTGAAAAATTACACTTAATATTCTTAAAATTTATTTCCATCTAACAAATAAATACAAGTTAGTAAAATTTATAAAATTTGCTAACATCAAGACATTTTCGAAATATACAAAACAATTATCAAGACAAAAGAAAACATAAAAAAAGTTCTTACTCGTTTATAAAAATGTCCTAAGTTAGAATAAACACCTTCTCACCAACTTACAACGTTTGATTTATTTTAAGGGTGAATTACAATCACCTACTCAAGTTTGATATAATTACAAATACTTTCTCGTTGTTAAATAACAAACACTCCCCTAATTTTAACATCCGTCTAACAACGTACTAATTCCATTAGATTTTCATCTAATTTTTTTGGTGAACTATCCAAAAATATCCTTTTAAATTATAAGTTATAATTTTATATAATTTCCAAAATTTTCTAAAATATTTTTATAAACTACTTTAAGGATTATTTATGTTACCCACTCTTAATTTTTTTTATATATATTTTTTGAATAATTCTTTTGAAAAACATAAAAAAAAAAAAAAATCAACAAGATAAAATAGTACTTTGCACATCTCCCTCTACGGGCTACATAATTATTTTTTATTTGCAGGGATATTTGTAATTTTTCAAACAACGATAAGATATTTATAATTAGGATAAATTGCAACTACCTCCCCTAAAGTTTGGCATAATTATAAATACCCTTCATTGTTTAAATAATTACAAATACCCCCTCTAAGATTTGTAACCGTCTAAAAAATAACCCATTTCAATCCATTTTTATAAGTAAATTGACCAAAATATCCTTATGCATTAAAATATTTTTTATTTAATTCTTAAAATTTTTTAGACTACAATGCTCATGGAGAGGTTTCATAAATTTTTTATACAAAAGAGGAATAATGCAATTTGCCTCGACTGATTTTTCTACAATTTTATTAAAAAATTTAAGGACAAAATGATCAATTTCAGACCTTTGGTTAAAAATTACAAACCTCATGAGTATTTATAATTTTTTAAATAACGAGAGAGTATTTGTAATTATGTCGAACCTCAGGGAAAGTGGATAAAATTTACCCTTACAATTATGTCAAATCTCATAAAAGTACTTGTAATTTACCCCTATCATTTATATCAAAGCTGGGACTGCTGCCCAGATGGGTGGCATCTGAGCTCCCCAAAAGCATGAAACAAGATAACCAATTAAGGGAACCTGCAAATAATCCATATCAATATATTTGAAGACATAAGAGGAGGCCAAAATTCTAAGTACTTCCACTGCTTTGGGCATCCTTAAAAGCTGTCATATGAACTGTTGAACCAAAGATAAGCAGTCCATCACTTAGAAATCAGTATTTCAATTCTCCAACAAAAATGGGGAATATGCATAAGGCGGAGCAATCGCTGCCTCAAAGATCTTCCTTCCCAACGGTAGCAATGCCTAACAGTTTCTGGAGTTCTCCGCTTTCGTATGCTTCAAGAGTGTCTGCAACCAAACGATCACTCGTTACAGAGGTAGCGGCCAATGAGAGAACTAAAAATGAATTTGGAATAGATAAACAAGGTACCATCAGAGCCTCCAATATGCTTTCCGTTTATGAAAACCTGTGGAACGGTTCGCCTCCCAACAATCTTGCTCAAAGCATCTTGAATTTCACCGCCGTCATCTTCAAACATAAAAGACCATGAAAAGCTATAGATAGACAGACAGACAGACAGACAGAGAGAAGTGTGGTAATTCTGTGTTAGGTTTCTTCAGTTTCATCTGATTAGAAGCCTGAAAGGCTGAAACCACATAAATACAACTGCTAGAAGTCTGGCCGTTTGTTTAAGAACCCAGAAGTAATTCGTTGGACTAGTCATCCTTTAAATTATCGAGATTGTTAGATGTTACTGGTTTTCTGGGCTGGTTCCCACAGGTGCACAGATGCTGCTTTCATCTGCTTATATAGGGCGAGAATGTATGTTAAAGCTGGCGAATTGATAACTATTTCAAGATGCAATTATATGCTGGTACTGAATCTGAAGATAAACTGGGCAAAGAACCAAATGGCAAGATACCAAATTCACTCCCAGTTATCTTTTCTACCTTAATAGCTCGTGAATTGTGGTCAGAAATTATCGTTGCAATTTCTATCTGCAGATTATCTAAACAATAAATATATGTAGAATTCAAATGATAAATGGAGAGCTTCTGAAAGACAAACCTCGCTCATCGAGTTCAACAACATATGGCGCCTGTTTCAACTCCTGGAAGACTGCTTTTGCCCTTCTACAGTATCTACATATTGATTACGACAACAGAAAGCAACAACGTTAGTTATCAATGTTCAACAAAAGGTTAAACTGACTTTTCAGTTACAAGTTCCCACAAATTGTAGCACTTTTCAAAATGTACTCAAGCAAGATTAATACGCAAAAGGACTTATACCTCGGTAGAGATTGATAAAAACAGCGTAAAGGGAAGCAAATCTAGCCATAAATGTGAAACATTTTAGGTGTCACCATACAATATTTTACCAGATGGAGTTACAATACAGAACAACAGCATATTTAAGCTTCTATGATTGATTGAAAGCACCAGGCGTGATGACATTTGGCATACTTCAATGATATGCTAAGCCTCAAGACGACAATTGTTACATGATTCAAACCTTGTTTATTTCGGATCATTATATTAGATTAAATAAGATCTATAGTAGACATTGACTGAAGTTCGGAAAAAATTCTGGCTTCATGGATTTAAGGTGAACTTCAAAAGGACCTTAAAATGGAACCCTCAAAAAGCTTCCAAGTTCCAAATATTGAAATTATAATTTGAAAGTAATAAAATAATAAATAAATAAATAAACTCCCATCACACATTCATACTACTCTCAGAAAAGGTTTATGAATTCATTTTCATGGGCACTCCAAAAATATGGCATGAGCAAATAGTACACTTGACCCATCCCAGAAAATTAAATAAATAAGTAAAAACCTTCCTTAACTTAGCTACAGAAGAAAGGATCGGCAACAGAGGGTGCACTAATCTAATATAAGATTAGATAGCATCCGCTCTCCGTTTATTACACATTCCATTAATTCAGCTAATCCCATACCAAAGGTCAAGATAAACCTGAATTGCAGTTCCCTGTTAGAAATGATTTTTTTGTGAAAGGTTTCACACAGTCTATAATTAGTACTCCAGTTCTTTTAGGAACTTAATAAGATCTTTCACATTGCCTCATAAAACAATGATGTGATATTCTAAGAAGGAGAGAGAGGCTGCATCAGAATAGTTGCTTTGGTACAATTGCTGGTCTCTTATAATGGTTGAAAGATGTGATTGGTGTTTGGTGAACAATTAATTTGGTTGGTTAATAATTTGAAAAACAAAGGCGTCTTATTAATTTTCTAAGTTTGTGGATACAAGCACTAAAATGCATGAGTGGACTAGAGAATGAATAGTTGGAGGAAATAGTGCTGAAGTCTCCTTCACACTCTTGATTCTATTCTCTAGCGCACCAATATGAGATTCATGAGTGGGGATGAGTAGCTTCATTGAGAAGCCTTAGTCTTCGAGAGATTCCTTGCAACTTGCACGAGATATTTTTACTTTTTCTAGATTTCAGAAAGCACACTAATAAGAAAGAAGATGCATCAGAGAAAGTTGACAGGTCCATCTACAGTCATTGGGAGATTACCATATCAAACATCCATAAAGATTAGTTTTGCCACAAGTCTGCTATCAAGATTTATGCAGAGTCTAACCAAGTATACTATATGGCAGCGACAACAATTCTGAAATACTTATAAAGTATCAAAGATGTTGGCATACGGTACGAGTCCACAAATGAAGCAAGATGAGCCCACTGTAATCTACTACAACACCAAATCAACAATAGGTACGGCTAAAAGTCCTGAATGACAATATGACAAAGTACATTGACATCAAATATCACTTTCTATGAGAAGCAACTAACAGAAAGCATATCAAGCTCAAGTAAGCAACACAAATGAGCAACTTGTAGATATGATCGCCAAGGTGCTTCCGCAGCACAAGTTCAAAGAACTATGCACAATGTTTGGAGTCTCCGCAAAAAACATTAAGGAGAAGTATTAATGTGCTTTAGTAAAACCTAGAAAAAGAAAATATATGTATATATATATATATATGTAACGTAAGTTGCAAGCTCGAATCTCGAGAAGACTAAGCCTTTCTAAGAAAGCCACAAGTTCCCAACCATAAATCTCATGTCAGTAAGCAAGAGAACAGAAATCTCCAATTTTCAACTATAAATAGGCCTAAGTTGATGTTTCAAAAGTGTGAAGAGAGAGACCTCCAAACTATTTCCTCCCAAAATTCCTTCTCTAGGCCACTTATACATTTTAATGCTTCTACCTAAAAACTAAGAAAACTGTTACCTAAACCAATTATATGTTTCAACCATTATAAGATACCAACATTCTGTTGAAGAGTAGCCACTAGCTTTGTATGCCATTTATAATCCACATTCTTGGTTAAGTACCCATAACCCAAGTACAATAATGTACCATAGAACTTGTTTTCATCAACATTCCATCAACTACATAATTGCAAATTTACTTTCATACGAAGGAAGAAGCAAAAGCTGGGGTAAAAGTTCTGATAACTGGCCATAGTAAAGCATGTGCTAATTTCAATTAGAGAAAAACCTTCATATTTGCCTGGTTTACAATCCTTCCTCTCCTTTCACGTCCATTCGCCACCAGTACTTCATTTTACCAGCTAAGTTCTCTAAGTTGCACTCAGTAGAATGGAAAGCAAACTCAAGAGAAACCCCTTCTGTATCAAAGGGCCTAAACTTAAAATTTACATAAAAATTTTGTATCATCAAACGCCATAACTCTTAGTTCCTGTAATCTTAAGGGCAAAACACATTCCAGGCATACAATAAACCCCTCAACAGGTGAAGTCAGATTTTGATACTCCAACCCTACTGAATCACACATCAGAGTACACGCCAATAATTTCTTAAATTCAACCTAAAATGACTGATACTTAACAGAAAACCAGAAAGCCCACAAAAAAAGACTTAAAACTCAACTCACCCCCACGATCCGCAGTAACAATCACACCCCATAAAACAAATAACAAAAAAGAACAGGGCCATAAAACCGCCGAAAGAATATTAAATAAAAGCAAAGAGAATTCAAGAAAGACAAGGAAATGGTCGTACGGGCAGTAAGATTTGGAGAAGATAACTATGGAATTAGATGAGATGGTCTTCTTCACAAAAGCAGACGGAGATTTTGGCTTTGCTTCAACATACACGGTATACGACGCCAGCAAAAGGGTAACCATTAACGTGATTACTGAGATGAATTGATTTCCTCGGTTGGCAGAAGGCTTCGCCATTTTCCAGTGCAATCAGAGTTGAATCGACAGTTCACTTCAAGATCGGAACTTTATGGAGCAGGCTCGGGGATCTTTGCACAATATATTTTTATCTAAATTAGGTTTCGGCAATCGGAATATTTTACTGCGGAATGAAAATTGATTACACCCACACTACTGAAATTATACTTCCCATCAATTTTTTTTTTATAAATTACACTTGCACTTATTTGATAATTTTCTATTTATAATTATACCCTTTTTCTACTAGGATCGACAAAAAATTGCAGAAATTTGGCCCTAGCACAAAGCCCAGAGGCCGAAGAAGTTCCATTAAAGCCCAAAAGGAAATATCAAAGCCCAAAACGAAGGCCCAAAGGTCTCTTGAATACAACCCAGGAGAGACTCAGATCAACCCAGGAGAAGGACCGGATCAGGCCCCCCAAAGGAACTCAAAACCAAGCCCAGACAAGGAGCAGGGGCCCCAGCAGGCCCCCTGACAGAAGACCCATAAATGGAGGCACGGCCCTGCTGAAGAGTCCAGAGAAGAGTCATTCGGCCCATCCTTATCCATTCAAGTTTTCCTCAAACTACCTCCTATCTTTTAGGATACCTTGCTCTGCAGGACTCTAGAAAGGTTGATAATTGTCCCTCCGAGAGTCCGAGCCCCTAAGAGTCTTTCCTATCCACGAGTCTTTCTCTATAAATACTAACCTTCCTAGCTGATTCATTAACATTTTTTCTACTTTCTAAACTCATGAATTCTTCTCTCAAGAATTCTTCTCTCAATTTACACTAAGCACGTTTTATGCTCATTCTACACAAGTTTTTATTATTTTCTTATTTCATTCAAATTTCTTATTTTCATAATTATTTACTAACTTGAGCGTTGGAGTGTTAACGTTTTCTTCTTTTTGCAAGTCCCTTTTTCAACTTGCACAAATCGAAGCCTACTCTAGTCGGGTCCAAGAAAATCAACCGGACCGAGCTCTTTTTAGCTCACATCACGCCTTATTTAGCATCTCGTACGTTATTGATAATATGACTAGTCTTTCATTTCTCAATAATTATTTGGGTAAATTACAGCTACCTCCCCTAAGGTTCGGCATAATTACAAATACACCCTTATTGTTTAAAAAATTACAAATACCCCCCTCAAATAGAAAATAATTATGTAGTCCCTGATGAAAATGTAAAAAGTACCATTTTACCCCAATTGAATTTTATATATTTTTTACAAAAATACTTAAAAATATAAAAAAAAATCTGAGGGTTGGTAAAATAAATAATACTAATCCATAAAATTATTTTGAAAATTTCTAAAAAGTATATAAAATTATAAGTTATATTCCAAAAGGGCAGTTTGGATAGTTCACCACAAAAATTGGATGGAAATATAACGGAATGGATGAGTTGTTAGACGGACGTTAAAATCAGGGGGGTATTTTAATTTTCGAAACAATGAGGAGGTAATGTAATTATGTCAAATCTCGAGGGAGATGGTTGTAATTTACCCTAATTATTTTTTTATCCAATAACAATAATTCGAGAATACTATTTTAACATTGATGATGCCCCCAAAATCTTTCATGGATTTTAAGCCCAAAAGGCCCACAAGAGAAGCCCAATGGGCCATTAGCAGGACATCCCACCAACCGGAAGGTAAAAGTCCACAATCTTATCTATTGATTTCACTGAACTGGTAGGCTGAAGAAACGAGCTTGTTCTAGCAGGACACATCATCGTACAACTGGATAGACACATGCTATAGCTTACGAATACATTAGTACACGTCACCCTAAAATATCTCCAGCTGGATGCTAGTGGATTGACAGCAAAACAGCTGGGAAGTTGAGTGTACCAGATTTCTGAATTTTCAGACAGACCCGGTCCACCTGGCGTATCTCAATCATATCTAGTCCAAATTACAAAGTTAATCCATATTTGATTGAATATGCTTTGTCCCATATTAGCAAAATGAGGGATGAAGTTAGATTTTGATAAAAATATATAGAGTTAGGGGTTATAAGAGCTAAAACTAACTCTTACATGTCCCTTATAGGGAATGCTTTGGTAAAAGAAATTCTCTATATTGAGTTCAAAGTTCAAGCGTTTGAAGTGTTATTGGAGATGTGAGTGAACTTGTGAAAATTGGGGGCACCGTCGCCCGCTCAGCCCTGAGCGTGAGTCCGGGCATTAGGGCAAATATCTTAGTATCTAACTTTTTGCAGTAAAAAAATTTAGATTAATTTGGTATTAATCTAGCATTAAGTACAATATTAATGCAGCATTTGAATTCAAATCAGGTGTTTTAGAACTTGCAAGAACACAGACACAAGCACACTCACTTCCGAACTTGCACAGTTCGTACACTATGTTCCTTGTTTTTGGATTTTGCTATAGCTTTTTGGTGACTAGGTGTTGTTCGAGGTGGATTTCAACATTGGGTAAAAAGTTGAAATTTTGCAACTTTATTATTTTGGGAGAAGTGATATTATACTGGTGCGCGACTGTAACGGAACGTCTAATTTCTTCAAGACAAATATATATTTTATGTGATTCGGTTGAAAATGGCTTCACCCTCTCGACCAAGTACCTCAAGATCTCTATTAGGTCAAGACTACCACTTGACCAATTTGATAGTTAAGTTGCAACGACAACTATGTGACCTATATGATGAGATGGAGAAACTGAGAAATGATATCTCTAGGCAACATACTACTACCGGTGGGGCTAAACAGAGAGCTGACAAGCTGGGCGATGAAGATCAGAAACTTAGATGGGCTATGACAAGTAAGGAGGCTGAGCATGAAGATGAGTTGAATCAACTCAATCAGAAAATTCACCGCCTCCATAACGAGGTGGATGAGCCACGTGGAGCCCTACAGAATCTGGTAGGTTAGAACCTAGAGGATCCTGAGGAGGAGCTGACTAATGGGAGTATGATTGAGAGTTGTTGCTATACAACTCGTGAGCAACTAGTTTACTGTTTTATTCCTTCAATGTAGTTGCTTATATGAACGTTTCATTAATTATTTAAAAAACCGTTTTAATAAAATTGTGATTTTAAATTTTTAATCGGTTCTATTCAAATGTTTGGTTTTCAAAACACCGCCCCGACATTCATGTGTCCAACATGAAGTTGAGGTTCTTGAAACTTAGTTGGTTTCAAGTGTGTTTTTGGGATTTTGCATCAGATACATGCTTAAGGAAAAGACAAAAGGCCATTTTTCAGTTTTATAACTATTGAAATAGAATATAAAAACAAAAAAAAAAAGAAAAAGAAAAAAAAATCAATCCTACCTGACTTTTGCAGGTAGTCAATATATTTTATAAAAAATTAAAATTATATTTATAAACACTTAATAAGTTACCATTATGTTAAAATAAGATGTATTTTGGCAACAAATAAAAGTAAAAAAAAAAAATCTTAAAAACTTAAATATATTTAAAAGTATTACTCACGATGAATTCGGGGCATGTCGGCCCCAAGATTTGATATCCGACTCCGGACCAACTGAATCCACAAAATAAAACTCGTCCCTGAAAAATCTGAACCTAATAATTTAGACCAAAGCCTATTTCATTTGGGCCGAATCCGAAATGGGACCTGCTCTACCTACTCCATTTGTCGTCCCTACCTTTTCCTCTTTCGAACACTCCATACACAATCATTAATTTAATTAATGAAGACATGGGCTAGGGATGTACAAAAGAATACAAGATGAATAACAAAATTTTGCAAAACATATGTATATGTATATACATTTATCGACAAAGTGTTGTTATTACATCGACAACTATAGTCTAAATTCAACAATTTACTCAAGTTTGGTATGTAATGACTCGTCAAGATTTTGTTTGATGTTGGTCGGAATTTCAAATCCATGTCTAGTCATTTACATCCCTAATTAGGCACGAACTATTGATCTCGTGTAATGTATTATCCTTGCTCCCTAAGAAATTTCCAAGTGGACCTCCAAACAGTGTCAACAAAATCTTTGGTGTAATCATTCTACACAATACCATGTGTTCATGTTTCTATCATACAACGTAGGAATAATTACACTTATAATTTAGTGTAATTATACGTGAGCTTCATATGATTTTGAAAAATTATATTTAGTGTCTTTATTTTTTGTTTTGTTTAATAAATAGATTCATTTGTTAGTTAAAATTCACTGAATTTACTGATATTAGTAAAAAAAAATTAATAAAAAAATTATTTATTATCGATTGATTTATTGCATGTCAAATAAATTTTTTTTCTGATCAAACTACCATTGTACATCTTCACATGTTAATGCTGAGGAGGTGCCCTTATGAGGGTAGTTTGGTTAGAAAAGATCCATTTGACCTGCAATAAATCAATAACAAGTTAGTTCAGGATAAATATGGAATTTTATTTAATTTTTTTGCTAATATCAACAAATTTGGTGAATTTTAACTATGAAAATAATCTATTTTGCTAGATGGGAAACAAAGCTCAGTAGTATTAGATATAATTCTCGAACCATATGGGGTTTTTATGTAAGTGCACCAAACCGCAAGAGAAAGCGGTGTAATTATCCCTACAATGTATGCTTGGTCTCTGCATGAAATTCTTGGACATGCATAGAATAAAAACTGGAAAATATGTAGATCATAGGAAATTCGAATTTAGATCAAGTTTGGTTAGATTTGAACTAATTATGTGATAAGTGTAATATATTTTTTGTGTGATTGATATGCAGTCAATAAAAATAATTAATTTGATTCAGCTAAGTTTGAACAAAAAAAAATTCGTTGATCACACCACATCAACACATGATAAGTCATGAGGTGATCCTCATCGTTGAATTCTTTACGTCCATCTTCACTGTTTATCTTTCACACCCAATACTAGGGGTGATGAGAAAAATTCAAAATTCAAAAACGCTCGAATTGCTCAAATCAAATCGAATTGTTTAGTATGATTTATTGAACAAATCACGATCTTAAATTTAGAGTAATATCGAACGCATTTATTAATTTAGTTTTTGTTTAGATCAAATTAATTAATTATTTAGAAAACTTTAACGATTAAATATCGAACACTTTCCGGTCGGAAGTTGGCCTTCAGAGGCTTTTAAAGGTTTTAATTGTATTATATCTTGAATTATTGTGTAATATTTGATTTTAATTATTTCTAAAACGTGTTATTCTTTGTCACTTGAAAACTTTAGCTATATATCTTAAATTATTATGTAGTCGACTTCAAATATTCCAATAATATGTTATATTTTATCGATTAAAGAATTTTAACAATACATATTCTTACTATTTGCTAGTTTCACTAGAAGAAAATTTAGTATTGATTATGGACTAAAATCATGATAAATAATTATTATTAATCATAGTTAAACAAAAATTATTACAAAAACTTAAATTATCCACCGTAGAAGTTATTTTGGCCATGGCTATGAGTTATGGCAAATGTTTTTGCCAGGACTTTTAACTATGACAAATGCTTTAATCACACTTGCAAAAACTACAGTCAATAATCATTTCGTGGTCATGATGAATGACTATTTACTATGACTATTTTACTTTTAACCAGACAATTAACCACGATTAAATATTAAAATTTTCTAGTGTTTCAACGTCTAGTTTTATTATTAGTGTTAAAATCATCCCGAAATGACCATTGAAAGTGATAGTTTGATAAATTATTTTGTAAAATCGTGGATAACAATTTAATTTGAAAATAATTTAAAAAAAAATCGAATTTGAAACTGCACCGTGATCACCGCTACCCAATACATAAAAGAATTTTCTGATTTTAGCTGTGGTTGAATGTACATGCAGTTTAGAGTTTCAAGGCGGCGGACATTCATACATATACACATAGACAACAACCTGTGTTGTGATTCTTGTTTCATCATATCTCAGGAGTGAAGCTTCTGTCTTTCAGACAAAAGCCTCTCCCTCCAACTTCCCCCCGTCATTTCATATTGACTATAACAGTTCTAAAGTAGCAATGTAGATCGATCAATTCCGTTAGATGCGTTTGTCTTCACCTCTTTGTATTTTCTTGCAGCCTTCTTCTGATAGAATCTCTCCCTGCCCTGTTGCTCATCAACCAATTATTCATAGTCCTCCCCTCACTCTCCAAGATCCTGATATGGCCATTTTCATCACTCTCCCTGTAATTTCCTGTCTCTTTTTCTTGATTCTCGCAGTAGCTGACGATGTTACTAACTCGACGACTGCTCCGCCGCCGTCTGCAGCAATGGCGGGATCAAGAATCAGCTCGTTCAAGCCCGGAATAGCAGTGACTGTCGGGATTCTCACCACTGTTTTTCTCAGTGACCTTCTTGTTGCTTCTGTATGTGAAGCACTGCAAAAGGGGCAACTATGCGAGTTCTTCCAGGGGTTATCCTCCGTCGAGAAGGAACTCAGGGATCGACAGGAAAGTAATTGAATCTCTCCCGATGTTCAGATTTTCATCCCTGAGTGGTCAGAAGGACGGCCTGGAATGCGCTGTTTGTCTAAACATGTTCGACCCCGACGAGGTCCTGAGGCTACTGCCTAAATGCAAGCACGCGTTCCACGTCGAGTGCGTCGATACCTGGCTCGACGGGCACTCTACCTGTCCGCTCTGTCGGTACAGAGTCGACCCGGAGGACGTGCTTCTCGTCGACACCAAATCCCTGTACAGTAACAGTGGTCGGATAACACCTCGCAGTAGCGATCAGGAAAATGGGAAGGAAAACGGGAACCCGAGAGTTTCAGGCCGGCATTCATATGCTGGTGAGAGAGGAAGGTCCCTGGAAATCATTGTGGAAAATCCAGGTGGGGATTTCCGGGGGAGAGTTTCATTGGACAGCTGGAATTCAAGGCGGAAAAAAACGAGGAACTCCGAAAACTGGAGGCGGGATTTGAGCATGGAAAGCTGGAAATCATCAAGAGCGGAAAATCCGGGGAGGAAGTCAAAAGCCTCCAGGAAAGACGGGCAGTTGCCGGTGCAAGGAGACAAACATCGCCTGGAACACCGGATCATAATATCCGGCGGAGAAGAGGGGCGGCGGCGGTGGAGCGACGTGGAGGCGGCGGAGTTGCTGTACCTGAGGAAAGAAATGATACTGGAGGAAGAGGAGGGGAGTGGCAGGAGGGTAATAAATGAGAGAAGTGTGTCGGAAATAACAGGGATGAGTAGGTATAGGAGCAATAATGGAGGGAGAGAGAGGGAAGAAGAAGGGGCTGTGAAGAGGTGGTTGGCTTGGATTTCACTTTCACAATCCCAAGAGCAGCAGAGTACAGCTGTATGCTCTGTCACTTCTTCTTCTGCTGCTGCTGCCATTGTTGGTTGATTGAGAGCTTCAGAATTTAATACTCTGATTTTGTAGTGAGACATGGAATGGAATTGGAATGTGGGGAGTTGCATGTCTTTTCATGCCAAGAAACATTATCCATTGGGACTCCAAGAGTTGGCTGCTCTGTAATGTGATGATCAAGTTGAATATGAGTTGAGTTTAAGTTATTCTTTTTCTTTCAATACTTTATATAGTATGGAGTGAATTTTATAGGGATAAGTACCCCGTAGTTTGGTATAATTATATATAAATATTTTTATTAATTAAAATTAATTAAATATGTTGATATTAATAAATAAAAATAAAAATAAAAAAATACTCATTTTTATCTTCAATTGACTTGTTATTCACTTATTACAAGTCAAACAAATCATTTTTTTATCAAATTATCTGCAATAAGTCAATAATAAATTTATTGAGGGTAAATATGAATTTTCATTTAATTTTTTGCTAATATTGACGAATTCGGTGAAAAGAATAACTTGTTAAACAGAAACAAACCTCATAAGTGTTAGATGTAATTTCTCAAATCACAGCGGTATCTATATATAGTGTTACACCAAACCTCAGGCAAGGGTGGTATAATTATCCCAATTTTATAACACTAGCCGCCTTGACACGCATTTCCTAGATTTGTATCATAAATAATCTTTCACACTTTAAAATATATTATAAATAAGAGTAAATATATAAATCGACACATCACGTTAAAAAAAAAAAAAGAAAAAAAGAAAACTTATTTGTTAAGTAATAAAAAATTTAAAAATTTGAATAAAATAGTTATCTTATCAGTTGAAAGACATTCTTGACATCACAAAAATTGGTGCAATAATGTCATTAACCGTTATTATAAGTAAAAATAAGATTTTTTTTTTATATGAGTATAGATAGATGACCCAAGTGAAAAGGCTTTGAATTTACTATTCAATTACACATGACAAATATATTTAAATTGAATTATGCAATACTCAATTCAAAATAATTTAGAAACAATTGATTCAAACTTGTCTTCTTAAATATAATAAACTAAAGTTAGGAATAACTTTTTGTTTGATAAACTTTCAAATTCAGTTGAGCTCGATTTGATTGGTAAAAGTGCATAAAAAACATGAAAATATTAAATTATTTGAGTGCAACTCATGTTTCAATTCACCTAAAACTCGTTCAAATTTATTTCATTCTTAATAAAACAAAACCCGAATTATATATTTTCAAGTTCGATAAAAATTCAAACAAAGTCGCTGACATTCCCACAAGTCCATCTATACAAGTCCATCTATACACAAGAAAATATCTCATACAAGCTTTTATTGCTGAAGTATGATAGAAGATGATAAAAAAAAAAAATATACATATATATATATATATAAAATGAAATCAGAATAAAGAAAATGGATGTAATTTTACTTAGAAAGTAGCAATATGTTAACACATGCACTATAAGACATTGTCTCTCAAGGGCAGGACAGTGCTGAAATGACAATGGCAAGCCACCAAAAGTTGTTCATAAATGTTTTCTATGCAATTAATATCTATATGTACTTTAATATCCACCTGTCAACCAGTACAAAGATAAGCTAACACTCACAAAATCAATAAAAAGGAAAGGATAAATTGCGATGGACTACTTTAAAATTTATTATAATTATAAATACTCTTTCGTTATTTGAAGGAATTATCGGTCGTCTAACAAATACCCCTACAATAGGCTGTCATGAGAGGATATTGTTAGACGACCACTATTAAAGTATTTGTAATTTCTCAAATAATAAATGAGTATTTATAATTATGACAAAATCCCAGAAAAGCCATTGTAATTTACCAAAAAAAAAAAGAATATCAACATGATTCCAAACAAAAGAATAGAGCAAAATGAGATTCCATCAAGTTGCAGTTGCATTTATTGCCTGGACTAACCATCTGGGAATCACCTGTTCAAATCATTAGTAACAAGCAACTATAGATGAAGCTGTGCTGTTTGTCAAAGAAATAGTATTACAACATAAACACTTGATCATGTTTACTCAAAACAAATGTAAACAAGTCATGAACAATGATCTTATTACACTTTGACAATATATCCCACACAAATGATGGAAGAGATGCTGTCTACACACTATAATACATATATATATATATATATATATGGAATCTCAATATACATCATGGCATTCGCATAACTAATAAGAGAGCCGCCAAACTGCGATATAGCAACGCCAATGAGATACATTTCCGCCAAAATATACACACCTCATACATACGCAAAATGCCAATTGTCGCGAGTACTTCCTGGTTAGTGATAGTGCGGTGATCACCTCAAGATTTCTTGGGGGATCACTTTTTGTCTGTGGTCACGCCAACAACGACGTTGCTTACCTAAAAATTTGATATGTTCTCTGAATAATGTTTGGGATGGAAAGAGATGAACAAGATGACAAAAACACAAGACATAAACAACAGAATTTACCAGTTTCCCGCTCTTGTCGACAGACATAGGGTTTTCGACCACAACAGTTTGGCTCTGGGAATTGGGCAATGCCTGCCAAAAGAAAAAAGGACCAGGGAGGAAATAAAGAAAAACGTATTATCAGAAAGAACGAGCACTTGTAAGTTGGCCCAAGTTCTCTTAGGACATAGTCACATTTCAGAACTCACTGTTGAAGTTGAAGGCGTTGGTGCTGCAGAGGGTGGTCCATTTGGCCTATGCATAGGAATGGGGACCCTAACATTTCCCATCTGCCAGTACGAAACAATGAGATAATACCAAAATAGAAGAATGATACAAGTGGTCCGGCAATATGACCCCAAATGAATGCTTATATAATTGCAAAAATCTACAATTAGATGAGCATCGGGCGTGAACAAGGACGAAAAAATATTCTCTAATGTGCCTCAGAACTTCCAAGCATAAGTAAGACAATATGTCGATATACTTACATTGACATTTGTGATATATTGGCAAACAGCACATTTGACGGATGGAGCACCATAAGGGTACATGAGTGTTGTGTGACAGTTCCCACAGTTGACATGAGCTATATTAGGTGCTAAAAAGAAAAGGAAAACCCAAATAAGTATGTAAGAAGACCCAAAAGAAGATTCAAAATGAGGTGCAAATGTATTGAGATATTACAGCTGAAAAAAAAATGCAGTGATATAATGATAATAATAATCCTGTGGAAGCCGTTGGATGGTCTAAAATTGAGATTGAGCAACAATAATGTTTACAAAACATACTTTTGCTGTTGATATATATTGCCAGGTGTGTACTTGAGCAAAATTCAGTTGAAAATAAACGAATAATTCCAGATTGATACCTCAGTGCGAGACAAAAAGGTTAATGCAAGAAAATCCAATTATTCATTCAGTTACTGTCTGGTTGAACATGTCAATTGTCCACTATATATTCCACAGGCATGACATATCAAAATGTCAGGATAGAAGTGGTAAAGGAGCAGGAAAAACAATTCTAAACACTTTTTAGGACAACTATTTTGTTGCTGGATGAAAAAACGGACAACCTCTAATATCAGAAGAAGTAACTGAAGTACATTAGTGGCTGGTGATGAATGAAGCGAATAACTCACTAGAAGAGCTTAAGTGGAAAGGTTCTTATAGCTTCCATAGAAGGATCAAACAATTTTTTTATGTAAAGTTCACATCAACCAGCTAAAATATAAACCAATCATTAAGCTATTTAAATAGTGATGCAATATTTAGTAGCTTTTCTGATCACCGAAGCTAACAGTAGGATATAAACTACTTTGTAATGCGTAAAACTGTCATTACAACCCATGATGATTGTTGTTTCCAAACATGAACAATAGCCATTTTCTATTATTACCTGGTGCCAGGTTTACTGTGTGACAACAGGAGCATCTCACGCTTGTAGCACCACGAGTATACATCAATAATGTACGGCAGCCTCCACATATCAGTTGGGCCATTTCCATTCCTGAGGATGAACTAGGTTTAAGTTGCATAAAACCGAAAACTGAAATCCAAGATTCAGACACAATGTATTAACATACATCTCTACATATTCATGCATCAAATATAGTAATTCTGAAACAGTATCAAATTACCAGATCCCAGCCACATACTGCAAGGGCAAACTCCGTGTTTTAGGTTACATGCGTACATTTAAGAACATGGGTTGACAAATCAAAAAATGAACCTTGTACCCTCTTATTTCATGAATTGCAATATCAAATACATGACTGACTACTAATGCATAGCAGAGTTCACAGAATGCAACATCACGTCCCGATATCTGAACCCAAACATTAAACTGGGCTCAGAACATAAGATTAAAATAACAGAAAACTAACATTGGACAAGTGGATATGTGGATGCGAAAGCTAACTCGAACAATCTAAGCTAGAAAACCTGATGATTGGCGCCCAAATTCATGACACCAAAGAGGATCAGGCCATTAAGACAAATCCAACATCAGAAAATACTAGCAGCATGATTGAGCCATATTAATCAGTATTCACCATCACTAGGATTTCCACAAGAATCAAAGAAGCTCCTTTTCCGGTGATCAGGCTGTCTTCCATAGTTAAAAATGGGGTGCTATGATGCACACCATGGAGCATGGCGCAACAGGCGACACCCCAGCGCCAGGGCACTTTTTTTCTAGTGCACCAAAAGGCTGGGCTTTCTATAAAATAAAGAAAAAAAAAAGCTGAACATTAACAAATTTGCTTTGTTGGAATCTTTTGGCTAAAAAATTAAAACCTAATCTTGAACATGCAGATTTTGGTGAAAATACTAAGGGGTCGTTCACTTTTGTAGATGGAAAGAATGGTGGATTGCGCCCGTTTGGTAAAAAACGCAAGATACGATAAATGCACAAGATTTGTCAAATGAAGTAAATGTTGGTTTACTCGGCTTTTACATTGTAGGACAAATAATGTGATAGAAGTAAGAAATTTCCAAACTGCCTTTTTGGTAATATTTTTGCCTTTTGTTTGTTTATGTGTGTATATATATATATATTACATATGTTTTTATATATTATGAAAATATATATGCACACACACCCCGACACATACACATATATTTTTGCGTAAGTATACACTCAACAATACATGTACAAAATTTCAAACGACAAATGGAGCGTAAATGTTTAATTTTAAATTACAACAGTACACACACAAAATTTGAGTGTATGCATTATTACGTAAGGTGTAAGTTACAACAAGTGTATACACTCAAAATGTGTGCCAGAACAGGTGTATACACACAAACTTGTGTAAGAAATTTGAGTCTACGAATTTTCCATACACTCAAAATTTACGAAATTCAGTATACACTCAAAATTTTGAGTATACAATCAAATTTTACACTCAAATTTACAAAAACAGATGTATAAACACAATAGGTGTATACACACAAATTTCGTACACTTAAATTCATATAATTTACAACTTTTATATGGGGGAGGAAGTGTACAAAAATAATGTTTCATTTTAAATTAATAATTAGTAAAATATAATTTGTAATTCGATGTCTCAAATGAGGTACAAAACACTCAAATTATTGAAGAGGTCCAAAAAATCGGCCAAGCAAGATAAGTAATCTCGGTCCCCAGGAGTGATAAATAATTGGGGTTTATCACGGGCTGTACCGGGCTTGATGGATTTGAAGCGGGCCTTGGTCCAGCAAAGGAAATGCTGGATATTGCTGGATTAGGCCAGAAATCCACCAATATCCAAGCTAATAAGGCAAAGTAAACAACCCCTAATGGTATAATATAAATTATTTATGCAAATACGCGCCATGCTACGAAAAGGCGCGCGCCATACATCGTGCGTCATGGCTCCATAGCACCTTTGTGCATGATGTGCCATGCGCCTCTAACAACTATGTTGTCTTCATGGCAGGAAGATTAATGTGGTGATCAAGAAGTGCATCTTCTAAGTGCCAATGATGTTTATGCACTGAATACATGACATTTGTACTTAAACAATATGGCCAAAATATAGTACTTTTAAATTGATTGAGAAATGTGTAATTATTTTTCCATGTCCTGAATGTAAACAAAATAATTATTAATAATTAGGGTCAACTGAGAGTGAAATGATTATAATACTGGAGTGATGATCTAAAACCATGCTTAAACCTGTGCCATGTTCAGAGACCTTTGCCATTATGCAGCCTTCTACTATTCTAGGTGAAAAAACAGATATGTTTGACATGTTTTAGCGCAGCATGAAGCTTTAAGGGCCGAAGACCCCCTTTCTCCACAGACATTCATCATGATTTATTGTTGTGGAAATGTCTGCTGCGAATCATTAAACTACCTCATAATTATTTACACCTAGACCAACATATGGTTTGAGCATTGGAGTGTGACTTAATATAAAAGGTAAAAGGTCATATGGTGATTACACTCAAGCACACAAAGAGGTTCTACAGACATCTAATTTCCAGCATATATCTTGGCCAAGTTTTATAACAGCATGAGGTTCAAATAAGGGGCTGATTTAGCTCCAACCGATTCACAAATCTCATAAACTATTGACTATAAGTTCCGTGTGCAAAAAATAATCATGCAAAGGACATCCAGCATTGGGTTAATGTTTCAAAGCTTGATTCAAAGAGCCCACAAGAGATGTTGACAAAAAGGACTTGGAAGATGCTCATACAGTCATACTTGATTAAAACATGGGCTTGGTTATATTGATTATATGCGAAGTCATTGAAGAGGACATTTCATTCGCTTCTAGCTCAGACTAACGATCAGCAATTATCGTTTTATCACAGTTAGAACAAGTGGATAATTGCAGCACCAACATAAGCTTTTCTGAGTAATGTCACCAAGAAAATAACAATGTCAACACAAACGCTCAGACGTCGAGCTCCTGAGTCCTGATGAATTAAATTATATCATCTCCGGCAGCACTTCATTGAAATATCATAACCAAGGCTTCATATGATCACATAATAAATATAACCCTAAGATATTGCCTAAATCGAACACCAAAGCCATGAAAATTTATTGAGGGTGGCGCTCTCAGCATTTAAAACAAAAGAGCACATCAACCAAAGTCAACGACTCTCAAGACTAAGAGCCTCCACGTGTTTGTAGATAATAAGGACATATGATGGCGGTGACTTCATTTCAAAAGCATATTGCTTTAAGTGCATAATCCCATCTGATAAAAACACATCTAAATTAGCTACTTAAACAAAAATCCAAGTCCTCAATCTTCACATCTTTTTCTGCTTTGCAGCCCACAACAGCAAAAATACATGCAGTAGAATAGACATGCATAATTCATCAAACATTCAGTGAGTACTCAAAGCAAATTCTCCACAAAAATCATACAAACCAAAAAATACAGCATTATTATCCAATAAAATGAAGTTCTCTGGCATCTGACAGAATAAATCATCATTCACACCTTTCCTTCTTCAGATATTAGTCCTGCAAATCTATTCTGTCAAACACATTATACAATTAACCCCCTAGAAATTCCTAAAATTACTTTCTTGTTCTTCTTTTTTCCAAAAACACACAAGAAGATTTAGTCTTCCACTGAAATTAGAAATCTAGAAATAACCTGGCGGGGGGACTGTGGTGATGGCATTACACAAGGCGCAACACACATTGCTTGCCCCACTCGGGTACATAAGAAGACTCCTACAACCGCTGCACACTACCTGGCTCTGCATTTCTCTTCTCACACTACAAAAATTTCAGCCCAATTCGTCAAGAAAAATGATGAATCAGAAACTTCAAAAGAAACCCACAAAAAAAAAAAAAAAAAAAAAAGAGATTGGAATTTTCAGGACTCACCGGAAAATTGAGGACAGAAGTCAATTAAAACAACAAACAGGGCCGATGGATTCACAATTCATCGGCGACGAAGAAGGCAATTTTTGGTAGGGATTTCCAAAACCCAAATGGAAATAGAATCCTATCGGATTAAATTAGGAAAAGGAATTAGATTGCTGGTCGCTTGACATTTTCTCCTCAACTTTTTTCACTGGTATGGGTATGGGGTCATGGTGGGCTACCCCTTTCATATTTCATTATTTACCCGAATAACATTTTTATTTATACTAATATAAAAAGAAATGACATTTCTTTAACAAAAGGCAATTTTATGATTCTGCAACACCAATACCCTTAGTTATGTTGATAATAACCTTAAATTAGTTTTTTTTTTTCATTTTTTTTAGAAACATAATTTGTTGGTTTATATATATATATATATATATATATATATTTACAATAAATTTAAAGCGTGCAATATTATTTTATATGCACGGAGGGACAATGCACTATGATGGCTAGTTTTTTATAAATACAAATACGTCGTCATCCCCTGAGTTTTTGTGTAATTATTGTAAACTCCCTAAAATTTTAAAAATTACATTTAGTACCCATGAAATTTGCTTCCATATAACTAATAAATCACTTCATTAGTCGAAATTCATCGAATTTGTAGATATTGACAAAAATCTGGATAAAAAATTCATATTTGCCCCTGATCCTCCGATTGACTTATTGCAAGCCAAACAAAGTTTTTTTTGACGAAACCACCCTTATACATCTTCACGTATCCATGCATGTGAGGAGGTATAGCTTCACCTGTATGAGGTTAGTTTAGCCAGAAAAGATTTGTTTGACCTGTAATAAATTAGTTAATTAGTCAATCGAAGGTAAACATCGATCTTCATTCAAGTCTTTTGTTAATATCAACAAATCTAATACAGAGACCTATTTGTTAGACGGAAGCAAAGTTCATGAATTCTAAACATAATTTTTCAAACCACAGGAGAATTATGTGTAATTATACCAAATCACAGGGGACGACAGTGCAATTATCCCTTTATAATAACCCCTGTCTCTTATTTTTGGACTACCAACTAGCTCAATTCCTCTTTAAAAGATTTTCTTTTAAAATTTCAATCATATTTAGGAGTTGTTGACAATAATTTCTGATTTTATATTATAGTTGGCATAAATTTGTAAAAAAAAAGTTGCAAGTTTAGTTTTAGTAAATATGTGAGTGATCGAAATAAAATTTAAAGTTTTTCTCTCTAGTGAGAGGTATGCGGATTTTCTCTCTTAGGAGAGGGTTTGGTCTGTGAGTGTGGGAGATTTGTATTTGTTTCCTTTCTGAGTGTTGAGTGTGTGAGGTTTCTTGGTTGCTCTGCTCTGTTTGGGTCTGACTTGTACGCGGTGCATGGTTACTGTTTTCGGAAACGTTGTGGTTTTAGTGGTGATTGTGTCGGAGTTTTCTTGCCTTTGTTTCGCTTAGGGGACTACCTATTTTTTCTCTATCTTTGTTTCTATTGTGTCTAATTCTTCTTTGTTTTATGGAGTGTTTGGTATTGTGTGTTTTGCAGTCTCCTTGGACCAAGCGGTGGTGGAGAGTCGCGGTGGTTGGCGAGTTCTCCGACGTGTTTGCTTGGGGTGGAATTGCTTTGATAATACCTTATTGAGTGGCTTGCAGTATGGAGTTGAATATGGATCGATTGGGAAGTCGTTGTATTGACGGAGGATGAGGTGAGAGGCTTTTGTTATCGTCGAATGTGTGGGCTGGGGTTCCGGTGGTGGATGAATTCTTTCTCATAGGTCGTCTGCTTACTCCGAGGGCATAACATTTTGACATGCTTCGTATGACCATGAATAATATTTTGCGTCCGTTGAGGCGTATGGTTGTGAATTTACTTGAGGGCGATCGTTTCCTCCTTAAGTTTGATCATGTGGTTGATCGTGACAGAGCGTTTGATGGGGGGCCTTGGATTTTCGATAAGAATCTGGTTATCTTGGCTAGAGTAGGTAACGATTGAAGAATCCGTTAGACGTCGATCTTAATTGGTGTGCTTTTTACATTCACTGTTCACCGGGTTTGCCTTTTATGTATGATAACAAGAGTGGTGGCAGAATTCATCGAAAATAGGCTGGGGCTATTTTCGAATTGGATCATTGCTCAGGCACGTTTTTTTGTTATGGGATCGAAAATTCGTATTAGAGTGTTGGCTGGATGTTCGTCAATCGTTTGAAGAAGATGTCTGTTGATTCGATCGCCGGATGGGACAAGAGTTGAAAGTCTCTTGACATATAAACGGTTGCCGACGTTTTGTTATAGGTGATAGGATGTGTTTTACCACTCAAATGTATGCTTACCTGGGGTATTTTAGATCTAATTCTCTGCACTGATAATTGAACTATGCATCTTTTGAGTGAATGATCGAATTTTGGACCCATTTAATGAAGGAAATGGGGTGAACCAGCTCCAATGAAGCTGAAAAAGTGATCAAGGGAAGTTGAACACAAATCAGACTTGAGAAGTCATTAAGGCGTGATCACGCCCTATTCGGTAACCAAGTCTGCGCGAGAAAAAAGAAGATTTTGGAAAAGATTTTGACCGCGATTTGTTTCCCTTTTCCAGGTGACCACAAGTTGAAAGGCAAGAGGAGCACGTTTTGGAGCTATAAAAAAGGGGTTTTAAGGCCTGAAGATCAGGATTGAATTTCATATTTGATCACCCTCTTAGTTTTAGATCATCTCTCCCCTTCTCATTTCTTTTATTTTATGTTTTGCTATAGGATTTTAGGTTTTGCTACACACATGATGTGTAGCTAATTTTATTCTGATTCGAGGGAAACGTTGAACCCAATTGTTATGTTCTGAGGTTTTGACCTTATCTGATTGCGCCGAGTATTTCTCGTCTTGATTTATTGTTTATGGAATGACTATTATTGATAGATCTGACAATTCGATTCAATGTTAATTATTTTATTGCTATCCATGAGTTCAGTGATCCGTAATTATCATGAATGATTGGTATAAGTAGCAAGCAAATTTATTATGTGCTTTTCATGATTTATTTGTTGGGACGAGAAAACTAGGTTAGATAATTGCAACTATCTCAATTTTTTATCTAGTTCTACTGTTTTCATTGATGCAAATGCTATTATTGATTTGATATGGAACGCTATCGTGCACAGTCTTGATATAATAAGTTTGAATTTAGATGCTTGAGTCAAATCTATTACAATAGGAGAACGGGAATTTATTACGGCTATCCTAATAGATTTCAAAGTTGAATGCTTGGTTGTGAAATTAATCATTTGTCATCTATGATAGAACATAACGATTTGGGTGAGTACACTCCCTTGAATTGGAATTTCTCTCTCTTGATCTCTTCGTAGTTATTTATTCTTACTTTCTATTTAGTTTATATGTATTAGTAGTTAATTCTCATCTCACCCCCCCCTTTGGTTACCACGATTAGGCTGAGAAATTAATTCATAGTTCCCTAGGGATTCAACCTGGTTCTACGACTGCTACATTTATAGAATCAGTAATTATATTTGACGCCTTCGACAACCGATCAAATTTTAGTGCCGTTGCCGGGGAGCTATTTTTAATTTCCTAGTCTAGTTTTGTGCTTTTTTCATCCCTTGCTAATCTTTTTGTTTGGCAGGGACCTTCGTGCTTGATATAGAACTAACTGTCGGTGGTTGAAATCTATTTTTGGAGAAATTGGAAAATGAGATGGCAACAAAACAATGGATTCCCACCATGGTCCGAGAATCATAGAGTGTATGGATTTTCAAAGAGATTGGGATGTTTCAACAAGTTAAACGACGTAAACATCAAATGATTTGACAGAAATAATTCTCTGAACTAACTGTTTTTGTACACTAAATGGCTGCGGAAAGATTCAAGGAGCAGTGGTTTGTGGAAAATGCTCGGGCCATGGACATCCAACCGAAGTATGCCCGTTGTTGCAACAAGGAGCATTGCCAGAAGTGAATGCCGTAGGGGGATTTCCCGGACAATCCAACAGAAATATGATCCTTACTCCAGTTTCTACAAACCCAAGTGGAAGACCACCCAAACTTCAGTTATAGGAGTCATGGGAGCAATCAAGGCAACAATCACAATTCTTTAACCGACTTCCGCCGACACCCACACAAGCCCCAGCTCAAGCATCAAATTTAAGTATGAGTTTAAAGGATATTGTCATATCCCTTGCTATTACTACTCAACAATTTCAAGAGAGGAGGGAGGCGAGCTTGCAAAAAACATAGGCGAGCTTGCAAAAAAACAGAGGCCTGCTTGCAACACTTGGGGAACCAATTCGCACAGTTAGCGACATCGATCAGTAGGTTGGAAGCTCAAACATCCGGGAAGCTACTGTCGCAAACAGAGACAAGTCCAAGGGCAAATGTTAGTGCTATAACACTTCAGAGTGGGAAGGAGATCCACCCAATTGAACAAGCACTTGTGAAACCTAATGAAGTTGAGAAGGCTCTCGAAGACACCAACGCCCAAAAGGAAAACGTAGAGTCCGATTTAATCCCACTTTCTTCATCTAATACTTGTGATCTTCCTCCCCCATACAGGATGACGAAATCGAAGGAAGATGAGTATGAGAGGGAGATTATGAATACCTTCATGAAGGCATCCCCACTGAAGTTGAAAGACTTGCCCAACCACCTAAAGGATCTCTATTTGGGTGTATGAGAAACTTTATCTGCCATTATTTTAGAAGGACTGTTTACAGAGCAGAATGAAGGAAAGTTGGATGGAAAAGAAGATTTGAGAAGTTGCAAGGAGAAAACATGGAGATTTCATGATCATATGATTTTGAAGAAGTTATTTGAGGTTTGGACAAAGGTGTTATTCTACAAATCTCGCTTGAAGCTCATCCCAGGTAAGTCGAGTTCTTTTTGGCTTGGTCATTTTGAAGGTGTTAATGTTTTTCCTCATGGTGTAGCGAGAATTAAAAGTCTCAGCACGGTGAATGGTCATCGATCGAAATCATTTTTTGGTGGTGATGAAGTCACAAGCATCATTGGTATTGCATTGGTGTCACTCCAACAGTTAACACATTGAAAAGAAGGCATTTCGTCGAGCATAACAATGTTAAACAATTGCGCTTGTTGGGAGGCAACCCGACTCTTTATTTGCTTTCTTTTGAATTTTTAGGATGTTACTCTTAGAACTTCGCTGATTTGTTCATATAGGGCCTGATCGCGCTTTGTCTGATGCGAAATCAATCCTCCACTTCTGGGCCCCAACAGATTACATCGAGAGATAGGGCGTGACCACACCCTATCTTACTCTCTGATTTGTCTGAAGTTGCTCTGCACAACAGACTTGAGGGTTTGCTAAGGCGTGATCACGCCTTAATGATTATTCGATTCAGCCTGCAGCCGACGCGCCTCCACCTATTTCCATCAAGTAGGCTTTGCCCCATCGTACATTTCAGGAACGTTCTCTATCTCATTTTTTACTTGTCAATCCCTTGCTATGTGTCATGTTTTATGTATACATTAGGAACAATGTATGTACTTGGTGTGGAGGAGGTTTGTGCTAATATGTTGTTTCGGCAAATGTTGACTATATGCTTAATCCTCCCTTTGTATGTCTTTATGGTAATGTTGATATTTTGTGGGGAGATTGATTTTTGTGGAGTGAAATTTTTTGATTTGGGAATTGATAATATTTCATGAAGAACAAAACTTGTGCTTGGAATTAGCTTGTCTTGAAACAAAATGTGTGAATTATCCTGTAACTTGAACTTAATTCCTTGAATGTTGTCTTATGTTGTGCCTTAAACTGATAGAAAATTATGGTTTAAGTCGAGATTAGTAGGCAGAACTAACACTAGTGGCATGTAAAAAAAAAATATTGTGAATGGTTGTCCCATTGATTGCATTAAAAGTACAACGTTCAAGACTCAACACTAAAGCCCTGCATGCGAGCTTTTGAGCCAAAGCACTTACATTCAATAGTGCTCGTATATTGGTTTGATTGAGGACATCAAATTTAGTGTGTGTATTCTAGAACTTGCTTGTGTAATACATTTCGAGGCCACATTTTTGCAGATTGGTGTATGAAAGTGATAAGGGCACTTAGGAATAGCCAACTAACCTTGAAAAGAGCCTAACGAAAACTTACCCTTAGAAACTCATTTGAGCCTTGGCCTCTATTTTCTTGGTTAAATCGTATTTTAAGCCGATTATCCCCTTCTTGGTTATTTCCTACAGAAATGTTTGAACCCTTTCACGGGGATGATGTTAATGTGGTTGTTTGTAAGTCGACGTGGAAAAAAGCTAATGAATTGGTTCAAGTTGCACATGGGAGACATATTGCTAGACCCAAGAAAGAAAAAAATGGAAGGAAAGCAATGAAAAAAAAGAAAAATGAAGAAGAAAATGATGAACGAGGAAAAAGAAAGAAAAAGGAGGAAAAGATTCAAACAGAAAAGTGAAACTAAAAAATCTTGTTGGAAAGTTTGAATGCTCCAAGCACTTTAGTGAAGATGGAAGAAAAAGAAATAAGTTGGGAAAAACAAGCAACTGTGATTGATACCATCCTTTTGAATTCAGGAGCCACAATTTGACCTCTCTTGACACACCTTGTCCCTTGCCCCATTACAACCAAGTTAAGACCCTTTGATTTATGCACTGATAATCAATTTGCAATGGTGGAGATTTGATTCAACAAGCAAGCCTATGGCAATGGCACTCTAATGTCTTGATTTGAGCGTGACAAGAATTCCTTAAATTACTTTTCGAGTGATTTGACAGACACCCTTGTGAGGAGTGTTGAGACTTGTTCATTTTAGTTTGATAAAGTCAATTGGATACGTGTTTGTTGTATTGATGCCATTAGTGTTTATTCTCAATATTACTATTGTTAGAATTGGTGACCGTCAAGCCAATTGTTGGCTCATTCTAAACGATCTTTTTCAATAAAATGTTAATATTAAGAATTGTTCTTTGGTCATCTTCATCTTATGCTTAATAAAATATTTGTATGCATTTGGTTGAAGCCCTTAGATCTAGTGCTACGGGGTTGGGTCGTGCATATGATGGCAATCATGAAACCAACCTCTATGGTTTGATCTAAAATGTTCCAAGTCGATGAATCAGTCAAGATGGGGCATCGACCATGATTCCTTAGAGACTTGCACTAAGTGATGCGTTTATATGGTGATTGTTGCATTTCATAGACAATGATGTATGACGTCTACGCACTTTAGTAGGTGCTTGATAAGGAGTTATCAAGTTCACTGAACTGGCCCGTAGGAGATGTCATATGGAAGCCTTGTGGGGCATGATCGGTATGACTTGATTCTCCTTTGTTACGATAGTGCATTAAGTGGTTCTTCGACTTGAGGTTCCACAGTAACCTTGTGCATAGGACGGCTATGACTTGATCATGTCTGACGCATCTATGGTTTCTTCTATAGTTGTTAAAAAGCCACGTTTCAGACATAATCAGAGCATGCATGGAGGTTGGTGAGTTCTAAGATAGGATCCATCGCTCATCATGAGATGATGAAGAATCTCCTATGTTCTCTACATTGTGTTCTCCAAAACCGTGGCCACGGTAGTTGATCAAATAGGAAAAGAGTTTCCTATATTGATAAATGAGTAGCACAAAGTGTATAGTTGATACATAGATATTGAAGTCCTAGATGGGAACCGATTGCAATTTCGTGCCCTAGACTTCGATCGGGAGATTAGCTTGATGGAAAGACTGTATGGAACTCGTAACTTACAGGTTCACGTAGATTCACCTATTCTCTAGTGCCATGGACTATTGCTAGGTGGCCACCCATGGTAACGAGTACCCTCCAATTAAGGAGTTAATTGAGGGTGATTAATTATGATATGATCTAATTAATCTAATGCAAATAACTTGCTAATTAAATTGAATATGTGATACAAGCCAAAGTCTAGCTGAGTAGTGACCTAAAGGGTCACACACAAATCCATGACGGAATTCTTGAAAATAATTAATTGGATTAATTATGGAGAAGATGAAGAAGCAAAGTTCAATTTGTCTTCTTATGAAGAAGCAAAGTTGGACTTGTCTTCTTGAAGAAGCAAAGTTGGATTTGTCTTCTTGAAAGACAAAGAAGCAAAGTTGGATTTGTCTTCTTGAAAGACGAAGAAGCAAAGTTGGATTTGTCTTCTTGAAAGACGAAAAAGCAAAGTTGAACTTGTCTTCATAAGATGAAGAAGTAAAGTCGAACTTGTCTTCTTAATATGACAAAACAAGTTTTCATTTTATAAGAAGAAGAGGCAAAGTTGAACTTATTTTCTTGATATGACAAAAAAAATTTGTCATTTTATAAGAAGAAGAATCAAACTTGTCTTCCTCTTTGCAAGATGAAGAAACAAAGTTGAACTTCTCTTCTTAATATGACAAAACAAATTTGTCATTTTGTAAGAAGAAGAATCAAACTTGTCTTCCTCTTTGCAAGATGAAGAAGCAAAGTTGAACTTCTCTTCTTAATATGACAAAATAAGTTTGTCCTTTTCTAAGAAGAAGAATTAAACTTGTTTTCCTCTTTGCAAGAAGAAAAAGACAAGTTGAACTTGGTTTCTTCAATGGAAGGTCTATAAATAGGAGACCTTTGCCATTCAAAAGTTTGCTTGACAATGCTTTGCAATTTCTTTGCTACATTTGCTCCCTTTGCTCTCTTGCTCTCGTTCAACTCTTGACAAGAAATGAGTTTCTTGTCTTCTCTGTTGATCAATCGTTGATCTACCAAAATCCTCTAATGCCTACTAGCATAGGGTTATTGGAGATTCCATCATAGGTGGTGTGGACTATCTTTAGAGGGAAGACATATGTGTTCCTACCGTGAACAATGATCGGAACAATTTTACCGTACCAAAGGACTAGTAGTCGTTTTCTACCGATTGCTTAGATGGGAATCGTTCTTGAGAACGTTTACGTCATCTACATCAACCGATGAACACCAAGGTTGGTATCCTAAACAATTCAATTGACTCCTTTATGCATGAGATCCGTGTCGTAGTAGCAACGAGACGGGCGATTTGATCGCTAATTACAATATTGTATTGTAATTTAAACTCTAATTTTCGCTACGTTTAACGTCTCAAGATCTATACGAAACTAACAACTATATCCTCTTAAACTGTGAAGACATATTGATTAAGGGACATGCTTGACTAACATGAAGGAAAATTTGAGTTTGGCTACTTGGATAATCCGTGTATTTTGAATCAAGACATGCTTGAGGACAAGCATGGTTTCGGTGTGGGGGAATTTGATAGGATGTGTTTTACCACTCAAATGTATGCTTACTTGGGGTATTTTAGATCTAATTCTCTGCACTGATAATTGAACTATGCATGTTTTGAGTGAATGATCGATTTTGATCTATTGTGAAGGAAATAGGGTGAAAAAGCTCCAAATGAGGTTGAAAAGTGATCAAGGGAAGTTGAACACAATTCAGACTTGAGAAGTCATTAAGGCGTGACACGTCATATTCAGTAACCAAGTTTGCGCGAGAAAAAAGAAGATTTGGAAAGATTTTGACTGCGATTTGTTTCCTTTTCCAGACCACAAGTTGAAAGGCAAGAGGAGCACGTTTTGGAGCTATAAAAAGGGGTTTTAAAGCTGAAGATCAGGATCGAATTTCATATTTGATCACCCTCTTAGTTTAGATCATCTCTCCCCTTCTCATTTCTTTTATTTTATGTTTTGCTATAGGATTTTAGGTTTTGCTACACACATGATGTGTAGCTAATTTTATTCTGATTTGAGGGAAACGTTGAACCCAATTGTTATGTTCTGAGGTTTTGACCTTATCTGATTGCGCCGAGTATTTCTTGTCTTGATTTATTGTTTATGGAATGATTATTATTGATAGATCTGACAATTCGATTCAATGTTAATTGTTCTATTGCTATCCATGAGTTCAGTGATCCGTTATCATGAATGATTGGTGTAAGTAGCAAGCAAATTTATTATGTGCTTTTCATGATTTATTTGTTGGGATGAGAAAACTAGGTTAGATAATTGCAACTATCTCAATTTTCTATCTAGTTCTACTGTTTTCATTGATGCAAATGCTATTATTGATTTGATATGGAACGTTATCGTGCCCAATCTTGATATAATAAGTTTGGATTTAGATGTTTGAGTCAAATCCATTACAATAGGAGAACAAGAATTTATTACGGCTATTCTAATAGATTTCAAAGTTGAATGCTTGGTTGTGAAATTAATCATTTGTCACCTATGATAGACATAACGATTGGGTGACACACTCCCTTGAATTGGAATTTCTCTCTCTTGATCTCTTCGTAGTTATTTATTCTTACTTTCTATTTAGTTTATATGTATTAGTAGTTAATTCTCATCTCACGCCCCATTTGGTTACCACGACTAGGCTGAGAAATTAATTTATAGTTCCCTAAGGATTCGACCTGGTTCCACGACTGCTACAGTTTTAGAATCAGTAATTATATTTGACGGCTTCGACAATCGATCAATGGGTGTGGGATTCTTGGTCATATCCTAAGGGACTGTGGGCAGCGGCTGGAAGGGGTTAGTAGGGAGGAGAAGGCAGCTCAGTACGGCCCTTGGTTGCGGGAGTTGAGGACAGTGGGGATCACGGCGAGTCGAAGTGCTTTCAGGGAGGGTGAAGGGTCGCAAGGGAGGGAGGATGGTGGTTCCATGGGGGATGAGGGAGCAGAGTTTATGGGGGTCGGAGGGGGGCGTGATTTTCGAAGTTGGGGTGGGTGAGTGGTGGTGGTGGTGGTGGCGGAGGGACTGGCTTGCTGGCGGCGGATGAACAGTCGAATAGGGGCTCGGATTTTAGGGATGGAGTTCATAGATTGTGGTCTTGGCGGTTGTAGGGAGGGATGAGGGGGACCAAAGATGGTGGGGTTTGGCCTACTGGAGTTGGGTGTGGGGCTGGGCCGAGTGCAGATGGGTGTGGGGTTGGGCCAATTGCAGGTGGGTGTGGGATTGGGCCTCGTGCTGTTGGGCATGGGGTTGGGTTGAGTGGAGAAAGTGGGCTGAGGGGCTGTGTTGAGTCCAGAAGCGGATCTCCCACTCCAGAAATTCATTTGGAGACATCCGAATAAATCAGGTGCAGCCCAAGGTGCAAATATGGGCTTGTCTAATCGGTTTATAGAATTTTCTGAGGCTTTGGATTTTATTAAGGCAGGGACTGACTCTGTTCGTCAACACAAATCTGACGAAGATCTGTCCTCCAGTAAAGCAATAGTGGTTTTCTCTTGTGAAGATGGCAAGGCGATAGCGTCGAAGGAGAATGTCCATAATTTTGACCGGCGTCCGGCAGTGTCTCAGACGGGCAGTTCGATGGCGATTGAACGGGTTTTTAATAGTGAGCCAGGTCTTGTGCAGATTCGGGGCAAGGAAGTGGGTCTCTCTTCAATCCAAATTTAATTAGATATGGGTATCCAAGGTGAGTCTCTGATTTCATTATCTTCGTCTTTGGGGGTTGGGATTTCAACAGCGAAGGGGTTGGTGGCTGTTCTTGTAGTTTTTTGAGCGGGTAGGGAAAGTAGGGGATGTAGGGGTGGGAGGGGCTTGAGGGGGTCTAGACCATTTTTGGGTAAAAGGAAGAGGGGGACAGGAGTGTCTGAGAGGGGGTCGAAATGAATAGTAATTGCTGACCGAATGGAGCTGAACAAATCGACGGTGGTTGGGTCCCAGCCCCACCGGGAGCCATAAGTCTGTTAGTGTGGAACTGTCGAGGTTTAGGGGCAGCTTCGATAGTTCGTAAACTGAGGGAGTGTGTTCGGGAGGGGCGCCCTCTTTTGGTGTTTATGTCAGAGACAAAGTGCAGTAAGAATTGAGTTGAGCATATTAAAGCGCGGTTAGATATGTTTGGTGTGTGTGTACCGTCTAGGGGGAAAGGTGGGGGTCTTGCATTGTTGTGGGACAAAGGAATTACGGTGCAGCTGCGTTCTTTTTCTTGTAATCATATTGATGTTGATGTGTGTTCGGAAACTAGTACGGTGAACTGGAGATTTACGGGGATTTATGGTGAGGCAGAGGTTTCGAAGAGGAAAGGAGTATGGGATCTACTCAAAAATTTTAATTTCCAGTCTGATGCACTGTGGCTATGTGCAGGTGACTTTAATGAGATTCTATTTTCCAATGAAAAGACTGGAGTTAATAGGCCACAGTGTCAAATAATGATTTTTAGGAGGGCGCTGTAGTGTTGTGATATGGGGGATTTGGGTTATCAGGGTCCGATATTTACATGGTGTAACCGGCATTCAGTACCTGATACTGTGTGGGCTCAGTTGGATAGGGCTTGTGGAAACACGGGTTGGTGTACACGGTTCTCGAATACTACGATGGAACATAGACCTGTCCATACTCGAATCATTCTATGTTTTTTATTACTTGGGATTCGGAATGACATCTAATATGCGGAGAAAGCCTCCATTTAGATTTGAAGCTCAATGGTTGACATATGAGGATTGTGAAAAGATGGTGGTTGCAGCCTAGTCGGAAGATTGTGGGATTGATCCGAATATGAGGGTATGGCAGAAGACTCAGAGGTGTCGGCTTCGATTGCTGCAATGGAATAGAGAAACTTTTATTCGGCCGAGAAATGAACTTAAGGACCTGGAGAGGCAGTTTTGTGGAGGTGGAAAAGGGAACGCTTGGCCCGGTGGAGCACAAGGAGCTAAATCGGCTCCGACAGTGTGGGCATACACGAGAAATGTTGAAATGGCAACAAAGGAGTAAACATCACTGGTTGAAGGATGGAGATGGGAATATGAAATCTTTTCATTCTCATGCAACCTCTCGTAGGAGACAGAACAGGATCCGGGGTCTACGAGATGAGGAGGGTGACTGGAGAGAGAAAAAAGCTGAAATTCAGGAGATTCTCCTTCAATATTTTTGACACATCTTTTCCTGCCTCAACCATCGGATTCGGTTATTCATGAGGTATTATCAAGCGTTCCTCTTCGGGCTACCGCAAAAATGAACCAATCTTTAGCTGAACCTTTCACTGCTGCAGAGGTTAAAGGTGTTGTGTTCGGGATATATCCCCTTAAGTCTCCTGGTCCGGATGGTATGTCCCCTCTTTTTTATCAACGTTTTTAGCATATTGTTGGTGCTGATATTACCTGTGTTGTCCTTTATTTTCTGAGCGATCATGTCTTATTGCATAAGATAAATCACACACATGTCGTTCTTATTCCTAAATGCATGGCACCGGAAATGGTTGCCCAGCTTTGTCCGATTAGTCTTTGTAATGTTATTGTTAAGATTGCCTTGAAGTGTGTAGCTAATCGTCTTAAGTCCTTACTTGATAGTGTTATGTTGCATACGCAGTCTGCTTTTATTTCTGGTAGACTCATTACGGATAATGTTTTGTTGGCTTTTGAGTTAAAATCATCATCTTAAACTTTCTACCCTGAAACATGGTAATTATGTGGTTTTGAAATTAGATATGAGTAAGGCTTATGACAAAGTAGAGTAGCCGTTTTTGAGAGGTGTGTTGCTTAGACTAGGTTTTCAGCATCGTTTTGTTGATCTTATTATGTTATTGGTCACCACTATTTCTTATTCTCGTACACTGAATGGTAACCCTTTTGGATTTTTTCGGCCGGAACGTGGTATCCGGCAGGGTGATCCGTTGTCCCATACCTTTTTATTTTTTTTTGAGGCTTTTTCTTGTATGATTCAGGCGGCTGAGAGGGTGGGGGGTATTGTGGGGGTGTCGGTGGTTGAGCAGGCGGCGAGGGGTGTCTCATCTTTTGTTTGCTGATGACACCTTGGTGTTCTGTGAAGCAAATGAGGGGCAGTTGGGGGTTATGGGGCAAATTCTTGAGAAGTACGAGAGGGCGTCAGGGCAAGTGGTCAATTTCCAAAAATCTAGCATGGTTGTAAGTGGTTGTATACAGGAGAGGGTTAAACAGGGGTTGGCTGGGATGTTGGGGTTTAGTTAGTGGAGAGTTATGAGAGATATTTGGGTTGCCAGCGGTTGGGGCCGGTCGAGGGGGGGCACTGTTTGGGGGACTTAGGGAGTGTGTTGGATAGGGTTAATGGATGGAATGAGAAGTTATTATTACAAGCGGGCAAGGGGGTGTTGGTTAAAGCAGTACTTCAGTCATTACCTACGCATTCTATGTCTTGTTTTCAGTTGCCAGGTTATCTACTGAAGGGCATTGAGTCTGCTGCTGTTGATTTTTGGTGGCATTCTAGGGGTGAGCGACGGGTTCATTGGGTAGCATGGAGGAGCTTGTGTAGGCCTTTGGCAAAGGGGGGTTGGGATTTCGGGATCTTAGAGAGTTTAATAAAGCTATGTTGGCGAAACAAGGGTGGCGGATAGTGTGTAGGCCGGAGGCTTTACTTAGCCAAGTCTTAAAAGCGAAATATTTTCCTCATGGTACATTTTGGGATGCTAGGTTGGGGACGTTTCCATCTCTTACGTGGAGGAGTATTCTGAGTGCGAAGGAGTTGTTGATAGAGGGGTGTGTTTGGGAGGCTGATTCGGTGGGGGGGCGGGAGGGGGGTGTCGGTGGATTTGGAGATTGGGAAAGGGAGGGAGATTTACCGTGAAGAGTGCCTATCAACATGTTATGACTATGAGGGATAGGGATATGACGTCGTATTCAGGTGGGAGCTTGAGGGATCTTTGGTCATGCTTGTGGAAAAATTCGTGTTCCTCCACGAGTGCGACTATTGATGTGACGGCTTACTCGTGGGGCATTGCCGATGATGGACAATTTGGCGAGGCGAAAACAGGGAATTTGTGTGGGGTGTGCTGTTTGTGGGACTGTGGTTGAATCTGTTAAACATATTTTTCTTGAATGTTCATTTGCACGGTAGGTTTGGGCGTTGAGTGGCATCGCTTGGTGTCATGTTTCAGGATGGAAGCACGATGCGGCAGACTGGTATTTACAGTTGATTCGAAAGGTGAGTGTGGAGGAGCGTAGCCTGGTTTTCATGATTTGCTGGGTGCTGTGGAAGAGTAGATGCAGTTGTGTTATGGAAGGGAAGGCTTCGGAACCCATGCGAGTCTTGCAGGAGGCCAAGCTTATGTTGCAGAATTACCAGTCCGTTAAAGGCTGCTTCAAAATCATCCATCATCTAGGAAGTGAAGTCTAAGACTGAGTGTTGCTTTGGATGTTGCCTTTTATTTCAGCTTCTGTTGTTGATCTGTTCTTCCTTCAAGTTTTGACTTTTGCATTGCTTTGCTTTGGTAGTTGGTTGTTAGGTTGTTGTGTTTAATTTGTGTGTTCAATTTTTTTTTTTTTTGTAATTTGCTGTGTGGTGAACAACTTGTGTTTGTGGTTGGTTGTGTTCATTTTATGAAAGTCATCGCTAATTTTTTTTTTAAAAAAAAGAAATAAAATTTAAAAGTTGGAAAAAATTGAAATTGAAATATTTCAAAAAATATTTTAATAAGCAATTAAATTTTGTATGAAACTGCTTAACTTCTGATTTAATCAATTTAAAAACAGAAGTTAAAAAATAATTTTTTTTTTTACAATTTATTTTTAGCTTGTATCTATGCCAAACACTCCTTTTTTGTTGTTATTAAGACGTCTTGAATAGCACGAAGGACTTGTCAATGAAGTCTTGCCTGTGTGATGAGGTTGGGCTCTCGTAACAATGAGGTTACGAGTTTCAGTTTTATGAATGTGAGTTGGTAGTCTACTTTTAATAATAGTGTCTTTTTTTTTTTTTTACTTAATTTAAAATTATTAATTTATTAAATTAGTATTTGAGTTTGAACGTACATTTCAACGAAATAAAAAAGAAAAAGTAATTGGGATGAGGCCCAAATACTGATTCTTTACAAATTTCACTGAATTCAAAGAAAATAATTTGTATCAGAATCGATGATTAAAATCCAATAAATATTCTTCGCCCGTGAAGTTAGTACCCTAAATTATTATTGTTTTAGACAATTGGGTCGTACAATAAATAATATGTCATTAATGTGGATAAGTAATTATAGATTTTGATTTGTCGTACAAATTCGGACATGGCTTTCTCATGTGATGTTGTCTATATGTTCCACGGGTAAATTTTTTTAATCTTGATATTTTATTTTAATTTTAAAATAATCCCTATCTTTTCAAGTCATTTCAAATTAATCCCCTCAATTAATAACTTTCCCATATTACCTTTATAAAACTCTTCATTTTTCACATGAAATCATTTGTCTTTCACTTCTTTTTTAATTATAATTTGTTCATTCTATTTTCAAACTTAGAAAAATATAACTGTTTTAATTGGAATAATTTATCATTGGCTAATTATTTAAATAATAACTTAATTAACAATATAGTAACATAATTGTTATGATTTAATGAAATTATTGACTTTTCCAAATACAAAATTATTTGAATAAATACATTGGAGAAAAAAAAACGTTTTGGATAGAAAAAATAGAGCAAAAATATTTCATCAAAAAATTCTAAAATTAGAGCATAAATAAAAAAATAAGTATGTCAATTAAAATGTTGAAGAATGGGGTATATAAAACCTATTATTCATTCATGTGTTCTTTATCTGAAAATTTCAAGAAGTTCAATAAATTCACGATAATTTTGTTGATATGTCATTAATCAAATTATTATCTATAAGATCACCATTTTTTTTTGTCTTTAGTTTCTTTTTTGCCATTTTTTATTTTTAAACTTTTTTATTAATTTGGATTTTTCTTTCTTCTGAACTTCAATTTATCTTTTTCTTCTCTCACTCTTTTTTTTTTCAATAATTTTTCATAACTTTCTTCTATTTTTTTACTTATCCAATTAACATATATATTTTTTAAAATAATATTTAGTTTCTAAAATTTGAAATTAAATGTACATAAACATCTTAATAATAGTCTAATAATAAATTCTTTTAATTAAAATAATTATTATTTTCTAAGTTTATATATCTATGAGGGATGAAAATTGCAATAAAAAAGAAAATGGAGCACTAAAATAATTTTATGTAAAAAAAGAAAAAAATTACAGGGATAATATAGAAAAACTATCCGCTGGAGAGATTAATTTAAAATGAGTTAAAAAAAATATGGATTATTTTAAGGTTGAATTCAAATGTCGGGGATTAAATGAATTTTATCCTCTGGTGCACAATCAAAGGCTCAATTTTCAGATTTAAGGCCAAATTGAGTCGAGACAGCCCGAATCTGTGCCAAAAATGCTTGAATATTATTTTCGTATTATTTCATCATTTTTTTTTTTGAAAAAAGAGCGATGATTTCATTAACTTAAAATAGAAACAACAGAAAACAATCCAACAGAGAAAGGCTGCAGCCTCCGCAACTCCCTCTTCTACTACCACCAGCCTAGAAAACGACATTGAACCCTACACTATCAACAATGACAATCAACAATGATTTTCCACAATCATAAGCCATGTAACAGCAACTAAGCCTCCCTACCTTCCCCTAAGCAAAAACAAGTTCTCTGAAAATTCTCCAATAACAGCATCCCATCCATCCATGCCTCCATCGGCCACTGCTCCTTGATAAACATGGAAGTATATATATCTATAGATAGAAGGGAATCATCAATTCCTTGAGTTATGCCTCTGTCTATTGCTAGAGCTTTGCCTACGCCTTTTTCCTTTTGTCCATATAGCTTTCCTTGTAATCTCATCTCTATATATATGAGTGATCATACATGGTAGAATTCATTCAGCACTATACATTATATCATGGTAACAGAGCCAAGCACAACTTCGTCCTCCGAAACTTCCTCCCCCTCCACTTTCTCAGACTTGATCCCATTTCCTATGGTGACGGCTTTTGCTCCTATCCCCCTTCACAATGCCGTCAGAATCCGTCTCACGAAGACCAATTTTCTCATATGGCGTGCCCAACTCCTCCCCTACCTACGGAGTACGAAGCTCTTGGGCTACCTCGACGGATCAATTGCTGTACCTGCACAGTACGTCAATGCTGGTGCTGCACAAGTTCCAAACCCGGCCTATAGCCAGTGGTATGACCAGGACCAACAGGTCCTCAGCGGCCTACTATCTTCAATCTCGGAAGAAGTTCTACAAGATGTGGTTGATGCCACCACGTCCAAAGAGGCATGGGACACGCTGCAGCGGATGTTCTTATCCACGACCCGTGCACGTATCGTCCAGATACGTGTGGATCTTGCCACAACCAAGAAACTTGATCTCTCTGCTGCCGATTATTTTCGCAAGATTAAAGGGCTTTCCTCGGAGATGGCGGCTGCTGGTAATGCCTTACGTGATGATGAAGTGATCGCCTATCTTCTTGCCGGTCTAGGACCTGATTATGATCCATTTGTCACATCCATGACGACCAAGAGAGAGCCACTTACCCTTGATGAGGTATATTCCCATCTCGCATCGTTTGAAGCTCGTCAACTCCGCCATCAAACAGAGATGCAACTGAACCCTACCTCCTCGGCCAACTTTGCCGGACGTGGTAGTCAGAGGATCCGAGGACGAGGAGATCGTGGTCGTGGCCGTCCTCCATGAGGTGGTCCTCATCCTCAATCTTTTAATAATCGTGGTGCTCGTCGTGGCAATAATTCTCGCTCTCCCTGCCAGATCTGTGGTAAAACGAGTCACACTGCCTTCACATGCTGGTATAGAATGAATGAATCCTATCAGACCGAGCAGCCCTCTGCAGCTATGGCTACCTCTTCATCCTACAAAAATTGATCCAAATTGGTACAGGGACACAGGTTCTACTGATCATATAACAAGTGATCTTGATCGCCTTGCGCTTCGTGACCGCTATCATGGGGACGAACAAGTACAAGTCGGCAATGGTGCAGGTTTGCAGATTTTGCATATTGGTCATTCTTCAATTAATACTGCTACTCGTCCTCTTGCCTTGCGTAATATTTTACATGTGCCTGATATATCCAAACATCTCCTTTCCGTTCACAAATTTTCACGTGATAATGACGTCTTCTTTGAATTCCATCCATGGCATTTCTCTATAAAGGATCGCAAGTCGAAGACAAGTCTTCTGGAAGGGCGGTGTGAGTCTCGCTTGTATCCCATTAAGGCGTCTGATGTTGCTGCCCTCAAACACGCCTTAGTGAGCAACACAACTAGCTTCACTCAGTGGCACGCACGGCTTGGTCATCCCTCCTCTCAAGTGGTTCAGTCAATTTTGCGTCTCAATAATATTTCATGTGCTAAAGAGTCCCAGTTGCCAGTCTGTAATGCATGTCGTGTAGCTAAGAGTCATCAACTACCTTTCACTAGTTCTGTTCATAGATCTTCCTCGCCGTTGGAACTGATTTTCTCCGATGTATGGGGTCCTGCTCCTCATTCTGTTGGGGGTTTTAAATATTATATTAGCTTCATCGATGATTTCAGCAAATTTTCATGGATATACTTAATGCATGATCGTACTGAAGCTTCCCGTATGTTTTTACAGTTCCAGACACATGTTGAACGTCTCTTGGATACTAAGATTAAGTGTGCCCAATCTGATTGGGGTGGTGAATACCAGAAAATTCACATGAAATTTTTTCGCTCTCTTGGTATAGCTCATCGTGTTTCGTGTCCACACACACATCAGCAAAACGGATCTGTGGAACGCAAACACCGTCATATTGTTGAAACTGGCCTTGCTCTCCTAGCTCATGTTGCCATGCCTCTCAAATTCTGGGATGAAGCTTTTCTTACATCCACGTATCTAATCAATCGCATGTCAACTCGTGTTATTGACAATGTAAGTCCATTACAACGTCTTTTTAATTCGCCTCCCAATTACTCTTGGCTAAAAAATTTTGGGTACGCCTGTTGGCCTCATCTTCGTTCCTACAACAAACTTAAACTCTCTTTTCGATCGAAGGAATGTGTTTTCCTTGGCTATAGCCCCTTGCATAAAGGGTATAAGTGTCTGGACACTGATTCAGGTCGTGTTTATATTTCCCGGATGTCATCTTTGACAAGAAAGTTTTTCCATTCACTAGAACTCCTGGCCGTTCTCCCCAGACCGAGAACATAACACCTGTTTATTCTGGTTTACGCATCCGGAATTTTGGATAACAACATTAATAATTTGGGTTTTGATCATTTGCATACTCTTGTACCGGCTAACTCTTTGGATGCAGCAAGTTCGCCGCCCACCGAGTCATTGCCACATGAATTACCACCGGAAATACCTGTTGCACCTACTAACGCCAGTGCCCAGTCCGACACCAGTGCACCTGCGTTAACATCTTCTGATACTGCTCAATCAGATGATCGAAATACGCCTACTGCTGAACCCCCCTCGGCTGACAATTCTTCTGCCCATCAATATGGCACTCGTCTTCAGAATAACATTCGGCGCCCCAAAGTTCGTACTGATGGCACAGTCACATATTCAGTGGTTAAGGATTCTATATCTGAACCTACTTCTCATGTTACTGCTATGGGGCATCCTCTCTGGCGTCAGGGCATGCATGATGAATTTCAAGCTCTTCTGGTGGGGTTAATGTCATAATGTCATAGATTGTAAATGGGTTTTCAAGCTCAAAAGAAACCAGATGGGTCTATTGATCGCTACAAAGCACGCTTGGTAGCCAAAGGATTTAAACAACAGTATGGTATTGATTATGATGATACTTTCAGCCCCGTTTTCAAGCCTACCACGATTCACTTATTATTATCTCTTGCTGTCTCTCGTGGATGGTCTATTCGGCAAATTGATATTCAGAATGCCTTTCTCCATGGTCTTCTTCAAGAGGATGTTTATATGAAACAACCCCCTGGGTTTGTTGATTCAACACGGCCGAATTATCTTGGCAAATTAGACAAGTCCCTTTACGGCCTTAAACAAGCACCGCGTGCATGGTTTTCTCGTCTTAGTTCCAAACTCTTACAAATGGGATTTCTTGCTTCCAAGGCTGATGTCTCACTTTTCATCTTCCATAAAGCAGGCATACATATGTATATTCTCATCTACGTTGATGATATTATTATCATAAGCTCTTATTCTTCGGCCATTGAGAGATTTTTGGAGTCAACTTCAGGCTGACTTTGCAGTAAAAGATCTTGGCACACTTCACTATTTTCTTGGAATTGAAGCTCGTCACACTTCCCATGGGCTCATTTTGACATAGCACAAATATATAAAAGATCTCCTTACTCGCACCAATATGCTGCATTCCAAAGGTGTTCCTACCCCGATGGTTCCTAGTGACAAGTTATTACTTGACAGTGGTGACAAACTTTCACCTGAGGATACTACACGATATCGGAGTGTGGTTGGTGCTCTCTAATACCTTTCTCTCACTCGGCCTGACATATCTTTTTGTGTCAATAGAGATTGCCAATTTCTCTCAGCTCCCACAACCAAACATTGGGCGGCCGTAAAACGGATCCTCCGCTATCTTCATACTACTATTGACATGGGTTTGTGCTTCACCAAATCGAACTCAACGTTGCTCAGCGCTTTTTCTGATGCTGATTGGGCAGGCAACCCTGATGACCGTCGCAACACTGACGATTATGCCATCTTTTTCGGGGGAAATCTCATATCCTGGAGCTCTCGTAAACAACCAACGGTATCTCGATCTAGTACGAAGGCTGAATACAAGGCGGTTGTAGATGCTACTGCTGAATTAATTTGGATTCAAATACTGTTGCGAGAGCTTGGGATTCCACAGGCCTGAGCACCCAACCTTTGGTGTGACAATATTGGTGCTACATACTTGTCTGCCAATCCTATCTTTCATCATCGAACAAAACATGTTGAGGTGGATTATCACTTTGTGCGTGAACGAGTTTCTACTCGTCATCTTGACGTCCGGTTCATCTCTTCTAAAGATCAAATCGCTGATATTATGACAAAGCCGCTGCCACCCTCTTTGTTTGAACATTTTCAGAACAATCTGAACTTAGTATCACCTCGTCCAGATTGAGGGAGGGTGATAAACATGGAAGTATATATATCTATAGATAGAAGGGAATCATCAATTCCTTGAGTTATGCCTCTGTCTATTGCTGGAGCTTTGCCTACGCCTTTTTCCTTTTGTCCATATAGCTTTCCTTGTAATCTCATCTCTATATATATGAGTGATCATACATGGTAGAATTCATTCAGCACTATACATTATATCACTCCTTACCTTCCATTAGCTTACGACATCTATGCTGCCATATCTTCCATGCCACCATACAAAACCTCAACCTCTCCTCCTTATTCAACTGTTGAATCACTTAGAGGACCCACTCTGCCACCCACGAATGCTAAGCCGAGATCCACCGCCTAGCCATACTCGATAGAGCCCAAAGTTGTCGAGCAAAGGGGCATTCCAGCATGATATGCCGCAGCGATTCCAATTCCCCTCCACACACCGCACAAACCGTTTGTACCCCACCTTCCGTTGTGCCAAAGCTTCCAATGTAGGCAATGCTCCAACACACAACCTCCACATAAATACCCTCACTTTCGGGGGGACTCGTATCCGCCACAACACTGTACATATAGAACCTCTACCCCGCAGTAATGCCAAATCAACACCCAATGATGAAGCCACGTCCATATCCCGCATGTCAACAGCCAATCGGTACGCGCTACGGACCGTCCCTTGTTCTGCTACCCACCGGCACTGTCCCCCCTCATCCCTCTTACACCCCTCTCGTAGCAACTCCCTTGCACTCATCATACTCCGTCATGTGAGTGATGGCCTAGTTCCCAGCGACGCATCTCAGAAAGACCACCCCCCCCTCCCGAGAAGTATTTTGCCCTCAACGCCCTACTCAACAAAGAGCTTTCTCGGGACACCACCCGCCACCTTTGTTTGGCTAGAAGGGCTAAATTAAACTTTTTCAATTCCCGCAACCCCAACCCCCAGCCTCCCTCGTCCTACACAGACGCCGCCATGCTACCTAATGTGTTCGCCTCTCCCCCCTACTATGCCACCGGAAAATCGACCATAGTAGCCTCCAATCCCCGAATGAAAGACCGCGGCAGCTGGAAGCACGACATCGCATAAGTTGGTAGAGATTGTAATACTGCTTTGATCAGCACCCCTTTGCCTGCCCTGGGATAAGTACTTACCATTCCACCCCTGCATGTGATCCCAAAGCCTGTCTCGAATACTCCGAAATAACGCCCTTCTTGTCCGACCCGTCACTGCTGGAAGGCCCAGATATCGATTGTGACTGGCCACCAACCGTACACCCATGACTGCCCCAAGGAAGTATTTGACAGCCATCGGCCCCTGTCCACTCACCGCCATACTCGACTTAGTTAAGTTGATCTCCTGCCCTGACGCCCGAGCATAGACCCCCAATATCCGACGCACCTCCTTTAACTGCTCCATCGTAGCCCCACAATACAACATGGTGTCATCAACAAACAACATATGTGATATCCTCGGCACTTGAGGGGAAATAGCCATCCCCGTTAGTCGGCCACGCCATTTTGCATCCTGGATCAAGCACAAAAATGCTTCTGCACAGAAAAGAAACAGATACAGGGACAGTGGGTCCCCCTGTCGGATACCACGCTCCGAGCTAAAGAAACCAAATTGCATACCATTCAACGTTATAGAGTATAAGGCCGTGGTAACCAACAACATAATCAGCTCAACAAACCTATGATGTATGCCTAGCCTAAGTAAGACACCCCTAAGAAACGGCCACTCCACCCTATCATAGGCTTTGCTCATGTTTAATTTCAGTGCCACACTACCTCCGATGGATTGGGTTGATGTTCTAAGATGGTGGTTAAGCTCAAACGCTACTAACACGTTATCTGTGATAAGGCAACCCGGAACAAAAGCAGACTGAGTATGAGAAATCAAATGATCAAGTAATGGCTTGAGCCGATTAGCAATACACTTAGACGCAATTTTGATAATGACATTACACAAGCTAATCGGACAGAGTTGGGCCGCCATTTCCGGCGCCTCACATTTTAGGGATGAGCACTATATCGAGTGAAATTCATTTTACGCAACAAAACATGCTCATACAGGATACGTAAAACTGAGCAAGTGACATCATTACCTACAATAGGCCAAAATTTCTAAAAAAAATAAGGGGGCATGCCATCGGGGCCAGGGGATTTAAAAGGAAACATACTTAAGATTGCACGTTTGACCTCAACAGCGGTGAATGGAACAACCAGATACTGGTTTATCTCCAATGTGACGCATTGCGGCACCGTAGCTAATACCTCAGTGAGAGCCAGTTTCGACGATCTGTTTGTCGCAAAGATAAAGCGAAAATATCTCAACAGAACCCCTTGTATCCCTTCTTCACTACTTTGCCACGTACCAGTTTCATCTCTCAACTGCATGATTCGATTCTGCCATTTCCGAGCGGACGCAAAAGAATGGAAGAAATGTGTATTAGAGTCTCCGTCCTTCAACCAATGAGCTTTACTACGTTGTTGCCACCGCACTAGTTCTCGGACCGGATCTCCTCCAACTCCCTCCGTACCGCCTGCATCTCTGTGTGGTTCGCCTCATCTAACAGTCCCCCGTCCAGCCTCACTAATCGTTCCTCAAGTTTCCTAGCATCTCTGTCCACTTTTCCGAATTCCTCCCGGTCCCCACCGAAGTAACCCCAGCCGACTTCCCTGAATGCGCCGCCACACCCGCAAGTGTGGATCGTCCCCCGCTAGAGTATTCCAAGCTTCCACCACTATCTTACCACAGTCTTCAAATTGTAACCATTTTGCTTGAAACCTAAATTGCCTCCACCCCCGTCTCCACTGCCCGTCGTTGCCCAATTCCCATTGTACCCGTATCATATTATGGTCCGAATAAGGGGTAGCGAAATGGGTCACCTCCGTATCCGGGAACCGACTGCACCACTGCGTATTATCGCACGCTCTATCCAATCTGGCTGACAGTATCTGGTGCCCGCCGCCGACTACACCAGGTATATCGCGTCCCCCGAAAACCAAGGTCAGTCAAGTCACTCCGATCTAGCTCTGTCCGAAAATCATCTAACTGCCACTCTGGTCGACAACACCCAGTTTTCTCCGTCTGCCATAGTATCTCGTTATAGTCCCCTACACACAACCATGCAGCATCCGACTGTACGCTCAGACGAACTAACAGTTTTCAAACTTCCTTCCATCATGTGGTGTCCGGTTCCCCATAAAATCTCGTAAACCGCCAATTCGTTGTTTGAGTCCTGGAACTCACATTTGCGTCTATTATTTTGTCAATTATAATTCTCTAGTTTGTTTTGGTAATTAAGTAAAATTTGCAATTATAGTTGATTGACAGTTGTACTCAAGCTTTTCATAAAAAAACAAGACTTAAAGGGAAAATTACAAATGTAATAATGTATGTATAAAAAAAGATAATTTTAATTCTGTACGAATCTAATGTGATAATTTTGTCTTGTATAATTATAAAAAATTTCGCACATTGAGAAGGAAAGAGGCTAAAATTTGCTAAAATGGCCATAAACGTGCACTCAATTAAACTAGTCATGTGCACTTTTATGGTATTTTTGTTTTTAATATGCAAAATTTTAAAATTACAAAATAAAATTGCTAATATAAATTTATATGGGATTAAAATTGTCACCCTATATTACATAATCAAAATTGCAATTCCCCCGAAATTTAAACTAAATTTGGGTTGCTGTAGCAAACCATATGGTCTTTATTTTGTTTCTATACCTATTTTAACTTTTTTTATAATAAAAGAGAAACAAACAACTGGCCGATGTGACTATATAAGTATCTAGCTGCAATGGAATCCGCATATAAGTTATGCTTTATTCAAAAAATGAACTCGTCATGTGCATTAAACCGATGTGACCGTTAAACGTGTAGGTATTTATCGTAATTTTTAGTTATATTAATATAATTTATTAATGAACCAGTGGCTACAGTTTCATAGAAGAAAAAGAAAAGGGCCTTTTTCCACAAAAGACATAGTTGGTTGGCATATTGATATCCTAAGTGAATTTTAACATCTAGGGATAGCAATGAGTCCGAGTCGGACCTAAATCTTGTTCTGATTGGAGTGAATTTTGAATTTTAAGCGGGTCTTAGGTCTTAGTAATCTGGACTCGGACGTATTTTGATATTTTTTTGTATATTTTACGGTAAATTATATCTACCTACCCTGAAGTTAGCATAATTATAAATACTCTCTTGAGGTATGTAATTTTCAATCAAAGGCTTGAAATTGACCATTTTACCCTTAAACATTTTTAGTTAAATTACAGAAAATCAGCCGAGACAAATTGCATTATTAACTCCTTTGTGTAAAAAACTTTAACAACCTCTCCCTGCGCATTGTAGTCCAAAAAAATCTATAAATTTTAAAAATTAAATAAAATGCGTAAGGGCATTTTGGTCAATTCACCCATAAAAATGGATGGAAATAAGTTTTTTGTTAGACGGTTACAAACTTTAGAGGGATATTTATAATTTTTCAAACAACGATGGGGTATTTGTAATTATATCAAACCTCAAGGGAGGTAGATGCAATTTACCCTATATTTTATATATATTTATATAAAATAAATTTGTACATATATAAAAAATTGTATAATTTGTTTATACTTACATATAATACATAAACTTAGTATTTTTTAAATTAAAATAATAATACAAATAGTTTATAAATATTTTAATGTTTATATAAGTATCACATATTCTAAATTTATCGATATTTCAATCCCTAAAACATGCACAAATAAATTTTTGCAATTTTACTACAAAATTTGCCAAAATTGGTATTGGTCATAAAGTGACATCATTTTCCTGCCAAATTTAATATTTCAACCATAATTGTCTTGAAATTATAAAATTAGAGATATACAAGACCAAATTACTAATCTAATAAGTTACAAGACCAAAATACCAAAAAGTTAATATTACATGAGCAAAAATACATTTAAACCCAAATCAAACAGGAGCAAGAGTATGAACAAACTGGTGAGCAACCTTGAGCCAAAACTGCAATCGATCACCCTCCTGATAATAGTATTCTTGTCTAAAGTCGACAAGAACATCAAAAACCTCGTCACAAAACCTGTAAACCATTATCTTACCAGGCACATGCAACAACAAGACTGAATCTTCTACCCCCCCTCCTCTGATCATACCAAGCAAACTGATATTTTTCCCATTAATCTTCCCTGCAAATGCAGCTGAAATGGGGTTCAGATCAGCACGGTACTTCTCGAACCAAATATGATCATCGCTCTCCATCTCAAATACGAACAAACAGTTGTTATTCGGGTGCAATGCAAGAACTATACAATGCAGATGACCTTTTGATTCTATGACATAGTTTCTTATTGCTCCTTTAGAGCGAATTCTTGGAGGTTTACCCAGCCACTGCATAATCTGATCTCGTAGACAGAAAAAAAATGAAGAGCCACGAGGCCTGATGAAATAAGTACCATTATTCCAGTAAATTCCATTGCATAATTGTCCGTAATTAATGTAACTTTTGCCGCATTGTTTCCATGTGTGAGTCTCCGAGTCATAGATTGCAACTCTGTGTTCGTACTCATGCCGTCCAGGGCCCGTGGGCGTTAAGCAAATAACCTTGTAATGAGGTGATTTTGAAGGATCAAAGGCCAAGAAAAGCCCAGAAAAGCTTCTTACCCTTTGTTCATCACTATCAAACAGGTTCTTGGATTGCATCGTGGTGGGGTTGCAGACGTAGTAGTTCTTGCGGCCGTGTGGGCAATTTCTGCATTCGAGCAGTAATAAACCGTTGCAAGATTGCAAGATTTTGACACACGGAAAACTGAAAAGGAAAGGGATTAATTTTTTGACGGTGGGGTGACAAGAGAACAGTTGTGATGTGGTGGCGCGGAGGAGGAAGGAGGGCTGAGGGTTGGAGGTGTCGTGGCGGTGGCGGAGAGAGTGGAGGTGGCGGAAGGAGGGGTTGGAGATTAGGGAGTTCCAGTGCTTGTTTGACGTTTGGAATCTGATTAAGGATTTTGCGGGGAGGTTTAGGAAAATTTCCATCAACAGGTCGTGGTTGCCGGCAACTACGGCTGCCAAAGTTGGCGAGGATGATCTTTTGCAGTTCATTTTCTGTTGTTATTATGACGAGGTTGTTCGAGTGGATCAAGTTTGGAGTTTGTATTATTGTATATATACTAGTGGGATTGAAGATTCTAGTCTTAGAGTAGTGTGATGTGCAAAAGAGAATGACTGTAACTTTCAGGCTTCCCGAGTGGGATGCTTCGACTTCCACGAAAAGTAATTTGCGGAGTTGATGGGAGAGTATGTTTTATGATTGGTTGGATTCGAACAATATTAATTTGTGTTTGAATTTTCTAAGTATTCAGATGCCAAGGGTTTTATATGCAAAGTGTGTTAGAGCCCTGATATATACTTTACCAAGATGTCATTGCAAGAAGTTGTTTATGAGCTTCACTATAATTTTTAAGAAAAAATATTTTGTGTTTTGAATACAAAAAATTTATACTTATCCTGTATTAATTCATGGGTTATATCATAATATCATTATCATGTATAATATGATGTTTATAAGAATAGCATTTGAATTTTGTGTGAGAATATATATGTGATGTCCCTTCAAATGTTTTCCTCATAAGTCCACAATTAAGAAAATGGACCCCACCTAAGTAGCCAAACGGGTCCAGCCCTGTTGGCCTATGAGCAAGGCCCTTAGCCCACATCTTGTATTATCTTTACTCACCTTGCATGTCTAAAAACGAGTCTATTCTAGTAAGTTAAATCAGCATACAGTAGGAACGCCATGTCATACACGTCGCTGCATTTTGGGACATGTCATATTAAAAAATCTCCAATAAACTAACAATAATTCGGCTCTAATCAAATCTTTCAGCGACAGGCAACAACTTTTTGAATTCTTAGGTAAATCGGGTAAGACTCGGTAAAATGATCATATTTTTCTACATAAGTCCAAATCACGAACGATTTTTTCTGTTGATAAGCTAACACGTGCACCTTTCCAACGATGTATGATTCAACGTAATCGCCTTTCGGATCTTGCTCCACGGTCGCCTATAAATGGACTATTTGTGCAGTTATTTTGCACTACAAAAAAACAGACCTATAGCAACGGATTTTTGCAACGGATTTCATGAAAAATTCGTTGCAAAACAGATTTGCCACGGACGTTTGCAACGGAAAATTTTCCGTTGCTATAGGTACCACTATTTTTTGGTCGTTGCAAAATATTGCCACGGATTTTTATCCGTTGCAAAATTCCGTTGCAAAAATCGTTATTTAAAAAGTTGACTTTTTATATTTTGCAACGACTTTGTGATGGTATATTCGTGGCAAAGTTGATAACAATTCGTTGCAAAATCGGATTTTATTTGCAACTACATTTGCAACGAAATGTCGTTGCAATATTGCAACGGAATATTTGCAACGTCATTCCGTTGCAAATTTTGCAACGAAATATTTAGCTATAATTCGTTGCAAAATTATTTGCAACGACTTTTTCAATGGAAGTCGTTGCTATATTGCAATAATTTTTTGCAACGACATTCCGTTGCAAAATTTGCAATGACATAATTTACTATAATTCGTTGCAAAATAATTTTCATTTACAACGATAATTGCAACGACCAATCCATTGCAAATTTTACTACGATAATTGCAACGACAATTTCATAATTTATATTCAATAATAATATATTTAATTTAATTCTAACAAGAAAATTCAAATATGACAATATATTTAAGGCAAAATACTTAAAATAAAGATAGTTCAACATTCAAATCCACAAAATAAAAGTATTCAATTTAAAGCATACAAATTTAAAGAGGGGGATCAAATTCATTTTCACAATCTTGTGGAGGTGGGTGGTCGGGGGGATATCACCAGGACTATCTTCAGATTCACTCATATCATCTTCAAGTGCAGTACCGAATTTATCGGACATGAAACTCATTATTTTCTCCATCTTTTTAGCGTTGCGCTCTATTTGTCGTTTCATGTTCTCGTTTTCACGAAACAACTTCTGTACCAACTCTGATTCATGGTGCTCCGGTACTGGAGTGAGATTACTTGTTCTAGTCGAGTTAGAACAAGTATAAATCCTCGCCTCAGAACCTATCCCCCAAACTCGACCCTTCTTTACTCCTGCAATTGCTTCCAACCATAGTTGTTGATCGTTAACTGATGTGCTCGAAGATGACTCCGGTAGACTTTGAGAAGCAGTATTATGATCATCACTCAGCTTTTTGAAATTTTCCTATTCAATTAAGAATATTATAATTTGAAAATAAATTAAATTATTTACTTTGATTTCAATGTAATAATAAAAACTTACAATTGCATCCGCCACTCTCGGACCAGCCCAATTGCCTTCTTTTGTTTTCCAACACTTCTCCACCTGCTCAATAAGTGTCGGCGGGCGACCGAGTGATTCCTCCTAACAAATTTTCAAAAAACAAAAAAACAAACAATAATCTTGAGTAAAGGAATCAGTTATTATTTAGAAAATAAAAAAATAAATTATTTTATATCTTACCAACTTTCGTTTGTGTTTTGAAAAAGAAGCAGAACCACCTCGATAAATTGTAGATGCAGATGCAATGTTTGTTTGACGATTCTTCTTATTAACTTTTGATATGACTTTAAATTTTTCATCACCCCACTCTTTCTGCAACCCTGCCCAAACTTCATCGGACATCCAACCAACTCTCATTTTCGTCTTCCTACATCGTGACATCGCCTCTCTGATCCATTTCCCGAACCTAAAATTATAACTCTTGCGGATTTGGGTTTGAAGCATTGGATCCGACGTTTAACATTTCTACAAAATATAATACAACAATATGATAACAACACCAAAAATAATTAATATTCACATAAACTACGAGTTAAACATATAAATCTTACACTAAATTTTTGAAACAAAAACTCCTTAGTCTTTTGGGGAACCTTTTTGAAACAAGGCCATGGCCCTAAATAATAGCCAGTAATAATATCCTTGATAACCTCTTGAACTTTCGAATCCCTACAAAGTATCGAATAAATAATTGTAAAAATAAATATAATATAATATTTTAAAATATTTTTCAAACAATCAAACATTTTAAATTTCCTTACATCCGCCGGAGTAATGACTTTCAATGGAGTTGCATCGGAAGGGACATCATTAGAGGCAACTTCAGGCACTGATGCAGATGGTGGTGGTGGTGGTGGTGGTGGTGGTGGTGCTGATGAGGAAACTACAGGTGATGGTGATGGAGCTACACATGTATTTCCCGTCTCAAAATGAAAATGAGGTTGAGTAGGAGATGAATAAGGTGTCTCTCTAGCTACATGTGTAGTTGGAACAAGCGGTGGGGTAGATGATGGTCTAGCCTTATGATCCCTACCTCCTCTAAATCCTTCTCGCACCATGTCTACATTAGTTGAAAGTTAACACTATTAGTTTCGTTGAATTTTTTAACTTGTGATATAACTAAATTTATTTAGTTTAGGTAAAGATGTTAAGTTGAAAGTTAACAAAATTACACTTGTTCAGTTACATTTTTAACTTGTGATATAACTAAATTTATTTAGTTTAGGTAAAGATGTTAGGTTGAAAGTTAATAAAATTACACTTGTTTAGTTACATTTTTAACTTGTGATGTAACTAAGTTTATTTAGTTTAGGTAAAGATGTTAGGTTGAAAGTTAATAAAATTACACTTGTTTAGTTACATTTTTAACTTGTGATATAACTAAGTTTATTTAGTTTAGGTAAAGATATTAAGTTGAAAGTTAACAAAATTACACTTGTTTAGTTACATTTTTAACTTGTGACATAACTAAGTTTATTTAGTTTAGGTAAAGATATTAGGTTGAAAGTTAATAAAATTACACTTGTTTAGTTACATTTTTAACTTGTGATACAACTAAGTTTATTTAGTTTAGGTAAAGATGTTAGGTTGAAAGTTAATAAAATTACACTTGTTTAGTTACATTTTTAACTTATGATATAACTAAGTTTATTTAGTTTAGGTAAAGATGTTAGGTTGAAAGTTAATAAAATTACACTTGTTTAGTTACATTTTTAACTTGTGATATAACTAAGTTTATTTAGTTTAGGTAAAGATGTTAGGTTGAAAGTTAATAAAATTACACTTGTTTAGTTATATTTTTAACTTGTGATATATCACATTTCAACTCTCACCCTTAGGGGTGGCAATTTAACCCGGACCCGGTAAAAACCCGCCCCGGACCCGCCCCTAATGGGGCGGGTCCGGGTCCAAAAATTTGAAGATGGGGCGGGTCCCGGGTCCTAAGAATTAGGACCCGTCCGGGTTCGGGGCGGGTCCCGGGGTCCTTAAGGACCCGCCCCGGACCCGCCCCGTTTAGAGATATATATATATATATATATATATATATTTCTTTTATTTAATTATGATAGAATAAACACTAACAAAATATTGTATCATTTAATTTGTTTATTGTTAGGTACATCTTCAATAGTTGATAAATTGAAAAATTATTCCACAATATTTAACGATTAGAAAGACGAAAAAGTTGTTACTAATCTCTAATAAATAATTCAATATGAATTGTTTGAATTGTTCTATTATGAACAATTTTATTTATACTTGAAATTCTTTTTCGACTTGAATTTCAGTTAGATCATGAACGAATAATTTTATTTGTAATTGATATATTAAATTTTAATTTTTTTTAATTTGTAAAACAAATAAAAAATAAAAAAAATTTAAAAAAACCGGGTCTACCGGGTTAGACCCGCCCCGGCGGGTTTTGTACCGGGGCGGGGCGGGTCTCGGGTCCACCCAAACCCGCCCCATACCCGCCCCGTTGCCACCCCTACTCACCCTCTATTGGTTTCTAAGCTATTTTCAACTTACTTTTTGCACTCCACACGATTTTCACCACTTTAACATCATATTCAACCATTATTCTCACTTTGATTCAAGTTTTTTCTTCATTTCTTTAGTAAAAACATTACTGACTTAAGCATCGGAGTTTTAACCCCTGTTTTGCAGTTTTGATCTTAGGATTTTCGTGAAAATCCTTCGACCACTGCGGTGCTGGTGGATCAGTACACATCAATATAATTTAAGCTAAATTGTATTTACTACCCTGTATGTTGAGGGGTGATATTTTAAGGACACTATATATATATATATATATATATATATGTCTACAGCGGTGACCAATTATAACTCATAATTCAATATTTCTTATAGCAATTAGAGAATTGCAGCCACCGAAGTTTTATGATTTGCCGAAATTGTTGACGTGCACAAAAACAGGACTTTTTAAATTGAGATATTCGCTGACAAACCTCCAATCAGCCCCCGGCCACGTAAACGATGACTAAATTGTATTTTATGCCCTATATGTTAAAGGGTGACATTAAAAGGACTTTAATTCAAGTTGATGCCGATTTTGTGAAACTTGTTGCCCAGTTGGTGAACAATATTTTGGTCTCTTTTTTATAAAGTCAGAATTAATGTGAAAAACGTTACATTATTTTGCATATCATCTTTATTTAAAATATTGTTACTATATTACCATATTAATTTATCTTGACACTTTTTTCCTATTTCTTATACAATTTTGCTAGTTGATACTGTTACAAATTAGTCAAATTAACATTATACTTATAAGCCATTTTATCAAGTGAAAACAATATACTAATACACACAAGGTCATGATGACATGAAAAAAAAAAGGGGGAAAAGTTTTTTTTAGTCCATTAACTTGACCCTCGTTCAATTTTAGTGCACTAACTTTGGTCATTATCACATTTTATATATTGTGTTGCAATTTTGCTTCAATTAAGTCCAATTGAGGATTTTTGTTCCAATTTTTCGGCCAATTGAATGGAATTTGATGACGTGTTCAAATTTTACTTGTATATCTAGCGAAATTATGATTAAAATTACAAAGCGACAGATGACGTGTCAGGTGACATGGAGATTGGTTGGCAAGACACTCTTGTTTCATTTTCAGCTGGCCTCTTTGACTCTTTTCCACCTAATTCTACTTCACTTACTGGCTTAAATGTATTTTTGGTCCCGTAACTTAGGTAATTTGGCATTATCGTCCTTTAACTTTCTATGGTAGTATTTTGGTCCTTCATCTTTTTAATTTTCATGATTTTAGTCCTTTTTTGTCGGAGTTCACCATTATTGCCGGAAAAATGCATGTGCCTCTCACGCGACATTTTAAAATTAGGAATTTTTGTTCCTATTGGCCCATTTTTGCCAGTATTTTTGTCCTTTAACTTTATAGAGTAGCATTTTGGTGCTATATCTTTTTAATTTTCCCGATTTCGGTCCTTTTTTGCGTTGGAGTTCACCCTTCTCGCCGGTGGAGGTGAACTCCGGCGAACAAAAAGACTGAAATTCCAAAAATTAAAAAGATACAGGACCAAAATGCTACATTAGAAAGTTAATGAACGAAAACGCCAAATGACTTAAGTTACAGGACTAAAAATACATTTAATTAACCCTTCACCTACCATTCACCTAATGTCCCCCAAAATCGCCTGCCCTAATTTCACTTCACCCCCTTCGACGATGGCGAGAAGGACCTTCCCTCTTCATCATCTGCTTTGTTGGGAATAGTGAATAGCTTACCTTTGTGTAAAATCTTCTGTTTGGGTTTTTGAGTAGAATGCTTAGTGTGAGAATTCCACTGCCACATATCAAGGTGTATAGTGGGTCGGGCCAGCCCAGGACCGGTACGGCCAGCTCGAAAAAACCCAGCCTAGGACCAACGCATTATTATTTTTGACCGGTCTTGAGGTGGTCCTGGGCCTTTAAATGGGCCCCAGTTGGGTTCATTTTTAAACCCAGGCCCAGCCCATGAACCAGCCCGTTTGAGGCCCGACCCAGGACTGACATAGGACCAACCTAGGATTGATTGGGCCTATTTAATAAATTTGAGATTTTATTTTGAACAATTACTTACATTTATGGTTGTCTTATGAATAGATAATGGTAAATTAAATCTAACAAAATATTATAATAAACTTATAACTAGAAAAAAAATAAGTGAAAATGACAAAAAAACTTAAATAAAAAATTGACTAAGAAATTTACAATGAGAAATTTAAATAATAACACGAAAAAAAAAAAACACTTCAAATAAACTTTGAAAAAAAATAAGGTGTACGTATTAATGAATTAATGGACGAAAAATATAGAAGTAGAACAATAAAAATAGAAGTTTAAAGTTTGAAAGTTAAAAAACCTAGTAATATCAACTTAAAAGAATGAAATAAAAATTATTATGAATTATTAAAAAAAAATAATTAGCCCAATTGGGCTGGACACTAACCCAGCCCAGTAGGCCCGACCCAAGCCCGGACTAGGACCAAGTGGTCCTGGGTCACTGGGCTGGGTTGGTCCTAAGTATTGGTAGTTGGGACCGGCCCAAGACCAGCCCGGTCCCAAGGGGGTTTGGACCAAACCAGCCCATTTTTTTATTGGGTTAATGTGGTCTTCGGCTGGGTTGGCCCAGCTCGACCCACTGTGCATCTTGAGCCCCATACATTCTGTAAATTGCTCTTCTTGCATAGGGAAATTATTGAATTATTCAAGTATTTACATGACGATAGGATTTTCTATTTCAAAGTTATTGGAATAAAATTAAATCATACGAAAATTAGTCTACTAAAACATATTTATGGAAGAAAATACATCCACATCACCTGACACGTCATTCATTAGTGCCACGTCATATGTCACTCTGTAATTTTACCACATCACATACTGATGTGGTTAATTTTGGCGGACACATAAGCAAAATTTGGATACATCACCAAATTTCGTTCAATTGACCACAAAATTGGAATAAAAACCCTCAATTGGACTTAATTAAAATAAAATTGCAACATAATATATAAAATATGATAATTACCAAAGTTAGTCTACTAAAATTGAACAAAAGTCAACTTAATGGACTATTTTTTTTTTTTTAAAAAAAAAAAAGGAGTCCTGAAAGGTACACAAAATTAATGCATTATGGGGATTTAATTGTCGGCTAATGATCCTTAAAATGTCACTTTCCTAACATAAGGGGCATAACTACACTTTGTCATCGCTTCCAAGACTAGAGGGCTGATTAGATGCTCGATCAATAAAATTTCAATTTAAAAATTTCTAATTTCATCAATTTCAATAACTTTTGACAAGTTAGGAACATCGGGAGGCGACAATCCTCTAATTGGTAAAAATGATTGAATTATGGAATATAATTGGCACCCCTATAGCTAGAGTCTTAAAATACCTCCGTTAACAAACAAGACAATAAATACAATTTAGCTTATGATTTACCTTATACATATCAGTTTATTCTTTTACATACTATAGTATATATAATCGAAAGTTAAAAAGTATCACCTATTTTCAAACTAATACAACGGCGAAAAAGGTGCAGGTCTCAAGGTCGAAGCCAAGAAAATCATTGATCAGGATTCCTGAGGCAACTCACTCATTAAAACTCAGGTAGAATAACAACACTATAACTAATTCCAGGAAAATTCTAACTTAAACTTGGTTCGACCGAATCTAAACCAATCATATGAAAGTGTTGTACGGTTCAGGAAAAGTGACCAATCACATAATAATTATATCATACTTGCTATATGATTGGTTTAATTCGGCTAAACTTAATCCGAGTTAGAATTTTCCGTAATTCCATGATGGTTCGATATACATCAAACAGGAATTAGTGTATGGATAAACAGGTGAGCATCCTTGAATGCAAACTGCAATCGGCCCTCCTGGAAATAGTATTCTCTTCTAAAATCCACGACCACCTCAAAAACCTCGTCACGAAACCTGTAAACCATTATCTTGCCAGGCACGTGAAATAACAAGAGTGTATTCTTCCTTGTCGCCTCTTATCATACCAAGCAAACCGATATCTGTCCCTTTGTTCTCAGCAAATGAAGCTGAAATCGGATTCAGATCAACATGGTACTTCTTGGACCAAATGTAATAATCATTACAATCCATCTCAAAAACCAGACAGAAGTTCTTGTTCGGGTACAGGTTGAGCATTACACAGTACATATGCCCGTTCGATTCCACGATGTAGTTCCTTTTTGCTCCTGGAGACCGAATTCTTGGAGGTTCGTAGATCCATCTATCGTTCTCCCGATCTTGATCTAGATAGAAAAAGAAAGAATGACCGCGAGGTCTAACGAAATAAATACCATCTTTCCAGTAAATTCCATTGCAGAATGGCCTGTAAGTAATAGAACGTTTTCCCTGGTACTTCCATGTGCGTGTCTTGGAGTCATACACTTCAACCTTATATTCACTGTCCTCACCCCGACAAAGTCCATGTCTATTACCAGAACGAGTTAAGCCAATGACCTTGTAATGATGCGATTTTGAAGGATCAAAAACTAAGAAAAGCCCAGCAAAGGATGTCATAAACTTCCCACTGTCAGGAAGCAATTTCTTGGATTGCATCGTGGCGGGGTTGCAAATGTAGTAGTCTTTCTGGCCGTGTGGGGAATTTTTGCACTCGAGTAGTAAAAGACCATTACAAGATTGTAAGATTCTGAGATAGGGAAACCTTAAACGGAATGGGACTAAGTTTTTTGTGGTGGGATTAAGAATGAAGAATTGTGATGTGACGGAGTCACGGAGGAGGAATGAGGGCTGATGTTCGCTGCAACGGCGGCGGCGGCAGCTGTGGTGGAGAGTGTGACTATGAAGAAAGGATGGGTCGTCGAAGATGAGAGATTGCCAGTGTCTGCTTACGGACTGGAATCGGATTAAGGACTTTGCGGGGAGAATTAAGAAAATTTCCCTCAAGATATCGTGGTTGCCGGCCACTCTCGCCGCCGAACTGGCGGAGGATGATCTTTTGCAGTTCATATTTTGATGTAATCGCTGGTTGTTATGTCCAAATACTGAAGTTTGGATTTTATATTGGTGAGATCGACTGAGTGTTCTTAGAATCTAGAATGCGATAATGTAAAGGGCAGATTCATATATCGGAATTGACGAATTCAACTTTCAGACTTCCGAGAGATGCTTCAACTTCATTGCATGACGTTCAATTAATTTATGACACTCAAAATTCAGACGTTCAAACTTTCAAAAACAAGTAAAGGGGCACGATGGAAAGAAACCTGCAATAACCAACTAGCGACTACATCAAAACATACGAATTGCGCGCAAGAGATCAATTACATCAAAACATACGAACTGCCCGCAAAAAATCAATGATCATCCTCCCCTACTTCTTCGGCAGCTATATATAGTCGCTGCCCAACCCCGATGGAAATTTTCCTACTTATCCCTGCAAACTAGGCTTAAATAAATTTCTCGTCCTATACCTTTTGCCTTTTGGCGTTTTAGTTCTTTATCTTTCTAGGTTAGCAAATAGGTCCTGTAACTTTTTTAATTTTTTGTGATTTTGGTCCTTCAATCACCGAAGTAAAGGGGCATGATGGAAAAAAACCAGTGATAACCAACTAGCGATTACATCAAAACATACGAACTGCGCGCAAGAGATCAATGATCATGACCATCCTCCCCTAGTTCTTCGGCAGCTATATATAGTCGCTGGCCAACCCCGACATATTGATGGAAATTATCCTACTTGATTCGGGTGGAAAATAACTCTCCTTGAAAGTATAAGGTAGAGATCTCCAAGATGGAGGTACAAGGTAGCGATCTCCTTTGGCGGTCCGTTTACATTATTTGTTAAGGGTGGAATAGTGGTTCAAATTCATATTCATGGACAACGGCCCGTAGTCAATCAAGGGGGCCTAGTACGGACTCTAGATAAACTGATAAATTCAGTTAACTTATTAGATCAGGGGTTTGACATCAGAAAAAATGCCCAAAATGAAAATAACAACTTACTTTATAAATTAACATCATCTATATGGTAAACATTGTATAAAAAACTTATTAATTATCTTAATTACAACTATTTTATATCTAATCGGAGCCTATCAACCACTTAACCCAACTACAAAAATGAACAACCCCTAAGGGGACAACTAGAAAGCCTGATCCAATCCACCTTAACAAACGATCCATTTACATTTATATTACAAAAAAATAAATAAATATAAATGTACCGTTGTATTGGTCGCTAGTTCAACTAGCGACTAGCCCTTTTACTTCTCTTTTTTTTATTAATTAGGAAAATGACCCAGGCTCGCGACCAAGGGTCGGTATCTCCATTAGTGACCCATGATCGCTTATTTGGGTTTTTATTTATTATTATTTTTTTAAATTTTGTTACTTTCATTTTATTATTTTATTAATTATAATTAAGTTAATTAATATTTTTAAAAATTTTGTAGAATTTAAATACAAAATAAAAAAATTACTTTATGATAATTTTAAAAAATATAATTATAAAAATTTATAATTATAATTAATAAACTAAAAAATTACATAAAATATGTAAAGTATTATGTACATTATTTTGCCGACTACGACTTTGCCTTTGAACATTACTTTGACTCGAAGGACTTGGTTTTGATCGTGATTGACTGCGAATTTGTTGCGTTGCACGAGCTTGTGGCCAATCTATTTCATTAGGAATGCTTGTACTTTGGCGTCGATCCGGACGAGTTGAGGTACGAAGAATATCATGGTGGACCAACTAAAAATCTGGAATATCCCAATAATCTTCCGCCATTATCGGTTGGAAAGAAGTTGAATATATCATTCGGTAAGGCATTAAAGCATGATTATATTTTTTTGCTTTCCACACATTTAAAATTACATACTTATTAAATTTGGGACCGGCTTAACTGTGGGATCAGCGGACATTTTTAAATTTTGTACTTATATATTTTTTTGTGTAAATTTTCAAATTGATTAATTATTACAAATTTTGTCGTAGAAATATTAATTAAGTTAATTTTAGGTAAATTAATAAAAATATTTAAATTAATTTATGATTAAATGAAAATTAACAAATTTAATAAAATAATTATATCAGTGGTCGCGACTAGGGGTCGCAACCTCGGCTCACAGGTCGCGAGCTGAGGGGGTGTTTTTCTTATTAAAAAAATTAAAAAAAAAAACTGATCGCTAGTTGAAGTGTACTATATTCAGAAGTACACTTACAATTTATTTTTTTTGTGGTAATTAAAATATAAATGGGCCCTTAACAACCTGCTTGTAATCCATTAAGCCCTTCGGGCCAAGGGTCTGAATCTGGTAGTATAATTCGACCATATCTCATATATCAAACTCGATAAACACTAACAAATGTTAATAATGATCATACATCATATTTTATCTAATCAGACTTATCAACCATTTATTTCACGTATAAAAGTAAATGTCTCTTAAATCAACAACTAACAATTGATTGCAATAACCCATTATCCGGTTCAATCATCAATTCAATTTTCAGGCAAAATATTTTTTTGGTTCCGTAAGATTAGGGCATTATTTATTTTGGTACCACAATTTAGATAGGTGGTTGTTTTAGTCCCATAAAACACATTTTCAGCTTTTTTGGTCACAATACATGACATTTTGGGCAAAAAACTGAAAAGCATGTTTTATGAGACTAAAACAACCACCTACATTTGGGACCAAAAAAATTAAAAAACGTGTTTTATGGGACTAAAACAACTACCTACCTAAGTTGCACATGATTTGTTGAGACCAAAAAAATTGAAAAACTTATTTTATGAGACTAAAACAACTATCTACTTAAGTTGTGGTATCAAAATAAATAATACTCTAATCTTACGGGACCAAAAAGCATTTTACCCCCAATTTTCAAATCATTGATCGAAATTATAAGTATTAGACAATATAAAGTACACTTGGTCGAAGTCAACAAATTCGCGACAACAAAATCATCAAATTATCCAATGATACAGGAGAAATTAATCATCAAATACACCAAAAAGAAGACAGGCAAAAACGCACACACAAGAATAACAACATAAATCCAATTTCACACTCCATCCATCAACAACATAAAATCAAACAGGAGCCAAAGTCTCGATGAACTGATAAGCATCGTAACGTTGAAACTGCAACCTATGTTCTACGTAAATCCTATGATCTCTTGTCAAGTCCAATACAACCTCAAAACTATCGTCACAAAACCTATAACTGATTATTTTCCCCGGCACATGAAACAAAACCGACGACTCTTCTTCCCTCTCCCCTCTTACAATCCCGATCACCCCAACCGGCCCATTCATCTCTCCTGCGATAGGGTTCAAGTCCACCCAGTACCTCTCGAACCAACCCGACCCATCTGCCAGCAACTCGAACACTATCAAATACTTCATATCGGGCCGCAAATACATGGCCAGGCAATGGAAATGCCCGTTCGATTCCATGATGTAATTCTTGTTGATTTCTCCAGCTTTTCTCCAGGGAGTCCGGATTCCAGGCGGGTTTCTGAGGTTTCCGTTTTGGAGATCCAAATACAAGGATCTTGAAGTGGGTCGGATCCAGTATATCCCGTCATTCCAGTAAATCCCGTTGCAGAGTTTCACGCTGACGGCGATGTGATGCTCTCCGACAACCTTCCATGTTTGGGACTCGGAATTGTAAACTTCAACCCTGTAATTCGAGGTAGAACTCTGCGCGCCTCTCAAGCAGACAACGTTGTAATAGGGTGATTTTGAAGGATCAAAAGCCAAACAAAGCCCAAAAATCATCGTCTTCTTCCGCTTGTCGCTCCCGCAATCGATCAACAGCTTTCTCGCTTGCCGCGTGGTGGGATTGCAGACGAAGTAATCTCTCCGGCCGTAGGGCGAGTTTCTTGATTCGAGCAACAACAACCCGTTGCTGGATTGGAGGATTCTCGTGTGGGGAGAGTTGAAATTGAATGGGAAGAAATGCTTGCTCGTCGGGTTGAAGTAGAAAAACCGGAGGAGGTTGCGGAGGAGGAAAGAGGGTTGAGGTTTGGGGCGGCGACTGTGGTGGAGGCGGGTGTGCTGACGACCGAAAGACGCGGCGGAGATGAGAGAATGCCAGTGTCTGCTTACTGATTGGAATCTGAGAAGGGTTTTTGGTGGGAGGAGGAGAATTATTTCCAGCAACAAATCATCGTTGCCGGAGATTATATCCGCCGATCTTGGGGACTTTGGCCTTTTGGCGTCCATCTGCAGTAGGGTTCTTTCTTGTTGCAAAAGTTTTGAGAAATATTTATAGTAGAAGAAAGGGAAGGGGATATACATACAAATTATAATACACGTAGAGTTTGGGATGAGAGAAGAGAAAAAGAATAAGGGAATATTTATGATGTAAATGTGCTGATTTATGGTTTTTAATGAATAATTATGACTTTGTGTGGGAGTAGATTTTTTTTTCCTGTCCAAATATGGTATAGGAATTTGAAATTGAATCTTTTTTTTTTTCAATTCTTTTTTTTTTTTTGGGTTGATATATTGGAGGTCATGTCCTTGCATGAATTAAAGAGCTAATTTGGAAAATTTTCAAATTTTGTTTAAGAGGTGTTAAATTGTTGAAGACTCTATTTGCAATTTTGGTCCTCTAATTATAAGTATTTGATATTTTGATCCTTTAAAAAATCGAACTTGCAATTGGATCATTATTTTTGTAGATTTTACGATTTTTTTTTAAAATACAATGGATATGTCTAAAGCAACCAACAGATTATTACAACGTTCGCGAGGGACATACTGACTAGACGGTTGTCAACCAGCTCTAAAGGTTGCAAAGCCTTTAGAGTGACCCTGAACGGAAGAAAAGAAAGATAAATATAACTCTATCCTAGCTACCGGGGAAGGGTATGCAGTACAATAATATTTCTGAATCTACCAACAACAATTTCAAAGTAAACAAAGTATCAATATACACATACTACTATAACAGTATCAAATACCCAAATATACCTATATTTGTAGGACTCGAACTCAAATATATCAAAAATTGGTACATGCATGTCATGTGTTGACTTAAATTTGAGAACACACGATACTTGTACATGTGCTTTTCTGAACAATTTTAAATTTTCAACAAAATATGTCCTTAATAAATCGCAAAATTTACCAAAATAATGGACCAAATCGTAAGTTTTATTCTTTAAAACCAAGATGTCAAATACCTTTAATTACATTAACTTGCAATAAGCCAATTGTTGAATTAGAGTTTTTGAAAAATCATTAATTATGCCTATGAAGCCCAACTGAATTGGTGAAGTTTGAGACCACATGAACTCTTAGTGATGGGTTGGAATCCCACAAATTTATGAGTATTGGTCTATTTAAATAGTAGTTATTGGTAAGTTGTAATATATAGCACTTATTTCTTGGTTATATATATTTGATATCAAACTCTTGGTTGGTTTGTTCTTCATTAATGGAAGCCTTCTTAGTTCAAAAAAAAAAAAAAAAAAATTCTTGGTCATGAGTTTGAATCCCATCAATTTGCGGGCATTTATTTATTTTAATCGGAGTTATTGGTTTACTCTAATATAGAATAATTATTGGTTAGTTATATATATATATATTTGAATATATATATATTTGATATTGACAATTGATGTATATTGATTGTTGATACATAATTGAAATTCATGATGTAATTATAATTGATTCACTTTAGAGAGATAGAGAACCATTAATTACACTAATTATTAGAAAAAAAGTATGAACTTTTACTATAATTAATTATCATGGTTAAAAGTAAAAAATCATACGAATACTAATTAACAATGGCTGGGCAATGGCTATTAGCCTTTTGTCTGCAAGTAAGGCCAAAACATTTACTACAACTAAAAATTGTAGTAAATATTTTGGCAATGGGTAAAACCATCGGGAATATTGATCAACTATGAGCGGCCAAACTTAAGTATTTTTCACATCGATTTGTCTTACCGTGATACATATTATTGATTTATTACGATTTTTAAATCAAGGTGATTTATTGTGCAGGGGCTAAGCAATTCTTTTATGTGGATTAATTACTCAAAAAATTAAACTATAAAAAATAAGTCATAAATTAAAAATATTTTTTTCACTTAAATGCATTTTGGTCAATAACTTAGGTTATTTGACGTCGTCCTTCAACTTTTTAGGATAGCATTTTGGTCCTACCCTTTTTTTTTTAATTTCCGTAACTTCAGTCTTTTTTTTCGTCAGAAAGATCCATGTACATCTAACCTAGCCTTTTAAAATTAGCGCTATTGTTCCTATTGGCTCAGTTTTTTCAATATTTTTGTCTTTTAACTTTTTAAGGTAGTATTTTTGTTCTGTATTTTTTAATGTTTGTCATTTTAGTCTTTTCTTTTTCTTTGTAGTTCACCTTTCTCGTTTGTGGAGGTAAACTCTAGCGAAAAAATGAATAAAATTGTAAAAATTAAAAAAATATAAAATTAAAATGTTACCATAAAAAATTAAAACATAAAAACGCCAAATAATCTAAGCGTTTAATCCTTTATAACAAATATTTGAGAATACAAAAACTAAATTATTTGAGAATATGCTGAGTCAGGAATTGGCTCGCGGTTTCAAGTATTTTTCACTAATTTAATACGTCAATATATTCTTACAATTCAAAGTCTTTTACAGTATAGTTTTTTGTAATTTATTTATTTGTTTTTACAAAATTTTTGGAATCTTTTTATTTAATATAGTTTTCCCCAAATTCTTGGAAATAATCTTGGCTGCTGAATCAATATAACTGATTTTAATTACAAAAATATTTATTAGTACTATTAGACAATTATTGTTACTATGTTGAAAATTATCATAATAAAATTCAAAATATCTGGAGTTTAAAAGAGATTATAATATTTTTTTCTGATGGAGTATTTAATTTTGTAAAGCTTTTATAACTTAATTGTCTGATTATTAACTTTGATTTGATAGTTTTCTTTTTTTGGGGGGCGTTTGACGAATTTGGGCCTTAAATTTCATTGGAAAATTGACTTAAAGGACTAACTAAAGTTGAATATAATTTAAAGGGTTAATTACACTTAGATTCTATTTAAAAATATAAAATTATACTTTCGCTAAATAAGTTTTAAAATTATACTTACACCCTCTCAAAAATTCTTTCTTTATATATGACCCTCTTTCGTGAGAATTTGGACAAAAACTGCTAACATCAACAAAAAAAAAAAAATTCATAAATTTTCAATTTTACCTCTCATTTAACATTTTTCATGCAATATTTTTATATTTATAAGGGGGTAAATATAATATATAAAGTTAAAAAGGTGTAATTGTAATAAAATATTATTCCAAATTATAGTCATTGGATAAAAAGTAGTTGTTTATGAATGAAAAATTATAACCCTCATGAACACCGTTGTTGCATATATTTTTGAACCACTAAATGAAGTACGTGAACAAGAAATAGATGCAACAATTATGTTAATCTCACTTCATATATAGTGATGTGAGCTGAAAGAGCTCGTTTTTGGGCTTGAACTACTGCCTTTGATTTTTTGCAAGCTATGAAACGGGAACCTGCAAAAAAAAGTGTTAGCACTCCGACGCTCAAGTCAGTAAGCAATTATGGAAGAATAAGCGTAAACGAAACAAAAAGGAAAAGAATTCTCGTGAATGAAGATCATAAAATAAGCAGAGTGTGAGTGTGAGAGCATAAAATCGTGTATTAGAGTGCTTGAAAACGTTACTTGAGCCAGCCATATGGGCTAGTATTTATAGAGGAAGAGTCCTTGTTGTCTTGGACTCTGGAAGGACTACGTGCTGGCCTTCCCAGACTTCTGCAGCCCTTGGACTCCTCGAAAGTAAGGAGTCCGTTGAAGGCGTCTTCCACGGATGAGGATAAGGGGTAGACCTGGTCAACCCTTATCATCTCTTGGTGAGCCTGGGCCTCCGTCTTGGGCCTCCTTGCTGGTCGTTTCACCCTAGGCCTGGGCCTCCTTGATGGGGCTTCTTCTCCAGCCTGGACCGGACTCCATCCTTATTGGGGCATGCCTGGTCAGTACTTCCTTCGACATGGGCCGGTACCTTGAATGGGCCTCCTTCTGATCATAGGTGGGCCTTTGGGTAGGGCTCCAACGACTTCTTTCGAATTCCTACAAGTATCTTTTGGGCTTCTGGGCATCGATTTTTGGATGGTCTTTTTGGCATATATCAATTAGTCCCACCATTCCCACTCAGAGTAGAGTCCTTTCCAAAGATGTCAAGGGAGGTGTGACCCCCTTTCCTATCTATTGAGCTCTAGACAAGCTTCCTTCTTGGCTAAGAGAAGTGGAATAGTTGCCTAGGGCGAGAGGTGTCTGGTCGCCTACGCATGTCATGATGATGGGGGTTGCTTTTATGGCAGGCTAGGCCCTAGGCCTGCATAGGGCTATGCGATGAATGCTATACCCCCTGGCTAAGGGCAGTTACTGCTAACCACCCATGTCAGTTACTTCCTCGTCTTGGTAACCGCCCAATAGGAGGCGGTTTCTTGCACGATCCTTAGGTAGCCGCATCTCCTCTCCACGTTCTCCGTCGCGCTATTACACCTGTCCCCCTTCATTCTTCCGCCTTCCCACGTCTTTGCAAGAGAGAAACTGCATCTTTATACCTCTATCATCTCTGTAAGTGTCCTTATTCCATTCCTTCACATTTCTTAACTTTTTCTCTTTTCGAAAAAATGTCTTCTTCTACCCCTTCCGACGAGTCCATTCAGTTTGTGAGGGAGTGGGCTGGAGGCGATGATCCCTCCGCCGCTTCTTTTATAGGGGCGGCGGCTGGTCCTGCGGCCTATCGCGGCGAGCGGAGGTGGAGCCTGAGAAATCTCTCCCGCGCCCCTAGGCATTTGATTGATGAGGAGGAGGACGAGGATTTTGAGGAGGTAGGGAGTCCAATTGGGGGAGATGACGAAACAGGTTCTTCCCCGGAGGAGGAGCAAGAGGAGTTGCCAGAGGTGGAGGATATAGAGGAGGAGGAGGAGAGGGAAGCGAGTCCCCTTCCTCTGGAAAGAGCATCCTTCTTCAGGGCTTCCGACGCTACCCGACTGCGGAGGATTACGAAATCCCCCAGGTTATACTATTTATGTTCCCTCCCTCGATAGTTCGCATGAGCATCCTCCCGCTGGCTGTTTGTGTTTTTATTGGGCCCAGTTGAGGGCTGGCCTTAGACTTCCCCTCCCTTCCTTTTATCAAGATGTTGCCAGGTTATTTAGGGTTCCTCTGAGCCAGTTGACCCCAACTTCTTCCGCCTCATTGCTAGTTTGCCATGATCTTCAAGTACCACAGTTGGCTTGTTTCCAGTTAGTATTTTTCTTTTTGGTTTCAATTAAGAAAGTCAGAGCCCGAAATCTTCCACTTCTTTCCCCGAAGGGGGGTTCGCTTCTTGCCTACCCCGAGCGCGCCTAAGTCTTAGAGGGGCCATTTTTTTTTTTTTTTTTTTTGTGCGCCCTCCCTTCCTTGGTCCTTCCCTTGTGAATGGATTTTTGACCTCCCCCCTGTGGACCCAGTTGCTGGGAAGGACAAGCCGCCTTCTTGGAGGAGTTGCAAAGGAAGGGCTCCTCTGCCGGTTTGGGTTGAGCCCCAAAGAGGTCGCTTTGGATGAGCCCCTGGGTACCCTTTATTCTTTGTTTCTTGATTCCTTCTTTGAATGTTGTATGTTTTCTGAATTTGTGTTTTTCTCTTTTGTACAGAGAAGGTCATGTTTGACAAGTTGCTCAGGGAAACTGCTCACGGGAGTCCGACAGGACTCCTTCTGTTGCATGAACTCCAGAGGGGACTCTGGTCCCTAGTGATGGAAAGGGAAAGCGCCCAACTACTCGTTCCTATAGTGGGCCTTCTAAGCGAGTGAAAGGGGGTTCTTCCAGCCACCCTCCTTTTGGGAGCTCCTTGCGGGTGTCCACTCGATCGACTGCGGCCCCTCCTCCCTCTTCTGGGGGCTCCTCCCCTCGGCGGCAATATTTCGTTGCTGACTGGGGGGTGTACACCCACCAGTCCCTTATACGGGAGAGGGAATGAGAGTCAGGGCTCGCTATTGAGTTCTTGCAGGGGCTGATCCTTCTAGTGGACCGCCGTTCGTTGACCTCCTTTCCCAGGGACGAGTTGGCCGGGGCTTTCACCAACCAAATGGCCAAGGTATGTTGCCTTATCCAATTAGGGTTCTGTTTTTGCATTTGATGAGACTTTGACCTTCGTATTTTCCTGTAGGCGACCTCAATGGCGGGGGAGCTTCTGAGTCGCCCCTTGGAGACTCATCATCCCCCTCTTTCTGACCCCCACTGGAAGCAGTTGGAAGATCGGGTGGAGCGGCTGGCCTCCAAAGTGGCCAAACTCAAGGAAGCCAAGAGGGAGGTCACTGGGAAGTATCAGCAAGTGGAGAAGGAGAGGAAGAGGCTGCAACAGGACAGCCTGGCCCTGTCCCAGGATCAGTCGAAGGCGCTTCATCAGGCTATTGACAAGGCCCGCTTGGAATTTCCCAAAACTAAGGAGCATAAGCAGTTCTTGGCGACGTACTGGGAGAGTGGCCTCATGGATTATAAGAAGTCCGAGGAATTCCAGGGAGACGTGGCCAAGATCGTCGGGCCATTCTTGAGATATGGCTTTGTATCTTGCCAAAAGTTGTTTGCGGCCCAGGGCTATCCTCCAGAGGGGGCGGATCTTTCCTTCTTGGATTATGATGGGGTTGTGAAGAGGGCCCCAAATCCCTTTGCTCCTCCTCCTCCCGTGACTGAGTCTCTCCCCTTTGATCTAGGTAACAAGTTTTCCCACTTCTCGTCTGTTTTGTCTGGGATTCTTAAGCCCCTCAATGACATGGCTGGCAAATTCTTTTCAGAGGAGGAACTAGATCAAGTGCTGGAGATAGAGAAGATCCGAGCCCCGAAAAGGGGGGGATGTGGAGGCCATGAACAACGAGCCTTTTGTGACTGATCCAGCCCTTTAGCCGAGCCTACTGATGTTGTTCCCCCCTTCCCTGAGCCAAAAGTCCTAGAAGAGCCTGAGAAGACCCCCCATGTGGAGAATGATGCTTGAATGTACCCCCTCATTTAAACTTTTAATTTTCTGCTCTTGGCCCCTTGATGCAGGGGGATGAAACAATTTTATTTCTTTTTATTGTTAAATAATGCTACTGCTTTCCCCCCTAGTCGGTTTGGCTTAAGGGTTTTGATATGGTACGTTTTTTTCTTTACTTTACTTGCGCATTCTTGCAACTTTGGATGATTGGGGGCTGGCTGCCCCATGTATGCTTTTCTGGTAGTTCCTAAAAAGGATCGGATGATTTTGTTGATGCTTTGAATGTTGTCTGAGGTAGGAAGTGCTCTTTCATAGGGGAAGCGTTAAGTGCGCCTTGATCTATTTTGAGGTTTTCTCGCTCTTGGCTGGACATGATTGCTTTGCGAAAAAAAATACTTGTTTTGCCCTGGCACCTATAACATAGCAAAGTTCGTTAAAATGTGGTTCCAAAGTGATAGGACTTTGCTTGAATACTTGTGTAGAAGTAGGACCTGTTAGATGGACTGCCTGCAAGGGAGCATGGCTTGTTGAATAGACTTCCTGCGCTGTGGCAGGGCTTGTTGAGTGAACTACCTGCAAGGTGGCAGGGGTTATTAGGTAGACCGTTTGCAAGGGAGCAGGGCTTGTTGACCGATGGGAAGGCACGCCCACCTTGGGAAAAGGGGCTTTCGCCCGTAGAATTTCTAGGAGTGGTTCGATAGGCCCATAGGACACTAGTGAGCTTTTCGGCCCAATTGCCCCCAGCTCTATCGAGTCTTCTTTTGATGCCTTATATGAGGGTGCGGTTGGTGACTCCACTTGACCGTTAGCTTGCGGGCGAGCCACAGAGGTGAATCTTTGTCTGATTCGTAACCCTTGCACCAATATCGTACTTTATTTCCTTGAAACTGTTGCCCATTGTCTGAAATGATCTCATGGGGCAGCCCGAAACGACATATGATGTTTCTCCATAGGAATTTTATGACCTCTCCCTCCGTGATGCAGGAGAGAGGTTCGGCTTCCACCTATTTCGTGAAGTAGTCTATGACTACCAACAGGAATTTTCATTGTCCAGGGGCCATAAGGAACGACCGCACAATGTCCATCCCCCATTGAGCGAAAGGGCATGGGGCCAGCAGCGTGGGCAATGGTTCGGCAAGTTGGTGTATTAGGGAGGCATGCCTTTGACACCTTTCGTATTGTTTTACCAGAGCCTTAGTGTCTTGCTTCATCGTAGGCCAAAAGTATCCTGCTCTCAAGGCCTTGTTGGCTAGGACCAATACCCCTATGTGTGCTCCACAACATCCCTCATGAATTTCTTTGAGGACATGCGTATGACTCCCTTCTGAGGAGGGTTCGCGTCCTCTAATGGCCCGGATGGGGCTGGTCTACATCCTTTCGTCCGAGGAGGTTCGGGACTGGACTCTGTCGGGGTTTTTCACTGGTTCTAGTTTTTTTTCTTTTAGGGACCTTAGCCTTGAGACTTCTGTCTGCAGACGAACTCTTGGAGGTATCCATTTTGGACGAGCCGCTCGATCTCGTATTCCTCTGTGGAGTTCCCATAGTCGTTGTGGAATCGACAAAATTTGTCTAACTTGGGACGTGTAGGGCCTTCCCTAGCTCCACGAGGTCATACAGCAGTCCCTTCCCTTCTACTGCCATGAGGGCCTGAGTAATGGGAGCGTTGAGGGGAGTGTAGACAGGAGGTCCCCTTTGGAAGGGGGGTTTCATATCCCTCCCATTAGCACGGGACTTCTTGGTGGATCCTTCCTCGCACGTGTCTTTCCTCTTTTCGCCCCTTCTTTCTTTCTTGGAGGCTTGGGCCTCTTCCATATTGATGTATTTAGCTGCTCTAGCGAGCAGGTTGTCAAAATCCTGTGTAGGCTTCTTAGCCAGGGATTTGAAGAAATCCCCATCCAAAAGCCCTTGAGAGAAGGCGCTCGCTTTGACCTCCTACATGGCCGCAGGCACCTCCAGGACGGTAGTGTTGAAACGATGTAAGTAATCCCTCAAGGATTCAGAATCCCTCAAGGATTCGGAATCCTTCTGGCGAACAGTGAAAAGGCTGAGGAAGGTCTTGCAATGCTTCCTGCCACTAGCAAATTGGTGAAGGAACAGCGAGCGAAACTCCTGGAAACTCCTCACCGAGCCGGGGGCAGCTTGTTGAACCACGCTGGGCCGCTCGGGCGAAGGTGGTCACAATGACCCGACATTTGATCCCATCTGTGTATCGATTGAGGAGCACGACATTCTCGAATCGTGACAGGTGATCTTGCCGGTCAGTGGTGCCATCGTACTCTGCAATGGTTGGCGTCCGACAGTTGGGAGGAAGTTCGTCCGCCATGACCTCCTTGCTGAACGAGATTCCACCTTGTACCTCTAGCGGGATTCCGATCATCCTATGTTGCACATCTTGTAAGCTTTTCTACAGGTACTCCAATTGAGCCTCCCAACGCGGGGAGGGTCATCCCGTGCCGGGGAGGAGGAACTGGTTCCCCCTTCGGTAGTCTGAGAAACCTCTGCCCAGAATTGTTCTTCAATTGATTCTAGATCAATGAAGAAACAAAGAGAATTTAAAGAGTAGAGAGAGAGGGTAGAGAGTGTTCATCATAAAATTCTTGTCTTTGATGATAGTATATACATATATATATATATATACTTTATTAATGTGATTATTAGAATGTGTCTAGGTTCATCAAAGGATGTCTAGATACATTCCAATCAATCCCCATTAATTATCAATCAAGCCTACCATTTCATAAGATATGATTTAATAATACCAAGTGAAAGAGACTTGATTGGAATTGATTTGTCTCTTTCCAAAAGAGACAAGTCAACTTATCATCAAAGCCCTTCATGACCAATTTTAGTACTTCCAAAAGAAGTAATTTTCGGCCATCCCCTTTTAGAAGAAGTCCAACTTCTTCTAATTCCAAAAATGGAATTAACACCTCTCTTGGGTCAACATTTAATGGATCGGATTTTATTGTAATCCAATTACAATAAGCTCAAGAATTAAATTCTATTTAATTCATGGTCCAATTAAATAATTCACATTGATCTTTTAATCGAATTAAAAGATCCAAGCTTTGATTCTCTACTTAATCGATAAATTCCATTTACCGATAAAACGAGGGCCCGATACAGTATCGGCCCGTCCATCCAATGGACAATCCCATAAGTAATCCAATTACTTATCATCCTCTGAAATTGACTCCAAGTCAATTCCTTCACCTCCTCGCTGATTTGTGTGTGACCCTTTAGGTTCACCCTCAGCTAGACTCGAGCTCGTGTCTAACTGGAGCCCGTCACCATGGGTGGCCGTCTAGCAATGGTCCATGGCACTAGAGACAAGGTGAATGTTGGCATGAACATTTAGGCGCCGATTCCATATGGGTACAGTCCTACTGTCGACCGTCTCACGGCCTTAGTTTAGGGTATGAAATTGGGCGTCAGTTCCCATCCTTCACTAGGCAACTATGCTTCATACCCGAGATGTGTTTACTCTATCAATCAACGTAGGAAATCTTTTCCTACTCAATCAATTGCTATGGTCATAGACTTTCAAAGTCTAAACCATCTCAGAGCGCATAGGTGACATCACCGTCATATACTGATAGGGGATTGATCCTATCTTGGAATCTACCGTCGTCGCTACATACTCCAACTGCACTGGACAAGGCTTATAATGACCATCTTACAGAATGATCACCTCTCGCCAGATCTAAGATACAGTCTTAGTATGCACGTGACTGCCATGATTCCTCAAGTCCGAGGACTAATCCCGTACTATCGGAACTGGGAATTCCAGTCATACCGACCAAGCCTCCAAGCTTTCCATATGATGATTCCCGTGAGTCAGTTCAGTCAGTCGACCACCTTGTCAACTAACCCACTAAAATTGCATAGACGACCTTCGTCTGTCACCGATGAAACTCGACACTCACCCAATGAATGCAATACTTTGTGCAAGTCTCAATAGACACTCGATGCCCAGTCTCGAGGTCCTCGACTTGGAACGTTTTAAGCCAACCCTCAGAAGTTAATTTCATAGCCTTCATCCAATGCACAGCCCAACTACATGGGTTATCCAATTGGTCAGTGGGCATTTGTGGTGACATTGAAACGCCGTTCAATGTTAGTTGTAAGCACAACAAACACAGTGCCAGTGATGAATACTTACTCTATTCATCAGGATAATATTGTTGTAATAAAGATTGACGAATAGTTCCCAAAACCGCCAATCCAATTGGCTTTCTGGTCAACTATTCTAACAATCTCCTACTTGACCTCAAAGCCAATTACCCATGTCACTCAAAACCTTCTGAGAATGAGTAATCTACGATACCGGCTCAGTCTCGCAGGTCTACTTTATTTTCTGTCGAGGTAATACGGTCCAACCGTATCTCACCCCTTCCTACCATCACTACCTGCAGATGGTGGTTGTTTAAGAATTTTTCATGGATCTTGTGATGAGATCTCGGACCCAAAAGACTTTAGCCATAGCCTAGTTGTCAACCTCTAAGGCAACTACTGGCTCGATCGTGCTAGGTACTACATCCATCCAATGGGTGCTATTTTCATCAAAACTACTTTCCAAAAACAACTTCCAAAGTTGGCATATATTCGATTGTCGTGATGAAACATCATGGTATCCTGCTTGGAACCTTTCCAAGCTACCACACTCACCATTAAGTCCGAACATACATAGGTATTGAGACTAAACATTATTCATATGATTCTAGAAGCTAGTATCGCTATAGCCTTTCATAATCAACTCTCCATAAACCCTGCATCGAGAACACTTTTCTAATCCTTATTCAGGTCTTAAAGACTGCTCTCAACTGCTATCTATTGCCTCATCAGTACACACCCGATATCCTTTGTTATGTACGATGCATAAACAACATCAAGCCCTGTGCACCGAACAGCATACCCATGCTGCGTACGACAAAGACGTAGGGGATGTAAAACATCTGAGCTTCCTCATTAGTCAATCGTGACTAAGTTTTGGACAACTTGCCCTATGAATAGGAATCCAATTCCTTTTATGGAGAATTACGTGAACAATACTAGTGTTTCTAGTGTTTCCTAATGAATAAGACGTTACATACTTAACACTCGAAACACAACCACACTCCCACTGACCCTAATGCTCGTTATTGACCGAATCATACATCGTATGGGTTCGTCAAAATGAATATTCAATTACATGAAATCTCAAACCCAGTTTGAATTTCAAGACAAATCCCGCGGCTCCAAGCCATTGATCTAATCCTAATGTCCAACATCTCTTCTCCATATGTCCTTTGGATCATGCTCCAATTGACCGGTCGAACCCAGAAACCTGTACCCATCAGGTATCTAAGGTATTCTAATCGTCTCTAGGAGGACTGGAATATAGTTAGTGGGAAATAACCCTATGTTTGCATTATTTTGCACTAGACCTGCACAAACCAGACACCGAGTCTAGTCTGTCTTCCTACTAGTCCCTTGACGTATGCAGGACCATCCCACATACTCAAGAACTTTATAGGATACAGGCTTTCCAAACCATATCCAATATGGTAACTAGATAATGACTTTGAAAAAGTGCATGTTTCTCAACCTAGCAACTTTCAAGTTCATGACTAGATGGGCTAAGGTAACTTCAGTGAAAATACTGAGCGAACCAAGTCCAACAGGGTTCATTTTGTCCCTTATCAGAGACCATTCAACCATGGTCGCTTCAAGAAGAATTTCACTGATTGAGAATTTCATTCTCATTTTGATATTCGAAAACCCCCACTGAATACATGTCCTCTCGATCTAATCAAAAAGTAACCAATTTGATTCACCACTCCAAGTCTAATACCCCGAACTTACCAAAGGTTCTTAAACTTGTGAATCCTCTTTTAGTTATGTGTATTCAGCAACCTTACAGCTATCTTTTTTGGATCCAATCCACTAGGCTATTGGCACTCCCATTAAATACACACCCTCTCGATCTAATCGAAAGGTGACCAGTTTGGTTCACCACTCCAAGTCCAATTCCCTGAACCTACCAAAGGTTCTTAGACTTGTGAATCCTCTTCTGGTCTTGTGTATTCAGTAATCCATAGAAGTCTTGTTGGATCCAATCCAATAGATATTCGGCAACCCCACTTTGTCTAACAAAATGGTTTTTTAGTCTTTTCCTCTCAGAAAAGATTTACAAGCTAGTAGATCCAAATCATCTATTGCTAGACTCTTTGGATCTTCCAACTTCCTCATCCTTAACTAAAGGAAACTGAGCTAGTCATGGATGCCAAATCCGTAAGTTCATCTTGATTTTATCCATTTTTATTTTGAGTACTCATAATCTAATTATGGGACAATGTCAAGTGTTTATGAACCAAACCTAGCAGACAAGAATCGCCATTCTTTGTCAAATAAAAGAAATTTTTTTGGTCAAATTATGTTATCCAAAATTTTTCAATAATAAATGGAACATATTTTGATCATGCTAGGTTATATAATTCCCACAGACACAATCTTAACATGATCACTACTAAGCCTAACTAGTCCTTAGTCTTTGCAACAACAGTTTCGCCATTGCTAGACCTTAGGATCGCCTGTCTTAGCTTTCTATTCCTTTTCATCACCTATGAACCATTCACAGGTTATCAACTACTGGTATCCAATACCAAAGAACAGAATAGTGATCATGTTGATACTCAATTCAAATACCTTCATTGGAGAGGGGCTTTAGGAAACTCCCTCTTCCAATGTCCCTTTTCTTGCAGTTAATGCAAACATCATTCAGAACCTCTAACCGCCGAATCCTTTTACTCTTTCCTTTACCCCCGCCCAACGGTGTAACAGGAGCACTCAAAGTGCTGGCAGCGGCTAATATTGTCTGAACCTTCTTTCTCTTCCTGCGTCCGGCACCCTTGTCTTCCGCTTTAGAGGTTGAAGCCTCCTCACTAGTACCGTCGGTGCAGATTTTTCAATCGTTGTCTTGTACTGGACCAATATTTTTATCATGAAAGTCTTTCTCAAGCCCGCTCATGTGGTAGTTAACTATAAATGGGTCGAGTGAGGGGAGAAGAGACTGAAGGATCACGTCGATGTACATCTCTCTTTCGAGATCAACTTGGAGGTCTTTGAGCTTTTCCACAAGGGATAGCATCATCACACCATGCTCTTATACCGACGATCCTTCTATCGTCTTTGCTCCGAAGAATGCTTCATTGCAGCATATCTAACATGTCAATCTAGGACTTGCTGCAATCGAAGCATCATCGAGCCAACATCCTCCAGCCTATCATACTGCTTCTGGATCTCATTGTCAATGGATGCCAATATGATGCTGCGGACCTTCCAGTTGTCATCAAGCCTCTTCTTGAACGTCAAACGTTCTTTGGGCGATGACCCTTCCGACAAGGTCTGAGGAAAAACCTTATCTAAAATATAAGTCTGGTTCTTTGAAATCTAAGACCATCTTAAGATTTCACAGCCAGGCGTGGTAATACGTTCCATTAGACTTATTAATCTCAAGTATAAGGGTTAGTGGATTCTTAGACATCAACAGTTAAACAGAAAAACATTCAGTAGATTATAACAATATTATGTTCAAGTTAAAACTTGGTCCTTTAGTCATTAACCCCTCCCACTATTTCTACGAAAGCTCAACACTCTCAAATGAGGTTTTGGGAAACTATTTCCTAGTGGGCTTGGGATCCACAAGCGCAATTCTCCATGCCCTACTTTTACGATTCACATGGGAAAAGCCTCGTGAGAGGTATCCAATACCATTCTCATCCGATGAGATTCTCAAGATATTCTGTCGCCTCTCTTCACATGATCCCGAGGATTCCAAGCGAATCATGCTACTCGATGTTAGGCCCGACCCATCAACTGAATCATACCTTAACTGTCGCCCCCCACGACTCGTGAGACAGGGAAATAGTGAGCATACTCTTTGTTCACAACAACAGTGCAGCTTTCCTCTATTCCAAATGTGCCACGACTTGTGAGACCACATTTAGGTAGCGGTAGCTTCCTCGCGACATTGCTATGGATGGAAGGCTTGGACATATCAAAACCATTTTGATCCAAGTCCATCATGGGCCTAATATTTCAACTTGGTCCAACCAAGTGAGAGTTCAAAATATTGATCGAGACCTTATCACATTAATATTTTGCATGCATAAATATCCAATATCACAAAATAATTAAACAAATGCATCGCATGCAAGTAAATCTAGAATACCCCTGTTGGATGATCAAGGGCCCAACATATGCGACCCACTGAGCCCGCAGTAAGTCTATGGTCTGTCTAGGGTGGTCCTACACTATTACAACAAATTAACCCAATGTCATGCCAATGGGCCTTGTACTCGCCTTGATGTCTCACCTTAGGCCTCCGTCCAACGTAAGCCTCCTTTTTCTCCGTGGGCGTGCCTTATTATACATAAAATGTAAAACCTCACCGATAAAAATTCCTAACTACTCTCATTACAAGAGAATCGAAATACATAGGAAATAAAAGGAAAAAGACAAACCTTAACATCATGAGGCGAAAGTGGGAGATAATAGTCCCAAAACAAGAGGCACACGGGCCCCACCCAAAAGGAATTTAAAATCATACACAAGTTAATGGGCCTCCACCTAATCATAGGTGGGCCTTTGGGTATGCCTCCAACGCCTTCTTTTGGTTTCCTACAAGTATCTTTTGGGCTTCTGGGCCTCGATTTTGGAGTGGTCTTTTTGGCATATCATATAAGAAGTAAAAGAAAAAATATACCAAAAGAGATGATTTTTCATTCATCTATGACTACTTTCTATTTGAATGGCTATGATTTAGAGAGTAATATTTATAATAATTACACCTTTTGACTTTATATATGTTACATTTATCCATTTACAAGTATAAAAATATCACAGGGAAATGTTGAATTGGAGGTGTATTTTTTTGATGTTGTCATCATTTTTTTATCCAATTATGACGGAAGAGAGTCAGGTGTAAACGATAAATTTTAGGATGGAATTTTGAAATTCTTTTGAGAAAAAGTATAATTTCGTATTTTCATATGTGACCTAAGTGTAATTAACCTTAATTAAATATTACGGACTCTAAAATTATGAATTAAACATTACTGATTAAAATGATACAAAACAAAATTCCAGGGACCATCAATGATATTTTGGGAGGTGAAATTGAAGTCTAATTGAACTATATATAATTGACAAACTCTTGGGATCCCCTTGTGTTTGACCTAATTATTTTCATAATCCAACAATTTTGTATCTAAATTTAAAAAAAGAAAAACATTATGGAAATTTTCATACTACAATACTTTTGACCAATTAGCCTTGTACAAGAAAATCTTGATGTATAGTATATATTACATATAGCAATTGTACTATTTATTGACCTCTTTTACCAATAATATAGTAATATATACAAATTAGGAATATGATCCAAAAAAGTCAATATATTTGATATTTGACAATGTTTATCTTACGTGCGAGTGATTTAATTTTTTTTTTTATTTAACTATTTTTTTCTTAAGTGATACGCAATTAATCTTTTCTTTCTTGAATAGAAACATTTTCACGAGAAACCGCGTCAACCATGAAAGGAAATAAAATAAAATCTAAAACACTATTGCATAAAATCCAGGCTGATAAATCTATAGCAATGAAATTAATTAGAGGATTTAAAATTTTTGCTAATTGGTAATAAAAGTAAATATTTTCCACTCATGAAAGTCAGCATGGAGGAGTCACCCCTTCACACATCATGTTTGGTAAGTTGGGCAAGGGCCATCCATGAATGTTATTTCATTAGCAAAACAAAAACATGACAAGTTGCATAAATATTTATTTTTTTTCCTAAATAGAAATTCATTTTATATCCCAATTGGATTCTTGATATTACCATCATAAAGTGGACATTTCAACCTTCCTAAATAAGAGACTCATTTTCCCCTATAAATAATTGTATAAGTTTCAAAGGTTCAAATCATACAACAAGAGTAAAAATCTATGTCCAACCCCATGGCTTTGATGACCTACCACACCTTGAGAAAGACATATTTCTATAATTTCTACCCCTCCAAGGCTGAGGAGGAGGCCTCTAAGGCCAACTCCACCCCGACTAGCTCCCGTCACCACCGTATGCTGGTGGAGATGAGAGACGTGCATCCACCACCAGTGTTGGATCCCTCTAGCCCGTGGCAGATCAAGAAAACCCTAAACCACTATGAGATTGCATCAGGCAAGATCGTTGTGTCGTTCCATGACACGTTTGAGTATATCCTCAGGTACTGGAACTTCTGCATGGCTAACCATATCGCCGTTTTAGGGCATAGGGTTGCTGTTATCCTGTGGGATGTCACTAACGAGAAAAAACCTAAGAAGTACGAAGGGAACGACGTTTATTTTCAAATTACCCCAAGCGAAAATTGCATTCTTACATGCATGGAAATGATGAGAGACAGGAGATTGAAGGTGGATGACTACATTGGTCTCTATTGGGACTCTCGTGAAGCAAATTTTCGCATTAAATTATTCTATTCAAATACTCGATAGATATTGTTTTTCGAGAGTTATAGAGAAAAAATCATGATGTAATAAAGTCGTTTAAAAATTATTTGATTCTTCTCTTCAAGATGAGTTGTTAACATTTTTGGAGAGACAGTAAGGATACAATAAACACGACACCTAATTAGTTATGTGTGTCGTTGTAATAAAGACATTGTGCTATGAAATAATGTTGTAATATGTTATTGTTGATTTTTAGCTTACTTCATTGAGTTATTATTTCACTCAATTCTCATCATCTAGTTAATTACAACTTGGAAATACTAATACTTCCGACTCCAAGCCTATGTATCCTATTTGAGAAAAGTTCGATGTATGGTATCAACATACCAATGCTAATACTCGATAGTTAAAAAAGTCGTAAAACCTTCAAGTAGATGGTTGAGTATATATCAGTATAAGAAAATAGGTACCAAAGATGAAGAATCTTAGAGGGAAACATCTTCATCTTTAATTTTCATCAATCAAAGACGGGTCCAGATGTTTAATAGCATTTTATCCCCCTGTAACATCATAAATGGGAGGAAAGACCCAAAAGAAAGTTAATTCAATATTTATGCTTTTATATTAGTAAGTGGTGCAAAAGCAGACATTGCACGGGTCAAAAATCAATCATTGATTGCATTTTGCGTGAGCAAGGAACATTAAAAGGGGTAAATTTCTAATCTATTAAAAATTTAGAGAAACGGGTTTCCCTTTTTTGTTTAGGGGGATTTTCGGCCCGATAAATTTTTACATGCATGCATGGGGGACGGTTGCATTTAATCCCCGATTCCGTCTCTAATGTTTTTGTTGACTCTATAGGTAAATTTATCTCTTGTGTTTCTAAAGTTAAAATATAATTTTTAATTCTAGATACCATAAGTTTATAAGAGGAAACCATCAAGACACTAAGGACAAACCTAGAAGAAGAAACTAAAAGAGGAAGAGACAATCCCAAGAAAGTGAAATAAGACATGACCTCTAGTCCAACTTCATTTTCCAGACCAAATTCAAACATAGAATGTGAAACTTCAATAAGTTGAAAATTTTAACGGCAAAAGGTCCTAACCCAAGAACATGGTAATATACCTTGTAAACTTTTAAAAATGAAGCAATTTATAAACCTATGATCAGTTTCTCACTCTGAGTAGATATGCAATAGGTGGTTGGTTTTTTATTTGTATAGTGTCTAATACTTTGCCTTCACTCACTAATATAAATCATAGATGTTGAATTAACTTCGCCACTACTGATCTTTAGATATATATATATATACAAGAAATTTTGTCATAACAAAAAAATTATCAAATTGGAGGTAATGAGCTTTTTATTTAAAAGATCTGGGGGATGGATTATCATTTTCCTTGTTCAGGATTTTTTCGCCCATTTATTATGTTACGGGGATAACATGTGGATTCTCACTTTATTTGTTCAGGAGTTTTTTCGCCCATTTATTATCTTACCCGGGATAACATGTGGATTCTCACTTTCTTTGTTTAGGAGTTTTTTCGCCCATTTATTATCTTATGCGGGATAACATATTATTAAGCCACGAAATCATGTAGGAATAACAAAAATGTTAGAGATAGATTTCGAGATAAACTTTTTATAAATTTGGGGTGGTATTAGAGACTGATTGATTTTAGAGACTTACAAATTCAGAGACGGAATTCAATTGGTTTACTATAATAATCTTCGATTTCTCTAAGAGACGGATTTACAGGCTTTGAGACGGAAAACACCGTCTATACCCCAACTCTCTTGTAGTCATTAGACAACTCGAATAGTTTTTGAACACCTTACGGCTTACACCGCTTGTGCATATTTGATGTTAATAAAGAAAATGCAATAATTATAGTTTTTTTTCTTACAATTTTCACACTGTAACTCATGCAAACATATATATAACCTTAGTTTCCAAAATCATTTTATGAAAAATCAACCAACCTAGTTTTGTTTTATATATGTTAATTAGGTGGACTACTATTGTTTTATGAAAGCAAAATTATAGTTTTAGTCCCAAAATATAGAAGGAATACACTTTTGATCCTGAACTTTATGGGGACGACAACTCGGGTATCAAATTTGAAAAATATTAAAACTTTTCATCCATCACCCTAACAGCCGTTGGTAACCAGACAGAAAAATCATGTGGGAGGCACGTGATCTCTAGTCAAAGGCGTACGGAGGTCCAAGGTCATGAATGATAAAGATCGTTGGTCTCATTTGCAACAGAAAAAACAAAATGCAAACTTTTCTCTCTTTAATCCTCCCCCAATTCGAAACCCTATCTGCAAGGAATATTGTATTGTTTCCGACTTTGTGTGCGTAGTATACTATTGATATGGTTTAAGATGATTAAATATAGTTAGTGGGCTAAGTTTGGGTGAATATTGCATTAGGAAAAGTGCATGCAATCTGTACTATGTGACCAAAAGTATAATTTTATTTTTTATTAAATATTTATTTCTTTCAATTTATATATTCTTTCGATGTGATTCTTGAATTAAATCACACGCAAACTTAATTTTCACATAAATTAGTGATCCCACATCAATTAACGAATCAACCATTATAAAATCGAAGTGAAAAAAATCTTTGCCAAAATTTCCCTAAATTTATTACAAGTGTTCCTGTACACACTTTCCATCCTTGGACTACAATGCATCCTAAAATCTCGGCATTCTGCTGAACCATTGCCGGAAACAAATGAAACTGCATTGAAAGGTAAACAAAAATGCAAGCTCGCAGTAAACTGCGGCCAAAAAGAACATCTAGCAACTACCTTAGAGAAACAAACAATCAAGAATTTGCTATAAGCTTCAAGACGTCTAACGCTCGTCTCCAGTTCATCAGCTGGTACGTAGAAAAGCATCGTTGGGTGCTGACGCAGCTAAAAATGCACTGACAGATACTGTCCCTCAGCTGGACAATTTTCTGGATTTGTTTCTTTGCTGTGTGAGAAAAAGCACATTGGATTCGTTCTTGAGATGAAGCTATTGAATTCGGAAAATGTAGCAACGTGAAAACGAGTCTATTACCAGTCATGCTCTCTTATCTGCAACTGTATGCCGGGGGAAGCTGAGAGAGTTAGATGCCTTGCTAGGATTAGAACAATTGAAGTGTCACCTTAAGCTTGTTCTGTTTCCATTTAGGCAGCTTGTAGAAGGCACTCTTAGCCATCCCGAATTTCTCCTTGAATTCTTCTGAGGACAAGTAAGTCTGCAGAACAGCATGATGAAATCTTAGACAAGATATAATACGTTAAACAATTACGGAAGAAGTTTGTGTGACTGCATATATACCTCTCTCTTAGTCACATCAATATCTTCAACTGGATTATCGGATACTGTTGTAAGACGCTCATACGGGTATACTGGAAGCCCTTCGTCGTCCTCAGGTTCATCCTCCTTTACATCTTCTTGTATGGTTTCTGGCTTGTGTTTCATGTGTTCCGATGAGTTTTCCCTGGAAATCCCTTCGGATCTTGGTTTGGGTACCTCGGGGCTCGCTTTGACATGATCAAAAGCAAATCAAATTAAAACCTCCAAGAATGGTGAATTGATTGATTGTGAAAAACTTGAAATGTTATCATACATTTAAGAGAATGAGGAATAATGAATTTCCGAGGAGATCCTGCTTTTTCAAAACCTGCACTTAATGCTGCTATAGCTGCTGATCTTGAAGCCTGGGTATCTGATTCTGGTACAGCTGATTTTGGGAAAATCTTTCTCACCATTGGAGGAGGAGTCGACAAATTTCTTGCGCTGGGATTCTCAAAAGTTGATGCTAGAGCATTGAACGCAGGTGACCTGCCTCTTACACGAACTCTGTCTGGGCTAAAAGACACGCTTCGGGAACGCTGTGCTTTTTCTGGTGCAGACGACCTCGCACCAAATACAGGTATTCTCCTTCTTGGTTTCTACATTGCAACGTGTTGTACGTAAGAATGGGAAAAAAAAAAAAAAACGAAAACTGGCACAATGTGAGGAAGAAAATTCAACTCATGAAGACATAACATATAGGCCACATGCTGAGATAACAGGTAAAGGAGCAAACAAGAGGCAGCAGAAACTTACATCCAACACTGGAGTTCCTTTTAGGAGAGCAAGTTTTCTTTGGAAAGAGTTACCGTGCATCTGCAACAATAAAAGTAATCAAGGTTTATTACAAAGCCAACATTCCAAGAAGCGTGTCAGACATATAAAAATAGGATTTACAGCAGATTTTTTTGGGTCCCAAGTGAAAAAACGAGTGAAAAACGCTGGCTCGCTTCCTTCCATAACGATATATAATGGAGCTTGTGGAGATAAATTCTCATGAAGGAAATCACGCTCCATAAATTTCTGTTGGAAACAATGACAGGTAGAAAGATAGTCAGAATAACTTATCAACAATGAATCTGCAGAGTTGCAAGAGCTAAACTCTGAGAAATAATTGAAGAGGATTGATAAGATGGCTAAATTATTTTGAATATGTTAAACCGTGTTATCCCACAACCTCAGCAACCAAAATATAACTCAAAGCCAAACACATCCCACCCTCAGGATTAGAACTCTGACCACTTTAAAAGCCACTGGCTGTGATCAGAGTCCATGTATGTTGAGAACTTCATTGATAAGCATGATGTAGATCAATCTTCACTAGGTACCAGATCATAGTTCGTTTAAGTTTAATAACGATAAAACATAATCAAGTTACAGCATACCTCCCCCAAACTTAAAGCAGTCGTCTTATTCTTGGACTCAACCTGTTGCCCAACCCAGACATAAATATCTGAGCGACAATCGAGAATGAATACATCTTCAGTCATTAGATCATCCTGGTTGAAATTGTATACCTCTGTGACCTGCAATAATAATTATATCTCAAATGTCTTATAAGATAATCTGTGCTCTCTCTATGAGAGAGAGAGAGAGAGAGAGAGAGAGAGAATGAGTCAGTGAGTGAGCTAAGAACAGAAACAGAATTCAGGTGACGTATATTACCGGTATATTGTGCAGGCAAACATTGATATCATACTATAGGTTCTGAAATATATCTCTTAATTGCCAAAAAAGTCTTTCTTTCTCGGACCAACTCTTAGAGATAAGAGATGATAGAATAGGCACAATTAAAAAACTAAAAACACCGATCAAGAATTACTGAGTTTGCCCAAGATAACAGTGCAATATGAGAGACACACCTTCAGATCTCCTGAAAACCAGCGTCACATTCAGTGATAGTCATACAAGGAATGATGAAAAAAAAAGTTAGTTGAATTCATCCATGGAAATAAACAATTAAAAGAATGGAAAATTGACAATGACCCTATACCCTTGGATAAAGTGCATGAGAACAGATGAGGATCACTTTCGGCTACTCTTGAAATTTTCTGGCTTGGGTATTCAGTTTTTTCACCCAACAACTCCCAAAATTGATCGGATTCTTGACCTTCTTTGTGAACTCTACACTGCATGTTCGGCTGCAAATAAAAAGTGCAACAAGGAGAAGTTATGCAAACTCAACAGAGAATATCCACCAACTCCACCAACAGAATACTTAAGACGTCTTCCGTACTTCAAGTTTTTCCCTAATTTATGATTAAAATATCATCACATGTGCATCCCACATCACGAGATGTGCATGATGATATATAGTATGTGGCCAACTGAAAAAATCTTGATACAAAAATCTTGTAAGGGAAACTTGCTTAACAAGTAGACCTTTATAATATCCAGCTGCCTCTCAGCAAGCTCTTGGTCATCAGGTGTTGTCAGATTTCCTGCCCAGGTAAAGATGGAGGATCCATTGTGTAGAATGTAACAGTAGGAAGAATTCAATGATGATGCCACCTGAATCAGTTAATAACAATTCAAAATCCTATAAGAATAGAACAGGAATAGTAAAAAACAGGTTATAAAGTAAAGTGATTCATGCAAATAGCTGAAACTATAATACGCCAGTAGAATGAAATTGTACCTCATTCAGGAAATAAATATCATGGATAGGCCAAAAAATGTGGCTGTTGACCAAAATTGCTTAAGTTTTTTGTCATGACATCAAGGAAGTTGTTTCCATTATAACAACATCAGCATTGTCAGGAACTATAAAAATTCATAAGGAAAAGAGTTGACTCATGTCATTGATGGTACACATTCTTCTAGAAACTCTTGATGCAGTTTTGCTATTTCTTTTTTCCTCTTTTTCTGTAAAAGAAGTATTTATCCAGCTAGGTGAAGCTAAGGTTCAAGTCCAATATAGAAAAGCTATGTGCTCTTATCTGAGTAACCACAATGTTTGTTTATACAAACACTTCTAAAGATGCCATTCCACAAAACTAAGATATGGACAGTGATATACTAAAACTTTGACTGGCCAGTTGGTGCAAAAAGCTGAAGGAATTCTAAAAGAAACAGTTTATCTCAATACAATGTGAAAAGCATATTGTGGGGCATCTATTTCTTTCTCACTATACCATCTATCTCTTAGAGTACTATCCAGTGTAGCAATGGAGTAAGTGCCCCTCAACCTCAGTTCAAATCTCCATATTTGCAAGGATGCATGTTTTAAGCTTTAAAAGATATCTACCATCGTGATAAGCATGCCTGTGATTTCACCATACATGTTGAAATTAACTGATGTCTAATTGCACAGGCTTGAGCCAAACATAACATGCAACCCAGCAAGAAGCATTAATTTGATTATTTGTATGGACGAGAATACAACTTTCCACGTGGGATAGCAATTTGATTTTTGAAAACTCTAAAGAGTGATAGACCAGAATTATAAGAGACAAAGACACATGTGACATACTAAGAACCAGTTTCCAGAAGCTTATATAACATGGTGATAAAAGAATTGGAATACGCGACTTACAGGTTCGACTTGAATTGATTGCATATTCTCGGGTCCACTTCCCTGAACGCGAAATAATGCAAGTCCATCCTCTGAATATTTATCATCTGGAAGTTCTTTCTCGGCTATGTAATTCTTGTATCCCTTACTCAGGCCGCCCTGGGATGTGCAAATAAAGTTATATTGTGCCCAATATTAGAAACAAATGATATATCAAATTAGTAAGAAGAAAGGAATAGAAATTTGAAATATGTTCATATTTGTGTTCTTTTCCAAACCTTAAAGACAATGGAGCTCTGGAAAATGGCGAAGAACATGATTGGTTCATGATCTTGGTAAATGCGAGCCTGGAAATGCATAAAAAGTAAACTGTGAATATAAACAGCAACCCATAAATTTGTATTAACTAGTGAGATCACAATAAAAGTAATCAAGAAGGTAATGTGCCTGAGTGGGTATGAACTTCATTGCCTCAACCATCTTGCTAGCCTGTCCAGTTGCTGCTACTCTGTCTTCCTATACAGCATGAATAGCATGATCAATAATTCATCAGTAAATTTGTGAATGATACTAATGAAAAATGCATGGGTCAAGAATTGTTACTCAAGACAATCATGACAAACAAACATTTTATATATTGTCTTCTTGACCAGAATAACAGCGATCAATGTTAAATATGTAAATGTTTCTACTTTAGCATATTTTATTATTGGTTTTGTAACACGTTTTCATGATTAAAAGGTGACAGATGATTTTTAATAGACTAACTTCTAAAGAAAATACAAATTCCAAAGCCAGCCAACATGCTTTCCCTAGTTTATTTTAAAGATTCTTCATTAGGATAAGTTTTATGTATTCTTAATGTGTATCAATACAAAAATCTCTTCAGGGTGGCTGCACAGACATTGAAGTCGTTCATTCAAGCTCCTGCCCTTAATAAATATGACAATCACACATTTTCCGACCTGTTTCTGTTTCTTAGACCATTAAGTGGATATCATAGGATGACCCAACATTGTTGTTTCTCTTCCATGCAAGGGAGGATAGGAGGGTTTGCAAGAAAGCATGTCCACTTGACATATCTTATTAATCATTGATGTTAGAACTGCAAAAGAAGGTGTCTCCAGTTTAAAGATTTAAATTTTACTATGGCACTTTTCTCTATTGCAATTTCAGAATCAGCTAACTGTATAGAACCATTACTTGTCTAAACTTTTGTGGACTTGGACTTTCCATGTGGAGAAACATACTAAAATTGGTTAAAAATTTCCTACCAATAGTTAAATGATAAATTTTGTCAATGCTAAAGTACCAACAATCAAGGCAATAACTGAAGGCTTCACCTCAACGCTTTGCTTTCCCAACCATGTCCCTATGAGATATTCTTCTTTTTGATCCCCAGAATAAGTATATTGAAAAATATAGCAATCTCCACTGTAAAACTTTGACTGATCAGAAGCTTCAAGAAGAGTCTTCTCTTGACCATCCACACGCCAAACCTGGCCCACATAAGCAGCAATTCAATAAATCAGTACATGTAGCAGACCAATAAAGGCAACTGCAGTTCACATGATTAGTTCAATACCTAAGAGAGAGGATTATCAACAAAAGAAAGCCACATTTCTTGTTTCAGTAATAGAAGTCTATTCATTCTAGAAAGTTAAAAGATTTCCTAGGCAACATTTGAGAGATCTCTCAGGCTATTGCAAAATATAAAAAATACAAAATCCTGAAGACAACTAAATCCTCTCTTATGTTTCTTAAGCTTCTCAATACAAGTTAGCCATATACTGAAAGTTTTTCCTTCACATTCCAGTCAATTCTCCAAGGCTTTCTGGAATACTCTATTCACCTCCAAATATCAGAACTTTTGATCTCTTTGTCAGTCTCTAGTTTGTTACCTTCTATAACTGATCTTTTCCTGGTGCTCACTTTGTTTGTTTCTTTGAGCTTGGTAAAGTCCTGAACATGTCTTCTTATAAATTGTACCCGTCCTGCTGATGCAAGATCCCATTATTTGCTTCTAGGTGCAACTTAGCCAGTTATGGGAAATGTTGCTAGGAGCAAGCTAAGGATACTATTAACATCTAAGCTCACACATGTTTAGAACTATGCTGGCGCAAATTATTCAAATAGTGGTTGAAACTTGAAAGAGCTCCATGACTTTCTTTTTTTAACAGAAGAATTAGCTTTTTTGCACCATCCCCTTAAAAAGAATTCATGACCAAAACCTTCTTTTCCATGACGATATTAATTTCAGAATATGAGAAAATTAAAAAAATAAAAACAAAGAAAATATAGATTCTGATTTGACACTACACTCAGCATGAAAAACCATAGCTTTTTGCAATCACCTGTAAATCGCCTGTACAGTCTATATGGAGTTCAGGTTCTCCTTTGGGAGATTCTGCTTTCACAAGACCTTTCACGTTAACTCCTTGGCGCTTTAGAAGTGCTAGAGAGCATCAAAAAGAGTAACTGTAAGAACTTAACAGATGCTGAGGGTTTTGTGGTTAATCTTGAAAATAAAGGGAAATACAGCAAAGATGTAAATGTATTGTAATGAATCTATGGTTGGAAGCTGGCATAAATTGACCATTTATATTACCAACCTGCAACCTTCCCTCTACCCTCCTCAGACCCAGTCACACTGGTTGATTGAGGCCAGGAATCAAACTTCGAGCGGAACATCACTGTCTCATAACCCTCCATCACACGGATTACATGAGATGTAGATCTATCAGGGCCGCGAAGTAACTCCTATCAAATGAAAACCAGCATTTAGTTACTGAAAAGGATCAAACTTGAAAATCAAGATGGGAAACCTTAAGTAGCTAAGAAGCAAAAATTACATCAGCTGCGCGGCTTGCAGCTTTCTTTTCCTCAAGAGAAGTATTTTTGCCCGTCCAAACAAAGACTTCCATCCCACAATCAAGAATATAACATTTACTTGTGTCTAATAACTCCCTTGTCAAAGAATCAGCTTCAACAGGTACAGCCTCTTCCTTCTCGACACTTGAACATTAAAAATTAGCTGTCAGCACTAGCATGTCAAAGTTTATGGTTCCCCATCATAGATCATTGTAATCATGCATTCCTATATCAATAATACTTTATTGGGTTGAATTAGAATGTAAAATGTTAATCCGTCATATATCGCTAGATGCAGCCAAGGTCTCTACCGACCAATCCAAGGAAAAAATAACAATAAGGCTTTGCAGTGTTCTGCGACATGTATGCTGAAGACCAAAGACTTGTAAAGTGATAGAGGATGAGTAAACATATCAATATGTTTGGTGAACAATTAGATTGAACAACCTTCACAGTTGAAAAATACTCAGCACCAGAAACACAAAAACTACGAACTCCTCATACATTCAGTTGGAGGTCGTTCCTCCATAAACGTCACATGCAGTCAAAGGACATGACAACAAATTAATCCATAGTATGACCATGCAATGCATGTGAAAGAGACCAGTGGAAGCAATGTGAATGGAAGAATTTAAATACCGGAAGAGCTTAGAGGCCATAAGATCAGTGCTCTTAGATTCACCAGTGTTCGTTTTTTTTGGAAGTGGAGCAAAGCCACCAAAGAAAACCCAAAATTCTCCAGTCTCAGCCTCAGCCATTAATCTTCCATCCTCTGCAGTCAAAAGAAAAGGAAGCCGTGATGCAAACATCATCCAGTAACCAACATCCAAAGGGATGAAAGTAGTAGATTGGTTACCAACGGCAGCTATTTCACATTTTCCATCATGATAGGTATCTTTAATGTACTGAACAACTTCCAAAGCTTTAGCCCTCTCTTGAATAGATGAGTTGGAACCATTGAATTGAAAAATTTTAGACTTCGTATCAAGAATAAAGACATCGTCATGATTTAGAGAGGAACGAGCAAATGTCACCTGTCCAGCCATATAAGCGGGATGTTATGGTAAGAGATCTATATTAGGATCATAAATCATCAGAAGTGTAGGAGGAACATCAAGACTTGCCTCTTTCACATGAATGACATGCTTTCCTTTACATACGTACAAGCGGGTCTGGTGCTCCTCAGCCTCAGCATGCTTGAAGCCCGAGGCAATACCGCCTTGTTGAGGTATTATACATGGCTTAAAATAAGAAAGAAACTTCTCTGTTTCGTGGCCTTGAACTTCACGATATTGAACAGCTCGCCCGCCAAGCATTGTATCTAGTTCAACTGTCTTGATAGCTGCCGCACCGGCTTCATCCTACACAGAACATTATACACATAGTCAGGCAATAGTTTGTCTAGGGGGGTTAAACATCATAGATAGAAGAGATTTACCTGACTGGTATCTTTGCCTAACCAATAATGAATATCATGACGGAGGGCACCACTCTTCAGTGCAGTTGTCTGCAAAAAGGACACTGAGATTACATTGAACCATATTCCTCTGAGATAATCATATGTAATAAATAACAAAAGTAAGACATTCGCAAAAACTCAAATGGCACTCAGAGCAATAGCATAAGAGGTCTATGGTCGTTGCAAAAGTGCACATTTGACATCATTACAAGAACCTGAATTCAAACATGGGTATAACAAAATGTGGAAGGATTAAGGAAAAATATGAACAAATCAAGCATGCTAGAATCTCTATGCATGAGGCAGCTTAAGTTTCTTCAGAGCGGAATGTGAAGAAGAACGAAAAGACAAAAGTTATTCAGATGGACATGCGTCGATCAGATATTAAGATCAGGACAAAAATTGTAAGTTCAACGCGCACCATAGGCGCAAAAAGATTTCTCTAAACTAGAAAAACCCAAAAATTACCTTAAGAATCACATAAGAATCTCCAGTGAAGAATTTGCCATGCAAATCTTTTGGTACTGCAACCGGCTGAAAATTTTCAATCCGCCATATCTCAATGCCACTGCAGTAAGTCAAGGAAGTAAATGTGTAGAGGCATGGACTGCTGAAGCATAACTTCAGAAACAACTGCAGTCTCTATAGACTACTTGTGCAGTTGCAATTTAAACTTCTATTCAATAGGCTCTACCTAAGTTCTTATAAAAACTCAATTTGGTAAACAGAAATGAGCAAAATCAAACAAATGTTTTAGTTGCAACTTCATAATGATGTAAAGGAAAGTTTGACATGTTAAAATTAGGATACGCCTTCTGTCCTGCCCCCTGGAATGCTGGTTCCAAATTCCTTGTTGAAACAGACATAGTATTTCTCCAATATCTCTAAAACTGTCTTGTCCGGAAGTTGGCCTGAAACAACAATGGGAAAACACTCAAATAGTCATGAAGTCAATAGGGGTGATTCTGCTCCACCCACTCATTACTGAAAAGAAAAGACAAACCTAGGAAAATCAAAATTACCATGAAATTTTGGTATCAAATAATGGAGGCAAGACAATGAGTCATCTAAACAAGTGATGTCACTAATATAACAGTAAACTTACTAATGAGCAGCCCAACACACGAGAATTAAAATGGAAAAACAAAAACAATCAAAGAGAGTGAGAAATCTCAAACATGAATAAGTAGGGCCTTGCAAGGGAAAATATCGCTCGATAGATCTCAATTTGTCAGCAAATGGTCAATATTCTATGGGTATTATCCGTACAGGTGCGCCCTTAGCACTATAAACCACATAACTGTTGTCCTCTTATCAAAGCAAATTTCTTCAGTCCCAAGGCCATTTCCTACCATTTAAAATATTTGGTGCACCTAAAGTAGTATCACTACTTTGTGATAACTGTCAAAGCTCGTTCTAAAGCAACCATGAAAGCATAAGTAAGGGTTACTTTCAACTGTAAATGCATCTTAAGTATGTCGAAACAACGGTCTCCGAAAAAGACTCAATTGCTTTACATTTTCTCCACACTGCAAGCCTTCAGGACAAAAGGGTGGAATTCAGAACCATGTTAAAGCAGCTAAATGCAACTCAACAATAAGTCATCACGCTGGCATTCTTTATTTCTCTAGACAAAGGTTCTACTTCTCATGCTTGTTTTTGCAGGTGTGCCCCTTAAATTCTCTATAATGTCCCACCCATGGTAAAAAGTGACCTAATTTGGTAGAAACATGACCTGCAGGCCGAACGGACCTCTTAAAATCGACAACTTTCTGTAAAGACATGGCACATAGTGACCGAAATAGCTTTAGATCCATATTGATCAAGATAGGTACAAACAAAATGCTCAATACTGAACTCCTCTTTCATTTGAAAAGTGGAGAAATTGAATCCATAAAAAACACATAGCATTCCGCAAATTAGTGGACAACCATCAGAAAATTCCACTCCTCTGCCTCACATGCACCAGTCCATGTCTGATGGATACCATGGATTTACTCTCTATCCTTGATTTCTTGAGGGCATATATCATGACACCCTCTCATTTTCAAGGCAAGAACTCTCAGGGCCGATTACCCAATCTACCAAAAAGGGCATGGTCATTCTCAATATTCAAACATAACAACCCCTCAAATTACAGTTTCCAACACACCTGCACATTTCCAAATGAAAAATGGTAGCTTACATGATCATCAAGTTTCAACTTTGATGATTAAACCACACCAACTAGCCCACACACATACAAATGCCCCCATACAACATAACATTTGGATATCCTATTACATAATACACAATCAATCTGATATTAAAATGTACAAAACAAGGTCGATAAAAATTATACAGGGATTTAACCAGCAGAATGCTGTCATGTCAATTACCTTATATTTCACGATGAATAACAAAAAGCCCTCAAGCCCACGTGAGAATGCATCAAACAGATCCAATATAATCACTCAACTAATCTTAGTGAACCAAAACAAAAACAGCCAAGATTCAATAAAAGAAAAAGGTGGGTAGTGAAGAAGAGAAGAAAAACGAAACGAATTTCAACGGATACAGAATTTTCTGATCAGAAAAGAGAGGGAAAAAGAGGAAAGTACGTATGATGGAGAAATGGAGGGAATAATGATCAGTCTTCCCTATCACTAACAGAGCTTAAGAAATTAACCGTAAAGATCCATTAAACATCATTGAACAAACAGAAATCAATCCCATTAACGAAAAAGCATAAGAGAAATCAAGTGAAGGGGTCATGTTAAAATCAATCACGGATACAGCCAGCTTTTCGAGTGGTCTCAAACACAGTAAAAGAATTCAGGGAATGGGTAACAAAATAGGGAAACAGAAGGAGATTGGGAGAAAGAAGAGGGTAAAGAAGAGTTGATGAAATTTTCTGTGAGTTAATCTGGTGGGAAGGGACAGAGAATGCTGTTTGGAGTAAATTCCATTGTTATGGTGGGCAATGGAGCTGACCTCCGAAGATTGGGGAGCGGCCATGATTCATGCATGGCCATAGAGGTGCTCTTGCTGCGTTGTGTCGCTGCCTGTCCTGCGCAGTATTTTCAGTTGTTAGATGATATTCCATAATATTAATTTTCTTATTTATTTTCTCTTAAAATTTATGGATAATTACACCCTACTCCTCTCATGTCCGTAGTAATATGCACGTCGATTTTATATAGTTTAAAAAATTATATATAATACCCCTAACGTTTATTTCTATTTAACAAAAGACTTATTTACTGTGGGTGAAATTTTTTTAACAAACTAACTTATATTTCTTGACACGATAATGCATATGATAAAATATATTTTCACCCTTATAAGGGTATTTGGTCTAAAAGGACTTGTTTGGCCTGCAATAAGTGAGTAATAAATCAATTGAGAATAAATATAATTTTTCATTCACACAATAATGCATATGATAAGGTATATCTTCACTTTTATAAGGGTATTTGGTCCAAACGGACTTGTTTGACCTGCAATAAGTGAATAATAAGTCAATCAAAGAATAAACATTCAACTCTTTTGTTAATCTTAGGGAATTCGGTGAATTTTGACTAACGAAAAAGTCTATTTATTACATAATCAGGGATATTAAATGTAATTTTTTAAACTACGTCAGTTTACTTGTAATTAATCATCCCTATAAATTATTCAAGAATTTATTCTATTTCTTACAAATAGGTAACTCGGGTTTAATGTGCTCATAAGAGTAATTATTGATCTAAGTCATTTTTTACAGTGGGAAAATTTAATTTGACCATTCCTTTTATAATGTTTCAAAGTATTTTGTAAATGTGGTTCAATTTTAAAATCCATAAATATTTCACAAAACATATAGTTTTAAATTAGAGTGGGAGGATTTCAAATCCTTTGTAACATAAAATTATCCAAATACTTCAAAAGATTTGCCACTAACAATTTGAAATCCCGCCGAGGAGGCCTAGCTTAGTTGGTGAAGTTGAGGCCCCATGATTTTAGAGGTCATGGGTTTAAACCCCTGCATGAGTTGATGTTATTTCTACTGTATAGTATGTGGTTTGTTGTTGTAATAGTTAGGTGTTAGTTTATGTGATATTATTGATTTGATTATTTGTAATTGTCTCTATTCGATATTGATAGCCGATAGGACTGGATGTAATTACTTTATTTTTTATTAATAAAATTCATCGCTTCCAATTCAAGAAAAAACAATTTGAAATCCCAACTCTGGCCTTAGGCTGTTGGAAAGATGGATTTGAATTTGAGAGAAAGATTTAAAAAAGAATTTCAAATAACTCCATACTAGAAGAACTCGAAATCCATCATTGTTCAATAAAACTTAGTTCGAATTTAGAATTGAAAGATTTGAAATTCTCAGAGGGTACATTTGGATTGATTGATTTGAATTTGAGAGAATGATTTGGATAAAAAATTTCAAACGACTCTATTTAAAAATCCATCCATATTCAATAAAACATAATCAAAATTATAATAAATCGAATTAATCATATAATAAGTATAATAAATTTATCATGTAATAAGATATTCACTCTATATCGTGCACCAATCACGTAACAAATTTGACTCAATTTGTTGTAACGTATACACTCAATGCCAAAATATGAGAAACCATCATAAAGTGGAAAATATTTCACCCACTTAAGTATTATTTATATGGTTAAAGAAATTTAGTTTAAATTGTGAAATCACAACCTCCCAATTATATATAATTTTGAATAAAAACTCACTTATATAATCGTTTCTTAAATTTCTCTACTGCCCCTCAAAATAAAGAACAGTGACGAGGATAAAATGGAAGCCCGTATAAGTTACCAACGTTTGTTGTAGGGGCGTGCACTGTATAATTTATTGATTGAAAAATAGATTGAATAAAAAATTTGATTCGTACATAATATCGAAATGCAAATTCGATATGGTATTAGGTAAGTATTTGATATGACTTGCGATTTGATCGGTATTCTATTTTAATTTTTTTTAACTTGATCGGTGTCTCGTTGCGCGAGGTATTATCCGCTTTGGTTCTGTATGAGCCTCACGGTTTTGTTCTGAAAAGGTGCCTCGCTAGTAAGAGAAGGAATTAGGGCTTATAAGCCACTCAAGTTCCTCGTCTACAACCGATGTGGGACGCTTGTTACATCATTAGCCCCTCAGATGAGGAGTTTGGGACGAACACATGGCCTCGTTCCCACAGACGGCGCCAAATGATGCGGCTTGCAACTTGATCGATGCCCGTTGCGCGAGGTATTGTCCGCTTTAGCTCTGTATGAGTCACGATTTTGTCCTGAAAAGACGCCTCTCTAGGAAGAGGGGGTATTAGGGCTTATAAGCCACTCAAGCTCCTCGTCTGCAACCGATATGGAACGCGTGCTACATTATTATTTTTTGATAATTTTGGTATTAGATCTGGCTTCAATTTTTTGTGCCTATAAATCGAACCTAATCGAATACCAATTTGTTTAAAAAGATAAATAAATAAATATTATTTATGCATACTTGGGTTCTGAGGTACACCAAAATTCGAAGGACTTGCGTGCAAATCCTAAGATTTGAGCGACTAACCTGCAAGGAAGCATTAGCACTCCGATACTTAAATCAGTAAAATATAAAAATTAAAATGAAACTTGAAATAAAGTGAGAATAATGGTGATATAGGTGTGTGCTAGGAGAATTCAGGTAATGTGTGAAAAGTGAGTTTCAAATAATCTTGAAATCGAGAGTGAATGCAAGAAAAGATAGAAATAAGTGATTGCTGGATGGATGTTACCAAATGGCTGCACAAAACCTCTATTTATAGGCATTTACCGAACAGGAATCATGGGTTGGTTGAAAGGAGTCCTATGTTATTTGAAAGCTTGTTGAATCAACTACCTTCTCGAAAAATCCGCATGCAGTTTGGAGTTGATATGGATGAGATACGCCAGGTTGATTGGGTCTTGCCACCTCTGCCTGAATATCCGGAATTCTGGTATACCTACCTTCCCTTCCCTGCTGATCTGTCATTGGTACATTAGGATCTAGCTGGAGATATTTTAGATGACGTGTATTGATATGTTGGTAATCTATAGGAGGTGTCCGTCCACCTGTACGATGACGTGTCCCGCGGGAGAGGGCTCGTTTCTTGGGCCAACAAGTTCAGTGAAATTAACAGGTAAAATTATAGGCTTTTACCTTCTCTACTGGTGGGTTGTCCTGCTGATGGTTAGTTGGGCTGCCCCCTTACGAGGGACTTTTGGGTATGAAGTCCAAGGAGGATTCTAGGAGGCATCAATTATACTATAAATATATAAAGTATAATAAATAAAAATTTTATTTGAACTTAATTTTATTCAACTTTAATTAATTTAACTTCGTAACTTATTAACCTAAGCTTAATTAAAATAACTAATAACTATGAACTCTTTAACAAATTATCATTTAATTATAACTTAAGAACAAATAAAAACTTAATTTTGAACAAAATCAATTGCAAGGTTTTTTTTTAATATAATTTTTGGTTAGTTCAGTACAAAATCAAATCGAATCGAAATAATTTTAATTTTTGTCGAATGGAACGATTCGGTATTTAGTACACCATATCGGCTTACTGAATTGTCAGTTCAAGTTTACCAAACGAAAACTACTAATTTATTGTGGTCTACTAATTAAGGTCGATCATTATCCCACTAAAAATGTGAGTTTGAATACTTGACAAGATGCTCGGTGACACTAATTTACTAATTAAAGTCGATCATTGTGAGTTTGAATATTTGACAAAGACATTTGATGGCAATAATCTACTAATTAAAGTCGATTATCATTGTACTAATGATGTGAGTTTGAATATTTAACCGAGTATTTGATTGCGCTTAGACCTTAATTTTCAGCGACATTAACGAGCCCTAGGATCCTAATCTACAACATGATGGATGCACAATTTTAGGGTGCCACCTGCTTGCCATTGCCCAATGAGTTAACCACCTTGAGCCCTTAACATAAGCCCAAACCTTCACCAACCAAGAACCTCGACCCCTGAACACCGTCCACCGGTAAACCCACTCCATTGATTCCGGCGAGAAGCTACAGCATCGCCTGATAGCCGAAGGTTTCTCCAGTACAAGCTCTTGGCTGATCGCTGGGACCGACCGTTAAGCTCCGACTGATTCTTTTGTTTAACTGTAAGTAGTGAGTTTTCCTTTATCTTCTCTTGGTCTTGTGACAGCTTACTGGTTATTCTGTTCAATATGACTAAAATCACCGGGCCTGATGATATGGAGTTGGAAGGTGGTTCGGGAAGTTGAGGGTTGAAGCAGGGCTGTCACTGCTAATGGATGCATGTTAAGTGTTCGATGGAATGTGTAAATGCCCTTGATGTACTGTTCATTGATGTCAAGTGTTAATGAGTTAAATAGCAATTACAATGTCAAGTGTCTAGTTTTGAGTCGGTAACTTGAGGCCTGTGGCATCTGTCACTTGAGCAAGCTTGGCCTTTGAAATTAGAGGGCTGATTGGAATATCATTTCTGTCAAATTACTTGGCATGTAAAACTTGACAGCTACTAAGACACATGTCCCATTGCTCTAGAACCCAAAAGATCGGGAGCTTCTGAATGACGAGACATTGAAAAGGGATGTGGTTAAGGAGCAGGAATACTGTGACATACTTCGATGCTGTTACAAAATTCTCAAGATCGCGATGGCTTTTCCCATCCTGCTCGTATTCAGACATCTCTTATAAGAAACGAAAAATGGCACCATTGCAGGTAAGTGGGTTATTTCTTTCTCACTTCCCTGCGTATGCATGGTGTGGTTTCGCATAAATCAGAAACCACCTCGAGACACTACTAACATTCAGTGTTTTCCTCTTTACATAATTAATTTATTTATGTTAGGATTTAGTCTTTATGTAGACTCTTGCCTCTGTTTTGATGTAGGAGCGCAGGATGATAGATCGATTCAGGCTATGGGCTAAAGGAGGTGATGGCGGAAATGGTTGTTCCAGCTTTCGTCGCAGCCGTCATGACCGCCGTGGTAGACCTGATGGTAGGTCCTTATGATCCTGGGGTTGCAGTGATGAAATTTTCTCTACTGTTTTGTTTTTCATCTACAAGACACTGTTTTTAACCCGTTGGAATCACCCGTTGTTCTTTCTGCTCGAGCACCCAATCACTGTAAATAAGACAATGAAAAATGAGTAAGAGTTTAATCAGTTATCTTTCTGTAAACTTTACGAGTATATGAAGGTTTGATATTGTAGATGTAACAGTAACAGTTAGATTGTTGCAGACTGCAGGAACATTGATATGTAAAAGAACAGGTTAGAATTTTTGTTGTTTCAGATTGAGCTCACCAACCTCTCTTACATAGTCTCTGAAATAATACACCAAGCCAGTTATTGGTTTGATTCACCTTTACTGTAAAATCACGTAGCAAATTAGTATGACTTTGATTTGCTACACAGTCCTTGCATGTCACCTCCTTAATTTGATTTATGGCATAATACAGGTGGGAATGGTGGAAGAGGTGGTGATGTGATCCTAGAATGTTCCACATCAGTTTGGGACTTCAGCAGTCTGCAACACCACATTGTGGGTTACCCTTTCTCTAATTGCATATTGATATTCTTATGTCCCTGCTTGTTTTCATCTTTGAGGATTGCATATGTCAATGTATTGCGTCTGTGCTGTGTAATGCTTCCAACTAATAGTTATGAGGTTGCCCCAGAATGCAAAGAGAGGAGGGCATGGGGCTCCCAAGAACATGATAGGAAGCAGAGGAGCTGACAAGGTTTTATTTTAGTTCATATGAGAGCATCTTGTCAGATTTCAGCTTCAGTCTCTCTCTAGTCTATAATTAGTTTTGAGTGAATGACAAACATGTTTATATGATAGGTTGTTTTAGTACCCGTTGGTACTGTTATTCATCTTCTAGAAGGTGAACTTCCCTCTTCAGTTGAGACAAAGTCTTCGGGGCCCTTGGATCCTTGGGACATTCCTGGTACACTTGATTGTGGTTCTCCTGAATCTTCTCAACAGTCTCCTACTGACAGAAGTGAGAAAATGGAAAAGGCAGACATTGCTGGTGAATACCCTGCTCCTTCAAGTAAAGAAACCTTAAAAGCACCAGCTCGTGCATCACAGTTTGATGTTTCTCCTCGACTTCCATCTTCTAGAAATAAATCCCAAAATGAACCGAAAGCTTATTGCTTTCACAAGGCACAAGGCTATAGTGAGTGGGAGGATTTGGAGGATGAAATGGGCATGTCTGGACCAGAGTGTGAGGAAGATTTGAAAGACAGTGAGCAAATGCAATACAATGTTGCTGAATTAACAGAGCCTGGCCAACGAATAACTGTTGCTCAAGGAGGAGATGGTGGCTTGGGCAACTTACATACCGCAAAAGGTTCTAAGATGTGCAGAGATATCGACTCAAATGTAGAAGCTTCTGATGATGATGACCGTGCAGCACTTAATGTCGGCTTACCTGGTTCCGAGGCTGTTCTATTACTAGAACTCAAGAGTATTGCAGATGTGGGCCTTGTAGGGATGCCAAATGCTGGTAAAAGCACACTTCTTGGGGCATTATCAAGGGCTAAACCTATAGTTGGCCATTATGCCTTCACTACTTTAAGGCCTAATCTCGGGAACTTAAATTACGATGATCTTTCCATTACTGTGGCAGACATCCCAGGGCTTATAAGGGGAGCACATGAAAATCGTGGCCTTGGACATGCTTTTTTACGTCATATTGAACGAACAAAGGTCTTGGCTTACGTTGTAGATTTGGCTGCAGCAATAGATGGTAGAAAGGGTATACCCCCATGGGAACAACTGAAAGATTTGATGTTGGAGCTAGAGTTCTATCGCTCGGGCCTCTCTGACCGGCCATCATTAGTGGTGGCAAACAAAATTGATGAGGCAGGGGCAGAAGAAGTGTATGAAGAATTAAGACTAAGGGTGCCTGGTGCCCCTGTTTTCCCAGTTTGTGCTGTTCTGGGAGAAGGAATAGCAGAGCTGAAAGCTGGTCTCAAGATGCTTGTGAATGGAGAAGAGACATCAAGACTAAAATTGGATAGTCTTGTGCTTGATTAGGCTATTCTTGGATTTGATAGATTGCAGGAGACTTGTCTAGTTAGTTCCTTTTCCACTATAGTTATTTTAAATTAATAAGAGATTAATAGTAAGATAAAATTTAGTTGTTGGTATTTCTTGCCAATCTATGGATAGACCAATAAAGAAATGTTTCGATTGGTATGTTTTGTGATGGGATTTCTTACAAAAAGACGTGATGGAATTATGATGTTTTGTATTAACTTTTTATATGAAAAGAGTGATGGAATGAAAATGTGGTTGGATTACGATGTTTTGTGATAATTTCTTCACGAAAACACGTGATATTTTATATGTTTTTATATGAAAAGATTATGATAGAATATTTTTCTTTGAAATGGGCGGTTAAATTCAACAAAGAAAAGTTGAAACAAGCATGACCTCCAATTTAAGTATAAAATTGAAAGTAACCTTTTGAAAATTCACTAAATATTTGTAAATTTTTATTCATTTTTGTGAAATAAAAAGATACGTTCCTGAAAAATTAAATTAATCTTTTAAGGAATCAATTTTTTGAAAAAGGGATAATTACACTCCTTCCCCTGAGTTTGGTGTAATTATACGTAGACGCTCTGTGGTTTGAAAAATTACATCCAATATTCCTGAAGTTTGTTTCTATCTAACAAATAGGTCCATCTGTTAGCAAGAAAACTGAATGAAAGCTGATATTTACCTTCGATTGACGTTTTAATGACTTATTACAGGTCAAACAAAGCTTTTTATGACCCAATTATCCTTATATATCCTCACACGTTAATGCATGTGAGGATGTATATCTTCGATGTTATACGTAGTTTAGTTATAAAAGATTTATTTGATCTGTAATAAGTTATTAATAAGTTAATTGATGGTAAATATCGATTTTCATTCGGTTTTTTTGTTAATATAAACAAATTCGTTGAATTTTGATTAACATGGGGGACTCGTTTGTTAGACAGAAGCAAACACCAGTGGTACCAGATGTAACTTTACAATTCACATGGGGTGTACATGTAATTGCACGAATCTCAGGATGGTGTAATTATCCATTAGTCCTTGTTTACTTGTAAGGATTGAGTTGGATATCCAACTCAATCTCTTGTTTACTTATAATTAGGTAAATAGATGATTTAAATGAAAATATTAGGCCTTCTTTACTTGCAAGGATTGACCATGATATCATGGCTAATCCCTACTAGTAATGTGTTTAATTTTAAAAGCCCAAGCCCGAGATTAAACCTTCAAGCCCGGCACTAATCGTGATTTTCGGCTGATACAAATCAAGAATTCCCCCTCAAAATTATGTTATCACCATGGCCCACCATGTCTTGACTAGCTTTTGGTTCCCAATTATGTCATCAACTTTTATAATTTTATACCCAATTTGCCCTTGTAAAATCAATTTATTACTCCACCTACCATGTCCATGATGTGACAATTCATAAAAATCACTATTACAAATACACAAAAGTCAACAACAATCATGATCTAATCCTACATGTTCAATACAAATAAACACATTCCTAAACAATCACAATTTTTTTTATAACTACTTTAATCACATTTTAATCAATCACAAGTTAATCCATACCTAATAAATAAATGAGGACTTAATGATACAATTTAATCACATCATATATTTTATCCATCATTAATCTATCACTACTTAGAGGGTGTTTGGCTAAGCTTATAAGTTCCTCGAAACATCTTATAAGATGTTTGGGAGCTTATAAGCTCCAAAAATTTGTTTGGCAAAATTTTTGTTAAAGAGATTATAAGATCTCAAAATAAGATGTTTTGGATCTTATAAGCTCTTAAAAAAAGTTAGCATTTCTAATTTTTTTCAAAACATCTTATAAGTTCTATAAGATTAATATGTTTTATGACAAAAATACCCTCATTCACCACACACACACTCTCTACATACTCTCCCTCTCTCTCTCTCTCTCTCTCTCTCTACATACACACACACACACAATGTTTTTCTCTCCACACCCACACACACATAGATACTCTTTCTCTCTCTAAAATTTTAAAATTCTTTATTGTTATTATTTTTTTTACATTTGAAAAAGAGAAAATGCTTCATTATTAAATAATAAATTATTATAGCTAAAAAAAAAAAGATTGCTATGATATTATATTTACTAAAAAATAATAAATTCAAGATATTATAAGTTATACAATTAGAAATAGTCATTGCATCAAGAGAGAAAACATATACATATCTATATTAATATTCGACTAGCATGAATATACATATATATTATTTTTATTCAAAATTTAGGTCATAATTCGCTATTTTTTTTTATTTTTATAAAAGAAAATTATTTAATAAATTTTTATTTGAAGTTAAACTAATGTGTACTATTTACGAAATTAGTTTAAAAGAATTTTGAAACAAAATGTGTCAAAAAAAACAACAATTTATTTGATTCTAATTAATAGCATCGTGTCCTTTTTGGTCATTTTTTAATAAAAGATTTTATTATGCCAAACACCCTAACATCTTATAAGCTTTAACATCTTATTTTACTCAAACACTTTATGAGCTTATTTTTAAAATAAGATCCAATATCTTATAAGCTCTTAAAACATCTTATAAGATGTAGGAGCAAGATGTTTTAAAAAAGCTTAGCCAAACACCCTCTTAATCTCATCCCTCATAGCAAACGAGGCCTTAAAAAATAAATAATTCTAGATAAAAAAAAAAAATTGTATTTGTGTAAATGAAAGAGCCCAATTTGGATACAAGGCCGGAGCTTGAGAGAGAAAACCCAATATTCAATTTTATCCGGCCCAATTTCCTCCATATTCAGAGGGCCCAATGAATGCCTTGTATATTGCTTTGTGTAGAAGGACGGAGAGAGGGATTTCCATTGTTGGAGCTACAAGAGGTAGAACAGAATGTCGGTGCTACCGGACGAGCTGTGGACGAGAATCATGGAACTCGGAATTCAGACCAAAACGCTATGTCACAGGAACCTTTGCTGCCTCTCCATCGCCTGCCGCCGCCTCCACCGCCTTGCCGCCGACGATTCTCTTTGGTCGCGTCTTCTTCTGTCCGATTTTCCGTCGTATGATAACAGCACTAATACCGCTAGAGATAATAATTGCACCTCGTCTTCAGCTGCAAATGTCAAGTTTAAAAGCCTCTACAGAATCAGGTAATTTATGTTTCTTTTCGCCTGTATTTGTTTGGTAATTCTATTGTTAGAATTAGGTTCAAGGGTTCAATTATGAGGTTCATCTGTCTGTGGGCTGTAGTTTGTTTGGAATTGAAAAAGTTGGTAGGAGATTTCTTTCTTCCATGTGTTGGTTTAATTGGAGTTATGCGATTGCACGCTGAGCGTGGATGAGTTATAAAATTGCATAGGTTCTTTTAAAATGATGGTGCTTGTGATTGTGAGACGTCTTAATTTATCTCTGTGATGCATTCCGGTTCTTGTTGTGGGTATTGAATATTTGAGGAAATAAATCAAACTGACTGGAACGATATTTATATTCACAATAATTGTTTGAAACTAGCAATTATTTGGTAAATCCATAAAAAGGGAATCTTCTGTGCCTGTTATTGTGAAAACTATGGCCTTTTATTGGTTACATAACTGAAAAGGTTAAATAATATGAACTGAACATTTGGCAAAACTATGGCAGGTATGAGAAGGACAGAGAGCAAAAGCGGCTGGCTCATAGAAGAGTTGTTCTGCGAATTGAGAGTGAAATAGCTGAGCGTCTGAGGAAAATTCAGGAGATAGAGCTTCGGACCTCGGAGGAGAAAGAGAAAATGAATAAGGCAGTTGCTGAGTTGCTGAATGTGCACAAGGTCAGGTAATGAAGCTTTTGTTTGAGTTGGTTACTAGCTTGTAGCATGCATTATCTGTTCTTTTTGTGATTTTCTGAAATGTTATTAGTGATGTCTGGTAGAGCTGTTTGAGTTTCACTTTGCTGAGAAGAATAGAATGAGGCAGTATTGTTATTCTTTGTATGATATTTCTCCCAATGTTGTGAGAAGTGGGGCGGTATTTGCTGTGAAGTACTTGGAAACGAAGTACATAATTGTTTTGGTGCTTGTCTGCAATTTAATTTTGGAGTTTATGTAAGAAGGTTTGGTCATCGAGTTGGAATTTGTGGAGAATATGATAAATGATTCAAAGTAGTTATCTATGTCCACAACAAGGTTGCAATTCCAAATGCTGCGCATACTTGCATTGATTTGCTTTTAGCTACATTTCGTATATGGCATTTTGGTTTGATTTTCTTTTATCTGTAAACTCCTGCTCTTTGTCCTTTAAACTATTGTAAAGTGTAATTATCAATTTTCATTGATATTCACCTGCCAGTGATTTTATACTTGTGATGCTGTCAGGCAAGCTTCTGTTGCATTGCACGTTTGGCAGCCAGAGCTTATCCGGGGCAGACAAAGACAGATGATTCAGCAAAACAATGTGCCTGTTGACTTTCGGATCAACGCTCTTGAGATGGAGCTTAGCCTTTGCAAGCAACAGATTGCAGGGTTTGATAAAGCACTTGTGAGACCATATATAAATTTACTTATAATATGTTCTCCAAATACATTAATTTACTGTTTTGAGAATATCTGAATTTTGCTTTATGTTCAATTGCAGCGAGTGGAAAAAAGAAGGCTTGATGAAGCTAAGGAACAGCTGGCCTCAGTGAAATATCATCCATTGCAAGATTTTAGTAGCACTAGTTGCCAGCCGAATGAGTGCAGGAATAGAAGTAAAAAGCTGAAACATACCTCAACGGTAAAGTTCTAAGCTTTTTGTTTTTTATTCTTCAAACTGTTTCTTGAATTTTAGTCAAAGCAACCTTTTCTAGTCTTGAGTTTATTGATGAAATTGTGTGTATACTTCGAATAGTTTCTAGAAATCCTTTTGTCACTTGAATTCATACTCACCATAATCTTATATCATAATGGAGCCTATTCGGCTGGTACCTCCTGTACTTATGATTTTAGTGCTTGATTTTATCTGGTATTTCTGACACAGATGTAAAGATGACGAAACAAATGTGATTGTCGGAATTTTAAGCATCTGGACATTTTGAGGAAGAAATCTGGAGACGGTCCCTGACCCTAGAAGTCGGAGCAAAATTGAATGACGCAGGCTTTAACACACTCGTGAGTTCAGGTAATAGGAGTTCTTGGGTTCAATGAGGCACTGCATCAACATATGTTAGTTGAGTATCTGTCTTTGCTCTGAGTTAGTGCATTCATTTAAAAAGTCATGATCTCTTCCTTGACCCTCGCAACAAGATTTTTCTTTCCGCTGGAAATAGTGGAATATCAGTTCCTAGGTTGAGTTCCTCTGGATTCTGAATTTTGCGTCAGGTTATTCTCATCTGTCTATGATGGGACCTGCTGTTTTTAATTGCCAGATCATCAGTAGAGTATTTTGCATGTGATTTGAATTGTGTTTTGGTATCCTTGCTCTGATTTTTACTTTTAGTCGGAAAAACCAGCTCTTTGCCCTATGGATCAGTGTAGAAGTTTGACTACTGATTTCATTGGTATGGACTTTGTCATTCATTCGCTACTTCCTACCCTCTCAGGCAAGTGTTATATATTGCGTTGAGCTGGGCAGCCTGAGAATACCTGTGGCAGACGACTTGGATGTTCAGCTATGCAATGCGCCATTACTTTGTTGGAAATGGATCTAAGTGTTTGAATGCGGAAATTTCTAGGTTTGTGATCCCTACTCAGATTACGTGTATATGCTCACGTGTTTGGATGTATCAGTTGTATGTACCGCTTGATATATTGCCCCATATATAGACTAAATTGAAACATTTTCATTGTATCACATAGTAGTATATGGCCGCATAGAGTAGTAATTAAAGCCATTTTGCAGAATATTTATGGTGTTTTCTTAGTGTAGATGTAGAGTAAAGAAGGATATCCTTCTTGCTGTCAAAAGTTAGCTGGATTCATCTCACTTTTCCTACATTTTAAGCTCAGTGATCGCTAGCCAAATGAACCCATTATTAGATGTAGAAGAACGAAACGTTCTTCGCTTTCTAACATCGGGTCTGTTTACCAGTAGTTTCCAAATGTGGAGTGTGTTAATGCTCTAATCTTAGTTGAGTCAGTCATCTAGAATGCAGGCTTACTCATCTTAGACCTATATTATCTTTTCACCTGTCTGTGAATCTAGAATTATCGTTGAAGAAGAGTTAGTACCCTTGCCAGAATTGTATTCTTTAACAAAAATCAAATAAAATAATAAGTAATTCGTTTCAAAATATAAAAAATAGCTAGATAATGATTGATTTCAGATTTAAGATTAAAAGTAATTAATAAGTATAAAATACTAAAGTATATCATTTTATTTTACTATGTACCTAGAAAAATGAGTGAGTTTTTGAATAAAGATGAACAAGTGCTATACTTATCTAAATTTAAACAGCAAATAAAAGATAATTGAAATGGCAAAATAAAATTCACAGAGGCTATTCAAATATGGGACTCAAAGCAAATAAGATTATGTTTTAGAAAATAAATAAAACTTTTAAGTAATTCAAACTTTAAAACAAAAGGAGAATTGATAAATAATTCAAAATCTAAAATTAAAATAATCAATAAATATAAAAATGTAAAATTATTATTTGACATCAAAGTGAATATTAAATCATACTACTAACAAATTTGTGAATCTTGAGAATAACGACAAATAATCATATACTTATCTAAAATAAAGCAATGTAAAGTATTTACTTGCGTGAAAATTCGTATAGCCTGTCCAAGTATGCTGCTTATTTAAATACCCTCTACGTTTAAATGTTTATACATTATTACATAGATTATTGGAGCCGGATTGTATTTTGAAACATGTCATGAGATTGTCTTGCACATAAATTGGTTTAATAATGGGCTATTTTATGAACTCATCTATCAATTTATGCTGTTAATATCTAGATCTAGTATAGTCTGTTGGTTTCATGATTTTAGAATTTCTATCAGCACAAAATTCTTTTAAAATGTTTTGCTTAATTCTGACTCTATCCATACATAACATAATAAAAGTTCTTATCAAATTATTATTCCTACAGTCTTGAGGCCTAACAAACTCCTCCACAGGTAGCACTATATATATCGCGTCAAGCAGTCAACGCTTATTCTAACTCAAACTATATATTCAACCATGCCAACCAGCACGCGGGCTGCAATGTTCTGATTGATGGCCACAATCACCGTTATCGTCACCATTATCATCATCATCTTCGGATTTCTCAAGTTCTCTCCGCTGTCCACATTCACATCTGCAGGCGATGAAAGCGATGACCCCTTTGTGAACACGTTGTTACGGTGTCTAAGACGGAGAAATATAATGCCTTCCTCACGGAGCCTTTTTTCATCAAAGGAGGAAGATTTGAACGCCTGGTACTGTAGAGATATCTTTCGTGTCGTTGGGTATGAATATGAATTTAGCGGCATACTACCAAGCGCCTATGTCGAATCTCTTAGATTGCTATAAGGGAATGATCAAGCTGCCGTGGACAAGCATATTTCCCGCCTCTCCTTGCTGCCCCGCTGCAATGAAACTGAACCAGTAGTTCTACGGCATTTTGACTTTTGTCTTCTAGATTGATTCCTGTCAATATATGTGATATGAATTATTAGTAAAGAGAGATAGATTGTCCGGTCAATATATGTGATTACTATGTCTTTTAGAAATGTATATACCTTATCTTTTATAAAATTACAGTTACATTTCTTGATAGGTGTTAGTATAATATTTTTAAAAGAGTTTTTAAATTTTACTTTTTAATAGGGAGTGTAGCTGTAATTTTACAAAAAAATAGGTGTATTTGGATATTTTGGTCTAATTTTAGGAGGTGTTAATGTAATTTACCTTATTATTATGTCTCAGTGTGATATTATCGTGCAATATTCAAATGGAATAGAATGTGCTTTATTCTATTTGAAATTGTTATAATTATAAGAAAAACAAATTTAAGTGTGCATATGTATGTAAATGAACAAGTCCATCAATATAATTTTTAAAAGAAGAAGGGATTATAACTTTAAAAAATATGTATTATGACTAATATTTAAAACATACAGATATCGATATATATATATATATATTTATTTATTTGAGTATAGCAGGAAATGATATCATTACCAATAAATAATATAGAACTAGCAATTGTTTCCTAATTAATAAATATTATATAACTTTTAATTTTATATATCTGTTACATAGTGATGATGTCTCAAGCTAAAATTGATTCAATTAATAATAATATGTTTTATTACAGAAAAGTAATTACACTATAGCATTGCGTGAAAATAAGAGGTGCTCAACATTATCTAAAAAAGTTAAAGGGAGTATAAAAGATTAAATTATCGATACTTATTTATTTATACTTGGACAAAATAATTGTCTTAAAATTCAATTTAAAGTTACTTTTTCAAGAGAAATACAATAATCAAATTATCAATGCTATAAAAGATATCGAGTTTTGTTGTGACTTCATCTATTCAAAGGTTGGAAATTTTTTTTTTTCATGGAGGTTCTCTAAGGAACCATAATTTTTACTTACATGATTAACATTTAAAGGTATAACATATGATATGAAGTGAATATAATACAAATTTAACTCCTCGATTGACTTTCCAGCCTCGTGATAACCAATCTCCCTTCTGGTTGGTACTTGTAGCATTATAAGAAAATTATTGAATAGCAACGTAAACAAATTAACGTCGAGTTAATTAGCAAGTAAAATTTACGAGTACACCCGTGAATCAAAATATTTGCATTCCTAATGAGATAGATTGACCACAAGCTCGTGTAAGGCAAGAAATTCGCATTTAATCACGAGAAAGCCAAGGTCCTTCGAGTCAAAATAATATTGAAAGGCAGGATTATAGACGGCAAAAATAATATACAGAATAGTTGAATACACATGTTTATGTATTTTTTTTTAGTTTATTAATTCTAATTAAAAATTTTATTATAAATTTTTTAAATTATCTTAAATTAAATTATTATCATTTTGTATTTAAATTATACAAAATTATATAAAAAAAAAAAAAAAGGCGCGACCGAAGGTTGCTACCGTGGGTAGGGACAACTCTAGGGTCCCTTTTATGAATTAAAAATAAAAACAAAAAATAGGTGGGTAGCTAGCTGATATAAAATTGCAACCTTTTAGCGGTACGGTACACTTATAATTATTTATTATTTATGTAATAAAAATATAAATAGGCCTATATATATAGTATATTAATGCAAAATATGGAGCGTGCCAAAAAGTTTGCTTGGATGATCTTTCCTTAGCTGTATGTCGAGCAAAAACATCAGCAGCTCTATTAACTTACCTGTAACAAAAACTTGCCGCTATTGCATCAAGACCTTCCAGCAACACCCTGCAGTACCTAATCAAAGGGATAAACTTCGACGGGATTTGGCTCACCCTGCCAAGAAGACACATTAAAATCTTAGAGTCCGTTTCGACAAGAAAGTTTTTTATGTTAGAATTATTTGCCAACTCAAGACCAATACGTAGGGGGAAATTATTTAAATAATACAAAATAAAAAAAATTAAATTAGTGTTGTTTTGAAAAAAATTGAAAAATAGGCAGAGTCGGGGTTTGAAACCCCGGCTCTGACAGAAATTTTTTAAAAAAAAATAGATTATGCAAAAGTCGGGGTTTGAAACCCGACTCTAACAGAAATTTAAAAAAAAAAAAACATGCTTTCTTATCAATTGGGTTGGGTTACTCCAGCCCTCGTTTTCTTTTTTTTTTAAATAAATTATTTATTAATTGTTAATTAAAATTTTAAATAATAGTTATTAATACTTAATTAAATCTAGTTAATAATAAAAATTAATTAAGAATAAATGGCTAGTATTAATGGTTAATATTATTCATATTTAAAAATTAATAGTTAATATTATTAATATATATAAAAATAAATAAATTATTTATTATTCAGTATGACCTAATAATATTACATTCGGTACGAAAAAATAAAACATATTATAGAATTAGTGTTTATAATTTTCACTAACTTTGTCATATCAATTTCATAAACTAAATTAATATTAATTAATTTGATAATATAGTTGTTAGTATTAAATAATTTGATATTAATTATTAAAAAATTAATAATATTGTTATTAATCATAGTTTAAAAAATAAATGAGTCGATAGAACTGATAGGATGAGGGGAAAAAAAGAACCTCAACAACAATGTCAGCGCTATACTTATGGGGTTTGTGGTCATTATTATCATTTATAATTATTTCTATTTATGTAATATTTTTTATTTTTTTGTACAAAATGTAATATTATTAGGTCAATATTAATTAATTTAATAATACAATTTTTAATATTAATCAATTTGATATATATTAATTATTAAAAAATTGATAATATAGTTATTAATCATAATTTAATAAATGAATGAGTCAATATAACTGATAGGTGAGGAAAAAAAAAGTATCTCGACACCACTAGCAACGTTATACTTGTGCGACTTGTGGTCATTATTATAAATTATAATTATTTCTATTTATGTAATATTTTTTATTTTTCATACAGAATGTAATATTATTAGGTCAACATTAATTAATTTAATAATATAATTATTAATCATAGTTTAAAAAATAAATGAGTCGATAGAACTAATAGGCGAGGAAAAAAAACCTCGACACTACTGTCAATGCCATACTTATGGGATTCATGGTTATTATTATAATTTATAATTATTACTAATTATATAATATTTTTTATTTTTCGTATAGAATGTAATATTATTAGGTCATACTAAATTAATAAATTTATTTATTAATTTTTAAATATTAATAATATTAACCATTAATACTAACAATTTATTTTTAATTAATTTTAATTATTAACTATATTTAATTAAATATTAATAATTATTATTTAAAATCTTAATTAACAATTAATAAATAACTAAAAAAATAAAAAAATAAAAAGGAAAATGAGAGGGCTGGAGCCATTAAAAAGTGTCTGCAAAAGACGGGGACTCAGTCCCTGTCTTTGCAGAATTTTTTTTTTTTTTGAATTTTTGCCAGAGTCGGGGTTTGAAACTCCGACTCTGCCTATTTTTTAAAATATTTCAAAACAATACCAATTTGATAATTTTTTTATTTTGTATTATTTAAATAATTTTACCAATACGTAGCGCCCAACATTCAACCATATTATTTGAGATAATCCCAATGTATTCCGAAAAGCCACAACAAACCGAGAACATGAATCCGAATAATACCAGCACAAGCTGCTGGACCTGAATTTCCTAAAAAAGAACCATCAATATTAAGTTTATACCAACGAGGATGTGGAGGCGGTTGCCATTTACACAAAACATAAATAAAAAGATTTAAAAGTTTTTAAATTAAATCCTATTAAACTAAACAATAATAATAATTCCAAATTTTTTTAACAAGAAACAAAAATAAAATCCAACAATTTAAAAATTAATAAAATCATTATAAGATGTATTAGTTTATTGTTATATTTTATAAAAAAATAAATTAACACTTAAACTATATTAATATTAATAAATTATTATATATTTATATATATATATATATATACACACTAACACTCCCACCTACCCCATTTCCTTCTTCTCCCCCATCTAACTCTTTTTCCTCTTCACGCTCCCACGTACCCCCTCCGTAGCCCCTTTCCTTCTCTTGGCACATGACCAACTCCACTTGCACCGCCATGCCGCCACCAGATATCGCATCGTCCGACACCATCTTCATTCTTCTTTCTTTCTTTTTTTTATTTATAATGTAAACCGAGTTGATCGAGTTTGGCCGATTTTGTTGGATTTTGACCGGTTCATTCCGAATTTGATCACTCCAGTTCTAATACTCATATTTGAACTGGTCTCATGTTCAATTCTCGAACTGATCGATCCAATTCGAATTTATAAATATTGATTTTAGTGTATTCATATTTTTATAATAGAATATAATAGATAATAACGGTAATTTAATTAAGGAACAATATGAGTGTATATGAAGTGCGGGTTATTGTTTATGAATCATTTGAAAGGGCTCACCCAACTACTGGAAGACATCTTCTCAAGTCTATCAACTGCGGCTTATTGTTTTATAATAGGGAGGTTAACTGTCTAACAAATTCCCTAAAGGAAATATGTATGTTGTGTTTGGGGTTTAATGCAATTTACCCTTGGGAAAATTACAAATGAGCAAGTTATATCTTTATGAAAAAAATAATAATTTATTTTTTTATATTTTTTAAAATAAAGCAATTTACCTCCTTAGATAAAGAGATAAATTGCTTCATTTTATAAAACACAGGGAATAAATTATTTCATTTAAAAAAAATACACGAATCAATGAGTGATCAGTATTAATCTATTTCCGAATTGGTTTATGAGCAAGGGCCAAAATACTTGGATTTCTTATGTTTTTGCAACCACGATTATACCTTACTCGTACCAAACCTGCTAATTTGAATGAATTTATGAATATTCAAATTTCCATTTATATGATTAATGCTATTTATTCAACAAATTTGATTGGTTAATACGAGTTGATTTCTGTTACGATAAATTGAGGAAACAATAGCCGATCCAATCGCTGTTTCAGCGTAGGGATAAATTGCTCTTTATTTTTTTATAATTGAATAATTTACTTATTTGCAATATCACAGGGGATTACTTTTATTTTTCGTATTGTTTTTGACCACTTAATATACACCAAGTGTAATAGCTTTTCGGCCTCTTTTTTATTTAACTAGCCATTTTGGTATATTATTTTTATATGTATATAATAAATAATATTTCACGTGTGCAGTAATTTTTGTAATAATTATAACAATAAAAAAAATGTTATGGAGGACTTGGTCCTATTTACAAGTGAATGAGTTGACTAAAAAAGGTCTATTTCAATGCACATAAGAATTTTCACATTTATTCTCCCACCAATAGAATATCAAACCATCAAATCTAACCCCTCCGTTCTCAATCCCTTGTCCTCCTCCTCAAATCGCAGCCGTTGATTCCTAAAGTTCCACTCTTCTGTCTTTACTCCCTCTTTCCTCTTTACAGCCGTGTATATATATAGATAAATATCTAGAAAAGAAAAAAATAATTAAAAAAAGGGGAGAGAGAGTGGGCGGTGGAGAGCTATTATTTCCTTTCAACAAAACTTTATCTTCATTTCTTTTGTTTACTCATTTGCCCTAGCATCTCCTCCAAGGATACTCCACAGCTGTTCTGGTAAGAACTCTTTCCTTTCTTGTTTAAAATCGTGTATAAGCTCGAATGGAGGTTGGAATTGAAGAAATGAATGAATTAAGTTAGATATATGGTGATAGGGTAAGATCTGCTCGAATAGTCTCTGTTTTTAGAGGATATCTTGAGTTTTATCGGTTCAAAATTAGTGGTTTTTGCGTCTATGAAAACCTTAAGATGTTTTCTAAAACTTTCTAGTTTTGAGCTGAAGTTAAATCAATCGTTTTAATAGGTAAATCGGAGGAAACATTATGTTGCACTGTTTCTGCAGTAATCCAGACTACTTTTGTGAAAAACCTTGTAACTTGAGTTCTAATGGTTTAAATTGTATGATTCTTTTGTAAACTGAACCTAGACACATGGATGTCGAATTATGAAGATATTATAATTTTTGAATGAGTATATGAATTTTGAGAGAGTTTTAAAGTAGGGGCTATGGATCTGCGCCAGTACAGAGCAGGTTGTGCTAAAACCTGGATAACTTATTATATACAAACTCAATTTGTATGATTCTTATTGTTAATGAAACTAGAGACACATGAGAGTATTTGGAGTAAAATTAATGCCTGTAGCAATTGTATTTTGGTCTGAGGAAAATTTATAAGTTGGTACATAGATTCCGTCAAAGAAAACCATGAACGGGAATAAGAGGGATTTTTAACAAATTGATTCCTATGAGTTAATATACAAATGTTACACCATTGGAAAGCCTAGGATGTCTATTGTATCATACTAAAACAGTTTTTAAGTTGGATCATTATAATTAAAGTAATGGTTTAATTGATGAGTAATGCCCAGGCTGGCAGGGGAGGTAAAGAAAATTCTAAAAAACATATAAACACTGACTTTTATATATCAAGATATATGCTTATGGAAAGATAATTGAGTCTACTTTATTTGGAAAAAAACGGAATAAAGATCCGAATTTCGTAGAATAAGATATTAAAAGATTAACGAGTTGTACGGATATCGTCTAATGCTTTATTAAAGTAATGGTTTAATTGATGAGTAATGCCCAGGCTGGCAGGGGAGGTAAAGAAAATTCTAAAAAACATATAAACACTGACTTTTATATATCAAGATATATGCTTATGGAAAGATAATTGAGTCTACTTTATTTGGAAAAAAACGGAATAAAGATCCGAATTTCGTAGAATAAGATATTAAAAGATTAACGAGTTGTACGGATATCGTCTAATGCTTTATTAATGGATTGCAATATTGTCGATACATTGACTGTATGTCTTATAACTCATTATAGGACACGAGAACAACATATAAGAGTGAATACGTCTTTTTACTAACTAACTCGTTGTGGAATTTGAGATAAATATAGTTAATTAGATCTATATATATATATGTCTGTTTATTTGTAATCTTGATCTTAAACTGTCATGTGCTTAACTGGATTATATGGTTGTCCTGTGAAATTATTGTTATGTGATATGTCTATGCTTCGATGTGATACACATGGTATATAATTGTGATATACTTCGATTTTTTGGTTGAACGAAGATCAATGATGGATTACAAGAATATTGAACTCTGACTGAATTGGTATCTTAAGTTTTGTAATAGCTAGAAACTCCACTTTTGTCGTTTTTATATGATATAATGAAGTATGTATACAAGGATTTTGAAGTATTTGAAAAAAAGACAATTTTTCTATTGGGGTTAAATGTGAATTAATTATGAGGTGTAATGTGATTATGGAGGGGGTCTCACATGGTAAGCTTCTACTTTTGTAGGTATCAATGGATTCAGATCAGGGGAAGCTATTTATTGGAGGGATTTCTTGGGAGACAAATGAGGAGAAACTGAAGGAGTATTTTCAAGGCTATGGAGAAGTCGTTCAGGCCGTTGTTATGAGAGATAAAATCTCTGGGAAGCCCAGAGGTTTTGGCTTTGTTGTATTCGCGGATCCGAACGTTCTTGACACGGTTCTTCAGGATAGACATGTTATTGATGGCCGCACGGTAAGATTAGTATGAATTGCTTGACAAGAAGTGTCATTTTGTGGCCTTTTTGGTGTGTTCTTGGTAGTTTGTACTGTTGAGCTGCTAGAAAATTAGGTTTTGGATTGCGTTTACTGGATTTTTATTATTTTTCTGTATCAAGCTAGTTCTTGGAATCTTAGATTGAAGTTATGCTTCTAAATTTTTTCAGGGTTCATTGGTTTTTCATTTAACTGTTCTATTCTAGCTCCATCATGTCACATATACCATATTAGTTCAATTTTGTTGTTAATCTGGAGTTAAGTGTTTTGTGTTAGTGCTACCCTTTCCTGGAGTTAAGTGTTCTCTTTTTGTTGTTCCCATTTTTGTGCGTAACCACATCATCATTTTCATTTTCCCATATAGGTTGAGGCTAAAAGAGCTTTATCAAGAGAGGAACAACAGGTTTCAAAAGTTGGAAATTCTGGTGGTGGAAGAAATTTTGGAGGTGGTGGAAGTACCAGGACCAAGAAGATATTTGTTGGGGGTTTACCACCAACATTGAGTGAGGATGGATTCCGACAGTATTTTGAAGCTTATGGAATGGTAACTGATGTGGTAATAATGTATGACCAGCAGACCAACCGTCCACGTGGATTTGGGTTCATATCATTTGATTCTGAAGATGCAGTAGATAGGGTTTTACACAAGACTTTCCATGATTTAAATGGTAAGCAAGTGGAAGTGAAGCGAGCTCTTCCGAAAGACGCCAATCCTGGTGGGGGTGGCCGATCTATTGGTGGTGGTAGTAGTGGAGGATATCAGGGTTATGGGTCTTCTATGGGCAATTCAAGCTCTTATGAGGGTCGAGTGGAATCCAATAGGTACATGCAGTCACAAAATGCTAGTGGTGGTTATCCATCATATGGTTCGTCTGGGTATAATGCACCAGGTTACGGGTATGGTCCAACCAATAATGGCATGGGTTACGGCTATGGAAATTATGGTGGTCCTGCTGGTGGAGGCTACGGAAACCCTAATGGTCCTAATGCCGGATATGGTGGTCCCGCAAATGCTCAAAGAAGTCCATGGGGTTCACAGGCTCCTTCTGGATATGGCTATGGAAGCTCTCAATGGGGTACTACCAGTGGCGGCGGTGGCTCTGCTACTGGTCAACCCCAAACTGGAGCTTCTGGGTATGGGAATCAAGGTTATGGTTATGGTGGATATGGTGGGCAAGATGCAACTTATGGTAACCAGGCTGCTTATGGTGCTGTTGGCGGGCGTGCTGGAAGTGGTCCAAATGGTAGCTCTTCTGTAGGAGATCTTCAAGGTGGTTATATGGGAGGTGGTTATGGTGATGGAAGTGTTAACTATGGAGGTGGCTATGGTGCTGCTTCAACTCGATAAGCTCAGCAGCAATGATTTATTGCTTGATTCCCTCTACGTCTCCTTGTTGGAGTGCCTTACAGTTGCATGAGGTCCAATTTGTGGTGCAGAGTAGGTGGTTTTGGCAATGTCACCTAAACTATACTTCTTCTTGCTAGCCGATAATAAGTTATGCTTAAGTAATTGAGTTAGCTCGATCTATCTTTTTCTTTCAACTGTAGTTTTAAATTTGCTTGCTTATACTCAACTGTGTTTGAATCTTCTGTTATCGTAATGTTTGAGATATAGTAGCTTCTGTTGAACTTTCTGTGAGTTAATTGGTAGTGAAGTATTGGGCAGTGATGTGAAGTTAGTGATTGAACTCCCGCCTTCTTTTGCAGGGTTTATTTGATATTGAAGCACCATGATTATTACATTTGATGGTATTGGTACTTTGTTGTTTCTCAAATTGTTGAATGTTGCTAACTATAAACTGAAAGAGTATTCTTGAAATAGTATTACTGGAATCTATAGACTTGGCCTGAGCCAGAGGAATTTGCTTCTACCTGTACTGACTGGGTAAATCTTTCAATTATTACCTAGTGAAGATCTTAGTAGTAGTTAAACTGGTGTCCTTTTGGGTCATTATTTTAGAAGTTTTAGCATTAACACCTCTGGTAGATTAGTCTGATAACGGGTAGCGATAATTTTTAGCGGTAGATCGATAAATTTTGGCGATGCATAATCTTCCCCCTGTATTTGGCGTTGTGTTGTTCAGGCATGGAGATGTTCGTGTGCTGAAGTCGGTGAAGTGTCCACTCAGCTATGCAATGCGCCATTACTTTGTTGGAAATTGGATCTAAGCCTTTGAATGCGCAAGTTTCTAGGTTTGTGATCCCTGCTCAGATTACGTGTATATGCTCACGTGTTCGGATATATCAGTTGTACGTACCACATGATATACTGCCATATATATAGACTAAATTGAAACGTTTTCATTGTATCACATAGTAGTATATGGCTGCATAGAGTAGTAATTAAAGCCATTTTGCAGAATATTTATGGTTGTTTCTTAGTGTAGATGTAGAGTAAAGAAGGATATCCTTCTTCCTGGCAAAAGTTAGCTGGATTCATCTCACTCTTTCCTACATTTTAAGCTCAGTGATCTCTAGCCGAGTGAACCCAGTATTAGATGTAGAAGAACGAAATGTTCTTCGCTTTCTAAAATCGGGTCTATTTACCAGTAGTTTCCATATGTGGACTGTGTTAATGTTCTAATCTTAGTTGAGTCAATCATCTAGAATGCAGGCTTCACTCATGAGTGTGCCACAAATTACTAGTAACATAATAGGAGTTCTCATCAAATTATTATTCTTACAGTCCTCAGGCCTAACAAACTCCTCCACAGGTAGCACTATATATATAGCATGAACGCTTATTCTAACTCAAATGTTATATTCAGCCATGGCAACTTGCACGCGGGCTGCAATGTTCTGGTTGATGGCCTCAATCACCGTCACCATCATCAATGTTGGATTTCTCTCCACCGTCCATGTCCTCATCTGCAGGCGATGAAAGCGATGACCCCTGTGTGTTATGGTGTTTGAGGCGGAAAAATATAATGTCTTTCCCACGAGGTCCTTTTTCAATAGAAGAGGAACATTGGAACTGGTACTGTAGAGATATCTTGTCTCGTTGGGTATGAATATGAATTTAGTGGCAAACTACCAAGTGACTATGTCGAAGTCCTTAGATTGCTATACGTGAAAAATCTACGATGTTTATGACTCTTTTCATCGTCTAGATTGATTCCGCTCAATTGAGTGTGATGAATTTCATAAATATGAAACTATGCTCTTTCAACTTGGTAGTTCTCTATCCTCTATTGTTTTTCCGGTAATAGTTGTTTCTGTATTTCCATGGAATTGTTGTGGGCTTAGGAATTATGAGTTATATAGAGTATCCTTTCAATATATGTGATTAGTGTGTCTTTTGAAATATATATATATAATTAAATTATGTTGCAATTTAAAAGTAGATATATATATATTATATTGGTGTGACATCACGGTGCAATATTGAAATGGAATAGAAGGTGCTTTACTCTATTTGGAATTGTTATAATTGCGAGGAAAACTACTTAAGTGTGGATATATATAAAAAAAAGCAGATATCGAGATATATATATATATATATATATATTAGTAAAATAAACGTGCGTTGCATGTGATGCATTGTTTTTTATTTTTTAATATTGATTTGTTTTTTTTTCTCATCTCTTAGATAATGTTTTTTATTTTTTAATATTGATTTGTTTTTTTTTCTCATCTCTTAGATAATGTGTAAATATGTAAAAGATTTTAATAGGAATATTTTGATAAAAATATTGATATCTAAACTTAATTATTAAAAATGAATTTTAATCCAATATTTATACATTTGGCTATTCAAATGGATGGTGAAGATTAATTTTAATGGTGTGGTGAGAAGTTCTTTTGAAATTATTTTTAAATACTATAAAAACTTCTTTACTTATATATAGAACTTTTTAAAATTTCTCTCAACTTTTATGTTCAACTTTTATGTTTATCTAAGACCTTGTATTCACAAATTTTTGTATTTATGTAATATTTTAACTTTTTTTGTGCTTTTAATATTAACCTCTATTTCTTCTTAAACCCTTTAAAAAGGTCATTTGAAAAGTTGTTCATATAGTATGCACACTTCTTTTGATTTTGTCTAGAAAAATAAAAAAATAAATTAAATATCATATCAGTTTAAGATATTTTTCAAAACCGTTGAGCAATGTACATAGTGTAAGAGAAGGAGCTGACATTCATGTCAATTAACTTAAGAATAATGTTAAGGATAAATTAAGCGACATCCCCTAAGGTTAGGCCATTTACACAAACACCCACTGTCTTTTGCGAAATTACAGCTACACCTCCTGAGATTGTAATTATTACAACTACACCTCCTAATTCAAAGGCAAAACTTGCACTAATACCCCCTGAAAAACATTACATTAACACTCCTTAGGGGGTGTAGCTGTAATTTCAGAAAAGATAGGGGGTGTTTGTGTAATTGGACTTAATTTTAGGGGGTATCAATGTAATTTACCCTTATATTAATTATTCATGATAGTAAGATCACGAGATCAGTTCTTATGGAAAATTGTGTATGCATATTTATCTTTTATTAAACTCGCTTTGGTTTAGAAAAAAATACGTTGATAATTGAAATAGTTTCCATCAAAAGATAATACTATTAAGGATTATATACATTTAGAAGTTTTTCGATTTTGTCTCGCAAATCAACATAATAGTAATAATGCGATAAGCATTAGTCTAATTAACTTTAAATTATTTTAAAGTCTAAATCATGAAACTAATTTAAAAATTTCACCATATCTTTTGCATATCCAATTACATATCATGTAGAAAATTATGAATACTTTTTTTTTAAAATAAATTTTTATTTAAAATATTAAAAATATATAATTTTATTTAATTTGCACCTAGTAATTCATTGCTCAACCAAATTTATTTTGAATTGAGTTCAAGTATGTAAATAATTTTTCAATAGAACAATAAATCATACAAAGTTAACTACGTACATCATACCCTAACAAGAATTTTTGTAAGATGTTTAAATGCATTTTTTACCAAATTGATTGTTCAAAACCTTTGAAATATTACATAAAAGGATATATCTTTAAATAGAGTTTGATTTTTTAGTATTTTCATTCTTCTCGAGCTCATTTTTATTTTCAACAATATATATAACATAATAACTTTGTATATCAGAATTTTAAGTGAATTGTTGCAATAATAGAACAATTATTTGTTACTCCATTATTGTATAATTTGTAATATTTTTTGTTTCTCATTAATGCAAGTAAAATTAAATTTATCTTTAGTTAATTTTTTGCTTATGATTTATTCTTTTTCCGATCCCAATTTTTTGGAGCGTTAAGTGTATACACCAATATTGAGTATTTACCTTTTGAGGATTTTTGTAAACTACTTTTTTTAAGTGATGTTTATAGTTTTGTTTTTTTTTTTTTTTTTTCATTTTGACAATTCTTTAATTTTTTTTAACAGTCATTGTATTCTTTTAATTAATAATTCTGTATCTCCAATTCTTTTACAATATTTAAAATTTTAATTTAAAAAACTAAGTACTATAAATCAATTATACATGAACATACTCTATACATGTATATGAAATATAAATAAACTAGTTAGTAACCCGTGCAAGGCACGGAAGTATTGTATTTTCAAAAAGATTAATAAATAGAATTATGAATCATTTCATTTGAATTTTAAAATATAAAATTAAATAATTTAAAATATAAATTTAAAATAATTAGAAAGTATAAAAACACAAAAGTATATTGAATATAATTTTTTTTTTAATTATTTTACTAAAACTGAGTGAATCCTTTGGATAAACATAATCAATGGTACACTTATCTAAATTTAAATAAAATTGAAATAAATATTTAAGTATTAGTATATATCAAAATAAGATTTAAAATATAATACTAACCAATTAATTCAAAAAAATCTAGTGATTATTTTGGATAAATATAAATAATCATACACTTATCTAATTTAAATAAATATAAAAAGCATCTTATTACGTGGATACATTATAATAAGTATCTATATATAGTCTTGTTATCTATGTATAATAATTGATACATAATATTAAAATACCGCTTTGTATTATGTATTAGATATTAATCATATCAGTTATAATGCCTTACACAAAATATTATGTATCAAATATTATGTGATATATAAAATATTATGTCTATATTATAATAAAATAAAACTAATAAACAATTTAGATAACTTTATTTTTAGTATTTTATGTATTTATTTATGTAAGAACGAAATCCTGCTTTCTTTAATTGCCATAATACGATACACTGTTTGAAACTTTATTTTGCCACATGAAATATTGTCATTTATTTTATATTGAAGTTTAGATAAGTATAGCACTGTTCGTCGTTATCCAAACAATTACTCATTTTTTAAGGTAAATAGTTAGTAGAATAATTTAAATTCATTTTTGTTTTCAATTTAAAATTGTATTTTATACTGTTAATTAATATAAATGTTATTTATTTCTATTATTTACTTATTTAAAGAAATTTATTTATAATTGTATTTACTTATTGTTTAAAAGTACAATTTTCCCGTGGACAAATTATTGAAAATTATCTGTTGGATAAATATATATTTTGGATAATATGTTCTTATATACTTAAAAAAATTAGATAAAAAATTGGATAAATACTGATATTTTTTTTGTTTTAATCTAAAAAATTATAAAAAACAAAAATCATTTGGCATAATAGAGCTCATTGAAGTTATCCATATCTGTGTATATTTGACGCTTAAATGGATAATTTCAGTGATTTTATTTATTTTATATAGATTCCTCCGTGTCTCTTTGAATTTATTTTACCATGTGCAAAAATATTTTTATTTTCATTTAATGTGGATAAATGTAAGGTTATATGACTTTATCCAAAAAAAAAAAAAATAATTATAAATTTGTTCAGTTAAGTCGGTTAGGGACACAATCTAACTTTATTTTGATATTAAATAATACATTTAAATTTTATATTTTTCCATCTTGTAGATGGATATATATGATAAGAGTGACGTACAAAACCTCTGCATAAATTATTATATTTACATCTTATATTTTATATTTTTACATCTTATATTTAAGGCTTCTTTGCATAGATTATTCATGTTTTCTAAATACTTAATAGAATCTTTTACCTTAATAAATATTTCAACAGTCTTTTATTGAAAATCTCTTCCATGTCTAACTTTTTCATTGATGATTTCACTTGATATCATTTGGAGGGAGCAACAATCATTCCACCAGGTGTACTATTGTTGCTATATAATCGCATTGGTATGTGTCAACTTATGGTGTATAATTGCACATATTCATGAAATTTGTTGTTCTTTTCTTACTGATCGCAAAATCCAAAAAATAAAAGAGTAATTTCACTAAATCATCAAGAGGAAAAAAATGGCAAAAAAATTAAATTGATAAATGTGGTGTACCTGATCGTACTAAATCAATAATGATATGCATAACACCATAATAAATTATTTAAGCCATTTAAATTTATTTTTAAAAGAAAAGCAAGGAAAAAATGAGAGGGATTCTTCATTATTGAAATGCCATGGGTCATGACAATTTTCTTTGTCAGTAATTTATTTAATGCATCTCTTCAGTTGTAATACATGCCACAACAAATTTGTCAATAAATTGTAACCTATTGGCATTACCATTGATATAACATACATCCGTGTAGGTATAGACTTCACCTACAAATTTTGAAATAACTCCGTCAAACTTTAAAAATCCTCATTTTCGCCAATTAAAAATTGAAGTATATGGAGAATTGTGAAGGTAGAAAGATAATTCTCCATGCTAGGGTAAAGATTTCACAACTTAATTTGTGATTTACTTTTGTATTGTTTCAAAGACCCACTATACTATTTATAGTGATACAAACTTCTTGTCTTTTAAATAATTCTAAATTCAAATGACAAATTAAGTAGTTAAGATTTATAATATTGACTTATCTTTTATACTAACAGCTAATTTGAACGACTTATATTTTTACCACTTAACTTTTTTAAATGCCAAAAAATTACATTTGCCCACGCGTGTAAACATAAATATTTGTAGTTAATCATGTTTAACTTATTCTATCTTCCAATGCACACTTACTTTGATAGGTTTTAAATGTGTTGATGCATAGTAATATAAAATATATTTTGATAAACATGATTTTATATACTTAAAATAACAATAAAAAAACTAATACTATTAGGTTCTTTTGAATAAATTACTAATAATATGTTTTATTTAAAAACATTTGTTAGATAATATTGATTAGATTCTTTTGAATAAATACCAAAATTTTAATTCTTCAACTAAAAAAGTTGTTAGATAATATTGATTAGATATCTTTAGGATAAATATTAATATTTTTTTAATTTTTATCTAAAATATATGTTATATTCCATTTGGCATAGTAGAGCTCATTAAGGCTGTTCACATTTACGTATACCCATAGATAGCCTAAATGATTCTGTTTTATTATATATAGAGTATTCAAAACTTTGAAACTACAAACCTGGTTTTTTTATATATGAATCGTTTATAATGGGAATAACACCTAAGTTATTAATTTAGTATACAATTATATTCAACTTAATTATTGTTGTACTCAATATTTATACATTTTTGAATCGTAATTATTTCTTGTAGTTCCTTTTCTAATTTCATAAGCGTATTTTTGATCTAGTAGGTTCTTATATTATGAATATTATATAAAAATATGAATATGAGTAAATAAGTATAATGTGAAAAGTAATTAATATGAGTAAATATGAATAATGTGAAAAGTAGTTAAAGAGAGTAAATAATAAATGTAAAAAATAACCAGTATGGGTTAAAAGTAAATTATTTTACATAATTATCCTTAAAAATAATATTGTTATAAGGTTAATTTAGGTAAACCAGAAAAAGAAAGAAACTTTTAGGGCCATTCATACTTTTATAGAAACTAGTAAGGTACACGTGCGTTGCGCGTTTGAAAATTAATATATGAATTTCTTAAAAATATTATTATAAAAATTATAAACATGTTATAAATTTTGAATTTTTTAGAAAAATATAATCATAACAATGTTTGTTATGAACTAATATAATAATTATCACAAGTCTTATAACAATTAACTATTAAGAATTTTTATGAAATGTTCTTAATTAATGAATATATAATTTCATTGGATTTTTTGTGAGTTTTGTTGATTTTATTTCTCAATTATTTCTCATGGCTTTTGTTTGTTTCCATCTCATGAAGTTAACCATTTTTGTGCAATTATTGAAAAATATAATTCTAATTATTATTCTTCTATGAAAAGTTTTTTTTAAAAAAAGATATTTTTTAATTACTTTGTAGGTTGTAGTAAATTATATACATGTTGCTATCAAATTATCTTTTTTGGGTCATTTAATATGTTGGGTGTTTGTCTATCTCTTAGTAGCTAATTCATGTTATAGTTTACATATTTGAAGGCAATTTAATAACTTAATAAACTAAGCATTGATATTCTCTTAATTTCAACAATATAAAGTAATTGTCATTAAAATATATACAAAAATTTGTCTTCTCTACTCGACTTTACCTCAATTTTGATTCAATCAAATTCATTTTTTTTAGGTTATTTTAGGATCAAACTAAATTATTTTTTAAACTTGGACAATCAGTTCACAATTCTCCGATTATATATTTTCGTTATTTTAAAATACAAACATTTATAAGAAAATCATGAGACTTAGATATGCAAACTTTTTGTAGTACTCTTCCCTTAAGAAAATATCTAATCAATTTTGCTATTAATAAAAGATATAATTAATCATGGTTGTGAACCCAAGTAGCAATTATACATCTTACTTTTCAAAATGGCTATTATTCTTTTCTTTCAGTTCAACACTATATTGAATTACGCTAGAATTTTGCTTAACAAAATTTTCTCTTTACTATCATAATTTCAAGTGATTGATTTGATTTTGTTATAAAACACAATTTTAATTTACAACGATAACATCATTTCGTGTGGTAGTTCTTAGTATGGTTTTTCTTATTATAATTACATCTTATTTAACTTGTTAACAATTAAAAGAACTATAGCTAGCTAAATTTTAAAAAAAAAACAAATCAACTCAAAGGAAAAAAGAATTTAAGCAAAAATTTTAAAAATGATATACTTTTTTAAATGGTAATATTTACTAATGACCTCCTTTTCTATTCCTTCTTAAAATTTTTGATTATCTCTCTTGGGATCTCAACTTTTATTATTGTCAATTATTTTCTTCATCTTCAGTTAATCCAATACTTTATCCCATTCTCCATTTCTTTTTTTTTTTTGTGAAATTTTCTTTTCAACCCTTCATGATTGTGCTTTTTAGCGAAAATTGCAATTTTCATCCAGTTTTTTAGGGACGGTGGCACTATTGGTCCATGCCTTTTTCAAAATAGTAAATTAGGACATTATGTTTAGAATTTTAGCAATTGCAGGCCAAAAAGCCCTAATTTTGCCTGAATAAGTCACGAGGGCAGCACGTGACAGCCTGAAATTGGGAATTTGATGAGATGTCCAACAACTTGCTTAAGTGGCAAATAAAAAAAAAAAAGTAGGCGTGGCAGGCTGACGTGGTTAAAATATCCACGTCAGCCTGCCATGTAATTAAACCCACCACCTTGGAGAGCATTTGGAGGGAAAACACTTACCTTCACCTAACGTCTACATTAGAATGCCCCAAATTAGCAACCAAAGAACCCTAGATTTTGGGTTCTAAATTTATGTTTCGCTTGGAAACACTCGAAGGTGAAATTGACTTAAGCTACTGAAGATGAGCACCATCGTCGGACGCGTGGACTGCTATTGTGGGAGAAGAGGCGTTATTTGGACTTCATGGACCGAAATGAATCCTAGAAGGAGATTCAATGCGTGTAGGGATTACAATGTAAATTGTAGTTTCCTCTTTTTTTTTTCTTGGTTATGTTTCCTTCTACTTCTGTAATAATTTCTTAGAGTTAATTTCTCCATAATGGTTGTGGTTGTAGAGGGGTGGCTGTGGTTTTTTTGATTGGGAGGACCCTCCCATGTGTAGACGAGCATGTGCAATTATCCCTGGATTATTGCGGAAGAAGAATGAAATGGAGCAGGAGATAGTGAAGTTGAATTGCAGTAAAAAGAAATTGTGGAAAGTGATATTGCTCTTGTTTAGAAATTGTGAAAAGTGATATTGCTCTTATTTGGTGTATGTCTGATTTGCATTTGGGTAAGTGTTGGATGTTGTTTAAAGAAGCAGGAAGATTGCAGTAGGCTCTTGAAGATGAAGATGATTGCTAGACATGTGTAAACCTGAGTTGGTGTTTTGAATTTTGTATTATATCATTTGAGGTTGTAATGTATTAATGTAATGTACTGTTTATAGACTTTGTTGTAATGTATGTAATTTTCGTATTGATTAATGGGTTGTTGTATATGTTTAAAGTATTGTGTTCTGCATTGTGTAATTGTGCTAATCCAAGAGATTACATAAGACACAAAAAAAGGCAAAGGGCAATATAACATTAACATTAAGTAAATTGTGGTCTTTCACATTCATTTGTTTGGCAATAAAAAAGAAAGCCTCAAAATGTAACCATTTTTGACAGTATGTACCAAGATGCTGCCACAAAAGCCCCAAAATGTAACTACTAACAAACAAAAATAGAGTACAAAATGCAAGTTATAGTCTGAAACAAACTACTTTTGCTGGTCAGAACTTGATTATTGAGATGGCCATTTGGAGAGATCTACAAATTTTCCCCCATGCTCCTTGATGATGGTTTTGGGGCCTGGAATTGCTCGCCTGCTAGAGAAACATGGCATGAACCCTGTACCAGTCATTGGTGGGGGTGCCCTGATGTTAAATCTTGGCTGGATAGGCATGCTTGTGTGGGCCAATTGCAATTGCTCATACATGGTAGGCCCTTGTACCGAAGCTTGAATCTGACTTGGACCAGTTTCACTCATTATTTGTGGTGTCAATTGAGGCTCTGTTGCTGTAACATCAGGCTCAGTTTGCACACTTTCTTCTGTAACAGGAGGTAAGATAGGTGGTTGGGCATTTACTCCAGATCCAACCGTTTGCATACTTACCTGTTTCGATACAATTTATTATTTGTTACATAATATGAACATCTTCCTTACCCTTCTTGGGTCTTCATAGATAGAGTGTTTCCTTTTTCTTGCATTGCTTGATGATGAAGCACCTCTCAAACCCTGTCAAGAGTACACACAAATACTTCAGTGTTCAAAATTTGAACATGTAAAAAACAGAATAATGGAAGCCTGTTTTGAGTTACCTATTCTAGAAGATCTGAGAAGAGGGTATCCATGTGTATGTCATCAAGGCCTGGTTCTTGCATGTCTTTCCATAATGCACAACTTTTTGCATTATGTCCCACTTTAATACAGTCAAAAACCACTCCCACATGTCTCTTGACTCCCTTTGAACTACAACATAGGCAACAGGATACAAACTGTTATTAGGATTCACTCCCACTGCAGTAAGCAATATACCTTTGTGAGGACCCTTCAAATGGCAGCCATCTACACAAACAATTGGTCTGCAGCCTCCCAAAAAGCCCTGTTTTAAGGCATTGAAGCAGGCATAAAACTTTTCAAATCTGTTCTCACCATTCTCTTCATTTACCCCCAAAATAATTGTTGATCCAAGATTTGTTCTCCTAATTTCTTCTGCATAGTCCCAAAGTTTACTGAATTGATGTTCAGGACTCCTTTGAAGTTTTTCAATACCTGTCTCTCAGCTCTGTAAACTTGATCTATTGAGAAATGACACCTCAGTTCATTCATGATATCTACCCTCCATCCCTTCACATCTCTTTTAGGTTCAAATTTGAAGTTTTGTAGGTACCTCTCATTTAACCAACTGGTTTTCACATTTCTGACATTAAACACTTGTGGACAAGTGTGTTCATCTTCATACAAATTAATCTGAAAAGTTTCTTCATTCTTGATCTTATTTGCATGTATTTTCCACTGACACCCTTCCCCAGTACAAACTGCATAAACTCTGAATGAATCATTCTTGGTGATTTTCACACTTCTCTTCTATTTTATGGCATAAGAATGGACTGCTTTCTTGAACCCATTCTTTGAACTAAAAATCATCCCCAATTCCAGTGAAGGGTCATACATCTCCATTGGATTAAAAACAGGAAAATTTGGCCCATTATCCTCAGCATCTGAAATCCTATGGTCATCCATATCATTATCACTAACCACCACATCACAGCTTGATTCAGAATTTGTTTCATTTGAGCTATCCATCTCATCACTAACTTATAGTGAAAATTAGAGAGCTCAACATTATCTCAGAAAATTAAAGTGTTATGAAAGGTCAAATTATCTTTTAATATTTGGACAAATAATTGTCTTAAAATTCAAATTAAGTTAATTTTTAAGAAAAATGCGATAATCAATGCTACGAAAGATATATAGTTTTGTTACGAGTTTAAAGGTTTGAAGTTTTTTTTCATGGAGGTTCTCTAAGGAACCATAACTTTTACGTACATGATTAACATGTAAAGGTATAATTGTATGAAACTGAATATAATACAAATTTAACTCCTTGATTGGATTTCCCGCCTCGCGATTGCCCATCTCCCTTCTGGTTGGTCCTCCTCGTTGGCTACGTAGTTCAATTCCTCTTCCTTGCCAACACGATCTTCTCTCTATCATAGGGACATGTGTTTTTGTTCACAATCTTAGTTGGGAAAAGCATTTGTTGGATGAACATTGTTTGCTATATTCTTGCCATCAAGAACTTACCCCTCGATCGACATTCTGCCATCGGCTTTCAGCCAACTACATGGGCTTGAGTGCGAAAATCTACACAACCATAGTCGATGTTGTTTCCACTACTTCGACTAGTGAGAGAGCCAAAGCATTTCTTTTCTTGAACTCCATTCTGCTGTTTTTGGTTTGCATTGTTTCCGCGCCATTAGCCCGAGACATCACCGATGTTGGCAAATCTAGAAAACTGGCCGGAGGGTTCTTCATTTTGTTTATGATCACAATAGTTACTAATTTCTTCACAGTGATCAGTAATTTTTTACATCAATCCCTTTGACGATTTTGCCTCTTGTCGGCATGGTTATGTTGTTGTCTACTTTTATGACTCCATTGGTGGAGAAAATTGGGGAGAACTTGCAGAAGAGGTGTTTGATAAGTGTGCGTGATGAGGATTTTGGCAGTAGTGATGATTTAAGGATGGGGGGATTGAAGGTTAAGATTTTCGTAGGCTTGGAGGGATAGAAATTGGAGCAATGATGATGGTGAGTATAGTGGATTCTCGGTTGTATTTATTTGTTTGGAACAACTCTTGATTTGGTTTACTAGAATAATCTTGGACAAATTGCTGAATCAAGAGGGTGTTTGGGGGATTGTTTAACAGGTTTTTATGGCTTCTGCATTTAGTTTATCGGTCATCTTCTCATGCAAATTTTGATTCTCTCATATAGTCTACCTTGAGAACAAATAGTCAAGGAGGAAAGTGAGAAGACTACCAAAGAAATTGAATGGAGAAGTCACATAAACCAGTGAAGAAAACCCCAAACATCCTCTTGATTCAACAATCTGTCTAAGATTATTCAAATAATCAAACCAAGTGTTGTCCCAAACAAGTAAACAATTGAACATAACCAAGATCCCAATCTCCTCAACATCAACATCGCCCCAATTTCCTCCCCTCCAAATCCACAAAAATTTTGTCCCTCAATCTCCCCTTCATCCACTCCTGATAAATCATCACTGCTGCCAAAACCCTCATTGCACACACAACTATCAAACACCTCTTCTGCAACTTCTCCCAACTTTCTCCGCCAATGGAGTCATCAAAGGATATAACAACAACACAATGATGCCGACAAGAGGCAAAACCTTCAAATCAATTGATTTAAAACTACTGATCACTAGGAAGAAACTTGTAACTATCGTGATCATAAACAAAATAAAGAACCCTCCAGCTAGTTTTTCTTGATTTCCTAACATGGGCGACATACCTAGTTACCAGCGCGGAAACAATGATAGAAGAGTTCAAGAAAAGAAACGATTGGGCTCTCCGACCCTCGAAGTAGATGCTACTCCCGGCTCTGTCGGTAGAAAAAGAACATGCCAGGACGATATACAGAGGTAAGATCTTGTTGGCAAGGAAGAGAAATTGGACGTCGTAGTCGAAAAGGTGTGGGGGGGAGGGGACCAAATGATGTACAAAGAGTGTTTTCTGATTTGGTTTGTAATTTATAGAAGTATGATAGCTTTTTTCTTGAAAAGAAAACGAAATGTAACAGAATCCTCTCGGTACAGTATACACAATTACGGTAAATGAAAAGAGTGTGCACAACCAAATTCCTAAGCTACCGCGCACATTCACACACGCATCTATACCTACCTATCTATCTATTTATCTATTGAAAAATTCTTACCTGAATTTGGTTTGGCCGAACTAAACTAATTACAGAGCAAGTACGATACAATTGCTATGTAATTGATTACTTTTTCTGAATTGTACATCATCACACGACAAATGTATTGCACTTACTATATAATTGGTTCAGATTTGGCCAACCCGATTTGGGTTAGAATCATATTGTCAAGTTTTGACTAAATATTAATTTATGATAATTTTGAAAATTTTAATTATAAAAGAAATCTTATTAATTAGAAATTAATGTCGTCTATTTTAAACAACTTATGCTTTTTTAACCCAACAATGCTTTATTAAAATGCACCAATCCGTAGCGAAACCCCAACCGTCGTCGCGGACGTAAAACAACTTTTCTTTAGGGCCCTTAGAAAAATCGAGCACGTCCAAAAACATATACCCCATGCGGTGACTCAAGTAAAAATATCGACCGTCATCCGTAGAAGAAGATAGCTCGGACACACAACGGCTGCAAAACAAGGCATGGAAACTATCTAACGACAGAGGAAGTCCCATCTCGCGAAAATGCCGCCGCCAAGCCTCGAAATACATGAACGAGTTCGGCGTGAGCTGGCTAACACAAACCCCGTAGCTCTTGATCAACGCCACTAAGAGGGGGTGAGGAGGAATCGAGAACCGCTATCAAAGTAGGAAGAATAAACCGTGAAATATCCATCGGGAGGGGGGGGACCTAATCCTCTGCCCAGGAGAAGGAAGAACGAACTTATGCACCGAAGGCACCCTAAATTCCCTCCATATAAAAGCTAAATGCTCACGTGTAAGAACACTGTCACAAGTCCCCACATCCACGACACGGGGTCTTCGGGCACCCCGAGCACGGGGGCGCCTCACCTCATCAGCTCCCAGGGCCATAACTACACTCGGACACCCAGCTACCTCGAGAACCTCGGACTCGTCGTCCTCGCCCTCACTCTCAGACCCCCACTCTCACTGCTAACTTCGTCGTTCTCACCCTCAGTCTGGTCGCTACCGTCGTGCTCATAATCACCCACCTCCAATCCGTCACGACAAGTGTCCAACCACCTGAGTGAGGTGAATCAAAATCAATCAAGTTCTCTAAATCATCTAAAGAGTTGACAGAAGGACACTTGGGAAGGTTCCTTATCACTGCGTCATGGAAATCATCCCAAATATTGCTTGAGGAACCATAATTACTCGTCGAGAAAAAATTCATCTCCCGTTCATCAAATACACCCACCGACAAAAAATTACAAGAAGCATGCCCGGACGCGGACGGAAGGCACGAGGCATCTCCCAAAACTAGAAGAGGGATATCCCCCTCACATCCCGAAGCCGCGGCTCGGGCTGGAGGAGGCGCACTCCCCCAGCCCGAGGCACGACCTCAAGCTGGGGGAGGCATCCCCCTCCCAGCTCGAGGCACTGCCTCCAGCTAGGGGGGGATGCCTCCCCCAACTCGAGGGAGCGCTGCCTCGAGCTAGGGGAGAGGCGGCCTCCCCCTAACCCGCGGCGACGCCTCGGGCTGGAGGGGCCCGTGCCCCCTCTCCCGCCTCGGAGCCACGCCCCGGGACCTATGCTCACACGTTCGCCGACCCACCACCGGCCACTCACAGTGCGTCGCATCCCGACCCTCACCACCCCCATCAAAATCCTCATCACTAGACATGGCGATATAATGCAGTAGAAAAAGAACATGTCAGGACGATATATAGAGGTAAGATCTTGTTGGCAAGGAAGAGGAATTGGACGTCGTAGTCGAAAAGGTGTGGGGAGGGGAGGGGGGGGGACCAAATGATGTACGACGAGTGTATTTTGATTTGGTTTGTAATTTATAAAAGTATGATAGCTTGGTTTTTTCTGGGTGTCTTTTCTGTTTTTTTGGCTTGGTTTTGTTTTTGTGTCTTTGTGTTGAAACCTCGCTGAATGCGGGGTGGATTCTGGCATTGTTGTGGCCTGGTGTTGCCTATTTGTTGGTTTCAGTTCTAGTAATAATATCATCGTATTTACTATCAAAAAAGAAAAGGGTGTGCACAATCAAATTCCTAAGCTACTGCGCACATTCACACACGCATCTATACCTACCTATCTATCTATTTATCTATTGAAAATTTTTTACCCGAATTTGGTTTGGTCGAACTAAACTAATTACAAAGCAAGTATGATACATTTGCTATGTGACTGATCACTTTTTCTGAATTGTACATCATCACACGGCAAATGTATTGCACTTACTATATAATTAGTTCAGGATCGACCAAATCCGATTTAGGTTAGAATCATATTGTCAAGTTTTGACTAAATATTAATTTCTGATAATTTTGAAATTTTTAATTATAAAAGAAATCTTATTAATTAGAAATTAATGTCGTCTATTTTGAATATAGAAATCTTAGCCCCAAGATTATAGTTAAATTTTTTATTATTTCTCAATTTAATTGTGTCTCCACATATTCGATGTGTGTGTGTGTGTGATTTTTTAATTTTTTGGCTTTCAGCTTTGTTTCTTTACCGATAATTCCTTACTTGAGTGGTGAGGTTGAAGTCCCACAATTAAGAGGTTGTGGGTTCGAGTACTACGAATGTAGGGTGTTGTTTAATTTATAGGATGTTTGTATTATTCCTTTGTTTGCTTTAATGTTGGTGTTGGTAGATCTAAAAATATTGTTATACTGTGTACTGAATATTGTAATAGCAGTTGGTTGCTACAGAAACATTATCGTATTTTTAAATTAATAGTTCATCGCTCATTATCAAAAAAAAAATTTTGTTTCTTTTATAAATTTCTCTATTGTTTTTTTAAGAAAAACACAAAGCTTTCATCCGTAAACTGGATTTCTCTATTTGTGTGTATCTCTTATTTTTACGAATTTTATAATAGTGTTTTGTTTACGCCTTCATTATTGCTTTTTTGCAAACTTCTCTGTTTATACTCTATAGAAATTTAATGTTTTGATTGAAATTATTGTTAATATATATTCTCAGTTTACTTAGGATTTAATGTGCAGATTATCCCGTCATAGACGGTTGTATTTGTTTTTATTTTCTTCAATTAATTTCATAAGTTCTTTGATATATATATATATATAATAATTTAATTTAACTTTATAGGACTTAAACAGATAAAAATCATATTAGATACAAGCTTGCACGGTTGAAACGAAAGAGAGAATTATATGTTAAACATAGTAAAAATGTTAAAAAATATTCATGTATTGAATCTTTGTCTTACATGGATAGAGAGATCACTTATTATCATAATAAAATAATAATTTTGTCGAAGAGTATTCTTTCATCAATAGCTCATCATCATATCGTAGGTGCACCCAACGTGGATTTTCATCAAGGTCTACTCATGCATTAGTATCGCATAATTATAGAGGATCTTCATCAAGATCTACTCATTAACAAGTATTGCGTTTCCATCGAAAACTATTTTTCAGTTCTAAAAATCTAAGACGTGCATGGTAAGTGTGATATAGTAATTATGTTCATATAATTATTATAATTATAGTTATAATATTAATTATTATTACATCGTTTGTCAGTAGAATAGATGGACAAAATATTAATTATTATTGTTAAGATTGTTGGATAAATTATTATTCTCAACTACCATAGTTTAATTTTTGGAATATTTCAGGACAAGAACCTGTAATTAAGCGGACGTGTTTGGCTAATTACACTAGAAAAAATATTACTATTCCCTACGATTTTATTGGCTACGAATTAAAGTCTTGGTAAATAATTATTATTAACCACGCTTATTCACCATGAAAAAGATTTTTACCATGGCTTCTAGCCATGACAAATACATTAGCCACACTCGTAAAAATTACAGCCAACAACCGTTGCGTAGCCGTGATTATTACTTTTTACTACATCTATTTAATTTTAACCATGACAATTAGCCATGGTTAAATGTAATATGTCTTCTAGTGTTATAAACTTATTTAAGAAATCTTATAAGCTCATACATCTTATAAGATATTTTTAAAACTTATAAGATGTTAAATCTTATTTAAAAAATAAGTTCATGAAATATTAAAATAAAATACGATTATGAAGCTTATAAAATATTAATAATGATAATTTTATAATTAATTTGAAGGAATTTATTAAGATTTTAATGATGAATTGGCAACTCCATACTTCTCTTTAAAAAATTTATAAATTCTTAACATCTTTTTTTAAAGCTTATAAAATATTTTTAAAAAATTTAATTAAACATTTTATAACATCTTATAAGCACCCGAATGCTCCTAGCAAATAAAAATGTATTGGAGAAATCTCGAAACCCCATCTCGTAAGTGATTCTTGGGAGAAAAGCAAGATCATGTGGGGTCTAGTTTGTCATCGTGAATTCGTGATGATATGATCATAATATATAGAGTACATGTATTTCAACATGCTCCAATACTTGTTGATTTATTGGCAGAGTTAATTGCAATTTTCATCATGTAGCTATAGACTTCAGATATTTTAGTTTTTTTAAGTATTTAAGGTAGTAAAATAGTCTTCTATATTTTCAATTTTCACGAATTTGATCCTCTGATCGCCGGATTTTTACAATATCATCGGAAGAGTGGCACATGCCTGTCACGTGATGAATTAAAATTGGGCCTTTTTCTGCTATTGACTAATATTTTCCAACGTGGTAGTTAGAGTAAATTTAGAAAAAGAAAAAAACTTATTGATGTGGCTAAAATAACCACGTCGTTAAGTCCCTTCACTGTCAACTAAGCAACATGACGTGGCTTTTTGAGCCATGTTGGTAGGTATTTTTTTTATAAATTTACTTCAGCTACCACTGTCACACCCCAAATGATAATACGATTATATGCTGCTTAATCGTTACACATTAACAACATTACTTTTATAGATAACATGAATGAGTTCATAGTTGGTTATATAACATACCCTATCAACATAATTAACAGAAGTATTTGCTCAACTACAACACTTATACATGTCTCTTTCCCATATGGCAGCGTAGACTATTGTAATCTGTTCACAAGCCGTCTTCACTTTTAGTATATTGTTAGCAGTCTCAAAATCTATGGCTTCTATCCTATTGACTTGTGAGGAGAACACTACATACTGGCCCAACTGAACTTTGCAAGCACAATGTAGATCTATTCCTCGAGAGTCGACACGACCAAAATCTACACCTGAAAAATATTGCAGAGGAGTGAGCCTGCGACAATAAGTAAATAACTGGCTCTGCTTATACATGCATGACGAGTCCAGTTCAACAAGACTAAAATAAGCAAGTAATAACACATGTTATCAATTTACATTCCAACACGTCGCATTTTATTAACCATGTAATCATCTCATAACACAACAATCAATCAAATCCTTCCTTTCCTAGTATGCTCACAAGATGGTGATATAGTGTCTTTCTCCACCAACTCAATCTCACCATTCATCACATTATAATTAAGTGAATTTCCTCTTTGTAAGCCACGAAGAGCCGCCGGTGCCATTTTATCCACGAAATCGGGGCCATTTATTTTTTTCCACGAAGAGCCACCGAGATCAATTTATCCACGAAGAGCACCGAGGCCAATTTATCCACGAAGAGTCATCAGGGCGGTTAATTTTTTTTCCACGAAGAGCCACCGAGATCAATCAAAGGGGTTTCACATACTAATTCTATCCAGTTTTCTTAACTCCCTCATTTTCACATATCACCGTTCTTGTAAGCAACTAATCAAGTAAGACCACATATCAACACATATCTTCAATCACAAGTATATAGCCACAATGTCATATAACTTATGGTACATGCATAATACACTTTATCATCTCACTTCCACAACTCATGAATCATATAATTCATACAACAAAGTGATATGAATACAACAACACACATATGGATCGTGTTAATCATTCACTTACTTTGCTTTCAATAGCTTAGGCAATCAACTCAAACCATCCATCAATTATAACCTCCTCACAGGTTATTAGCAGCACAATCATAGACTTACATAAAGGTGTTATCAAGATGGAGATGAGCATATATAGACGGTGCTAATCATCTACTTACATAAGAGTAATATCAAGAGGGAAAGGGACATATATAGGCACCGCTAATTATTTAATTACAAAATGTACCGATTGCCGATGGTCTTAGTTCGTTATCTGTATTTTTTCCAATGGTTCCAGCTCCTAACAATATTCCCAATATATTTATTTAATATAAACAGTTTCAGCAATGAAGATTAAAAGATGAATACTTATGTACCATGTTAATCAATCTCTTCTAAACAGATCTGAGAGCGCCTCTGTCCTAACTTACAAGTTTTCTATAGACCAACATATAGCTAATATAAGTGTTATTTTTACTCCAAATATTCTTCTTTGTGTCTAGTTTCATCTTCAACATGAATCATATGAATTGGATTGGTATATAATATGTTATTCAGATTTTAACACAACCTATTCTGTACTATCACAGATCCATATCCTCTATTTTAAAATTATCTCAAACTTCATATATTGATTCAAAAATTATGATATTTATCGAATAAGATATAATATGTGTCTAGTTTCATTATAAGTAAAAACAGAACAATTTCAACCTTTATATCTCAAGTTATAAGGTTTTAGTACACCTTGTCTGATTTCCTGCAGAAACAGAGAAACAGAATATTTTCCTATTTTTACCAATTAAAACGAAGGATTTAGCTTCTGATCAAAATTAGAACGTTATAGAGGACATCATAAGGTTTTCATAGACACCAAAATCACTAATTTTGGACCGATTAAACACAAGATTTTCTGGACAGAGACTGTTTGAACAGAGTTTATCCTGGTGTCTTCTTTGCATCTTAATCGGTTTATATCTTTAAATTCATTCACACACCAGCCCCTACACGAATTTAGACAAGAAATAAGAACTATAACTTACCAAATCCGATGTGAAATTTTCTATGCTTTGATGAAAACGGAGGAATGACCAAGGTCCTTCTTCCTCTCTCTCTCTCTCACCGCCTCACCTCCTCTCTCTTTGTATTATTGTTATTTCTACACCCTTCTACATATTTTTGTAGCTAATGTTTATCAATATATATCTATATAAGTGTCTATATATGTATCTAGGTATGTAGGTGTATAGATAAGTAGGCCTATATAGGTATATATATAAAACTATTATATTAAGGGTTAAATACACTTTGCACCCCTGAACTATGCATAAAGTGCATTTACCCCCCTAAACTATAAAATGTAACAAAATGGCCCCTCATGATATGGATTAATTTTTTTATGACGAAAATGTCCTTATTGTTTACACCCTAAAATATGTTTATTTCAATCATTCCCCTAAGACATAATTTGAAATATTATAAAAATTATATTTAATATAAATACTATCAAAATTTATTATTTTTATAATTAATATAAAATCTGTATAACACTCTATAAATTTACAGACCTTATATTTTTTACATAATATTTCAAAATTTACATAATTTTGGCTTGTGTATATATATGTTGAACTTTTTTTTACAAAAATAATATTTTTGATACAATTTAATAATATTACATCGAACATAATACACTATAAATATGCAAATCTATAATATAATTAATTTATTATATTCTATAATCTTTTGAGCAATGATATGATATCATTTAATTATGCGTACATATACCTAAAATAAAAAATTATAGTTATATAACATATTTTCTTATAAAATTATATGCATTATTTATTTACACATATTTACATGTATTTTTTAACATAAATAATCTACTTTGTAAAATATATATGCATATAGTGCGATTGTAAATATTTTTTGTATTACATAATTAATAAAAAAAATTATAAATTTTAAATACTATTTTTTAAATAAAATATGAGTAAAATTTTAAATCTCTAAAAGTAGTTTTGGCGAAGTAATAAAACATACATTTAGGGAATAAAATGAAATGTATAGGAGATAAGTGAGAACGGACATTTTTGTCCTTTTAATGTCAAATTATTTAGTCAGGGGCCTTTTTGTTACCTTTCATACTTTAGGGGCCTAAATGAGACTACATGTATAGTTCAGGGGTGCAAAATGTATTTAACCCTTATATTAAAGACACATGTTGATAAGATTACTTGTTTTGTTTTCTAGTCTAGTAATATATTTCTTATGTTGTGTAGTGCATATACACATAGATTTTTTTATAGTGCTAATTATTTATATATATAGTATTAATCCTTTATTTATTTGTCCCTCATCCTTGCAAGTATTTCTATTTAAACCCTCAACAACTTTCTATTGCTTTAAATTTCAAGTGTCTCAAAGAATATATCTTATCACATAATTTCTAATTAAGCATCAAATATTAAATAAATCAACACAATGTTATCAATTTTATCATGCTAATAAATCATAATTCTATATAAAAATTGGGGGGCATTACAACCACTATGTAAAATATCAACCAATAGCAGAAAGAGCCCCAATTTTAATCCATCACGTGAGAGGCATGTGCCAATTTTTCCGGGAACTTTGTAAAAATTCGGCCCCGGAGGACCAAATTCGTGAAAATTAAAAAGATAGAGGATCATTTTACTACCCTAGATACTTAAAGGATTAAAATGCCAGAAACCCATAACTTCAGGACCCTTTATTTGCATGCCCTCCTACTTTTGGGTGTTAATTGCAGTTTTGGTGTGGTGATTTTATGTTATTTTACGTTTTCATCCTCTAATTTTTTAGAGAAGCATTTTCATCTTATACCATTTTAGTTTTCACAATTTCAGTCATTTTTTCATTGGACTTCACCTCCACCGTCGAGAAGGGTGAACTCCTGAAAAAAAAAAAAAAAAAAAGACCTAAATCACGAAAATTAGGAAATATAGGACCCAAATGTTATTATAGAAAATTCAAGGGTAAAATTGCTGGGAAAAAATGAACCAATATGAACAGTAACTCCATCTTTAAAAGGCCATATTAGATGCACATACATTTTATTGGTGAGAAGGGTGAATTCCAACAAAAAAAAAGGACTGGAACCAAAAACTAAAAGATGCAGGGCCAAAATATTACCCTAAAAGATTAAATGACAAAAACGCCAAAATAACCTAAGTTACGGGACCAAAAATGCATTTAAGCCCCTAATTTGTTCAAACTTGCCTACATAGCTTGCAGAAGATGCACTTTTGTCCTATAATTTTGGGGGTTGACACTTTTGGTCTATTTTGATTTTATTTTTATAATTGAGGATAATAATTTAAAATAGATAGCACATTTGATCCAATTTTTATCAAAAAATTCTAATTTCGCTGGAAAAATGGAGTTGTCACATGTCAAGTATGTGCTTTTTTTAGTGAAGTTGGCATTTCCGATAGAATTTGGACTCAACGTACTAGTTTTAAATTTATTGTTCACAATTCCAAAATTAAATTTGAAGTGGACCAAAAGTGTTACCCTACTACAATTACAGGACGAAAAATGTATTTTTTCCAGTATAGCCCATATGTATTACTAGCAATAGACATGTGCTATGCACAACAATTATTTAAATAATATGTAAATTATATAGAACCATGTATAAGTATTGTTTTTGTAATTTACTGTCGCACTACAATTTATATTTTTAAGCTCCAAACATTAAACATATATCACTATATTATTTTGACTACATTGAGTTGATTTATACCTCAAAAATAAAATTAACCAAGTATTATTATATCAAATGATTATTGTCATAGAAAAAGGCCAAAGTACAGATCCAATAATTAATTCTAAAAAGACTATTAAAAAAAATATAAATGAAAATGCTAAAAAAAGAGTAAATTAATGGCGAATTTATAACATGAACGAGAAAATAAGAAAACATGATAGATGCAATTTACCATGTTGGTTTTGGTTCTTTTCGTGATAATAATATCATCGTATCTACCGATATTACCAACAATACGGGATAAATGCAATTTACCCCAATGATATAACAAATGAGCAAAAACCTCCATGTGAAAAAATAATTAGCAAATTATCCCCTATAATCTTAAAATGAAGTAAATTACCCCCTGTATTTTCCCTTGATAGGGGGATAATTTGCTTTATTTCTTAAAACATAGAGGGGTAATTTACTAATTATTTTTTCACAGGGGAATTTTTGCTTATTTTTTTATATCACAGGGGGTAAATTGTGTTTATCCCATAACAATACTAACAATAATAAACAAGAGAAAAAATTATCTTGTCATTTTTTCTCTCTGATAGGATTAATTTAGTCCTGCACATAATGAACCTAATATTGTTACTCTACACCCCTCAACATTAATATAATACTAGCGACAGAAGCAAGCTCGATGCATTAAATAAATAAAACTTTGTTGTACTTGTTTAATTGACTGGAAAAAAAACAAAGATAAAATAAATAATTGATCAATGAATAAAACAAATTAATTTTAAAATCGTCTTTTTGGATTTATTGTCGTCTCAAAAATCAAACATTTCTCTCTTCTATATTTTAATTCAACAACACTAGATGAATTATTGAATAAGATATTTTAAAAATAGATAAAATAATAATGTTAACCTCACATTATATATATATATAAGAGTAAAATAGAACACCAAAAAAGGGCTAATTTTTTGATTCATCACTTATTACTTTTATTTAATGATTATAATTTGAAAATAATATTTTATTACATTAACCCTTTTGACTTTTCATATATTATATTTACCCATTAAGTATAAAATATTATTAGAACATTCTTGTCAATAATTTATACGAAATATTGAATCAATTTTTTGACTAACATCAATATTTTTCATCTAAACTCCAACAAAAAGAATATAATTGTAAGCAGATAATTCTTGTGAGAGGTATAAGTGCAATTCGGTACAGACACATAACCTCTCCCTCTCTTATTTGATGGGGTAAGTTGACAAGTTGGCGCCCTTCCCTAAGATTTGTTATAATCACGTATAGATTTTTGTAGTTTGAAAAATTACACCTATTATCTCAAACGTTATTTCCATCCAACTATGCAGTATTTGTATATTTTATGAATTATACTTATTTGAGAAAATTACAAGATTGCATGCTTTACCTATTACTTGTTTTTGACTAGTAGAGGTTGCATCATCACACTATCAACTATTTATACTAAAAATTTACATGTCCAAAGTATTCATACAGCATACTCCTTCCTCAATTCTATTGTGTTCATAACCAAATTCAGTATGTTGTTTTTAATGAGCCTATACTTTGTTTTGGCAAGCTTGATCCATATTTGTGTTTTAAAGATGGGTTTAACCACTCTAATAAGCCGATACTTTGTTTTGGCACATTTGATCTACATTTGTGTTTTAAAGATGAGTTTAACCACTCAAAATTCAGTTTACCTTCTTTTCTGGTCATAAGTTTTTTTTTACCCACACACTTACACACTCAAAGTTTGAATATAAGAGCTCTTATAGGAAGTTCTGTATCCGAACCATTGGATGTCATCCCTGGGGACTTGGTCCCAAGGTTTTCTTTTTTTATTTTGAACTTCGAAGGATCCATGATATACATCTTATCATCCAAAATTGATATTAATGTATCTAACTTCCCCTCCCTATGGATAGGCATTTATGCATACAAAAATCCTTTTACACTCATGGCAATGGCGCTCGTGACGGTTTTCAACCCGTACAAGAAAGCAAGGCAGTTGCAGAATGGGTCCAAGCGTCATACTCTCGCGATAAATTCATAGCGTTATAAGCGTTCCCTCTCACAAGTTGTTGAACTGTGCCAGTTTCCTCCATCCATCTGCTCCTTTTAGAGTATATCTAACAGGCGAATCATGAACCACTACGTCAAACACTCGTCTGTGCTCATCGTATGTGGGCACCACGAGTCCATTTACCATCTTTTATAACACTTTTTTGGTAAATGCCATCATCATAAAAGAAGGAAAATGTTCCTTGTATAGATATAAACACTCGAACCCATGGTCACCTTGGACCGAGTCCCAAGGTTAATACATCATCATTCCGTTAATTCTTCATATTTCGATTAAAAAAAATGACTAAAGAACTTGCTGATATAGATTTCAAGAGTTCTATTTCTCGTTCGAAATATTTGATTGCTAATACTCTAGCTTAAATTACTTCAATAAAAGAATTTGCATTGAACCCTCTAACTTAAGCCATTTCAATAAAAGAACTTGCATACAAGTCTCTAACTTAGGCGCAAATGAAAAATTTTAACATCTATTTATAGTATCATTTGCACAAATAGATGGTAGAAATTAATTATATCAAATGGTGGAGAGAGATTTTCTGAAATATTCTAAACCATATTTCTATATTCAGCAAAACTTGTATAATATTCTAAAATATTTTTTCAGAAAATTTTAAAAACATTATACTTTGAATTGGTTTAATTGATTGGTGCAATTTAACCAAGAAATCTTAATTCATGCTTAACCACACAAAATAAATTATATAATAAATGTTGTTGGACTTTCTTGATAATTGATCACTTTTACTGAATTTTACATAAATTCAAATTACATTCACATAGAATCAATTTTTTTTAAGGTGCATTTCCTTTCCAAATAAAAAAATAAAAAAATTGATCCGATGTGGATCCAATTTGAATTAGAACTCTTTCACAATTACGTTACATCAACTTTTAGTCAGATAGAACTAATATAATAATAGTTAGGATCTAATTTGTGCAATTATACGTAAAAAAAATTATATTAACAAAATCGATGTAATTCATGTTAAACTTTAATTGTTGTTGATTTTTCCACCTACATCGATCTCTGAAATATTGTGCTGTATTTTTGTTAGTTTTTCTTGCAAATCCATGGATAACCCACTAAAATTTTCATTGAAACAATTTATACTAGAAAAAGGTTTTCGTTGAAATTCACTAAATATTGACCAAATTCCTAGTAAATTTTGTGAAATTAGAAGATACATTGAGTCCTCAAAATTTAATTAAATTAATTTTTATAGGGTCCGTCTATTTTTGTGGTTGGGATAAATGATCGATATGACCAGATTGAATAAACTACCAAAGTTTTCACTGAAATAATTTATACTAGAAACGTTTTCTAGCAATTCACTAAATCCCTATCAAGGAAATAAAACAATAATAATTCTAAATGAAAAAAAAACATTGTATTTATGTAAATGGAAGAGCACAATTTCGATACTACGCCAGAGTCCAACATTTCAGTTTGACTGGCCCAAGTTTCGACCTACCGGATGAGAATAATAATGAGTGAATCTCTCAAATAAAGATAAACAATGATATATTTATCTAAATATAAATATAAATAAGAAGATAATTATTTAAATGGCAAAATAAAATTCAAAGAGAGTATAATTATTATTCTTACAGTCCTAAGGCCTAACGAATTTCTCCACAAGTAGCAGTATATATATATATATATATATATATCGCATGAACGCTTATTCTAATTCAACATTCATATTCAATTATGGGACTAACTTTGCAAATTTTTTTAATAATTTTGAAATCAAAAACAAAATATCGTAAATTATGGACCAAAAAAAGCACTATCCATTCTTTGTGGGACCAAATATGCAATTTAGCCTGGTTTTTTAGTGCAATGAAAACATGGTATGATTCAACAAAGTAACCCGTGTGACTTTAGTATTTTGCAAGTGGTTTATTTTGATTAGTTCCAAAGTCATGAATAATATATATAATGGTTATATTCACTTTCACTCTTAGAATTTTTTATTTTTTTTTTCAATTGTAGATTTAAACACTAAACCTAAAAAATTGATTTTTCTTAAAGCAATAATAATCTCCCACATGGCGTAATGTTAGTGGTTGGCTTGGCATGGCCGAGCTGGGTCCGCCTTAGAATTTCCCTTGACGAACACAAATAGATGGTAGAAATTAATTATGTCAAATGGTGGAGAGAGATTTTCTACATATTCTAAATCATACCACCAAAGAAAGCATTATGCTCGCGTGGATTTCTATATCAACCAAAACTTAAATTTTTCCAGAAAGTTATATAACATTAAAATTTGAATTGGTTTCAATAAAATTTTAATGGCAAAATATTTCAATCAAGTTTAGCCACACTAAATAAATCTATGTAAACAAATATTGTCGAACTTTTTAGATAATTAATTAGTCACTTTAACTGAATTGTACTTAAATATATTATTTACTACCACTCAATAGTAGCCTCTAAAACTGAGTAATGTTGGATCTTGGTGAGAAGAAAAAAAACATTTATGTAGAGAAAATGAACACAAAATATTAAGGAAAAAACAAGGAAAAGTAAAAAAAAATCTTGTAACACTAGCAAAAATTATAATGTTAGTGACGAAATATTAAATAAAACTTTAAAAATTGTCACAAAAATATATATTGACAGAAAATCATTTTAATCTTGTCACTATATAATTATTAGTGACAATATTAATTGTGTATAAAGTTGTCTAATTAGTGATACATTTATAATGACAATACAAATATAGTGACAGTAAATGATTATTGTCACTATATATGTCTCACTAATTATTTTTAGTGACAATTTAATGTACGATATTTTGTCACTAACTCATGCTAATTACAATTTTTCCAAAATAATTATCATTATTAAAACTTTGAAATTTATTATTGTGGTAAAATAAAAATTCTTGTCATTAAATATGTAATCAGTAACCATATTAAAATTGTCACTATTTTTTTTTTTTTGCCGCTAATTTTTTGTTTTCTTGTTGTGTAATGTTACATTTTGTATTATGATTTTCTTCAAAAATTAAATAAATGACACAGAAAATTATCATAACTTGGACGGAACGTATTTGCAGTCATCATAGTGAAACACATATAATTATACTTTTTTGGGATGGGGCGTTAGGGGGGGAGAGAATTAATGTTTTTTTTTTAATGTTTATTATTTTTTTGCATTAAATAGTTTTAGCTGTGATAGTATATATATTAGGGTTAAATATATTTACCATCCCTGAAGTATTCACACCACATCAATTACCCCCTTAAAGTATTAAAACCTTAAAAAAAAACCTGACCTTCTAACTTCTTTTATTTTTAAGTTCAAAAGGTCCATTTTACCCTTATTGAAAATTGCTTTTTTCAGGAAAAAAAATTAAAGGGATTTTTAAAATACTAAAATTGCTCTTTTGTGAAGCTTTTGTCTAATTCTAATTTCACTTATTCATCGAGCTCTTTTTATTTTCGTAATCCTAAAATATTTGGAGTTTATTTTATTTTAATTTCCTTTATTTGTCAAACCAAATTAAAAATAAAGTCATACATATATATATTTATATATTTACTTAAACAAGCATACAATTAATAAAATTAAAAAAGGATTGATTATGAGCTAATAAGAAAATATACAATTAATATATATTTATATCAACATGATAATTATATAAATATGGTAATGATATGAATGTATAAATTTATTTATAATTTGGTTTGACAAATAAGTTAAACTAAAATAAAATGAGTTTCAAATACTTTAGAATTATAAAAATAAAAAGGGCTCGATGAAAAAGTGAAAATAGAATTAGATAAAAAATAAAAAGGGCTCTATAAAGTTTTAATTTTTAATTTAATTGGGCTAAAAATTATTTTGATAATTCATGCATTAGAAACAAATTATCAAATGATAATTAAGCATTAGAAAAAAAATTATCAGACAAGTTTTATTGATAATGACGATCATATGAGAGTAAATTTAATTTTTGAATATATTTAATTGCATAAAATTAATTTTCTAAAGAAACTTAATTTAATAGTTGATTTAATTACATGAGTTGGAAAGTTGAAGGATATTTTTAATATTATAATAATTTGATGTAGAAGTATAAAAACTATCAATTTGTATCTATAAGACCTTTTTCCTTTATAATAGTAGATAATATATATATATACTATCATATCTAAAAATATTTATTACAAAAAATTAATAAACATTCACAAAAACATTAATTCTCTCTCTTTCTCCCCCTGCCAAAAAAATTATAATTATATGTGTCTCTCTCCTCTCTCTTTCCACTCTTTGCCAAAAAAAGTATAATTATATGTGTCTCTCTCCTCTCTCTTTCCACTCTTTTACAAATATTTATCACTCTCTCTCCTCTCTCTCTTTCCTCTCTTTTACACATTTATTATCACTCTTCCCCAATTTATTAATAATATTATTTTAATATTATTTTTGTTAATTTTATTTTATTTTATATTATTTTATTAAATAAGCCGTTTTAAAATATTTTTAAAAATAGGTAAAGACGGGACTTGAGTCCCGTCTTTATTGTAAATCTAATAAAAAAACATGATTCATTTGAAGACGGGACTTGAAGTCCCGTCTTCAATCATTCACTTAACCTTTTTTTTGTTTAAATTTATTTTTAAATTAAATATTAATAATAATGAATTAAAATTTTAAATTATTAAGTTTAATTATATATAATTAATATTAATATTAATTAATTATTATTTTAAAATTTTAAATTATTATTTATAATATGATAATTATTTTTATTAAATAAATATAATTAAATTTTTTAATAATTAATAAATATATTTATTAATTAAATATGACTTATAGTATTATATCGTGTAAAAAAATAAAAAAAATAGTGATAATTATAAATTATAATAGTGACCACCAGTCTCATGTGTATGTCGTTGGTATTGGTGTCGATATCTTTTTTTTTTTCACCAATCGATTTTGTTGTCACATTTATTTTTTAAACTACGATTAACAACTATATTATCAAATTTTTAATTAGTTGTCGAGGTCTTTTTATTTTATTTTTTTTGAATTTGATAAACGTAGTTGTTAATCAACATAGTGTAAATTTGATAATATCGTGCCATATGATAACGAGATTTCAACGGCACATTGGTGAGATTGGCGAGCATTATTAGATTTCAACGCTGCCCTTTTGTATTGCAATAAATTCAAACCTATAAAGCTTACAATATATTTAATGTTAAAACTTTTATAAAATAACATTCACAAAATATTTCACTAAGGAAAAATCTTTGAATCCAATCATAAAAAACTAAGAAAAAGAACACATTTACTTTGAATGAAATTAAAAATTTACTTTATCAGTCTTAATACAAAATTATCAATAAATATGTTAATGAAAGATATCAATGGTAAAAAATAATGATATTATCTTATTAAAATTAAACATTTATTGCATGAGATATACCAAGTGATTGATATAAGTTGAGTGACTGAAAAATATATGATTAAAGTAAAAATAAATTATTAGTGATAAGATTAATATTTTTTTATGATAAACAAATTAATCTAAAATTTGAATTTATTTAAAAATAATATACAAATTGGATTAGTATCCTAATTTTGAATGTAGGATATAGTATAAATAAATACCAATTTTGAAATATAGAATTGTTTAGATAAATACAAATTTAGCTTTTAATTTAAAATATATGAGATTTCTAACTAATGAGATTTTTTCTTGATAATTAAAAAACATTCAAATTATCAGAATTAATATTTTATCCAAATTGGCTTAATTGATGGTTGATATTTATCCAAATTGGCTTAATTAATATTTTTTAAGATAAACAAATTAATCCTAAAATTTTGAATTCTTTTTAAAATAAATACAAGTTGGATTAGTATCCTAATTTTGAATATAGAATATAGTATAGATAAATATTAATCCTGAAAATAGAATTTTTTAGATAAATACAAATTTAGTTTTTAATTTGAAATATATGAGATTTCTAACTAATGAGATTTTTTCTTGACAATTAAAAGATTATCAGAATTAATATTTATCCAAATTGGCTTAATTGATGGTTGATATTTATCCAAATTGGCTTAATTAATATTTTTACGATAACAAATTAATCCTAAAATTTGAATTTATTTAAAATAAATACAAGTTGAATTAGTATCCTAATTTTGAACTAGTACAAAACCCGTGCCAAGGCACGGGGAGTATTTTCAATTTAAATCGTGACTATAATAATAACTATTTGAAAATATATACTTATAAAGTGAACAAAAAATATCTATCTTTGTATGTTAGTTTTAATAAAAATTATATAAAATATAAGTTTTCTTGAATTGAATGAGTTATCATTAATTATTTAGAAAAATATCCATACAATCGTAGATTCTTATATTCTTTTAATCACTTTGATTATAAATTGCAAAAATATTTTATTTTATTTAAATTAGATAAACGATAGATTATTTAATTTTATAAAGATTTACAAATTTGTTCAAGTAAATTACTTAGGGATACAATCTAAAATTCAAACTTATTTTTACATCTCTTCAACATTTTTTTTATTTGTGATTAACATCATATTAAATTTTATTTTTTTTACATATAAAAATTTACTTTATTTTTAATTTTTTTATTAACTTTTATAAACCATAGTTCTCCGATGTCTATTGAATTTTTATTTTTGCATATAAGAAATATTTTTATATTTATTTAGTGATTGATAAATGATTATTGAATGTATCCGAAAGATAAATTAGTCAAGGATACAATTAATCTAAAATTCATTTCAACATTAAATAATATTCTTATATTTTTAATATTCACTAATTATTTTATTTCTAAATTTTGAATTATTTGTCTATTACTCGTTTTATTTTAAATTTGAATTATTTGTAATTTTTACATACTTAGTTATTGTGGAATTTAAAAAATTATTATTTATCTTATATTTAAATTTAGATAAGTGCACCATTATTGTTTATCCAAAAAGATTCACTCATTTTTTCAGGTAAATAGTTAGTGAAGTAATCCAAATGCATTTCTGTGTTTAATATACTTTCGTATTTTTATAGTTATAACTTAAAATTTTTTAATGTATTAATTATTTACTTATTTTTATATTTTAAAAAGAATATTATATAGTTCTATTTAATTATATTTTTAGAAAATACAATTCTTTTCTGGAATAAACTATTGGATGTTATCTATAAAATAAGTAAATATATCTTGGATAAAATATGTATTTATTTACTTATTAAAAGTATATAAATATATAATATCGATTAGATTTTTTTGGATAAATATTAATTTTTTTTTTCTCTTTATCTAAAAGAGTTGTTAAATTCCAATTTGTCAGAATAGAGCTCATTGAGGCTATCCACATCTGCGCATACGTGGCGCTTGGGTGGATAGTCTCAATGATTATTATTTTATTAATATAGATTACCCATTTTATTTTAAAGTTTGAATTATTTGTAATTTTATTTCACTTAGTTTAGGTTTGCCTTCTTAAAAAAATTGTCAACTTACTTAAATTTAAATTTAGATAAGTATACGAATATTTGTTTATCCCAAAAGATAAACTCTTTTTTAGGTAAATAGTTAGCAAATTAATTTTAAAATTCATTTTTTGTATTGTATATACTTTTGTATTTTTATACTTACTAATTAATTTAAGTTTGAATGTATTATTATTTACTTATTTTTATATTTTAAAATAAAAATTACTTATAGTTTCTATTTAATTAGTTTTTGAAAATTACAATTCTTTTGTGGCATAAATAGTGATGTTTATTATAAAATAAGTAAATATATATTGGATAACTATGTTTCTATTTACTTAAGAAAAGTATATAAATATATAATATCGATTAGATTTTTTTGGTATAAATACTTAATACTAATATATTATTTTGTAATTTTTACTTACTTAGTTATTGTGGAATTTAAAAAATTGGTCATTTATCTTATATTTAAATTTAGATAAAGTGCACCATTATTTGTTTATCCAAAAGATTCACTCATTTTTTTCAGGTAAATAGTTTAGTAAAATAATCCAAATACATTTATGTGTTTTAAATATTAGCTTTCGTATTTTTATAGTTAATTAACTTAAATTTTTAATGTATTAATTATTTACTTATTTTTATATTTCAAAAGAATATTATATAGTTCTATTTAATTATATTTTTAGAAAATTACAATTCTTTTTTGGATAAACTATGGATGTTATCTATAAAATAAGTAAATATATCTTGGATAAATATGTTATTTATTTACTTATTAAAAGTATATAAATATATAATATCGATTAGATTTTTTTGGATAAATATTATTTTTTTTCTCTTTTATCTAAGAGTTGTTAAATTTCATTTGGCAGAATAGACCTCATTGAGGCTATCCAGATTTGCGCATATGTGGCGCTTGGGTGGATAGTCTTAATGATTATGTTTTATTATATATAGATTACCCATTTATTTTAAAGTTTGAATTATTTGTAATTTTATTCACTTAGTTATTTTGCCACTTAAAAAATTGTCACTTACTTTATATTTAAATTTAGATAAGTATACGATTATTTGTTTATCCAAAAGATAAACTCCTTTTTTTAAGTAAATAGTTAGCAAATTAATTTAAATTCATTTTTTGTATTGTATATACTTTTGTATTTTTATACTTACTAATTAATTTAAGTTTGAATGTATTAATTATTTACTTATTTTTATATTTAAAATAAAATTACTTATAGTTCTATTTAATTAGTTTTTTGAAAAAATACAATTCTTTTGTGGATAAATTAGTGGATGTTATCTATAAAATAAGTAAATATATATTGGGATAACTTGTTTCTATTTTACTTAGAAAAAGTATATAAATATATAATATCGATTAGATTTTTTTGGATAAATAGTAATATTTTTTTTTCTCTTTATTTAAAAAGTTGTTAAATTTCATTGGCAGAATAGAGCTCATTGGGGCTATCCACATCTGCGCATACGTGGCGTTTGGGTGGATAGTCTCAATGATTCTGTTTTATTATATATAGATGTAGAATATAGTTTAGATAAATACTAATCCTGAAATAGAAATTTTTGAATAAATACAAATTTAGCTTTTAATTGAAAATATGAGATTCTAACTAATGAGATTTTTTTTCTTGACAATTAAAAAAATTATCAGAATTAATATTTATTCCAAATTAGCTTAATATTGATTTTGATTTTATCCAAATTGGCTTAATTAATATTTTTTACGATAACAAATTAATCCTAAAATTGAATTTATTTAAAATAAATACAGTTGAATTAGTATCCTAATTTTTTGAATGTAGAATATAGTATAAGATAATACTAATCCTAAAAATAGAAACTTTCTAGATAAATACAAATTTAACTTTTAAGTTTAAAATATATGAAATTTCTAACTTACAAGATAAAATATAATTAAAAGAAGCCATCTAAATACGCAGATACATGTCACTTACTTGAATAACATTTATGCTTCCGTATTTTATACATAGGTTAGATCAAAATTAATATGAAACATGTAATGAGATCTGTTTTCACTCAATGGGTTATTCTTTTGAATCATTCAACTCATTTTGTATCTAGGTTATGGGAAGACTGTACTTTTGGTCAACATGATAGAGGGTATTGTATTTAATTTAGTTCCACAGTTTACCGAGTTTAGCACATTCGGTCCCATAAGGTAAAAGATGGTATTTTTGGTTTCATATGATAAAAAATTGTAGCATTTTTGGCTCCAAATGCATAATTTTTTAGCCTGTGGGATTAAAAGTACAACACCCTCTATCATGTGGACCAAAGTGCAGAGTAAGAGTCCTTAATCGAATTATTATTCTTACAGTCCTAAGGCCTAGCAAACTCCTCCAGAAGTAGGAGTATATATATCACACGCATGAACACTTATTCTAACACAAACATGACAACCTACACGCCGGCCACAAGATTGTTCTGGACGTTGTCGTCGATGGCAATAGTCATCGTCGTTGGATTTCTCTTGTTCTCTCGGTTGTCCACCTTAACATCCACAGGCGACGAAAGGGATACACAGATACAATCTTCAAAATTCTCATATTGCATTGGCAACATTAGTGATAGATCATATCCCTATACACATTAGTTATAGGGGACAACATTGAGCTTATAGGTTTATAAAACACCATGATCATTTGAAGATAAATACTATGTAAATCTGGAGAGCATCAAGATTGGTGATAAACTGTTGGACATTGACGCAGAAATTTTCAGGAGAAAATCTGATTACAACGGTGGGATGGTGTTGGATTCTGCCTCAACCTACAGCTTTATACCACAAGAGGCATTGGAGAAGTTCGAGGAAGAAACCACCAACCTCATCGATCTTCTTCTGTTTCGGAACTTCTCTATCACGTATCGGGGGTATACAAGGCTGTGCTACAATGGGGTTCTAACTAGAGATCTAACGGGGTTCCCAACTGTGCAATTTCAGTTCCAGGGTGACGCCACTATGGAAGTAACTGACGATAACATATTTCAGCAAACTTATGAGGGAACTTTTTGCTTAGCAATCCTACCATCGGAGGTTCTAGGAACCTCCATTAGCCTTCTAGGTAGTTTGATGCAACAGTACTTTTACATAGCCTACGATCTTAGAGAAAAGAAACTTGCTTTCCAGAGGATGGAATGCAATGCAGTAGATGATTATATTCGTGATCAATTATAGACTACGAGCATCAAATCAATTCTAGTAAGTGTTTTTGCACTAAGTGCGCAGATATTAATGAAAATATATAAACTTAGATAGTTCAGAGTTGAGTCAACAATTACTGAATCCTAGCTATTCGGCTGCATCCACATATTCAGGATTTCTCTTGCCCCAAGAATTCTAATTCTTCAACATTTTACCTATTTGGGATTCTGCATAAGAATCTTTTTTTCCATATCCATCCCGATCGTGAGAATCGAAAAAGCCTTTTAATAGCAGAGATTTGCTTCGTAGGAGTTGAGCTTTTCTTACCCTCAAAGAGTTGTACAGGAACAACCAAACTGCCATACATATTCGTATTTGTGGCCTCAATTTAAGATCAAACTTTAGTTCTGTGGCGTTCTGAACGTCTCCTTATGATTACCCCCATCTAATTCTACATTGTAACTTTTCTTTAGCAGATTCAATCAGTAGTTGAGAATTGAGATCAGAAGACAATAATGCAACGTGCATCTCTTAGTAAATCACCGTGTATTTTATTTGATAGGCACCACTTTGAATATATATTGGTGGCAGAAAACCAATCATAAGAAAAGCAATCAGCTATTCACAATGCTGGCAGCAGTGGACATAAGAAAGAACCAGAAAACTTACATGGGAGTTAAGTCGAAAATCATACAAATGAAGTTTGATATATAGGATGAATCGTGGAAGGTTTTTCCAGAGCCAATGTGAAAACCGCACCAAACACGAATATCAGAAGAAAGGCAAGCAATATCTTTCCGATGTAAAGAAAACTGATAGGCGACTGAGTTCTCTGCATAGTATTTGAGTCGCTGGTCCCCTGCAAAAGCAGCGCCACTACATTAGACTAGCTTTTTGAGAATGCAGAATAACTGAGCAGTGTGGTATTCATATTAAGAAAACAACAGCGGAAAACATTGCAGTTAGATAATTCTGTTTGTATCCATAGTTTAGGCTCATGATTAGCAGCATCGAGCAAATTGTCTCAAACAGATGATATTATTTTGATTTGTCACATTCTCGCACCCATATTCTGTGAATATTAGATAAACCAAGCAAACACAAGTAGCAATTATGCTTCAGCAACTTGTCAATGATCGCATGAAAAATACACTCATACAAGAATTACGACAAGGACTTAGTGGACTTTGAAACAATAAGGTTTTTCTTTAATTGAAGTGTTATGTTCATTGACTAGATTTTTCACCAGAGAGTTTCCAGCCCAGAAGCAAACAACAAAGTAGAGTGATTAAGGATAATATATATGTCCCTTCTTTCTTGTGTAAACCTATTTTGAACAGCCACCGTAAAATCATGGGTACCAAATCGTCTTATCGGTTTACCTTCTCTTAGAAACTATAAGCTCCTTCTAGTTTTCTTTTCCCCAAGTATTTCAACTGTGGTACAAAGGCATACAAATACTTAAACAAAACAAGGGACAAATTTAAGCCAAAGATCCAAATTGGTCACTAGAGCTCCACGGAATGGGATAGGGCTATTCCTGTACTATTTCATTGATATAAAATCTCATTTTTCTTTTAGTCTTTTCTTTTCAAGACTTCAAAGACTGAATGCTTGATTTGTTTTCATCTAGGGAAAGTTAACTGAAAATGAGTCCAGTGTGAGGATTATATCAATCAAATGTTCATATGATACAAGTGAAGGCTCAAAACGGCAAAACCTTACAAATGGTTCATATATAATCAACACAAAATATGACACTGATAGAGGCAATGGAAGAAGTTTGCAATGACAACTTGAAACATAGGACAACTATTACAAACAACAAACTTACACCAATCACTTATCCAAAAAATAAGCCACTCTGTGTTAATCAATATAAATGGGGTCAAGATTCTCCGAAACACTTTGCAACAGAAAATGATTATAATTCGATTACTTTACAAAATGGATTGTTTTCATTTGGTTATTTCCAAATTTGAACCCGTCATTAACAGCCTACAATACACCATTCTCATAATTGGATTAACTTTTTACAAACACATTTCATCAATATCGTACTCCAGAAATCCCACATCCAGAAACCTCACACAAGAGTACATGCTTTTCCCACTGGCCATTAGTTTTACTTCCAAACACATTGCATCCCTGCATTAGTTTTATTTCCAAATAAAACCGATATCCACCATCACAAATTTGAATAATACACAAAAAAGAAAACCTCATACATTAGCAGAAGCTTTCCGCACTCTTGTTGCTCCAATGTGCACACCTCCTTTATCACCTTCGACAAGAAAAAACAAGATATTTAGCAACACCAAGTATCATCACTTGCTAACAATTAGCAACACTAATCATTCATCAATTACTAACAAACAGAAAAACACCCAAAAACAGAAAAACCTACAGAGACGACACATATCTCGACCACAATAAATCTTGAAACAATGTCAAAACTTCACAAAAACAGAAAGTGATTCACCATGCGGTTCAATGACTGTTTGCAACTTCCAACCGGGCCCGTAATCCACGAGCAAAGAACTCGGGCCAAAGCTAACAGGTTCTTCTTCTCCTTCCTTAACAGCCTCAATGTAGGAATGCCAGTAAACTATTGCCCACCACCACCACCATCATTAAGCAACTTCTTGTTTATCAACTTCACCGCAAAAACCCGCTTTCAGTTCCAACAGAAAACGCCTAATTTTGCCGGAACTCTTGCACACCACCTCCAAGAACTATACAGTATTTGAATATCAGAAAACAGATGCAACTTAAGTCCAATTGAATAATACACCTAACCTAAAGATACATGAATTAGACTTCAAAGGGGCAGATCAACTGCTGCAATTAGAAATCTTTGATTAACCATCATCAAAAGACTGGATTTTTACGGAAAAAATAAACCAAAAGAGAAGGGGGGAAAAGCAGAGACAGCGAAGAGAGAGCTTACGGCTTGAGGTGGGTTAGGACGTTTGACTTCTGAATCCTTGTTGCCCTCAGCCATCAATGAAACAGGGTGAAGATTTGCAATACAGATATCAGTAAAGGTAGTTTCTATTTCAGCATAGTTGTAATGAGAGCAAAGTTGGTTGGAATTTTTTAAACTTAATTTGGGTTTCGAGAGAGATTTTGCGGTTATTATTATTATTGTTATTATTAGTGTCTTTTTTTTTTTTTTTACTTCAATCTTACAAGTAAGAAGAATTATATTAAAAAATTAGTTGTTTTTGTATGCATATAATAAAACAATTTTTAAAAAATTTAAAATATATTATAAATAAAAATAAAATATATAAATCAACATATATGTAACCCTTCAAGAAAAACAAATGATTAAGTACAGTTATCACTCCTAAAATATCTGCCCCACAGCAATTATTCATAAAATATTAAAACCTTCAAATACCTCCCTGTCCTTCTAAATACTTTAATTTTTAAGTTTTAAAAAGTCCATTTTACCCTTAGTAAAATTACTAAATGAAAAAAAAAAATTAAAGAAATTTCTAAAATACCAAAATCACCTTTGTCAAATCTCTCTCTAATTCTAGTTTCACTTGTTCATTTAAATTCTTTTTTCCATAATCCTAAAGTACTTGAAAATTATTTTATTTTGTTTCACTTATTTGTCAAAGTAAATTAAAACTAAATTTATATATTTTACTTAAAATAAATATACAATTAATAAAATCAAAAGAGCTGGTGAATTAATTAAAAAAATATACAATTAATATATAACTATTAATATATATTTAATAATATATATAATGTAATTATATAACATATGGTAATTATATGCATGTATAAATTTATTTTTAACTTGCAAGGTTTGACAAATAAGTGAAACTACAATAAAATGAGCTTCAAATACTTTAAAATTATAAAAGTAAAAACAGTTCGATGAACAAGTGAAACTAACTTTAGACAAAGTTTCGACAAAGAGTGGTTTTGGTATTTTAAAAATCCCTCTAATTTTTTTTTCAAAAAGTATTTTTTAGTAAGGGTAAAACTGGACTTTTCAAACTTAAAAATTAAAGAAATTAGAAGGTCAGTGTGGCTTTTGAAGGTTTTATTACTTAGGGGGATAATTGATTTGGGGTGAATACTGTCATTTGTGAGTGTAGAGGGTCTTTTCTTTTTTATAATAGTACTAAGATATCGTGCTGCCTGCATAATATTAGTAATGCTTTTTATTTTTTAAGATTATAATTTGTTATTTGTATTAAAATTCGTCGTTCTCTTACAACCTCACGTACAGAGAATTGTTTGGTAACTTTTTTTAATGCACTAATTATCAAAGCATATTTTACTCAAATTAAATTAGAAATTGACACTTTATACAATATATGTTATATTGATCATGATAATGATGATTATATATACAATGCAAAACAAATACTAATATGTTATTTCAATTTCACTTAACAATCAACTTAAAAAGAAAATGAGAGTAAATTTAATTTTTGAGTACATGTAATTGCATGAAATTAATTTTCTAAAAGAACTTGATTGAGTAGTTAATTTAAACAATGGTTGGGGAGTTGAAGGGCAGTTTTGGTATTATAAAAATTGGTGTAGTGATATCAAAACTATCACTTTGAGTCTAAAACCCTCTTCTCTTTATAATCATCCATCATGGCATGCCGTCCCTACATGCATAAATATATAAACCAACAATCACGTTCTGAGAAAAAAAAAAGAAAGAAAGAAAAGAAAACCAACTTAAGGTATTACCGACACAATAAAAGAATTGGTACAATGGTGTTAAATGACGGTGTCACTTTTATAGAAAAAAGTAACTGCCGCGCCATATTTGTCATAGGGGTATATTTGTCATATTTAAAGATTGGCGCAATGGTATCATTAACTGTCGTTTGTGAGTAGCCATTGTGGCACGTCGTCCTGGCGTGCATATAGTAAATAATCTTTTTAAGCTTTAAAAATGCATTATACATAAGAGTAAAATATATAAACTAATATATTAAATTAAGAAAAAAGAAACAAAGAAAGAAAATAAAAATAATTTCAGTTCATGTAAAATTTAAAAGTTAAATAAGTTAGTTATCTTATCGGTTAAATGATATTTTTGGCTTCACAAAAAACCGGTGCAGCAGTGTCATGAACCTCCGTTTGTGAGTGTAGAAGCTCTTTTCTTTTTATATTAGCATAGATAGATTTAGTATAGACTAGTCGTTGTACACGTCATTCCTTACAATCTTTCACTTTTTTAAAATATATTATAAATAAGAGTAAAATATTTAAATCAATACATTATATTTAAAAAAAAAAAAAAGGAGAGAAACAAAGAAAAAATAAATAATTATCAGTTAATGTAAAATTTGGAACTTGAATAAGTTAGTTTTATCTTATCGGTTAAAGGCATTTTTTTGCTGGCAATTTTATAAGATTAGTTTAGTCATGGTGAGTTCTCTCGTGCATGGGAGCCTTACGTTCTCTCGGTGCATGGGAGTTTTCGTCTCTTTCGTTTCGGTTCTTGTTTGTTTCCCGATTCTGTCGTCTTTTTTGAATCTCCGGCCGACGACTGTGGGCTTCTGGTGAGGTCTTCGTTGCTACCTTCCATCGCGGAGAGGGTCCTACTGCTACCTGCTTGCGAAGGCTGGCCTGCGTTCCAACCAAGCATCGTGCAGGGAGTCTTTCCTTTTCTTTGTGTTTAGGGTTTTTAGGGTTTTCTAGGTTTTTTGTTTTCTTGCTTCTGCCTATGTCCTTTTGTCGTTTCTCGCGTGGCTTTCGTTGCTATGATTTCGTTTCTTTACTGCTTTCTAGTCGCGTCTTGTTTTGAGTCGGTTTTCTTTCCTTTACCGTGGGACCCATTGGTTTCTCTCCTATCATAGAGCTTGCAGTTTCTAGGGCGCAAGGGCGTCGAAGCCTATCGACTGGGGTGTCGGATCTTGCGGCTCATGCGTGTGGCAAGTGTTCCCTTTTCAGCGCATCGGTATGGGGCGTCGGAGGCGGATCTCGGTTAGATGAAGAGGGCCCTCCGCCTTACGGAGGAGGAGGAGGAGGATTGGGGAGTTATTTCCGACATTCTGTGGAGGGCCGACACAGGGGACGACGATTTGTTTTTGGTTGGGCGACTCCTCTGGCAGCGCTCTCACAACTTTGAAGGCCTTTGTGCATCCATTCGGAGCATGTTGCTCCCCGTTCGGGGCATGAAATTCAAGCAACTATCGGACGGGAAAATGCTCATATGATTTTTTCATACCATTGATCGTCGGCGAGCCCTAGAGGGGTGCCGCTGGAGTTTCTAGAAGAACATCCTTATTATGACGTGGTGGGCCCGGAGGAGAATCCGATGAATGTTGATCTGAAGTGGTGTGATTCTTACGTCCATATTCATGAGCTACCACTGAATCGGATGAATCTAGGCATTGCTACACATATCGGCAATAAGTTGGGCGTGTTCCGGGATATGGAGATGGATGATTCGGGCAGCGCTTGGGGGCTCGCTACGTATTCGGGTGGCAATTAACGTCAACCTACCACTGAAAAGGGCCCTAAAGTTCCGATTGACCACAGGGGACAAGCACTTGGTCCACTTCACCTACAATCGGCTCCTAAATTTTTGCTACCTCTGTGGGAGGCTTGGCCACATGGTGAAATATTGTGAAACACGATTCACCGAGGGTTTCGTCAATCCGGGCTCTAACTTGCCGTACGGCACCGTGGCTTCGGCACCTCTACCCATTAGGGGCGCGCCCCACTCCAACTCGTGCCAAGCTAGGGCAGGCCCGCACCTAATAGCCAGCAACGGACGGATTTGAAGAGGGGGCCGCGGTCTTCGGCAGCTTCAACACCCGCCAACAACTCAACTATACGGGGTTGTTCGGGGCCTACAGCGGGCGACGGTTTTCTAATAGGTGGGATGGTGGAACAGAGGCCGTTGGAGACTGAGGGGAATATCGAGATTGTTCATAGTTCCTTACCTAAGGAGCCTGCTCCGAGAGCGACCGAAGTCTGCATAGGGGAAGGCATTTCTAATATCAATGGCGGCTTGCCCTCGGTAGCTCACACGGACCCTATGCTCTCCGAGTTTGTGTTGGTTAATATTCTCTCTAATTCACAGCCTCCAGAGGCCGAGGTCGGCGCGGGGCACACGGTGGGGGCGAGCGGCAAAACAGGTTCATCATAGTGTAACGAGGATGAGGGGTCATGGATCAGCCTAATCGAACCAGATACTGAGTTCGTGCACGCGCCCAAGCAGCATCTTCAATTGGCTGACGAAGAATCAGATCCGATATCGGCGGAGGCTGCAAGGCAGCCCCACAGGACGCCATGAAACCGCTAGCTTGGAATTGTCAGGGGTTGGCCCCCCTTGGACAGTTCATACTCTGACGGAGCAGGTTCGACTCCACCGCCGCCGGCTTGGTCTTTCTCTTCGAGACCAAGTGCAAGACAAGGAGAGTGATAGCTTGAAGGAACGCCTCAATTACCATGCATCGTGGTTGATGCTCGAGGAAAAAGGGGAAGCTTGTTTACTACTCTGGCGAAAGGATATTGACATATGGATCCAATCTTATTCCGCCCACCACATTGATGCTACGGTTAAGGCAGAGGACGACGCGGATAGGTGGTGTTTCAACGGGGTTCTATGGGCATCCGGAAGTGGCTAGACATAAGGAAACTTGGGGTCTGCTCCGCTGCCTCAGTGGCATGTCTCGACGGCCTTGGATTTGCATTGGAGATTCAACGAGATTTTATTTGCCCATGAGAAGGAGGGCGAGATACGAGGGCCTAATGGCAAAATGGAGGACTTCCCGGCGTTGTTTGAGTGACTATGAGCTACAGGACTTGGGCTTTCGGGGTTGTCCATTTACTTTGTGCAATCGACGGGAAGCGCCACGTACTGTTCGAGCAAGGCTTGATAGGGGTTGTTGCACTTCGAGCTGGAGGGACTTGTTCCAGCATACCGTCGTTAGCCACGAACCCACAGCGGTGTCAGACCATTTCCTTCTTTAGACGAATTCCGACCCCCACGTCGGTAGATTCACTAGCGTCGGGGGAGCCGTCCCGCTTCGAAGCAGTGTGGGTCAAAGAAACAGGTTGTGCGGTTCTGGGCAACAGTTGGCGGCCGAGGGGGAAGGGATCCCCAGAAAAAGCCTTTTACATAAAATTCGAAATTGGCGGGGCAAGTTTGCAGCGGTGGGATAAGCTCATCTTTGGCAACATAGTGCACCAAACTAAGGTCCTCAACAGAGAGTTCACTGAGTTGTCTTCTCAGAATATTTCCCACGCAACAGCAGCTAGAATGGAGCAACTTAAAACCCAGTTGGAGGCTCTCTCCCACCGCAAGGAACTTTTCTGGAAGCAGAGAGCGAAGGCGATATGGCTCAAAAAGGCGGATCGTAACTCGACTTTCTTCTATGCAAAGGCCACCGAAAGGCAACAAAAGAAGATTATTCGGGGCTTCGGGATGGGTCGGGCCAGCTTGTGCAGGGTGAGGAGGCGCTCTGGTGGGTTATCTCCACCTCCTTCGCGACCTTTTTCAGTCTTCTCGCCCCTACCGACGCGATGGACGAGATGATTTTCGACCCTTGAGCTGCGAGTTTCGGATGCAATGACGATAGTCTTCTCCGCCCCTAGTCGCCGGATGAGGTAACATTCTCTCTCAAACAAATGCATCCTATAAATCCGGTCCAAATGGCATGTCCCGTATTTTTTTCATAAAATATTGGCATATCGTAGGTCCACATGTGATCGATTTGTGTGCTCGATATTATAAATCATTGGTCGTCTTAACCCTAAACTCAATTCCACCCATATCGTTCTTATCGCTAAGATTGCTAATCCTGATGAGATCACCCACTTTTGTCCGATTAGTTTGTGTAACGTCGTTTATAAAATTGCCACAAAAGTTTCTGCTAACCGTTTTGAAGCCGATCCTCGATTCGCTCATATCCCCGTCCGGATCGGCCTTATCCCCGCCGTCTCATCACTGATAGTGTCCTCATAAGCATACGAGATAAACACTTTCTACTGCACAAATCTTGGGGGTAATGTAGGGCATGCCTCTCTTAAGCTCGACATCAAATAAGGCTTACGACCGCGTGAAGTGGTGCTTTCTTGAGTGGGTTCTTCTTAGATTAGGCTTCCACCGTAAGGTGGTTTCCTTTAATTCTGCTTTGCATTTCTTCTGTTTCGTATTCGTTTTTGCTTAACAGGCATGAATTTTGGGTCTCTTTGTCCGGAGAGAGGGACTCCGACAACTGACCCTTTGTCCCTTATCTCTAATTGTTTTGTGCGAAGCGTTTAGCTCCTTGATTCACAAGCGGAGGCCGAAGGAACGTTTGGGAGGAGTTGATGTCCTCTTCGCTCGGCGCCTCGAGTGTCCCACTTATTGTTCGCGGACGACACACTCATTTTCTATCAAGCCATATCGGACCGCGCTGCGGTGTGTGCACCTCCTACTTGGCCATTTTGAAACAGCATCAGGATTGTCCATAAACTTCTAGAAATTCGTTGTATGCTTCACCAAGAACGTCCTCTCGAAATGCGGTCGGACCCTAGCTGCGATGCTCGCCGTGCAGACGGTGACGAAGCACGCTAAGTACTTGGGGTTTGCCCTCCTCGTAATGGATTAGGGTTTCCTATTTCTAAAAAAAAAAAAAAAAAAAAAAAAAAGTTAATCTCAGGGCTGAAGAACAAATCTGGCAGATGAATAGCTGGAGGCTAAGAAAGTTATCTCAGGTAGGACGGGGGGTCCTGCTCCAAGCGGTGATCGATTCTATCCCGATATACGCAATGGGTTTTGTGTTAAGCTACCCCGACAGGTTCCTTGCAAGGGAGAGAGCTGGTCGGCCAGGTTCTTTTGGAGGGGAAAATTGGACGTGCGCATACATTGGACGGCGTAGAGCAAGATTTGTCGTCGTAAGACGCACGGGGGCCTTGGTTTCCGCTGTTTGAAGGACTACAACTCAGCGTTTCTTGCCAAGCAAGCTTGGTGGGTGGTCTCTCGACCGGACACTTTGCTGCACCAGAGTCTCTGACAATGCTATTTTCCAGAGTCTAACTTCTTCGTGGCCGAGCTGGGACATACGCCTTCTTTCACGTGGTGCTCACTACTCGGGACAAGGGATCTATTGGTTGCTGGGAGCGATGGAAAATAGGGGATGGTCGTTCGGCTTTGATTTTGGGACATCCATGGATACCTCGCCCTTCCACTTTTCAACCAATCACGATGCCTCGGACACTGCCAGGGGACACCAGAGTGGCTGAACTTGTCGGCCCCGATCGTTGCTGGAAATACGAGGTACTTACACACGAATTCCTCCTATGGATGTTGAGTGTATTTTGTCCATCCGATGAGCGAGGTCGCTTGCCTGGACGAGATAGTGTGGCACTTTGAGAGAAAGGGGCAACTTACGATTAAGAGCGCACATCATTTGGCGATCGAGCTACATTTTCCAGCTTCTTCAGCAGGGAAGCCAACCGACTAGGGCTTCATTTGGAAGAGCCAAGTCCCTCCTAAGATA